>CM060910.1:440469676-441669676 GCA_030737875.1 Allium sativum | reverse complement strand
CAATCAATACCAGTCAAATGTGTGTATATAAACAAATCGTCCGATTTGTTTATTTTTATTTCATTTCATATACATGTTAAAAATTCTATTTTTAACTATCAAATATTTTCCACTGTAAAATATTTTATTTCCTTTCACATCACACAATCAACTACACATCAAAATCAAACAAACAAGCATACAAGCCGTCCATGGTCTGTGGACGACGGGTGTCGGGTGCTACTAAACACCGTCTGCATCCTAGTATATATTTTAACTAGAAACAAATTTAAAAGTGAGGAGTTCTCACCGACTAGCTAATCCAAACGCCTCGACTCTTCTTATGTAGAAGTCATCGCTGTTCTCGCCTTTTGTCACTTTCGTTGTCCGTAGCCACTACATATATAAAAATCACATTTTTATATTCTCTTTACTTCAATATATAAAAATCGAATTTTTACTTCGCCATTCAATATATAAAAATCGAATTTTTACTTCGCTGTTCAATATATAAAAATCGAATTTTTACTTCGCTATTCAATATATAAAAATCGAATTTTTACTTCGCTGTTCAATATATAAAAATTGAATTTTTACTTTGCTATTCAATATATAAAAATTGAATTTTTACTTCGCTGTTCAATATATAAAAATCGAATTTTCACTTCCACTTCGTTATAAAAATTGTATTTTTATATTGCTCTTCTCCTGATAAAGATTATATTTTTACTACACTACATGAATAAAAATCATATTTTTATATCTCCTACATAATAAAGATCGAATCTTTAATACTTCTATATTATAAAAACCATATTTTTAATCTTCCTATCATATAAAAATTATATTTTTATTCCTCACATTATATAAAAATTATATTTTTATATAATGAAAAATCACATCTTTATGATTTAAAAATAATCTCTTTTCATATTGTTATAAAGATCAAATCTTTCCCCATATAAAATTTATATTTTCTCCTTACAAAAATCAAACCTTTTCTTAACTAAAAATATAAACTTCATCATAGAAAAATCACAACTTTTAAATACCAATATTAGGTTATTTATATTTTATAAACAGTGCTTTTATTACATACTAATAATATAAAATAAAATAAAATAAAAGGGAAAAACTTACTGGAATAAAGAAGGAGGAGGGCGCTCTGCGGCTCGCGGTGGTGGCAAGGAGAAGGGGGTCTGGCGCACTGGATTTTAGCTGAAGAGGGGGAGAGAGAAGAGGTCGGAGACGAAGGGGAGGGGGTTGGGGATGCTTCAGGCGGCGGCGGGGGTGATGCGGATCGAGGAACAGAGGACGAGGTGGAGGGATGGCGGCTTCTTCGATTTGGGGCGTGGCGGGTTCTTGAGCTCGAGATGGAGGAGGAAGAAGGAAGAAGGGGCAGAAGCTAGAGAGGGGGGTGGTGGCGCACCCACAACGGTGGCGATGGGGGAGCAACGGGGTGCAGGCGCATGAGAGGCCCGCCTTTTATGATTTAGGGTTCGACCTTCTGATTTGAGAAGAAAAGAATACGGGGGTGTTTAAGTGTAAATTATATTTTATTATTATTTTATTTTAAATTTCAAAAAGGGTTGACTTTGTTTTGAACTCCAATCGAGACCCAACGACTGTCGCCCCTAGCTAATTACCCCCATTCCGAACACAATGGGATATGTTTCATAAGCCAATTCTAATGTTTTAATCATCTTTCGTCAAAACTAAAATATAAATCTATATATTGAATTTTAAACGCACATTTCAATTTACTGGGGTCACATACTAACTAGAAAAATTCCCGAAAAATATTTTCTAGCTTCGTATTGACGATACGGTCCTAACAAAACTAGTTTCGTCGAATTCTGAGACCGTTTGAAAAAATGGCCATTTTCCAGTCGATTAAAATCAACTAAAACTGGTCAAACGCGTTTTCCTTTGCCACGCTCACATATTGATTCGAAAAATTACGAATTTTGGAATCTAGCAATAACTTGACATCACAGAGCCAACAAAAGTGGTTTTGTCGAAATCCGAGGTCGTTTGCAAAATTTCCATTTTTAAGGGCCAAAAATTCCATAGCGACTATTCTGAAAATTCATTTGGACACATCTTTTGATTCCCGCTATGAAATTTTGATTTTTCGGATTCGTTGGAAAGATATTCTCAAATAGATTCAAATATTTTTGGGTTTCACTAAAATCCGGTTTATTTTGCACCCGGTACATTCATTTGAATTTTGAAATCGAATTATCGAACTACCGCGCCATTTTCAATTCAATTTATATATATAAATAAATATTTATATTTTAATGACGACGTATATAAATATATACGTTCTAATTCTATTCAAACTAAATTTTCCGTCGTTATTATTTAAAATAATTCATTTTAAATATTCAAAATTCATTAAAATTGCCAAAATAAAAATTTTAAACTGGCCCAGATTTCTGGGTTGTTACAATCTCCCCCACTTAAAACTTTTCGTCCCCAAAAAGGAACGAAGCCGAAAGTTGTTTAACAAACCAACTCAACTTTCATAGTTTTCGCTACGGCTTAAGTTCTTCAACTTTTCAGTTTCTAAGAACTTTTCAAAATTTTCAAAAATTTGGCTAACACCCTAAATTTCCGAAAAATTTCGCCATAACCTCCCCTGCACCGGGGACTTCGGGATATTTCATATAGCCTCCCATGGCCTTCTTCAATCAAAAAGAAAAAGAAAAAGCCAAGCGGCTCACAAAATCACCCAAAACTCAAGAAATACAATAAACATGTACCTATTTGTCGGGCAAACAATTTTATTCCTCTGCTCTATCCTCCTTGCTATGACCTGTTCAATGTAAGTACATGTATATGCATGCAAATGCGATCATTTTCAATACAACCCACTATTTGATTCAATTTGGCTAAAGGTTCAACATTTTAATTAATCAAACAACACAACCAGCAATCAATTAGTTGATTAACTTTTCAAATTCATAATTTTGATATATAGTCAAAAAATCAGATTTTTGATGCCAATTCACAACAATATATCCTATCTAGTTTTGGTTCTCACACTAGTATAATGGAAATATAGAAATCTCACTTTCGTTACTCGAAAATAAATACTAGCGACGGTGCCCCATCACCCGAATTATCCCCGGGCAACTAGAGTATGATTCTATAACTATCCAGTATATTAAAACTTCGAATACACGTTTGCAAGACGCATATGCAAAATCTATATATATCGGATTGTCCAAATCACTATGTAGATAACTATTCAAATACGTATGAAATGGTTTAAATTTCAAAACAAAGTTGTTTTCATTTTGAAAATATACTCTTCACACTCGTTCTAGGATACTACTGATCCTATCTCTAACGAGTCATTCTCATTGGATATTACTAATCCAATATCTGATGAATTCTTTCGTATGGTTCTAATGTGTCTTGTTCTCTGAGCTTTGTAAACCAAAGCTCTGATACCAACTGTGAAAACACGTAACTTCCCCGGTGAGGAAAGCGCGGATAGTTCGAGAACAAGCCACAACAGAACGCAGACGGAAGAACATTTCATTGTTAATTACAACAATTCATCAGATTACAAGAATATACAGAGCATAAATGAATAAATATACCTTCGATAAATATCAGAGATTACAATAAACACATAGCAGCGGAAAATAATACAATACACAACTGAAGGAGATATACAGATACAAAGCTTTCCGGATATCGTTCCAGCTGTAAACCAGGACCCTGTGGATATAAATCTGCAAAACCAAAACTACTAGCTGCCCGTGTCAAAATAAGGGCACCCAGAGTTTAGGTTAAAACAATAAACTCCAGGTCAGTCATGGAACTGGTGTGAGAACTAAAACAGTTATTAATCTTTATTTTTAAAGTTCGGTAAATCAAGGGACCACGCCGTATAACACGGAACGGGTTTCCTCCCAAGAATACCAGTGCATAAAACAAACAGCGCAATGCTAAATAAAGAAAAATGAAGCTATTATAAGACCCAGTTCCCATCATACAATGCAACGCAAGCCGGAGGATAGGGTTTTTACCTTATAATAGCCAAGAATGTTTGATACGTTTAAAACAGATTATTTTGATAGTACTATAGGTGTATAGTGTCAAAAACAATTTCAAATCATAAGTATCAATCATAGACGGCATAAGCGCCCCATCCCACTAAGTCGCCATATATAGGATTACAATCAAAACCACAAAGTCACGTATAGGAAATTGGATTTCCATCTGCGAACCGAGGCAAAAGATAGTCCTCGCCGACTTCGAGACAATCTAGCCCATGTCTCAGGGTCAGAGCGCATCGACCCTTGGATCGTCAAGGCCGGTCTACCGATGTGGATTAAAATTCCTAAACACTACGTTTCCCCGCCCTATGGGGCGTAAATGAGCCAACGAATGACTCCATCGGACCCGGATCGTCCGATCTAACCGAGGCGCCTCGCAACAACAACAACCACATAAGTCAAACTCGTCAGGGCGTGTAAAACCACTGACGCCACTTCTAGCTAGAAGGAAACGCATGTCCTCCCTGAGGTCCTCTCCCGTTTTTGGTTCACCACCGGGTGTGAAACTCGCGAAGTAAACGTTACACAAAGCTACACCACAAAGGCCGTGCTTTGATCATCACCACAAGACTTTGCTTTTCAACAGAAGCCTTGATCAATTGCCACTTAGGCATGCCACACAGGAAATTCACGCTATGCAATCGATATCAATCACACAGAATGAAATCTGATGTCAGACACACAGTCCATTTACAAGTTCGTTCTAGGTCTGAACGAAACCAGAGGCACCTAGTACCCCGCATATCCATCGATCTCCAAGTACATCTGGACAACCACTATCTGTTTCCATCTTCTTGGGTGTACAGCCCAATCAAGATCATCAGTAATCACCCAAACGACGTGAAGACCTCCGGTCTTCGACCACCGTCTACATCTTCGACTTATCGTCGTATCAGTTATTCAGAATGGGATAAACCCGGTCTTTCCGAATAACTCGCGTATATTATAAACAAGTGTTACACAAACACAACATACGCCTCATTTCAATCCATCAGTCACTAACCATAAATTAACAAGAGAATAATTCCCCAAATATTAACCCCGAAGGCCGAAACCAACATATGATCAATATCCAGAAAGCCATTCTTCTTAGCTAACCAACAGTTAGTTTCTAAATTTCACATTCATAGGGAAATGTTCCCATTAATTTTATCAAAGATAAATTCCTTGAATTTATTCTTTAATCTTCTTTTGAATTTCGATTCAACTAGTCGGGATTAACGAACCTTACCGAAGTAACCATTTGTTTTAATTTCCCCATCCCAACCTATTCATCCCATGAAGTAAATTGGGTCTTACTTCATATCTAACGCGACGGTGTTATCGGTAAATTTAATTACCATTTCACGTTTAATTCTAATTAAAGATTTATTAAAACTCCACTTAGTTTTAATCTTCAACTGGGTTAAAGAATTAGTGTCATTTAAAACACGGTTCACGATAAACCAAAAATCACATCACATTTCAATCAGTCCCTAACCGTAAATTAGCAAGAGAGCAATTCCCTAAGTATTAACCCCGAAGGCCGAAACCAACATCAGATCAATACACAGGAAACCATTCAACTTAACTCATCTCCAGTTAGTTTCTGATTTTCTTAACTTCTTTGGGTCTAAGAACGGTATTATTGAAGATACCGTTCACGACAACCCAAAATCACATTCCATTAATTATCGGGTTAAAGAACAAGTGTTATTTAAAACACTGTTCACGATAAACCCAAAAATCAATATCAATTCAATTCCAATTAAATATTATTTAATTGGTACACTTCATTAAATCTACATAAAAAGATTTAATCTTTTCTCAACTGGGTTCAAGAACAGTGTTAATGAAGACACCATTCACGACAAAACCAAATCACATTTGATATTAAATACAAGGCTCTGAATAGAAAATATACCGGCTTATATTCAATATCAAATTCTACGACCAACAAATATCGTATTGGAAATAACGATATTAATATATCTTTCAAATTCCCATAACAATATCTGTAACATCACGAAATCCAACATCGAAATATTCCGAAGACAATTTCGATTCAAATCTATTCCAATTCAATTCCTGGAGTTTCTGGTTATTTTCAAAACCATTTCAAATTCAATTTATTTATTTAAAAATAAATAGAATTATATTTTTAGTTCAAAACTAGTTCATTTCGGTAAAAATATATTTTTACCCTTTCAAATATGGAGTTTTTCATCCCAATTCTTCACAAATCATTTCTTATGATTTTACACAAATTATTGATATTTTTAATAATTTTATCAAGGCCCGTACAGTCAATTTCCATCAATGAGCATCGAACTGCACTTACAACGACCTTTTCCAAATTTGATTTGGACATAATTCCAAATCCAACCGTTAGATTTCTAATTTCTAATATTCGTTAGAAAGCTCTTTTCGATACGAACCCAACGGTTCCGGTTTTAGGAGAATCCGACGGTCGGATCTCCCGCAATATCCATTCGAAGTCAATGGTCGAAATTCGCGAACTACCGCGGCGCGGCGCGTTCTATTCAGGCCATTATATTATATATATATAATATATACTTCGTCGATTCCCTTTTAAAACGTATTTTATAAATCGTTTTAAATTCGTTTGAAATGATTTCAACTTCATATTCATTTTCTAATCAAAATTGAATATTCCAATATAAATTCGTTTTAATTTCATTTCAAAACGATTTCAATTTAATTTCAATTTGAATTCATTTATATTCAATTTCAATTCGAATTCATTTATATTCAATTTCAATTCGAATTCATTTATATTCAATTTCAGTTCGAATTCATTTATATTCAATTTCAATTCGAATTCATTTCTATTCAATTTCAATTCGAATTCATTTATATTCAATTTCAATTTGAATTCATTTGTATTCAATTTCAATTCGAATTCATTTCTATTCAATTTCAATTCGAATTCATTTATATTCAATTTCAATTCGAATTCATTTATATTCAATTTCAATTCGAATTCATTTATATTCAATTTCAATTCGAATTCATTTCTATTCAATTTCAATTCGAATTCATTTATATTCAATTTCAATTCGAATTCATTTATTTTCAATTTCAATTCGAATTCATTTCTATTCAATTTCAATTCGAATTCATTTATATTCAATTTCAATTCGAATTTCAATTCTTTTCGAAATATCAGATTTTGAAATCACTTTCGATATTCATTAAAAAATGGATAAAATCGATATAAATATCGTTCGCGTCTAAATGGCGTCAATCTAATCAACACGGCTTCATATATTTCTATTTTCAAATATTCTCTTTCAAATATTTCTTTTTCAAATATTTCCTTTTCAAATATTTCTATTTCAAATATTTTTGTTTCAAATATTTCTATTTCAAATATTTCTTTTTCAAATATGGAATGAGGCCCAATCAATTACCATATAATGTTAATTATATGGATTTTCTACAACACATGTATACAATAACAACGATGAATAATCAACCATCATCCAAAGTGCATTCTACACTGTATAAGCATCAAATATAAATATTCAACGCTTATAACAGTCTGTCAATCAGTCGATCGACATACAACTAACTATTGGGATTAGTGTATGTCTTATATCACCCCAATACCCGTGTGGGGTTTTCAAACAATCAAACACATATTTTATTTGTGCAGTTGGGCGATGTGTAAAATTTATCGTCCCAATCAATACCAGTCAAATGTGTGTATATAAACAAATCGTCCGATTTGTTTATTTTTATTTCATTTCGTATACATGTTAAAAATTCTATTTTTAACTATCAAATATTTTCCACTATAAAATATTTTATTTCCTTTCACATCACATCACACAATCAACTACACATCAAAATCAAACAAACAAGCATACAAGCCATCCATGGTCTGTGGACGATGAGTGTCGGGTGCTACTAAACACCGTTTGCATCCTAGTATATATTTTAACTAGAAACAAATTTAAAAGTGAGGAGTTCTCACCGACTAGCTAATCCAAACGCCTCGACTCTTCTTAAGTAGAAGTCATAGCTATTCTCGCCTTTTGTCACTTTCGTTGTCCGTAGCCACTACATATATAAAAATCACATTTTTATATTCTCTTTACTTTGCTATTCAATATATAAAAATCGAATTTTTACTTTGCCATTCAATATATAAAAATCAAATTTTTACTTCGCTGTTCAATATATAAAAATCGAATTTTTACTTCGCTATTCAATATATAAAAATCGAATTTTTTACTTCGCTGTTCAATATATAAAAATTGAATTTTTACTTCGCTATTCAATATATAAAAATTGAATTTTTTACTTCGCTGTTCAATATATAAAAATCGAATTTTCACTTCCACTTCGTTATAAAAATTGTATTTTTATATTGCTCTTCTCCTAATAAAGATTATATTTTTACTACTCTACATGAATAAAAATCATATTTTTATATCTCCTACATAATAAAGATCGAATCTTTAATACTTCTATATTATAAAAACCATATTTTTAATCTTCCTATCATACAAAAATTATATTTTTATTCCTCACATTATATAAAAATTATATTTTTATATAATGAAAAATCACATCTTTATGATTTAAAAATAATCACTTTTCATATTGTTATAAAGATCAAATCTTTCCCCATATAAAATTTATATTTTCTCCTTACAAAAATCAAACCTTTTCTTAACTAAAAATATAAACTTCATCATATAAAAATCTCAACTTTTAAATACCAATATTAGGTTATTTATATTTTATAAACAGTGCTTTTATTACATACTAATAATATAAAATAAAATAAAATAAAAGGGAAAAACTTACTGGAATGAAGAAGGAGGAGGGCGCTCTGCGGCTCGCGGTGGTGGCATGGAGGAGGGCGTCTGGCGCACTGGATTTTAGCTAAAGAGGGGGAGAGAGAAGAGGTCGGAGACGAAGAGGAGGGGGTCGGGGATGCTTCAGGTGGCGGCGAGGGTGATGCGGATCGAGGAACGGAGGACGAGGTGGAGGGATGGCGGCTTCTTCGATTTGGGGCGTGGCGGTTTCCTGAGCTCGAGATGGAGGAGGAAGAAGGAAGAAGGGGCGGAAGCTAGAGAGGGGGGTGGTGGCGCACCCACGACGGTGGCGATGGGGGAGCGACGGGGTGCAGGCGCATGAGAGGCCCGCCATTTTTGATTTAGGGTTCGACCTTCTGATTTGAGAAGAAAAGAATACGGGGGTGTTTAAGTGTAAATTATATTTTATTATTATTTTATTTTAAATTTCAAAAATGGATGACTTTGTTTTGAACTCCAATCGAGACCCAATGACTGACGCCCCTAGCTAATTACCCCCATTCTGAACACAATGGGATATGTTTCATAAGCCAATTCTAATGTTTTAATCAGCTTTCGTCAAAACTAAAATATAAATCTATATATTGAATTTTAAACGCACATTTCAATTTACTGGGGTCACATACTAACTAGAAAAATTCCCGAAAAATATTTTCTAGCTTCGTATTGACGATACAGTCCTAACAAAACTAGTTTCGTCGAATTCTGAGACCGTTTGAAAAATGGTCATTTTCCAGTCGATTAAAATCAACTAAAACTGGTCAAACGCGTTTTCCTTTGCCACGCTCATATATTGATTCGAAAAATTACGAATTTTGGAATCTAGCAATAACTTGACATCACGGATCCAACAAAAGTGGTTTCGTCGAAATCCGAGGTCGTTTGCAAAATTTCCATTTTTAAGGGCTAGAAATTCCATAGCGACTATTCTGAAAATTCATTTGGATACATCTTTTGATCCCGCTATGAAATTTTGATTTTTCGGATTCGTTGGAAAGATATTCTCAAATAGATTCAAATATTTTTGGTTTCACTAAAATCCGGTTTATTTTGCACCCGGTACATTCATTTGAATTTTGAAATCGAATTATCGAACTACCGCGCCATTTTCAATTCATTATATATATATAAATAAATATTTATATTTTAACGACGACGTATATAAATATATACATTCTAATTCTATTCAAACTAAATTTTCCGTCGTTATTATCTAAAATAATTCATTTTAAATATTCAAAATTCATTAAAATTGCCAAAATAAAATTTTTAAACTGGCCCAGATTTCTGGGTTGTTACATATACATCCTAGAAAAACATGGAGTTTATAAATGGCAGCTCAAAATGGACAAGTACAACAAGAATGGTCGAGACAACTTAGCACAGCAGCAAAATGGTATGTCATGTGTACATCGACAACTAGTCGTGGATCAGTTCAAAGTTGAAACAAATAAATGTGGAGTATCTGTTCTAAGCAAACAGTGCATAACAAGGTCGAATACACCAATTCAACAGTAAAATAGGCATGATCAAGTAAAGCAATGTCAAGAAAAGTATTTGTAATGACCCGCATTCTACGCATCGAAGGATCGTAGAATATTTATTTCTTTCACATACGAAGTCGTATGGTCATGTAACTTTGAGAGACGACTATTGGTGTCATTTCCCATGTTCGTGATTTTTGCCGATTTTCAAATGATCGTTTTGCCCCTAGCTGATATTGTTTTGGCCGTAACTTTTGACTGGAAAGGAGTTTTGACCTGAAACCACTTCCAATGGCTGCGGATGATGGTTTAAAATTCCGTAAAGAGGTCACATTAGCCAAACGGACTCGCCGTTTGGGAGATATGGCTGAAACAAGTTTCAGATAGTGAAAAACAGCTTAATTGGGCTTAACCGGGTGATTAACAGCTAGGCCCAATGGGAGATTTCGGGATTATTGGTATTTAAGGGCTGCTAGGGTTAGGATTTCGGTTTTTCACTCATTTTTCAGCCGCCACTTTCATTCTTTGAACCCTAACAATGGCCTCCAACATCTAGAATCATCTCTAATCACCGTTTAATCAAGGATTAGGCTTAGCAACACCAAATCAAAGAAGATCTTCACCAAATCAGTATTAGAGCTGCTGTTAAACATCAGTATTCGTCCAAATCAGCGAGGTTTCAGTTCTGAAAATTTTATTTGTGGCCAAGGTGAGTGATTAACATTGTTTTGACACTAATCACGGTTAATTAGGGTGATTAGTGATAATTAGCGAATTTATACATTAATAAATTCTGGAAAAATATTTAAAAATTTTGAAATATTGTTTTAGACCTCTGTTAGAAAATTTAGTTACTTTGGTTAAGTTTTACTAATCCTATCATTAGTTTTGCTTAAACATGCTTAGGGGAAAATATGGGGTTTTGACTATGTTTGATCCATTTTAACTTATCATTTTGATGTTTTGGTGTTTGGGGTCACTTCTACTTGTTACTATGACTGTTTGGTATGACTTATGATTGTTTAGAATAGTTAGAATGGTCGAAAACGCCATCGAATGGCGTAAAACACTCGCTGGAAAAGTTGCAGGAAATTGGTGCAGGTTTTCGGATCGGATCGACTGGATGGGCTCGGACCGGATTGTGGACTGGGCAAGAGAGCACCGAACCGAACCGAGGCTTGGCACAGGAGAGAGTATGGCAAAAAGGAAGGCCACTATGGTTGAACTGGGATCGGATCAGAGCGGAAGAGAATGGGGAAGTGGATCGGACCGTGATCAGGACCGAACCGAACCGATGGAGCAAGGGTATATCCGAACCGAACTGAAGCATGTATATCTGAACCGAACCAATGCGATGTGGAGGATCCGAATCGAGACGATGGCCACTGACTGGGGCAACCCTAACCGAACCGATGACTAGGGGGAGACCCGAACCGATCCAATGATGACCAAAACTCCGAGATGCAAAGGTAGTCCAAGTGGGAAGTTTGTACTCAAGGTCCAGCTGGGAACCAAAGAGTTAACTTCATGAGTTGGGCTTTGCCGCGGGACGTGTGCTAAGGAGCTTTCTATGTCTGTAACTTTGGATCACTATGTGTAGGGGGTACATGAACGGATTCAGGGCCACAGTGGCCTAGGTACGACTAAAGAGCTATATACCAATGAAGTGGGGTCATTTGTAAGGATTTGGTCATGACTCCATGGGGTAAGCTTGGTAGTAGCAGTAGTTGTACAAGTCGAACTCCATCACTACTTCGATGGGTCTAGTGATTGACAGTGGTGGACATCGTATGCTTTACGCACTGAGTGAGAGACGTGACGATGGTTGTTATGTTTGATTTGTTTTCCATCATTATGACATGCACACCCCCACCCCCATATTCTTTACACCATATGATAGTGGCACCTTAGAGTATTGTACGGTATGTAGTGCTAACTCTTTGGTTGCAGGTCCACGTTCAGGTATGGTTTAGTATACCTGTTATTGTTCTGTTTAGCTGCTTATCACTCATACCAGACTTTTTGCCTGACCCAGAGTTTTATGTCTCTTCTTATTACTCTGGGTGCTCTCACAAGCAGACTAGAGACAGGTTAGGTGGTATGCACGAGTAGCTGTACCGGAGACGAGCAGGAGGCTTCCACGTATGATATATATATATTCTCCCTGTGTTGCCGTGGTTACTACTTTGGGCTTTAGTGGTGTACCTTTCTTTCTTTTGTTTAGAGACAGTAATTTGGAAAGTTGTAATAAGCTGTATTTGGATTTCTGCTGCTCCGATGATGATGATGTTGATGTTGGTTTTAGTTATCAGCTTATGCACTGTCTCGCCTGTTTTATGTTAAGTATATTATTATTATATTTTGCTCCATGCGCTGTGAGACATTCTACAGGTTTTCGATTAGTTCATTCTCTTCTTTCCTTTCTCCGGCGACCGTTCTGTGCTAGTTGGGCATGTGTACAGCGCACTTTCGGAGGAAATGCCGGCTGGTGCGGGGCGGGCCGTCACAGTATCTGTTCTTAAGCAGTTCAATATCACAAGCATGCTGAATGCAAAAATCAAAAGTATAGTATCATGTTCATGCAAAATGTCAAGGCAGTAATAAATTGACATTCAAATTACCAGTTCAGGTAAAAGGGCAAATCAATGAAGCAAGGGGCCACAAATAAACAAAGCATAACAAATATATCAAGTATAGCATCTGTTCTTATCAAAGCATGAATAAATCAGTTGAACTGGTCATAGGAAAAAGCAAGTAATACAAAGGCAAGGATAAACTGACAATTTCAAACTTGGCAAGGACTTTGCAAATTAAAATAACATGCAAGTTATTTTTTAAATTGAAGACCGATTCAAAGTTCAAAAGATAATAGAAATTGATATTTTAGAATATGCGGCAACGATCAAATCAAAGGGAGTTTCGGAGGACAAATTCAAAGAAGAAACCCAAAACGTAAGAACAATTCAAGGCCCATGAATCATCTAGAATTAGAGATTCTAGGGTTTAAAAAACCTATAAATACACAATCATCATCGGCATCATAGAGTGACAAGAGAATCGAAATAAACCAACAATAATTCAGAAAAATCATCTTTAACACAGAGTACTCACAGAGGATTTCATTCGCTATCCAAAAGGAAACTAATCGAAGAAGAGGTGCTTCAAAGGAGTCAAATCTATAGAAGAATTCCAGAGCAATTTCATCAATCACGATCTGATTTGGAGGATAGCAGAAACCCTAGCGCCGCCATTTTTAATTCCCAGGGGAAAAGAGAAGGGTTGAACTGAATTACAAAGGGAGTCGGCTTTCTCTTATTTTAAAAAAGGGGGATAACCCTTAACCATTAACTCCTAGGGTTTTTATTTCTTTATGATTTTTTACTTGTTTTAAAATTCAAGTTTTATCTTTTAGAGTCAATAACTATTAGTGTCTGTAGTTGGGAAAATCACAACTAAATGGATCGAGTTGTGTCAAGGTCTTGAGCGTAGGGTTTAAACAGTCGGGAGCGAAGGTAGCAAGTTTACAATAGTGTGTAAGCGAAGTGATTGTTTATAATTCCTAGTAGAAACCTTGAATGTAGCAGTAGGCACAGTTTTACCGAAGCTGGGTGTGACGGCCGGGAATTTCGCTCGATCCGAATCAGTCGTTAAACCGATCTAGACCGTTAGAAACCCCTGATCGTTTTGATTTTGTTTTCAAAACAAATTCAACTTCCTATTCAATTTCGAATCAAAATTGAATATTCCATATAATTCGCTTTAAATTCACTTCAAATTCGTTTTCTATTCAATTTAATTCGAATTCGTTTTCTATTCAATTCAATTCGAATTCGTTTTCTATTCAATTCAATTCGAATTCGTTTTCTATTCAATTCAATTCGAATTCGTTTTCTATTCAATTCAATTCAAATCTCGATTCATTCTATATTCAATTCAATTCGACTTTGGTTTATATTCAATTTAATTCGAAATTGTTATATATTCAATTCATTTCGAAATCGTTTTCAATTCAAATCAAATTCGTTATCTATTCAATTCAATTCGAATTCGTTTTCTATTCAATTCAATTCGAATTCGTTTTCTATTCAATTCAATTCGAATTCGTTTTCTATTCAAATCAAATTCGTTTTCTATTCAATTCAATTCGAAATTGTTATATATTCAATTCAATTCGAATTCGTTTTCTATTCAATTCAATTCGAATTCGTTTTCTTTTCAAATCAAATTCGTTTTCTATTCAATTCGAAATTGTTATATATTCAATTCAATTCGAATTCTTTTTCTATTCAATTCAATT
This sequence comes from Allium sativum, assembly GCA_030737875.1. Classification (NCBI taxonomy): domain Eukaryota; kingdom Viridiplantae; phylum Streptophyta; class Magnoliopsida; order Asparagales; family Amaryllidaceae; genus Allium; species Allium sativum. Next base: position 441,655,011 of record CM060910.1, on the reverse strand, counting down.
CGAATTCGTTTTCTATTCAATTCAATTCGAATTCGTTTTCTATTCAATTCAATTCGAATTCGTTTTCTATTCAAATCAAATTCGTTTTCTATTCAATTCAATTCGAATTCTATAAAAACGAATATAATCGATATAAATATCGTTCGCGTCAAAATAGCGCATCTCTAATCAACACGGCTTTATATATTTCAATAATTCTGTTATTCTATTCAACAAATGAATATTTATTCTATTCAATACGTGAATCTATATTTTTTTTCCAACACATGACTAATCTCAACGAATGAGTACTGTCCACGTGTGACTATTTTTGTTATTCAATATATTTTATATAAAAATTATGGTATCTATCGTTTGATTTAAATCAGACTCCAACCGTAAATTAGTAAGAGAACGATTCCCTAAATATTAACCCCGAAGGCCGAAACCAACATCAGATCGATATCTAGGAGACCACTCATCTTATCTATTTTCCAGTTAGTTTCTAATTTTATATGATAAAGATGTAAATTTTATTGTTAAAATATTTCGTTCAACACATGACTAATCTCAACGGATGAGTACTATCAACACATGAACCTTTATTTTATAATATTAAATATGTAAATTTTATCGTTAAAATATTTCGTTCAACACATGACTAATCTCCACGGATGAGTACAGTCAACACATGAACCTTTATTTTATAATATTAAAGATGTAAATTTTATCGTTAAAATATTTCGTTCAACACATGACTAATCTCAACGGATGAGTACAGTCAACACATGAATCTTTATTTTATAATGATAAAGATGTAAATTTTATTATTAAAATATTTCGTTCAACACATGACTAATCTCAACGGACGAGTATTATCAACACATGAACCTTTATTTTATAATGGTAAAGATGTAAATTTTATTATTAAAATATTTCGTTCAACACATGACTAATCTCAACGGATGAGTATTATCAACACATGAACCTTTATTTTATAATGGTCTTTATCTTCTAAATTGGAATGAGGCCCAATCAATTACCATATAAAATTAATTATATGGATTCCATACAACACATGTATAAAATAGCAACGATAAATAATCAACCATCATCCAAAGTGCACTACACTGTAAGATATCTAACGCTTATAACAGCCTGTCGATCCATTGATTGACATACAACTAATTATTGGGATTAGTGTATGCCGTATTTTATCCCAATACCCGTGTGGGGTTTCAAATCAACAAACACAGATTTTATTTGTGCAATTGGGCGATGTGTAAAATTTATCATCCCAATCCATCAGTCAAATCAGTGTATATAAACAAATCGGTCGATTTGTTTATAAATATTTATTTATTCACATTCATGTTAAAAATTATATTTTTAACGATAAAATATTTTTAACTATATAAATATTTTATTTTATTTCAACACATGAATATATTTCATTATCTATTTCACAAACAAATTTCACAACACATCAATTAAACAAACAAGCCATCCATGGTCTGTGGATGACGGGTGTCGGGTGCTACTAAACACCGTCTGCATCCTAGTATATATATATATATATATATATATATAACTAGAAAAAGAAATTTAGAGTGAGGAGTTCTCACCGATAGCTATTCCAACTTCACGCCATTTCAAATGTAGAAGTCTTCGTCGTTCTCGCCTCTTATCACTTTCGTCGCTCGTAGCCACTACATATATAAAAATCACATTTTTATATTGCCATTCAATATATAAAAATCGAATTTTCACTTTGCTGTTCAATATATAAAAATCGAATTTTTACTTTGCTATTCAATATATAAAAATCATATTTTTACTTTGCTATTCAATATATAAAAAATCATATTTTTACTTTGCTATTCAATATATAAAAATCATATTTTTATATCGCTACTATATAGATAAAAATTCTATTTTTACATCGCTACTCTATAGATAAAAATTCTATTTTTACATCGCTACTCTTCATATAAAGATTTCGCCTTTTATCTCCTACCATATAAAGATCACAATTTTATTATCTATATAATATGAAAATTATATTTTCAACCTTTACATGCGATAAAAATTATATTTTTAACCTTTGTATATAATAAAAATTATATTTTTCACCTTTATAAAAATCCTAGCTTTCTTTTATATAAAAACTTCATTTTTCTCTTTATAAAAATATGGTCTTTCTCACTATAAAAATCTAGTTTTTATAAACTATGATATATATAAAAACTATATCCTAACCCTATGTTATTTTATATAAAAACGAATTTAAAAATAAATGCTTTTCAATTAAATTAAATTAAAACTTACCGGCTTTCCACGAGGGGGGGGGGGGGCTGTCGTGCTCGTCGGTGGATGAGGGGGGGCTGGTGGCGCATTGGGGGTCGGTGCAAGCGGTTGTGGTGGCTGCTGTGCTTCGCGGTGGTGGTCAGGGCGTGGGGTTGAGGGCTGCGTCGGGTTCGATCAGGAGAGGGGGAAAGGAAGGAGAAGAGGAGGGGCGGCGGATGGAGGCGGGGCGCCCCGCCCCGAGCGGCGGCGGCGATTAGAGGGGGGGGCGGCGATCGATCGCGTCCCCCCTTTCTCTTTTTTTTTCTGTATGAATCGATTTTGAACAAAAATAGGGGGGGGGCAGAAGTTAAAGGAAGAGGGAGAGAGGAGGATTTTTTTTTTTTTAATTCAAAAAGTTGACTTTTACATACGACCTCTAAACAAGGCCCACCGCCTGTCGTCCATAGCTAATTACCCTCATTCCGAACACAATGGGATATGTATCGTAGGCTGATTCAGTCGTTACAATCAGTTTTCGTCAAAATCAACATATACTTCTATATATTGAATTTGAACACGCATTTCAATTTACCGGGGTCACATACTAACTAGAAAAATTCGAAAAAAATATTTTCTAGCTTCGTATTGACGATACGGTCCTAACAAAACAAGTTTCATCGATTTCCGAGACCGTTGGAAAAATGGCCATTTTCCAGTCGATTAAAATCAACTAAAGCTGGTCAAACACGTTTTCCTTTGCCACGCTCACATATTGATTCAAAAAATTATGAAATTTGGAACCTAGCAATAATTTGACATCACGGATCCAACAAAAGTGGTTTCGTCGAAATCCGAGGTCGTTTGCAAAATTCCCATTTTTAAGGGCCTGAATTCCATAGCGACTATTCAGAATTTTCAACTGGACATATCTTTTGATTCCCGCTATGAAATCTCAATTTTTCGGATTCGTTGGAAAGATATTATCAAATAGATCCTATTATTTTTGGTTTCACTAAAATCCAGATTATTTTGCACCCGGTACATTCAATTGAAGTTTGAAATCGAATTATCGAACTACCGCGCCATTTTCAATTCTATTTATAATTATATATAATTATTTATATTCTAACAACGGCGTATATAATATATACGTCGAATTCATTCAAAATAAATTTCTCGTCGATATTATTCAAAATAATTCATTTTAAATGTTCAAAATTCGCTAAAATTGCCAAAATAAAATTTTTTAAATTAGCCCAGATTTTCGGGTTGTTACACTGGGTATCTTCTGTGTGTGATTTTCTTTCTGTGATATTTATTTTATTCATTTTGCAATAAACCTTATTCACCCCCCCTCTAGGGTTAATTTAGATCCTACAGTGTGTTGAATGATATCGATCACTGTTATCTGGTATTTTAAATACCGTAAGAAATACTAGGATGTAGAAAAGGGGATTTAATTTTGAAAATAAATTATTTATATAAAATCAATGGATTTTATATATAAAAGGAAAAGTATTTTATAAAGGAAATTAATTATAAAATCAAAGGAGATTGAAAAGGGAGTATTTATTTGTTAAATAAATAGAATTGAAAAAGGAAATATTTATTTGTTAAATAAATAGAATTGAAAAAGGAAATATTTATTTGTTAAATAAATTGAATTGAAAGGGAAATATTTTTTTGTTAAATAAATAGAATTGAAAAGAAAATATTTGTTGAACAAATAGAAGAGGAAAGAGATATATATTGGAAAAATAAATAGAAAGATAAAAGGAATATTTATTTAGAAAATAAATAAGATATCATAAAAGGAAATATTTGGAAAGTAAGTAGGATTATAAAAGGGATTAGAGTTATCGATTAGAGTTAAGCGAATAGAGTTCATCAATTGGATTTATCGATTAGAGTTAATCGAATAAAGTTAATCAATTTGAGTTATCGATTAGAGTTAATCAAATAGAGTTAATCAATTAGAGTTATCGATTAGAGTTAATCGAAAAGAGTTAATCAATTAGAGTTATCGATTAGAGTTAATCGAATAGACCTAATCAATTAGAGTTATCGATTAGAGTTAATCGAATAGAGTTAATCAATTAGAGTTATCGATGAGAGTTAGTTGAATATAGTTAATTAATTAGAGTTATCGATTAGAATTAATCAAATAGAGTAATAAATCAGAGTTAATCGAGTTATAGTTAATCGAATTAGAGTTAATCGATTTGAGTTAATCGAGTTAGAGTTAATCAATTAGAGTTAATTGAGCTAGAGTTAATTGATTAGAGTTAGTCGGATTAGAGTTATTCGAATATAGTTTATTCGAAAATGGAGTTATCGAGTATAGTTTATTCGAAAGGAATTAATCGAATATAGTTTATTCGAAAGGAGTTATTGAATATAGTTTATTCGAAAAGAGTTATTGAATATTAGTTATTCGAAAGAAGTTAATCGAATATAGTTTTTTCGAAGAAAGGAGTTAATCGAATATAGATTATTCAAAGAAAGGTGTTAGTCGAATATAGTTTATTCAAAAGAAGATTATCGAATATAGTTTATTCAAAAGAGAGATTATCGAATACTAGTTATTCGAAGAGAGTTAATCGAATATAGTTTATTCGAAAAGGAGTTATCGAATAGAGATTATTCGAAAGAGAATTGTATGTTGAATTCGATTATATCGAATTTGGGAAAGTACTATTCACTTTCCGTTTTTAATCAAGATTTATTTATTTATAAATAAATTAGTTGTTTGTTTATTTATCCAAAATTAATAAATAAAAGTTATACTTAAGTTATTATATTTCGGAAGCATGGGATTATAACACTATTGTTATAATCAAATGATTTCTGTAAAAGAAGTGGATTCGTAAATAGAATCCGAGAGTTACGTAAGGAAGTTGTTAAAGATTTAAAAGGTGAACTTTGTCTATTTTGAGGTTAGAAATGTTGTTCAGTTAAGGTCTGACAGGTAGTTATACCCCAACTTGATTGACTCCATTTTTAACTAAGGAATGGTTAAGGTTCGATAGTTAAGGCCGGTTAAGTGAATTCAGTTAAAGAGTGTAATGTTTTGAGTTGGCATAGCGATGTTTTATTTAGACATCTGTTTAAATCCAATTGTAAGAGTTTTGGAAATGTTTTCCAGATAAGAATCAGAAACGTTTTCTAATATAGAAAATAAGAAGTGGAAATGTTTTCCAATGTTAATAACGTATATTTTCCAAATTTAGAAAATAAGAAATGTTGAATATATGGAAACAAGAGATGAACAAAAATGAATAAATTAATGAACTAAAGAGATAAATTTTTGATGATGATTGATTGATATAATTTCCATCTGGAAATAATATCATTGTTTGCACACATGTTTTTCTTTGATAGTTAACTCACCGAATATCGAAGTTTTTGATCATTTTTCCGTTGTCAATACAGAGAGATCGGGATCAGATATATTATCTAAAAACCACTCCTTATGGCATTAGTGTTGCAAATCAAATATGATGAAGATAATTGAAGACGGAGTTATGCAAGGGCTGTCCTGTTTACAGAATAGTGCCTTTGGTTTGTCCAGTCCCAGGACAACCTGTATGGAAGAATATCTGACAGAGTATATTCAATGGATCACGTAAGTTGATCTCTTCAAACGTATGTATGTTTGGTGGCGGAGGAATTCGTTTCTCTTAGCTGTATACCCATTGTATTTTTAGGGAAGTCAATTTGTGATTTGGCGGGTATGACGATGTGACATTCAAAGTGAATAATTGTGTGATCTGTCAGAAATAAGCATGGCCTCTAGCCTCACAACCGGGAAATGACAAAAATCGAGCAGGCAACATGGCTAAGTGGGTTGCTTCCAATTAGGGTGTATTTTCACCTGATCTAGAGTTTCATTTACTTCTTTAATCTATTCGATGTTGTCCCATTAGGGAAATGGTTGTTGATCCCAACCATTGGTGATATATATTCGATACACTCAAGCGAAATGAGTGGTCGGTCATGTGTGGCCGGGTTGCAAGATGTTCTTGTTGAACCCACTGTATTGCTCTCTAGAGGTACACTATCGGAAGGTGGTTCCATACCTTGTCATAGTTGGAAATCCATTATCCAATAAGTGCTTGCGATTTTGATTGTATACTATGTATGTAGAACGTGAGTTGAAAGCGTTTCTGCTAGATGATTATTATATTGTGGTTGATAGACACTATTATAATATCAAAAGAATTTTGATATAAAGATTATTTTGGATTCTGATAAGGGAAAAACAGTTCCATTATACGGCGTGGTCTTATGAGATATCGTTTTATTGCTCAAACTGTTTTAAATTGTTTTACTCACACCAGTCCCATGACTGACCCAGGTTTATTTTTTTGTTTTCCCTAAACTCTTGGGTGCCCAATTTTGTACGGGCAGTCAAGTAGTCAGGAGAGCTTGGAGCAGGAGGCTTCAGGATTATATAGCTATTATTTATTTCGGCGGTGTTGTAAGTGTTATACTCTGATAATGTTACTGTATACATATACTGATTTTATTTCAAAGTTATGTAACTATTATATATTGTTCGTTCCGCTGTGAGATTCGTGTTTACTCTGATGTTGTATGTTCTTCTTCTTCTTCTATTCTAAGTTTCTATCTTATCTATTCTCACCCTATAATTTCTTTCATGGACTATCTAGTGTTTTTGATGCTTGAATAGTCGACATCGTGTTTGGTGTCGATAACCAGGATCGCGAATTCCCTGCGTCGTTACAAAAACAATGGATCTAACTTGCACGAACATATGAATTAACATAATAAACCAGTTTTAAGTTGCTAGATTAGATCCTATGGTGATTCGTATGAAAATAGATTTACATGATGTAGATTTAGGTGAAATTGACTCAAAATGATGAAATTATGATCATACAACCCATATACTTGATTGAATCCGCGTGAGAGATGAATATCACTTATCAATTCTCCAAAACAGCACAAAATGATGAAATCTCTTTTCCGAACAGTGAAGAATTTTCTCTATACTATTTGATTCGATGAACTCTCTCTCCCATTGATGTAGATCTAGCTTCAGATGATGTAGATCTTCGATTCTCTTCCTTAGATCTCGATTTTAATGGTGGAAAGGTGTAGTTGATTGAGCAAGGAAGATCACCAACCCAACCAAATGAGAGAATGTAGAAAGTAAACTATTCTCTATGCCTCTAACCCCCTATTTATAGCATTACACCTGCCCACTAATAGGCCTCTCCAAATCAGCCCATTATAGCTCCAAAAACTTGAACAACATACTATGAAACACAAAAACAACGATTCCTCCCAAATCGCTGAACCAAATCTTTAATGTAACCACTCTACGGAATAGGAAACATCATTTCCTTTCCAATGGGACTGATATCAGCACCTGATTCATTCTAAGTCAAAAGTTATTCCCTATACAAAACTGACAGGGAAAAATGTTCACAAATAAAATTGGTAAAAATTGTGGATATGTCTCACATCCCCATAACCATCATATTAAAATATGAGAATGATACAACCCTTAGGAAATAAAATAAAAATATTTTACGATCTTCTAATACGTAAAATGCGAGCTGTTACGTTCTCCCCCTTTTAGGAATTACGCCCCCGAGATCCCAACAAACACAAGAAACCAAAACAATTTCGCATGCCTATCATTAATGAACAACCAATTCTATCACCCAAACTAGCAGTCATGAAGCCATGCATCCATAGCCTTATCCTAACATGCGGAATTCTAACAACAACCACAACAACAATAACACAAGTTGCAATGATGTAATGATGACACGATATCAATGAGTCATACCGGCAAAGATTTCTGGGTGGGTCGTCTTCATGCTCTCTTCCGTCTCTCATGTACAATCGTCGCCATCCTCACTCCATTGTACCTTGACTGGCCTAACTGTCTTCCTCTTAAGCTATTTCGTGTCATTCCCCATAACAAGAAGCGGCTTATGAGGTCTAGTAACTACGGTCTCTACTTCTAGGTCTACGTACTATTCCGGAGATACCACCACACTAGAATCATGCACACACTTTCGAAGAAACGACACATGGAAAACATTATGCACACTTGACATCTTCCCCGATAATTTTAACCTATATGCGGTCTTTCCGATTTGCTCGATTATCAGAAACAGTCCAACAAATCTTAGGGCTAACTTTCCTTTGCTTCCGAACACCATATCGCCAATGTCGAATTCCAAATCTTTTCGATGCTTATCAACATAGCTCTTCTGCCGATCTTGGGCTGCCTTCATTCGTTGCCGAACGATTTCGATACAATCCGAGGTTTCTCTTATCATCTCAGGCCCAAGTATCAACTTATCTCCAGTCTCTAACCAAGATGCCAAAGAATTGAACGGTCAACCATACAACGCCTCATATGGTGCCATCCCAATATTTGACTGGTAGCTATTATTATATGCAAACTCAACTAGATGTAGATGGTCTTCCCATGATTCCCCGAAGTCCAATACACAAACTCTTAAGGGATCTTCCAAAACTTGGTTAACCCTCTCGGTTTGACCTTCGGTCTGGGGATGATAAGTTGTACTCAAACACAACTTGGTTCCCAAAGCTTCTTGCAAACTTTTCCAAAATCCACTCATAAACAATGGATCTCGATCACTCACTATACTCTTCGGGATACCTTAGAATCGAACTATCCATTTTATATAAAGCTCAGCCAACTTCGATGATGTCGTGGTTGATTTGACAGGAATGAACCTTGCACTTTTACTCAAGCGATCCACAATGACCCAAATTCCTTTGTTTCCTGCCTTGGTTCTAGGTCATCCATCACTAAAATCCATCAATATCTTCTCCCACTTCTATGTAGGAGTATCCAATGGCTGAAGCAATCCACTCGGCTTCTTCTGATTAGCTTTCACCAACTGACAGTTCATACACTTGGAAATGAACTTTCCAATATCTCTTTTCATCCCTTCCCAATAGTAGACTCACTTCATATCCTGGTACATCTTTTTACCACCAGGATGAATCGTCAACTTCGAGTGATGATATTCCTTCAGAACCTCATCTCTCAATCCGCCGATATCATGAACAACTAGTCATCCTTTCTTTCGAAGCCATCCCTCTTGATCGACCTCGAACTCTTTGTTCTCTGGTTCCAGCTTGTGGATAAACTCGACAAGATTTACATCTCGCTTTTGGCTTCTGCCAATCCTTTTGATAAGAGTAGGTCTTATCAACAAGTTTGCCAACATTTCAGGTTCCAACTCACACCTTGGCCTGAAATCAAACCCTTCCAAAAACTTGAATCTCTTCCATTCCGAAAACATTGCTCCCAATCCTGCATGTCTTTGACTCAATGCATCTACAACTACGTTACCTTTTCCTAGAGTATAGGCTATACCAAAATTATATGATGCCAAAAAATCTAACCATCTTTGCTGCTGAAGATTCAAATCCTTTTAGGAGAAAAGATACTTTAACGACTTGTGACCCGTAAACAACTCGAATCTAACCCCCAACAGGTAATGTATCCACATCTTCAGAGCAAACACAATCACTGCCAATTCCAAATCATGAGTTGGATAATTCTTTTCATGCGGCTTCAACTATCGATTCGCGTAGGCCATAGCCCTATCTTTCTGCATCAACTCTGCTCCAAGCCCAGTACCGCATGCATCGGTGTATACTATCATTTCTTCGTTTCCACTTGGAATCATCAAAACATGAGCACTTGTCAGTCTCTCTTTCATGATTCAAAAAGCTTGCTCACACTTTGCATCGCATGTGAACACTTATTTCTTCTTTGTCAATCCTGTTAATGGAGCATGTAACGACCCAACGATTTCCGGCCCCGGAAATCGACATAAATACCCTTACTGTAACTCATGCCGACCTTCCAACACCGAAAACACTGGACGTTATTAGAAAGAAATTAGAGGGTGAGATAAGAAAGAAAGAAATATTAGAATAGAAGAAGAAGAAACAACACAACACAGAGTCTCACATCGCAGCGGAACAAAATATAATATAGAAATAACTTTATTGAGAGCTTTAAATAAAACTTACAATATCAGAGTACATCAACATCACTGGGACAGTTATAATAACCTGTTCCCATATACGACACACATCGGAATAGAAGCTATATAATATCATACGTCTGGACTCTTCCAGCTCGTCTCTTCACAGCATTCGATAACCTGAACCTGTACATCCCGGGCTAACCCGAGCATTTACAAAACACCGGGTCAGTCTGGTGAACCAGAGTGAGATAAACACACACAGTATCAAGGATATCACACAACCTGATTTTAGAGTTAAAATCTTTTCGAAAGAAAAGGATAATCGTAAGACCAAATCCACACATAAACACGGACGGTTTTTACCTTATGATAACCCAAAACTGTTTTGAAATCAATATCTTGTCTGATATTATAATAATGTCTAAATACAAATAAATAGAATCTAGTAGAACGCTTGCATCTCACGCTCTACATATATAGTATACAAACAAAACCGCAGGTGCTTATTGGAAATTGGATTCCAACCTTGACAAGGTATGGGACCACCTGCCGATAGTGTATCTCTAGAAGCGAATACACTGGGTTCAACAAGAACGTCTTGCAACCCGGCCCACACATGACCGACCACTCATTTCGCTTGAGTGTATCGAATGTATATCACCAACGGTTGGGAGCTACCCACCGTCTTCCCGAAAAGGGACAACATCGATAGATTTAAGAAGCAAAAGGAATTTCTCTAGATAGGGGATCATACACCCTAATGGGAGCGACCCACATAGCCATGCTGCCTGCCCGATTTCTGTCATTTCTCGGTTGTGAGGCTTGAGGCCAGAATTTACTTTTAAACATCTGATCGCCATTCACTTTGAATTCCACATCGTCAGATCCGCCAGATATCACTAATTGACGTCCACAAAAATACTCTGCGGTCTAGCTAAGAGAAGGTGTACGGCCTTCTCCGCCATCACAGAAATACGTTTGAAGAAATCAACGTACGTAATTCCTTTGGAAATACTCCGTCAGACATTCGTCCATACAAGTCATCCAGGAACAGGATGAACCGAAGGTACTCTCCTACTACATCTCATATAGGAATCACCCCATGGATCGGTAGCGAGTAGTCCTTGCAACCCGTAGATTCCAACCACGACAGAACCACAGTTTATCTCTGGCTGCTAAACCAGAGATTATTAGTAGTTCTTCCGCTTATGAAAATCCACGGTCTTCAATGCTTCATCTCGGCGGCCTTCTAATATCTTCACGTATTTGTTGGTCGGAATGGTTTTCGAATACGAATTCGATCCCGGTCTTTCCGTGCCAACAATCGTACTGGGCAGATTTGATAGTCGGTGTTTTAACTATCAAAATATACAGTGTTTCAATCATGACACTCCAGTGAGTTCACTGGTTCAGTATTCAGCACCACTTGGCCTTTTAATTTAAAACAATTATAAATTCAAATCCTAAATCTTTCGATATTTCAAATATCGTTTTCTCGCTTTCTTATTTAACATAAGACTTTTCTTTAAACACCTCATTACAATACTTAGGATAATCCTATATTACATTCAGTTTCACATTTCACTTTCAAACATTTGCCACGTTATTAAAATATTGGAAAATCATTTTAACTTATTTCTTGTAAAACGATGGTACGAGATATTATCTATTTCATTACTTGATATAATACAATTGCTTATTCTGATAGAATAAAACTCAGCTTTACGTTTCTTCTAATTCGAAAATATCATTATATTTTTGGCAACTCCTTTTATTTCCACTTGGGAATCCTCTTTTATATATATAACTATTCCAAATCTTCGTCACAATGTTGCATTATTATTTCTCTAATGAAATAATAAATTTGACTAATCATCTTCACCATTACAATTAACATCACTCTCAGATAATCCTGAAGTCGTTCAAGTTGGGGTATTTTAGTTACCTCTCAGACCTTGATCAACAACGTTCATATCCAAAAGCAATACGAGTTGTAATACGAAAAAAACCCAATATTTCACTCTACAATCAACACAAATTCCCATTTAACTTATTTTATTCAAAATACGATTTCAAGACCCTTCTTATTATTTTGAAATTCTCTTTCTCGGATTTAACCATCTTTCTTAATTCAAAATTTAGGAACTTCTTTATAATACACCACTTTTTAACCTTTTCCCCTTTTAAAACCATTTCATTTAAAAACCAGATTTGGTTATATAACCTTATGACCTCCTTCTTTATCCGAATCCACTTCTTCAAAACTCTTTCCAATTTTATTTCATCATTTCCTGCTTAGATCCTTCTTTTAGTTCCAATTGTATTTAATCCTATTTTCTTAAGTAACGTAAATTTTAAAATTAACGATATAATACCTCTAACCCTTTTTATAACTTTAGTTTATAACAAAATCCTTCTTATTCTAAATCTCCTCGTACTTAATTCGATTGATTAAATAACATTCATTTTAAGCGGTAACACTTGCTTAAAAAATCCTTTTTAAAACTTTGTTATAAAACTCAGGTTTTAAACAAAATCTGTTCATGAACTCCTTTCACCATTTGATTGGATTCCATTTCACTTGGATTATTTTTCAATTGGATTTTTCATTAAAAAGTAGTTTTCTAAATCATTATTATTTACAATAATCATTAACTATGTTAGTAGTTAATTTCTATGTTTATCTAAAATAGTAAATCCCCTCTTAAAATCTTGTTAAAATTTAAACAATATTCTTTAAACCAATTTATTCAAAATATAAATTTCAAAATCTATCTTTAGTTATAAAATAAATTTTATAACTAAAGTTCTATCAATTTACCTGACGGTAAATTGATATAAACAAAATAATTCACTTTTAGGCCCTTTACTGCCGATTACTCAACCAATATAGCTCATTGGTTAAAACGCAACACAGGTTGATTTTTCAGTCAATGGTCAACACTAAAATCAATTACCCAAACATGACAGTTCAGATATGATAATATAAAAATAAATCATATATTTGAGGAATCCGGTTGGATCCTTCCAACCTGTTCTTCCCTGTATACAAACGGTTAGCTCCACACAGTTTTAAACAATTCAAACAGATCAAACAATTCAAACGTATCAAACAATCCAAACCATTAAACACGTTTACTGATAAACGTGACCAATAAGGTAAGTTACCTTTATTGGAACCAATCGTTAAAATAACGATTTGGTATTTTACTGAAATTAAACTACGGTTTAATTTCATCAGTCAAATCAACAAATAAATTATAGCTAGCACACGGTCAACCATAGCAAGCAGAGCACACAAAATAAAAACCCAATTTATATAAAATATAAATGGGTAAAACTGAGTGAGTTTAACTCACCTTGAATCGTTTGCTATTGAAACCATTCATTTTAAATTAAATTAAACCGATGTTTAATTTAACTGTCCACTCTGATCACACCGGTTTCATTATGTTGTGCTCGATGATGCGGTTCCATCGTCATTTGTTTTATCCAGTTTCATTGCTGCGTTTTCTATTGTTGCTCCCTTCCACTGTTACTTCACTCTTCCCTCTCCGCGTATTCTCCCTCCCTTACACGCCTGAAAGTTGAAACCATCCCATCTTATTCGATCTTTGTGTTCTTCGCTAAAGTCAAAACCTTTATTCACCCTTGACTCTCCTTCCTTCATCATGCCAACGAAACTCCCCTGACTTCTCTTCCACCCCACCTTCGTTGATCAATGACAGCGCCTTCCCTTCATCTATTTTATACGGCTTTTTTTTTTCCAGTTTCTATTTCTTTGTTTATTTTCTAACAGACCGAATCCCATCTCTCCTCTTCGCCAATCCCATACTTCTCCCTACTTTTCTCTTCACAGTCCAGTTCGCTTCCTTTTTTTTCATCTGCTACACTGGTTTGCTCCAGGAAAACAAATGGTGCTCCATGTTTACTTTCGAACTGCACTCCACTATTACACAAGCCAACGTCCACTTCTCCCTCCACGCAAGGCTTCTTTCTTCATGCTATTATGCTTCTTTCCCCCACTGTTTTCACGCACTGCACCCTTCCCATTCTTTCACGTGTCCCATGCGTTCTATCCCTTTTTTTTAAAAAAACGTGCTTTAGTTTGAGTTCTAGAGGAGGGCTCTGTGTCTCGTGGGTTTGGAAAGGAAGACGAGGCTGTCGTATTTATAGTAGGAGAGACATGTTGGGCACGGTATATGTTTTTATATATATATATATATAAGTATTTAGGTCTGCGGCTAAACCTGGTAGCTGCATGGTGTCTAAAACTTTGTCGGCAAGGCTTCATATACTTGGTGAAAAGAAACTACACAGCTACTGAATAAGAAAAGATGCGGCGGTACGAATGACTGTTGAATTGAAATATGTGCTGCGGTATATACTTCGGTAGGTTGTATAAGGAAACTAGATAGGCATGGGTTGTATCAATTTGAAAAGAACGAACATGTTGGAAAAGATCTAAACCTAGGGTGACTCAAAGATTTCACATGGTAGGTGTAGATATTTTGGTCCATGCAACTAAATTCTTAAGGTTAGCTGAACGTTTTGCTGATATACGATAGGAATATTAATAAAATATTCTTTTCGGAACTCCACGCTAAAGTAATTGAAAAAAATTACTATAAACGATTTCTGTTTTTCTGATAAAAAAGCTAATCTTGATGTAAAAAGGTATTCCGGATCCAATGGGATAAGTTTCGTCGAAATCCGAGGTCGTATGGAAAATTTTCCTTTATAAAACCGGAAATGAACACGCGTTTGAATTTTTCACGATCACTAGATAAATCAAATCAACTTGAAACCTTGAAATCCTAAAATAACTCTTCAATACGAACCCAACGGCACCAGTTTCGTCGCATTTTGAGACTGTTTCCTCGGTCGGCTATTTTTAGGCGCACCGCAATGCCATTTCGGACACCCAATTTACCGGTTTCCAAAAATAACAAACTATATACCTATCCTGACTCTAATTGATGATACAAACTCAACGGAATTGGTTTCGCGGCCTAATTCGATCGTCTGCTCAGGTTATACCCTTATTAAATAAATTACGCGATATAGAAATTGAACGGACGTTTACGGCTACCATGGTCACATACGACACCGGTTTGCCACGCCATTCAACACCGTACAATAATTTAACGATACGGTTCTAATGAAACTGATTTCGTCGAAATCTGAGTCCGTTTGTAAAACGGCTATTTTAACGGCCTATATTTTAAATAACGATTTTCCACAGCGACTATTTCAAAATTTGATTTGGCCATAACTAGCAAATTATAACACAAAATCTGAATTTTTCTCTTTCATATGAAAACTATAATCAATATGGTTCTAATGTTTCTCGTTTCATAGAAATCCGACTTATATCGGATCCTGTATTCTCAGTTGAAGTTCAAAACCCCATATTACGAACTGCACGCCATTTTCAAGCTCGTTTTATATTTATATTATAAACTATACGCTCGACGGTCGTTAAATAAACGATATCGTCGATATATTTTCAATATAGACGATGTTAACCCTTTATATTTTGCCAATTGACATTATACACCAGATTGAACATTTCCAAATATTTTGAAATTAAAATATTATTTTATTTATTCAAAAATAATTAAATACCATTATTTAAATTCAAACTTCCATTTTAAATAATAAAATAATTTAAAATAATTGGCCAGAAAATACGGGTCGTTACATTCCTTCCCCCTTAAAATAATTTCGTCCTCGAAATTGCCAAGTTAAAAAGAATGGTACAACCCTATTATCCTTGCAAAAATATTTAAAACACGACTTTATTTTAAAATTGATTTAATTGGTGTTAAACCAATAAATTTCAAATAACTAATTTTCAAAAATCTTTAAAAATTCTAACTCCTTAAATTTTGGAAAAATTTCGGCAGAGTCTCCCCTGCACGGAAAGACATCTGCAATATTGCAGGTTCAACAAATATGTAATCATCGACTCTCATGGTCGGAAAATGCAAAATCAAAACACAAAACCCAAACCAAAATCCAAAAATTTATATTTGGCGTAGGCGTACCTTTCTACGGGCATTGTCAAGCAAATTTTTTAATTTATCGCAATCAATGCAATCGATTCTATCTTCAAAGCTGTCTCATACCTGTACTTATCTGCATTTACCAGGTAAGTAAAAATATATGGGATAACATTCCAATGATAACGTGTGATTACACAAACTCCAAAATCAACTACTTGACATCCTTATTGGGTTAAATCTCCTGGTTTCCACTCACCTTTATTATACCAAAGTTTATTTACTTAACCTTTTTAATTTACTCAACTTTTTAATTTTAACTATTGGTGAATTCTATACAAACCACCCAACATAAATCAAACAAACAAACGAGCAAGGCAAAACAATCCAACTAAATTCATTCAGATTCAACATTAACATTTCTTGTTCGTTTCACTATGGTTTCGCTTATCGATTTATATTAAATCGATTTCTTATCCAATTGTTTATTTGATTAGCACATTCCAAAGGTATTTTATTTAACTCCAACACTATATCCAATTCTGACTTAACTCGACTCAACCAAGTCAAGTTGCACTTCCACCTTTGGTCTTAATTCTGTTCAAATCAATCCAATAATCAAATACTTCAACAATTCGATAAAATAATCTCCTTTATATACAAAAATTTGGGCAATATTTTTTCATTTACCCTATTTCCAAAATATTTAGAAATAGTTTAATATCCAAATACAAATACGCGCTCTCAATATATATACACTCAACTCAATCTAGGGTATTACTAACTCCATCTCTATTGAGTTACACCACAGAGCAAAGGTTATCACTAAACCAATAGCTCTGATACCACTGTAACGACGCAGCGATTTCCGGCCCCGGAAATCGACATAAATACCCTTACTGTAACTCATGCCGACCTTCCAACACCGAAAACACTGGACGATATTAGAAAGAAATTAGAGGGTAAGATAAGAAAGAAAGAAATATTAGAATAGAAGAAGAAGAAACAACACAACACAGAGTCTCACATCGCAGCGGAACAAAATATAATATAGAAATAACTTTATTGAGAGCTTTAAATAAAACTTACAATATCAGAGTACATCAACATCACTGGGACAGTTATGATAACCTGTTCCCATATATGACACACAGCGGAATAGAAGCTATATAATATCATACGTCTGGACTCTTCCAGCTCGTCTCTTCACAGCATTCAATAACCTGAACCTGTACATCCCGGGCTAACCCGAGCATTTACAAAACACCGGGTCAGTCTGGTGAAACAGAGTGAGATAAACACACACGGTATCAAGGATATCACACAACCTGATTTTAGAGTTAAAATCTTTTCGAAAGAAAAGGATAATCGTAAGACCAAATCCACACATAAACACAGACGGTTTTTACCTTACGATAACCCAAAACTGTTTTGAAATCAATATCTTGTCTGATATTATAATAATGTCTAAATACAAATAAATAGAATCTAGTAGAACGCTTGCATCTCACGCTCTACATATATAGTATACAAACAAAACCGCAGGCGCTTATTGGATATTGGATTCCAACCTTGACAAGGTATGGGACCACCTGCCGATAGTGTATCTCTAGAAGCGAATACACTGGGTTCAACAAGAACGTCTTGCAACCTGGCGCACACATGACCGACCACTCATTTCGCTTGAGTGTATCGAATGTATATCACCAACGGTTGGGAGCTACCCACCGTCTTCCCGAAAAGGGACAGCATCGATAGATTTAAGAAGCAAAAGGAATTTCTCTAGATAGGGGATCATACACCCTAATGGGAGCGACCCACATAGCCATGCTGCCTGCCCGATTTCTGTCATTTCTCGGTTGTGAGGCTTGAGGCCAGAATTTACTTTTAAACATCTGATCGCCATTCACTTTGAATGCCACATCGTCAGATCCGCCAGATATCACTAATTGACGTCCACAAAAATACTCTGCGGTCTAGCTAAGAGAAGGTGTACGGCCTTCTCCGCCATCACAGAAATACGTTTGAAGAAATCAACGTACGTAATTCCTTTGGAAATACTCCGTCAGACATTCGTCCATACAAGTCATCCAGGAACAGGATGAACCGAAGGTACTCTCCTACTACATCTCATATAGGAATCACCCCATGGATCGGTAGCGAGTAGTCCTTGCAACCCGTAGATTCCAACCACGACAGAACCACAGTTTATCTCTGGCCGCTAAACCAGAGATTATTAGTAGTTCTTCCGCTTATGAAAATCCACGGTCTTCAATGCTTCATCTCGACGGTCTTCTAATATCTTCACGTATTTGTTGGTCGGAATGGTTTTCGAATACGAATTCGATCCCGGTCTTTCTGTGCCAACAATCGTACTGGGAAGATTTGATAGTCAGTGTTTTAACTATCAAAATATACAGTGTTTCAATCATGACACTCCAGTGAGTTCACTGGTTCAGTATTCAACATCACTTGGCCTTTTAATTTAAAACAATTATAAATTCAAATCCTAAATCTTTCGATATTTCAAATATCGTTTTCTCTCTTTCTTATTTAACATAAGACTTTTCTTTAAACACCTCATTACAATACTTAGGATAATCCTATATTACATTCAGTTTCACATTTCACTTTCAAACATTTGCCACGTTATTAAAATATTGGAAAATCATTTTAACTTATTTCTTGTAAAACGATGGTACGAGATATTATCTATTTCATTACTTGAAATAATACAATTGCTTATTCTGATAGAATAAAACTCAGCTTTACGTTTCTTCTAATTCGAAAATATCATTATATTTTTGGCAACTCCTTTTATTTCCACTTGGGAATCCTCTTTTATATATATAACTATTCCAAATCTTCGTCACAATGTTGCATTGTTATTTCTCTAATGAAATAATAAATTTGACTAATCATCTTCACCATTACAACTAACATCACTCTCAGATAATCCTGAAGTCGTTCAAGTTGGGGTATTTTAGTTACCTCTCAGACCTTGATCAACAACGTTCATATCCAAAAGCAATACGAGTTGTAATACGAAAAAAAACCCAATATTTCACTCTACAATCAACACAAATTTCCATTTAACTTATTTTATTCAAAATACGATTTCAAGACCCTTCTTATTATTTTGAAATTCTCTTTCTCGGATTTAACCATCTTTCTTAATTCAAAATTTAGGAACTTCTTTATAATACACCACTTTTTAACCTTTTCCCCTTTTAAAACCATTTCATTTAAAAACCAGATTTGGTTATATAACCTTATGACCCCCTTCTTTATCCGAATCCACTTCTTCAAAACTCTTTCCAATTTTATTTCATCATTTCCTGCTTGGATCCTTCTTTCAATTCCAATTGTATTTAATCCTATTTTCTTAAGTAACGTAAATTTTAAAATTAACGATATAATACCTCTAACCCTTTTTATAACTTTAGTTTATAACAAAATCCTTCTTATTCTAATTCTCCTCGTACTTAATTCGATTGATTAAATAACATTCATTTTAAGCGGTAACACTTGCTTAAAAAATCCTTTTTAAAACTATGTTATAAAACTCAGGTTTTAAACAAAACCTGTTCATGAACTCCTTTCACCATTTGATTGGATTCCATTTCACTTGGATTATTTTTCAATTAGATTTTTCATTAAAAAGTAGTTTTCTAAATCATTATTATTTACAATAATCATTAACTATGTTAGTAGTTAATTTCTATGTTTATCTAAAATAGTAAATCCCCTCTTAAAATCTTGTTAAAATTTAAACAATATTCTTTAAACCAATTTATTCAAAATATAAATTTCAAAATCTATCTTTAGTTATAAAATAAATTTTATAACTAAAGTTCTATCAATTTACCTGACGGTAAATTGATATAAACAAAATAATTCACTTTTAGGCCCTTTACTGCCGATTACTCAACCAATATAGCTCATTGGTTAAAACACAACATAGGTTGATTTTTCAGTCAATGGTCAACACTAAAATCAATTACCCAAACATGACAGTTCAGATATGATAATATAAAAATAAATCATATATTTGAGGAATCCGGTTGGATCCTTCCAACCTGTTCTTCCCTGTATACAAACGGTTAGCTCCACACAGTTTTAAACAATTCAAACAGATCAAACAATTCAAACGTATCAAACAATCCAAACCATTAAACACATTTACTGATAAACGTGACCAATAAGGTAAGTTACCTTTATTGGAACCAATCGTTGAAATAACGATTTGGTATTTATCTGAAATTAAACTACGGTTTAATTTCATCAGTCAAATCAACAAATAAATTATAGCTAGCACACGGTCAACCATAGCAAGCAGAGCACACAAAATAAAAACCCAATTTATATAAAATATAAATGGGTAAAACTGAGTGAGTTTAACTCA
This sequence comes from Allium sativum, assembly GCA_030737875.1. Classification (NCBI taxonomy): domain Eukaryota; kingdom Viridiplantae; phylum Streptophyta; class Magnoliopsida; order Asparagales; family Amaryllidaceae; genus Allium; species Allium sativum. The sequence goes on along the minus strand of CM060910.1, from coordinate 441,634,321 downwards.
CCTTGAATCGTTTGCTATTGAAACAGTTCATTTTAAATTAAATTAAACCGATGTTTAATTTAACTGTCCACTCTGATCACACCGGTTTCATTGTGTTGTGCTCGATGATGCGGTTCCATCGTCATTTGTTTTATCCAGTTTCATTGCTGCGTTTTCCATTGTTGCTCCCATCCACTATTACTTCACTCTTCCCTCTTCGCGTATTCTCCCTCCCTTACACGCCTGAAACTTGAAACCATCCCATCTTATTCGATCTTTGTGTTCTTCACTAAAGCCAAAACCTTTATTCACCCTTGACTCTCCTTCCTTCATCATGCCAACGAAACTCCCCTTACTTCTCTTCCACCCCACCTTCGTTGATCAATGACAGCGCCTTCCCTTCATCTATTTTATACGGCTTCTTCTCTTTTTTTTTTCAATTTCTATTTCTTTGTTTATTTTCTAACAGACCGAATCCCATCTCTCCTCTTCGCCAATCCCATACTTATCCCTACTTTTCTCTTCACAGTCCAGTTCGCTTCCTTTTTTTTCATCAGCTACACTGGTTTGCTCCAGGAAAACAAATGGTGCTCCATGTTTACTTTCGAACTGCACTCCACTATTACACAAGCCAACGTCCACTTCTCCCTCCACGCAAGACTTCTTTCTCCATGCTATTATGCTTCTTTCCCCCACTGTTTTCACGCACTGCACCCTTCCCATTCTTTCACGTGCCCCATGCGTTCTATCCCTTTTGTTTTTTTTAAACGTGCTTTAGTTTGAGTTCTAGAGGAAGGCTCCGTGTCTTGAGGGTTTGGAAAGGAAGACAAGGCTGTCGTATTTATAGTAGGAGAGACATGTTGGGCACGGTATATGTTTATATATATATATATATAAGTATTTAGGTCTGCGGCTAAACCTGGTAGCTGCATGGTGTCTAAAACTTTGTCGGCAAGGCTTCATATACTTGGTGAAAGAAACTACACAGCTACTGAATAAGAAAAGATGTGGCGGTACGAATGACTGTTGAATTGAAATATGTGCTGCGGTATATACTTGGGTAGGTTGTGTAAGGAAACTAGATAGGCATGGGTTGTATCAATTTGAAAAGAACGAACATGTTGGAAAAGATCTAAACCTAGGGTGACTCAAAGATGTCACATGGTAGGTGTAGATATTTTGGTCCATGCAGCTAAATTCTTAAGGTTAACTGAACGTTTTGCTGATATACGATAGGAATATTAATAAAATATTCTTTTCGGAACTCCACGCTAAAGTAATTGAAAAAAATTACTATAAACGATTTCTGTTTTTCTGATAAAAAAGCTAATCTTGATGTAAAAAGGTATTCCGGATCCAATGGGATAAGTTTGGTCGAAATCCGAGGTCGTATGGAAAAATTTCTTTTATAAAACCGGAAATGAACACGCGTTTGATTTTTTCACGATCACCAGATAAATCAAATCAACTTGAAACCTTGAAATCCTAAAATAACTCTTCAATACGAACCCAACGGCACCAGTTTCGTCGCATTTTGAGACTGTTTCCTCGGTCGGCTATTTTTAGGCGCACCGCAATGCCATTTCGGACACCCAATTTACCGGTTTTCAAAAATAACAAACTATATACCTATCCTGACTCTAATTGATGATACAAACTCAACGGAATTGGTTTCGCGGCCTAATTCGATCGTCTGCTCAGGTTATACCCTTATTAAATAAATTATGCGATATAGAAATTGAACGGACGTTTACGGCTACCATGGTCACATACGACACCGGTTTGCCACGCCATTCAACACCGTACAATAATTTAACGATACGGTTCTAATGAAACTGATTTCGTCGAAATCTGAGTCCGTTTGTAAAACGGCTATTTTAACGGCCTATATTTTAAATAACGATTTTCCACAGCGACTATTTCAAAATTTGATTTGGCCATAACTAGCAAACTATAACACAAAATCTGAATTTTTCTCTTTCATATGAAAACTATAATCAATATGGTTCTAATGTTTCTCGTTTCACAGAAATCCGACTTGTATCGGATCCTGTATTCTCAGTTGAAGTTCAAAACCCCATATTACGAACTGCACGCCATTTTCAAGCTCGTTTTATAATTAAATTTTAAACTATACGCTCGACGGTCGTTAAATAAACGATATCGTCGATATATTTTCAATATAGACTATGTTAACCCTTTATATTTTGCCAATTGACATTATACACTAGATTGAACATTTCCAAATATTTTGAAATTAAAATATTATTTTATTTATTCAAAAATAATTAAATACCATTACTTAAATTCAAACTGCCATTTTAAATAATAAAATAATTTAAAATAATTGGCCAGAAAATACGGGTCATTACAGAGCATCTGTCTTAGAGAAATCCTTTATAAATCATCGGTGATAACCTGCCAATCCAAGGAAACTTCTCACGTCTGTTGCATTCTTAGGTCTTCCCAGTCCTGGATTGCTGCCACCTTAGTGGGGTCAATCGCTATCCCATTTCCAGAAACTACATGACCTAAGAATCTCACTTCGCTCTTCCAGAAGTGACACTTCGAAAACTTATCCTTTAGCCGATGCTTTTGCAAGATTTCCAAAACAATTCGCAAGTGCGTCTTTTGTTCTTCCTCATTCCAAGAGTAAACCAGAATATCATTCACGAACACAAGCAAAAACTTGTTCAACTAATCCCTGAAAACTCTATTCATAAGATCTACAAAATACACTGGTGCATTAGTTAACCTGAATGGCATTACTAGCCACTCGAAGAAACTGAATGGTGTCCTAAAAGTAGTCTTTAACACACTATCCCTTGCCACCCTCAACTGGTGGAATCCCATTGCCAAATCCATTTGAGAAAACACTTTAGCTTTGTGAACCTGATCGAACAAGTCATCAATCCTTGGCAACAGATACTTGTTCTTCTTGGTCGCCTTGTTCAGCTCACGATAGTCCACACACAATCTCAACGAGTCATCTGCCTTGGTTGCAAAAACAACTGGTGCACCCCATTCGGATACACTCCTCCGAATGAATTCTTTTCCAAAAAGGTCACGAACTTGCACCTCTAACTCTCGCTGTTCCTTAAGTGCCATCTACCTAAGAGGCATAATGACATGTCTAGCACCCTCGACCAAATCGATTCTAAACTCGATCTCACGATGCGGCGGCAACCCTTTGGCCTCATCAAAGAAATCCTCAAACTCATTTGCGATCAACACAGATGATAAGTCTTCCTATGGAATCCCAAGCAAATATAAAAAGCTTACGAAGAAACCATCTTTGGACGTACACCAAATCAAAACCTTTTGCCCTTCCACATCCCCGAATCTCACCTCAAGCTTCTTGCAATTCACTCTTTTCGCATACCTCTTGAGCCAATCCATGCCTAAGATGATCTCAAACCCAGCAAAGTTCAAAACAAATCAATCACACACAAAAGAGCAACCATGACTCGACAAACTAGACCACAACAAATCATACATAAACTGGATGACCCCCAACTGGATTAGTCACAATCAATAGTCTATCACAAATCTCGGGTTCCAAACCCAAGTGACACACAAGCTCATTACAGATGAAAGAATGTGATGCCCTAGTATCAAACAACGCACGAACTGAAACACCATTTACTGAAAGAGTACCTTGAACGACGACACCCTTTACCTTTTCCTCTACAGTAGGAGTCTTGAAGAAGATGACACGACTTCTGAAGCATAAGCATTCACTATCTGCTTTCCCTTAGCCAGTTCTGGACAGTCCTTCTTGAGATGCCTAGTCTTGCCACAGTTGTGACGCTGCCTCTCAACCTTTGGATTCTTGCACTCATTAGCAAAATGACCTTTCTATTGGTAGTTAAAGAAAACAACCTAACTCTTTGGCTACTTCTTGCCATCCTTTCCTTTCTGATGTTTTTGCTTCCTCTTCTTATTATTATTACCACCCTATAGTGGTTTTGGAGCTTCCGTGGTTGCAGAAACAACGGTTCCTTCCTCATGTCTCATAACTTTTTCCACAATCTTCTTATATGGATCGTCAAGATGATCCACCAATGGTCTCCTTAATTAGGTGTCCAAACCCATAACGGACTTCTCATTCTTTTGATAAGGAGTGTCAATATATGAACGAGCATAATTTGACAAGGCCTCAAAATCTAAAACATAATCAAGCACTGACCGACCATTCTGTTTTAGCTCCACAAATTTCTTGAATACAATAGACTTTTGAGCAGTGGAGATAAACTTTGTCTCAAACTTAACTTGGAACTGCTCGCAAGTTATCTCTTCTTCCGAAGTCTCAATCGTAATAGAATTCCACCACTCCATGGCTCTGCCCTGCAGATCCCTTGATGCAAGCATTCTCTTAGTTGAATCATCTATACCAAAATCTCCAAAAATGCGAATACAAGCATCTAACCACCTCTGAACCTCTTCAGTCAGCTCCATTTCTTTGAATGGATTTCCCCTAGAGATGTGAAGTCTTCACACAGCTTTGCAAATTCCACAACCCTAGGCACTTGCACACCTACATCTATTGTGGCTACCACTAGAGCGGGTACCATTTTCTTGAATGCCTCAATCATGGCTTCAAACATAGTTGGGTTGTAACAACCCGTATTTTAATAACATGTTAAAACCATAAATCAAGGCAGAATTAATTTTTAAACTAAGAATCAAGGGAAATAGGTTGCGCCATTGCGTTCGTCTCGAAATTCTGCTTGGAAACGAGTCTGAGTTATCGAAAAACGGATTCCGTATGAGGGAGATATGACCCTCCGAAGTTTCAGGAAATTTCAGAATCGAAAACAGCTCGAAATTCGAATTCGAAATTCGAATTCAAACCCCAGCGCAGGCTGGGCGGGAAATTTCCCACCCAGGACCACGTCGACCTGGGGGTCGACACTATGGTCGATCTCCCAGGGACCAGGTCGACCCTATGGTCGACTTGGGGGTCGACCTGGTGCCAAAACCCAGTTTTGTGCCTGGGTTCATTCTGATGTTTTTGGTCTCGTTTTCAGTCTAGATTCATTCGCCTAATCCTATATAAACAACCCCTTGCCCCATTCTCTTTACACCATTCTTCTCTAACCACATAAGATTCGCAAATTGGGGATTTTCTGCTACAATTAAGTCAATATTCAACGATTCAACAATTCGACGACTAGTTTATAGATTCAACTTCTGCATCTCAATTTCTTAGTCCACGAACTGTAAGTTCTAGTAACTTTGAGATTTAAACTTGTAAATTGTAATTTGGACATTAGATAAAGTGAAATTGGACTTAAGTATGATAATCGATTCACATCTATTCTAGTTTCCATCTTGGATCTTGACATTTGGGAATATTGCTGTGAAATCAATTTGGACCTATTCATGTTGTAAATCAAGCTCCTTCATGTCCATAGTATTATCATGCCTGTGATGTTGAATCAATCTACTTTTCACAAGTTTGGATTATCACCTTTATCATGACTATCACCTTATTATGCTAGATCTGTAATCCTAATGTTTTGGGACTATTATTCTATATGCCAGTGATGTTATAACCAATTATCGCAAGCTATATCATGCTAGATTTATCACCTTGTGCTCGTTCTTTTGCCTATCATAATTTTGATGTTATTCCCTTTTATTTTGAATTTGGATTTACTTGTAATCTAGATCGATTCACGTTTACGTGCGATGGGAATACGATTTGGGTAGATTAGGCAAAACATGAATTGGTTATGAACGTGAATCATGAACTTGATAATAGGCATAAGTTGAAACATGAAACTTGCTACGAAAGCTGACACGAACTTGACATGAAATTTGAACATGGACATGACACTAGAATGAACTTGAAAATGGCCAACTCGAGGTTGGGTTGAGTTTACAGTGTAAATCTGCCCGGAACCGCCCGACAAATCCAATGACTGCAAACAATAGTATACAATGTGAGTAGCTGGTCATATCGCGCTTGAAACCCGAGGTTAGACTGAGTTGTGGTGTAAATCTGCCCAGAACCGCCCGGCATATCCAGTTACCACAACAACAGGTCTAATGTGAGAGGTTAGGGTGCATTAATTAATTAATGACACATGATAGGGTTAAGTCATGAACATGAAAGACAACACTTAACCAACTTGACACATGATTTGTAGGGTTAAGTCATGAATTTGAACGACAACACTTAACCAACTTGACATGCTAGACTGATGGGGTTAAGTCACGAATTTAAATGACAACACTTAACCTATTGGACGGAAACCCTAGTTACGCGGTCCATTTCAGCAGTAACCCACTAGATGTATCATGGTACCCTGGAATTAGGCAGGGTGAGGCACGATTACTGGGCTGATTATAAGCGACCATAATGACGGCTAAGTTGGTGCGCCAGTGTAGGTTCAGGCGGACTATGGTCATGCACGTAGTCCGGAGTTGAAAAGCAGGCATTGGGCATCATAGATTTACACTGTGCGTTCTTGATTCGTGTCGGTGGTTGGCACCCTAGGGCTTGATACACCCTATGGTGGACCTAGCACAGGTGACTACATTCGTGATAGGGCCGTATGACACAAACACACGATGAGCTAGAACTTGTAGGGAGCCGATCAATTAATTGATCGTTCCGTAGGATCCCGAAATGGGTCATTTCATGATATTGGGCCAAAGGATCATTTCATGGTTAATATATGACATAGGTTTGGGATACTTGTACAGTTGGTGAAGCGAATCTTGAACATGCGATGCTATACTTGATTTATATTTGATTTATCATGTTATCTTAGTCTATCTTGCTCATCTTGACAGCATCCTTGTGTTTACTTTCAGTTTATACATGTCATGTTACCTTTACCTGTTTTTATGCTGAAAGTCAGTAGGACTTACCAGTCTTTATGACTGACCCATTTTCTTTTGCCTCTTTTTCTTTCGTTTCCCCCCTCCCAAGGTTCTCAGGGAGGAAACTCTAGCACTTAGCTTGGATTTCTCTTGCTTTCGGTTCAGCTCATGTACAGTTTGATCTTGAGCTCTGCTATGGCTGCATTTCTGCTATCTTGGGGAATTATGCTATTTTTGCTGTTTAAGCTTTTATGCTTCTTTATTTATGCAAGACAGAATTTGTTGTAATGGAAAATGATGACTTTGGCTATTTGGTACTTTGGATGAAAAAGGCTTTGACTATTTTGAAAGTAATGAAATTTATCTTTTGACTCTTCCGCTATTTTATTTATGTCTGTCTTGTAATATTTCTGTAATTGTTTACTTCGATAACGCTCCTCCAAAACTAGTGCATTCCCTTTGTGAGTGACCCTAGCGGAGGTGGGGTGTTACACTTGGTATCAGAGCAGAAGGTCACTAGACTGGGCAAAAGTTTTTAAAACCTTCTAAAACTATTTTCAAAAATCGTTTACAAAGAAGCATTTTTCAAGAAAAGTTTTGTTTTATTTAAAGGCTATTACCCAAAAGCCATTAGCACTATCTTTTGTTTCCTCGTTTTGAATCTCTTTTTTTTCATTTCATCATGTCTGGGAATCTTAACCTTCCAGAGGGTGTGCCAATAACTGGCTAGTTCAGGAGGTACTTAGAGGCTAGAGCCAACGATGCAGGCCCAGCAGATATTCCTCCTCCAGCTGCAGCAGTTCCTCCTCCTCCTCGTACGAATGCTTTCTCAAAGATCTGTAGAGATTTTAGGGCCATGGGTGGAAAGGATTTCAAGGGAACCGAATCATTCATAGAAGCGAGGAACTAGCTCAAAGAAACTGAGGATCTGTTCGTTATCTTCGAGGTGGACGATAGGCAGAAGGTACAGTTGGCAGTATGGTTGCTCAAAGACGAAGCTTCCTATTGGTGGGAAGTCACTAACGCTGAAAGACCTGTTGACACATGGATGGATTTCAGGATAAGGTTTGAGATGAAATTCCTCTCACAAGCTGAACGAAGTCTATAACTGGAAAAGTTCATATCTCTTAAGCAAGGAAGTATGACTGTCAAGGAGTACGTCAATCAATTCAATCAGCTGGCCCAATTTGGACTGGACTTAGTGAATACTCCTCATAAGAAGACTCTCCGTTTTATCAAGGGATTGAATGAGCCACTTCACAGCTTGGCTATGACCCACATACCTATGGGGGCTACTTACGAAAAGTTAGTGGACATGGCACTCTTAAATGAAGAAGACAAGAATGGCAAGAAGGAGGTCAAGGCGAATGAGTCTTAAAACAAGAAGGTAGACTCCGAGAAAGGAGGCAAGAACAACAACAACAATAATGACAATAAGTCACGTGACAAAAGAAAGTGCAACTTCTGTGGTATTGATGGGCATATAGTCCAGGATTGTAGAAAGAAGATGATGAAGATGGGAGCATGCTTTCAGTGTGGTGATACTGGACATATTAGCAAGAACTGCCCTAAGAAGCAAGGGCAAGGCCCACAAGCAGGACCTTCTGGGGGTACATCTTTAACTTCTTCTCCTAGATGCTTTGTTTTATCTTTCTTATCTTCTCAATCCTATCTTGAGAACCTTAGGTAGAACCCTTTTGGATGTAAACATGTGATTGAAACATGTTATGGTTGATGATTGCAAGTGGTTGCAAGTGGTAGCTCGTGGTTGCATAACACACATTAGGCACTAGATCGGCTCAGTCACATTTTTCATGTTGCATATGCATGAGTGCTTATACTTGTATATGGATGGAAACTTGATATGCTATCATTTGGATGTTGCATATGAATGAATGTTTGTGCACTCATGTAGAGATTATAAAGTATGTTAGGAATTTGCATACATGTTGGACTCATTACACTAACATATTTTGCATTAAGGAGGTCTACTAAATCAGTAACCGCCTAATCTTTTGCATTAGATAAGTACATATAAACGCACTCTTGCATAAGTTCATACGGCCTTAGAAATCTTTTAAGGATAATGGTTGCTTGTGGATGATGGTTGAGTAGATGGATGATTGGATGATAGGATGCATTCTTCTTAACTTGAAGATTTCGGGGACGAAATCCTTTAAGGAGGTGAGAATGTAACAACCCGTATTTTAATAACATGTCAAAACCATAAATCAAGTCAGAATTAATTTTTAAAATAAGAATCAAGGGAAATGGGTTGTGCTATTGCGTTCATCTCGAAATTCTGCTTGGAAACGAGTCCGAGTTTTCGAAAACCGGATTCCGTATGAGGGAGATATGACCCTCCGAAGTTTCAGGAATTTTCAGAATAAAAAACAGCTCGAAATTCGAATTCGAAATTTGAATTCAAACCCCAGCGCAGGCTGGGCGGGAAATTTCCCGCCCAGGACCAGGTCGATCTGGGGGTCGACACTATGGTCGACCTCCCAGGGACCAGGTGGACCCTATGGTCGACCTGGGGGTTGACCTGGTGCCAAAACCCAGTTTTGAGCCTGGGTTCATTATGATGTTTTTGGTCTCGTTTTCAGTCTAGATTCATTCGCCTAATCCTATATAAACAACCCCCTAGCCCCATTCTCTTTACACCATTCTTCTCTAACCTTATGCTGCACAAATTCTTGATGGACATGGCTACTTCTTCTTCTTCTTCAAAATTAAATTAAAAATAAAGTTAATTAAATCAAGGGAATTCTTCTACCTTCTTCTTCGAGCAACATAAGATTCACAAATTGGGGATTTTCTGCTACAATTAAGTCAATATTCAACGATTCAACAATTCGACGACTAGTTTATAGATTCAACTTCTGCATCTCAATTTCTTAGTCCACGAACTGTAAGTTCTAGTAACTTTGAGATTTAAACTTGTAAATTGTAATTTGGACATGAGATAAAGTGAAATTGGACTTAAGTATGATAATCGATTCACATCTATTCTAGTTTCCATCTTGGATCTTGACATTTGGGAATATTGCTGTGAAATCAATTTGGACCTATTCATGTTGTAAATCAAGCTCCTTCATGTCCATAGTATTATCATGCCTGTGATGTTGAATCAATCTACTTTTCACAAGTTTGGATTATCACCTTTATCATGACTATCACCTTATTATGCTAGATCTGTAATCCTAATGTTTTGGGACTATTATTCTATATGCCAGTGATGTTATAACCAATTATCGCAAGCTATATCATGCTAGATTTATCATCTTGTGCTCGTTCTTTTGCCTATCATAATTTTGATGTTATTCCCTTTTATTTTGAATTTGGATTTACCTGTAATCTAGATCGATTCACGTTTACATGCGATGGGAATACGATTTGGGTAGATTAGGCAAAACATGAATTGGTTATGAACATGAATCATGAACTTGATAATACGCATAAGTTGAAACATGAAACTTGCCATGAAACCTGACACGAACTTGACATGAAATTTGAACATGGACATGACACTAGAATGAACTTGAAAATGTCCAACTCGAGGTTGGGTTGAGTTTGCAGTGTAATTCTGCCCGGAACCGCCCGACAAATCCAGTGACTGCAAACAATAGGATCCAATGTGAGTAGTTGGTCATATCGCGCTTGAAACCCAAGGTTAGACTGAGTTATGGTGTAAATCTGCCCGGAACCGCCCGGCATATCCAGTGACCACAACAACAGGTTTAATGTGAGAGGTTAGGGTGCATTAATTAATTAATGACACATGATAGGGTTAGGTCATGAACATGAAAGACAACACTTAACCAACTTGACACATGATTTGTAGGGTTAAGTCATGAATTTGAACGACAACATTTAACCAACTTGACATGCTAGACTGATGGGGTTAAGTCACGAATTTAAATGACAACACTTAACCTGTTGGACGGAAACCCTAGTTACGCGGTCCATTTCAGCAGTAACCCACTAGATGTATCATGGTACCCTGGAACTAGGCAGGGTGGGTCACGATTACTGGGCTGATTATAAGCAACCAGAACGACGGCTGAGTTGGTGTGCCAGTGTAGGTTCATATGGACTATGGTCGTGCACGTAGTCCGAAGTTGAAAAAGCAGGCATTGGGCATCATAGGTTTACACTGTGCGTGCTTGATTCGTGTCAGTGGTTGGCACCCTAGGGCTTGATACACCCTGTGGTGGACCTAGCACAGGTGACTACATTCGTGATAGGGCCGTATGACACAGACACATGACGAGCTAGAACTTGTAGGGAGCCGATCGATTAATGGATTGTTCCGTAGGACCCCGAAATGGGTCATTTCGTGATATTGGGCCAAGGGATCATTTCATGGTTAATATATGACATAGGTTTGGGATACTAGTACAGTTGGTGCAACGAATCTTGAACATGCAATGCTATACTTGATTTATACTTGATTTATCATGTTATCTTAGTCTATCTTGCCCATCTTGACAGCATCCTTATGTTTACTTTCAGTTTATACATGTCATGTTACCTTTACCTGTTTTTATGCTGAAAGTCACTAGGACTTACCAGTCTTTTTGACTGACCCATTTTCTTTCACCTCTTTTTCTTTCGTTTCCCCCCACGGTTCTCAGGGAGGAAACTCTAGCACTTAGCTTGGATTTCTCTTGCTTTCGGTTCAGCTCATGTACGGTTTGATCTTGAGCTCTGCTATGGCTGCATTTCTACTATCTTGGGGAATTATGTTATTTTTGCTGTTTAAGCTTTTATGCTTCTTTATTTATGCAAGACAGAATTTGTTGTAATGGAAAATGATGACTTTGGCTATTTGGTACTTTGGATGAAAAAGGCTTTGACTATTTTGGAAGTAAGGAAATTTATCTTTTCACTCTTCCGCTGTTTTATTTATGTTTGTCTTGTAATATTTCTGTGATTGTTTACCTCGATAACGCTCCTCCAAAACTAGTGCATTCCCTTTGTGAGTGACCCTAGCGGAGGTGAGGTGTTACATGGGTAGTCTGGTATACCTCCATTTCCCCCTCCAGGCACAGCCCCCCTAGTAGTATGCCTTGAAGTTCGTAGACTCATTCTAAATTTGCAAATTAGAATGATTAGCCACTTGCAAGAAAAAGATGCTAATGGAGCTCAAGCGCTAATATACTATATACTACTATATAGTATGCATCCACCAGAAATCTACAAGTACGTCTCTCTTACATATTTATGTCTTCGAACTTTAGCTAAAATCAATTAACCAGAGCTCTTATACCAAATGTGATGACCGCTCATAACCTCTGCATTAAACAAGAGGAATAATGCGCTGAAAGGTGTGTCAAACAGCTATAGACAATCATCAGAGTATGTAAACACTTGCAGAACCTGTTGTATAACTCACAACGCAAGGATAAAGTGTAATAGAACATATACGAGGCAGAAATAATGAAGCATCATATATCAAACTTTCACAACATCCTGAAAGATTATCCATACATCAACTGTATATAACATCAAAGTTTGTACATGAAACCTCACTACAACACTCATCAAACAGTGGAAACAAAAATACTGCGTAATAGCAAAAGTAATACGCTAGCCTCCTGCTCGTCATCGCACAACAGTATCTTCTCACCAACCACCTGTCACCTACCACTTAGTCTACCTATCCACAACAGGATGAACAACCCAAGGTAATAAGAGGGAAACATAAAATCTTGAGTCAGACAACAGTCTTAGTAAGCGATAAAACAACTATCTAACATCATCAATAAAGTATATGAGAAGAGGTAGATTAACAAACCAATCTACCAAACACTAAAGAAGAATCCTAACCTGCCTTCCCCACATCTGATAGTGATAGCCTTTACATGCAATCATTCCAACCATACATCCATGTAAACCAGAACAACCATCCACTCATGGAAATCAAAAGTAACCAAGGAATAACACTCGTAACAACCAAATTATATATCTCATGTAAACCATCCTAATCGAGCTCAACATCCCTCAAGCACAAGCCTTAGAGGCTTAAACCAATATCAGACAAGCACCCAAGAAACATCTCCTTCGATGTCAGACGATCTACGTGAGACAACACAAACAAAACAACCAAACATCGAACATCCATGACTGACTCTGGCTATCACTGCTAATCCTACTTCAAAACCATCGTTAATCATATGACAGCCTCCTGCCATATGTCAAGGGCTAATGGTAAATCCAGTTATAGCAAAAACTCCATACGTCTTCACGACTCGTATGTTTGTCTTCTCAAATCTCGACAACTAGGCCCCTTATGACTGCCTAAGGTACGAGGCCCTTCAAGGCTGTCTAAAATACCCATCTTTGATTCCGCTACAACTTACGACAATGACAATCTCTCAGCCTTCATATTTCTAGCCATCAACTCCGAAGACCATTCACAAAGTCAAGTCCCCCTCGAGTATCCATTATCCACAACTCAACACCCTTGAGTTGTCTTCACATTCGTTGCTTTACACCAATCAATGAACACATTACATTACTTCGATCATTCCCACCTGGATATTCATCGAAGTTACAACATTACTGAACCCAACAACATTAATATAAGGTTCAACACAATCCATAGCACTACGGAAACAAACCATACGTTTATGTCATCAACCATAGCGTTTCAAAGCACTGATATAACCTTTTGTACATGTCGATCCACTATGGATCGGACATGTCGACCCATCACTAATAGAAGTAGACCGACCTATCCACCAAAGGAGCAGATCGATCCATCCACCAAAGGAGCATACCGATCCATCCCCCAAAGGAGAAGACCGATCCATCCACCAAAGGAGCTGATCGATCCATCCACCAGAGGAGTAGACCAATCCATCCACCAAAGTATAGCCAACCCAAATTCAAAAGGCAACCGACCCAACCAACCTTGAGTCCGACCTATGCTTGACCGATGCATCCAAACCAGACCGATCCATCACCCTCTGCTCCGACTGATCCATTTACCGAGGTTACGACCGATCCATCAGTTTGAAAACATGTCTACCCATACCACTTGTCTATGACCGACCCATCACCTGGAGGAAGAAGACTGATCCATAAACCTTCATCTCGATCGATCCATATGTTGACTGATCTGTCCTGTCTTGTTTCCCAAGCCACACAACGCCCGATCCAAACTTTGACTTATCCACTGCTGAACTTCTATCGATCCAATCCATTGAAATTTCCTACCGGTCCCTCAATGTATTGTTGTCCGTTCCCTACAAATCGTGGTTGATCCATCATTTCCTGACTGATCCATCTATTGTCATCACGGCCAATCCATCACATTCGCATAGACCCATCACTTTCGAGTAGATCCACCACTTTCATGTAGATCCATCACTTTTGTGTAGATCCATTATTTTCGTGTAGACCCATCACTCTACGACAATATCGAGGAAATCAACCAATCCAAATCATCCAATTCAACCATAAACACTTTATGAAATCATCATCAAAATGGCAATTATTCATCAATAACCATATAAAATTCTCCAAAAATCATGATAAACTAATGCATAAAGTAAAACAACGGATCTAACTTGCATGAACATATGAATTAACATAGGAATTACCGATTTTAAGTTGCTAGATTAGATCCTATGGTGATTCTTATGAAAATAGACTTACCATGATGTAGATATAGGTGAAATTGACTAAAATAATGTTATGATCATACAACCCATATACTTGATCGAATCCGCGTGAGAGATGCATATCACTCACTAATTCTCCAAAACAACACAAAACTATGAAATCTCAATTCCGGACAACGAATAATTTGCTCTAAACTCTTCGATTCGATGAACCCTCTCTCCGATTGATGTAGATCTAGCTTCAGACGATGTAGATCTTCGATTCACTTCCTTAGATCTTGATTTTAATGGTGGAAAGGTGTAGTTGATTGAGCAAGGAAGATCACTAACCCAACCAAATGAAAGAATGGAGAAAGTAAACTATTCTCCATGCTTCTTACCCCCTATTTATAGCCTTCCACTAGCACAATAATGAGCCTCTCCAAATCAGCCCATTATGGCTCTAAAAACCTAAACAGCAAACCATGAAACACAAAAATGGCGATTCTTCCCAAACCTCTAAACCAAATCTTTAATGTAACCACTCTACGTAATGGTAAACATAATTTCCTTTCCAATGAAAGGGGTAAAATGGTCACAAATAAAATTGGTAAAAATTATGGACATGTCTCACATCCCCATAACCATCATATTAAAATATGAGAATGATCCAACCCTTAGAGAATAAAATAAAAATATTTTATGATATCCCGATACGTAAAATGCGGGTTGCTATATGGGACCACCTACTGATAAGTGTACTCTAGAGGGGACACACTGTGGTTCAATAGGAGCATCTTGCAACCCGAAAACACATGATCGGTCTCTCATTCAGCTTGAGTGGACCGAATGTATTATCATCCACGGTTCTCGGTCATCCAACCGTAATCAGTAAGATATAGAATCGAAAGATGAACAAATGAATTTTCTCTAGATCGGTGATAATACACCCTGCATGGGTATGACCCAACTAGACATGTCGCCTGCCCGATTCTTGTCATTACCCGGTTGATGAGGCTTGAGGCTACGTTTATCTTTTAGAACATCTGGCCAACATTTATTTGAATGCCACATCGTCAAACCCGTTAAATCACTAGTTGATCTTCCCAAAAATATTATGGGTATGAAAAGCTAAGAGAAATGAATTCCTTTGCCACCAAACGTAATACCTTGAAAAGATCATCTTGTGTGATCTTATAGGCATGAATTCCTTTGCCACCAAACGTAATACCTTGAAAAGATCATCTTATGTGATCTTGTAGGCATACTCTGTCATACATTCGTCCATCCAAGTTGTCCTGGGACTGGACAAACTGAAGGCACTATTCGGTAAACAGAAAAGCCCTTGCATTTCACTAGATCTTCTATTATCTTCAGCCTAATCTAATTCGCAACACTTATGCCTATACGGAGTGGTTTTTGGATATTAAATCCAACTGGTCTCTCCGTATTGACAACGATGATCAAAAACTTCGATAGTCGGTTTGTTTAACTATCGAAGAAAAAAAACATCCATCAAACATTCAGTGGCCCTAATATTTCATTAATAAAATCACTTCCCAAATTCCTTTCGATATTCTATATATATTGATATACTGATTTCAAGTTATCAAAATTTCTAAAAATATTCTAACTCCTTAAATTTTAGGAAAATTTCACCAGCATCTCCTTTGTATGGATCAATCAGTTCAACTACAAATCCCCTCTCTAGGCCCTTTCCATTCAAAAAGAAAATTGAAAAGTCAAGCAGCTTGCCCAAATGGCTCCTAAAATCTCATATGGAAATTTATACATGTACCTTTTTGTCGGGCACTCAAATTATAATCTTCATTCTCTTCATTCCATTCATGTCTAACTTATGTTCAACCATTAAAAATTTATTTCAGATCAATTCAACACTTTTTGCTTTCCAATCACTTATTGATTTTCTAATAAGCTTCTTTTGTTAATCTGCTTTTAATTTGAACATATCACGTTGAAATATATTTGTATTCACTTATACACAAATCAACTCAAACTCCTTACTCGCTTCCAAATTCTAATCCATGTTTCATATTCGAATTCCCAATTTTAATTAACAAATCCGAATCACTTAACAAATTTAAGTTCGGCCAACAGTCTATTAACTAATTTCTTTTGAAATTAGTTAACTTCATTCGATAAGTAAAAATCTAATTTTTGTTTTCAAAACTCAATCCATTTACTCTACTTGAGTTCATATCTATTTTATAACTCAAATTCGGATTTTTCTAATGAAAATTTGGATTTTTATTCACTTAAATTCCTTTTATTTTAGTTAATAAACTGTTGTGGTTTTAAAATGATTATAACGCTGTTTTTTTCTCAAATTTTGATTTTGACATAACTCAAAATCTATAATGCGAAATCTAGGGTTTTCTCTTCCATTAAAAACTATCATTCAATAGGTCCGAGCGATTCTTGTTTCATCGAATTCCAACTTATATTGAGTTTAATATACACAATTGAAGTTCGAATCACCAAATTACTAACTACCGCGCTGCGGCGTGTTCGTTTTAATTAAATTAAATATAACCATTTAAACTTCATTTATTAAATCAATTCAAACTTCACTTTAGTATAAATTAAGCTAGTTTCCCAAATATAGCATAAATTTAATTATCCAAAATCATTGATTATTTCATTCAAAATTCATAACTCGATTATAAATTATTCACCACTCAATTTCTATATTGAATTCCAATTTCCTTGGACATAAATCATTTTATAAACATGCGATATAATCGAATTTCGATTATAAATCCCTTTTATGCAAATAACCAATTAATTCAACATCCCTTACCATTACAAACAAATGTCATCTCTTGATAATACCGAAGTCGTTCAAGTTGGGGTATTTTATTTACCTCTACTACCATGATCGACAACGTTCTTATATTGAGATAGATAAAAGCTTGTAATACCAAAAACGCGATTTAAATATCACATTATTCCATTTTGGAATATTTTATTTTTATAACTTATATATATCTATGGAATCTATTTTCATATTTAAATTTTAGTTCTATCCAATATAGTCCCAATATCTTATCAAGAAATAATTTATTTTTTTATAAATTCGATGTGGTCGAATTCTAATCATAAATCCTTATGGATTTATTTCAATTTATTTTACATTCCGAACATCGGAATAAATTTCATCGTTTCCTTTCCTTGAAACGATTTCAAACTATAAATCCCTTTTTAAGTTCATACTTGAATTTAAATTTATAAATTATCCAATGAAAATTCCCCACCTTTATTTATAAACATCGTTTATAAATTTCACTTCTTATTTTAAATGTTAAAATAGGCTTCAATTTTAAATCCCATTTGAAATCCAATTTCGGCTTTGGAAAATAAATTTTCCTTTTTAGATCCATATTTGAATTTAAGATTTAATATTATCAAATGATAATTTTTTCATTTCATTTATAAATTCATTTATAAATTTCATTACTTGATTTTATTACTGAGAAAACAAGTTAATATTTTCTAACTCGTTCGAAATTCCATTTCTTTTTCGAAAAATAAAATTTTCTTTTTTAAATCTAAAAATCCCTTTTTATGATATTTTTAAATAGTAATATCTAGGGCCAGTGATATTCAAACAACTAAATACACAACCATCAATTCAATTCAACACATCACACATATACAAATTTGTAAACAATAAATAAAATTTGAGGAATTCAGTTGCATCCCTCCAACCTGTTTTCCCTGCATCCACAGATGTTAGACAACATAAATAAACCCATCCCGCTTAAAGGCAGGATATCACGGTATGAAGGTCATTCACTCAATATATCATGGGGCGATAGGGTTATCCGCTAATGGTATTGCGGGAAATACTGTAACGACCGAGATTTTTTGGAAAAGTCAAAATTGCTAAAATATCTGTACGTTCTAAAACTACTAAGGAAAACTACCAACTTGCTACACAATATTTGATAAATATTCGATACTACTAAATGTACATGATGCAAATTTGATTAACAAACTATAAGAGATCTTTTAATACACTAGGTTTGCTATAATACAGGAAAAACTTAAATAAATAATTCTACCGCTGTGCACTCTTATGAGATAGACAACAATAATCACTCATCCAAACTCAACAAATAAGTAATATGTGGATTAATATAGTAAGCAGAAAAGATATATCAATACTCCATAAATACCAAACAACATATAGAAAAGGGTTATGTTATTAAAGAGGTTGCATCACTACCACTTGTGACTCCCTAAGTACCATTATCTAATTGGGTACCCAATTAGATACACGATCAAGCCAACGAAGTTCTCCTATTCACAAATAGGACTCATGGAGCCCACGATGCACAAAACAATAATGTAATTCCCAAACTACCCTTCAGCTTAATCTTTAAATTTAGATTTATCAAATCTAATCAACTTTGTTATTTTCAAAATCCATTCCTTTGAAAATAATCCCTTCGATCTTAAAATCCCGATTTCATTTCAAATCAATGAAATAATATATTCCTTTTATATCAAATCATACTTCACTTGGGGATTTAAAAACAATTCACTTATGAAAATCTCAAATATCTATAATACAAGCATATCAACATATATGCCACCAGCTCGGGAGGTTTCTCCCAATAACAAGGCCACTAGGCACGACCTTCACACGTATCAATACCAATAAATGATGTCTCTCCTTCGAGCAGACCATCTTCTGGGACTTTAACCCATCTCATACCTTTCTTTAGTCAAGGGTTACCTGAATCTTGGTAACATAACAAATCATTTAGCATTGCGAAGTGATAAATCGTTGCACAATAATAATCACAAATACTTTCAATCATACCGTTGTTACTTCCAAATATCTTTAAAACAACGAAATTTAAGCCATCGAAATCCTCTTCGTTTATAAAACATCTTTTTATAAACCATTTATTATCTTCCAAATATTTATTTCCAAATATTTTCTATTTCTCTAAAATCAAACATTTCATTTCATATTGTTTTATGAAAACAATCTTTCAAAATCATTCACTTAAATTTACGTTCAAAATTAAATGAATCAATATTGTCGTTAAACACCTTTCAGTCGTGAAATAGATCACAAGGCGTTAACGAACAAATATTTCTACCCAACCTAATGCTAAATAGAAACATGTGTTTGCTCATAAACTGGTCGAGCACAAATCACACAATCAATCAAACAATAATAACTAATGATAAATGATAATTAATAAAACAACATTTATCAATATTACTTAACTCGTTTCCGACATTATCAACTTAACTATTCCTCGTCCGGGATGAGGCCGGGTGAGCCAGGGCACTGGTTGCTCCTGAACATCTCCTTAGTTTAAGCACCTCGAGCCGAATCTCAGAAACAAATAAGCCTACTCATTGGCTTATTAGAGTTATGCATTTTCGATTATTTTTCATTTAAGTAATTAACAATATATGTTTAAGAGGGAAACAGAAGTTATCCTACATAATATAAAGTTGTCATTTGCTTTCAAAAGCAAGAGGGGTCTAAAGTTAATAACTTTACTTAGTTAATGTCACTTTAACTTTATACTTCAAACATAACACTTATATAAACAATATATAAGTAAGAGATAACCTAGATCCATACCTAACCAAGCACAAAGCTGTAAGAACAAAAGAAACACTTCCTTTCATTACCACAAGCCTAAAGATCCAATGTTTAGCACTTCCAAACCAAGCCAATGCCTCTCCTCCTCCTCCACTACCATTACTCATGAAGAAGTCATTAATATAGTTTAAGAAGAAGAAGAATAGAAATTGTGTGTATGTATTCCTAAGGGTATGCCTCCCTTTATGTAGCCTTAAGAATGTAATGGGTAAAGACTAAAAGCCCCTTAAAACCCTTATCTTACAAATGAAGCATTTCCATTTTTTGCTCATTTTCCTTATTTGCTCATTTTCCGTATTTGCTCATTTCCTAAATATCTTTGCTTATGTCATGCATGACATCATCCAGATATTTAGTTAATCATAAATAGTAAAAATATTTTTATTAGCTAATTACTTTCCTAACGCACTAATTTAAATTTTCAACAACTTTTATCCAGAAAATAGCTATATATTGATAAAACGATTTTCAGTCATTTTATCAATATTTTTCCAAAAATATATTTTTGTAAACATTTTTCCAAAATGAGTCTAGGATCATTAATTACTTATTAAATGATGTTTAACAAGGTTATAAAATCATATTTATAACATATAACGATATTGGAAGATAAAGTATTCAAATTTCTGGGTCTTTACATTCTCCCCCACTTAAAATATTTCATCATCGAAATTTCAAGAACAGGAAAATGTAACCAGCAAACAATCAAGTTGAGTTAAGCACACCAAAAGTAATTCAACCCATATCCCCGGTCGGAGGTACGGTGCCTTATCCTAGCCATTTATATTTATCACACTAAGGTAGATTAATTTTAAAATTCTTAGATTAAATTAGTTGCCTAGATGAACTTTCCTTAGGCACCTAACTTAAGCTTTGATACCAAATGTAACGTCCCAGATTTTTCGAAAAGATCAAAATTGCCAAAATATATGTACGTTCTAAAACTACTAAGGAAAACTACCAACTTGCTACACAATATTTGATAAATATCCGATACTACTAAATGTATAGGATGCATTTTTTGATTAACAATGTAATGTCCCGTCTTTTTGACCATTCCAAATCAAAAATTAAGCCAATTCAAACGTTCAAATTGACGAATCGTTATTAGCTTACAGAATTGTAAACAGAAAATACATAATAATTAAATAACACAGTATTGAACAGCGGAATAAATTTTTTTATTTATAATTAGAAATTTTGAATACAAGATTTTTCTATGAACAACGGAATGAAAATACAGTTTAATACAAAGAAATATTTACTGTTTTTAAAAATCTTTAGAGTGCGCGTCTCCTAGAATCCCCAGCTTCGCCAATCTTCGAATACTAAGCTGTGATCTTTAAATCTGCACTGCTCGGATCTGATCGAGCATTCCATGCGACAACATAAAACACTCGAGTCAGGATTAATCATAGTTCAAGTAAATTAACTTCAATATAAACTGAAATAAAGTAGTTAATCCTATCATCGATAAAATAAACAGTTGTGATATCTATTCATATTAGTTCTATCTATTTCCGGGGACGAACAGTATCGGGTGTTTGCGAGTGTACACGTGTATATAATATACACGTGTACACCGCCTCAACGTCCCGAACCGAATATAGACAATAACATAGGTGATTCTAGTAACTTGCACATGTACATGTCCATGTGTGTGCACTTATGAACCATGTGTATCTCCTGCATGCAAGTCTTGAATGAATTCCATACAAACTGTAAGGTTTTAGGTAACTATTTTCATGCATGGATATAATATATACATGCTTCAGGTAACTTCATTTACAAATGGGTATACATGGCCTATGTTTCTTTTTTTCTCCATAACAATTTTATATCTTCTTTGAAACTATGTTTATGCAAGCACAATCAGTTTTAACTAAATGGAACCTAACATAAGATTTACAAAAGCTATTCACAAGACAAGGATAACATAACAATGTATTGCAACTAAAAAAAAGTGCATTTAAAGAGCAGGTAGGTGAGGCTTGAGGGTTTCCGACAACACATCAGTGGATAGTAAGCTACAAATCATACTTTAGACCAACAAAAATTAAAAACTAAAATGGTGTAGCAATGGAGCAAAGGAGTGCTGAATAGTGGTAGTCCACTAATTCGAACAGTAAGTAAATGGTTCCAATACACTTATGTATTTAACCGCAGGTTGAAACTTACAAGTAATTTAATGACAAAATCCAAGTTGCATATGCATACACATATGTATATACATATGAAGGAATATGCACATTACTGATTAGTTTTATGATAATTAAATGTGAATGAATTACATGCAGGACTATAATATACTTAAATAGGAAATTTATGAAAGCTTACTAAATAAGACCGCATTCCCATTATGAAGTAATTTATGTGTGCACAAGCATTACAGGTAATCAGAATCCATAGGATATAATATGTTCCTAATCAGTTAACAAAAGGAATATAAAGAGCAATAAATAAGCATGGCATTATATATTATATATGTTGAAAGCTTACATAATCATTTCATGGTTCACATGTATTTATGCAGAACTGAATGTGGATCATAGCACAAAGAACGAATAAGCAGCATGGGCAAAAGGCCTAGTCCACGTACTAGGAACAACAAAACGAAAGGTAATAACATGCAGCTCAGTTACAGGTTATTAATGAGAGATTTATTATTTTTGTTTATTAAAAAAGATCATAACCGCCTACATGTTTACTTTCCCAATACAGGTGTATAAGGGATATCAACACAGCAAATTCTTCTACCCAAGCCCGACAACAATGTTGACGAAGCATACTAATTAAACTATTAACTGTAAGAGCCTACAACAAATTAGTTGCCAACAGAATGAATAAGGAGGGAACCAAAATGGACAAAGACATGCATGCTAATAGTCGCAACAGTAAGTGCATGTGATGAACGGAAAATCATATTAACTTCATACTTCCTGATGGCAGCACAACACACAAATTTGACTCATTTAATAACTCTAGAATAAGGAAAAATGTACTTATTGCCGAATAACCATATGGCTACCATAGTATGATGGTCCAACTAGTAACAACCGACCCAACTATAGGATATATGTTTAGTCCCCAGCATGACAAGTGTATATATGCGAAATGTAAGGATATAACACAAGTAAATAGAGTCAATTCAGCCTATAAATTTTAAACTAAGGTTCTAGGTCAATGACCAATGTATATTTGTTAAAACGGATGTTCACCCATCCATACATCAGTTTAATATCAAGAGAGTTGACTATGTCAAGGGTGGAGTTCAATATTATCACTTAATTTGTAAACTAAAATAAGAAATTGTTAACCTACAATATATTAAGACAGTTTTGGCAAATGAATGGCTACAAATAAGTCTGACAGTTTTGGCCAATGGATCACTACAGCTTGGCAAATATATCATGGCAGTTTGGCAAATAGATCGTTGCAGTTTTGGCAAATACATCATGATAGTTTTGGCAAATAGATCATTACAATACATATTTCTCGAATTTCACGTCAATTTATAAAACAATATAAATGTATTTCTTTAAGAATATAGTTGATTTGTTTCCAATATATAAGCCAAAATATATTCCTTTAAAAAATAAAGAATACAGTTCTAATATAGTTTGATTTGTTCCAATATATTTCTTTAAGAAATGTGATTGAGATGAATCACAGTACGTTAGATTGGACTCCATATCAAAATATAAAATCATAATATATATATATATTGGCAAGTAATAAAGTGAATTGATTTCCAACAAATCATATAAACACAGTCAAAGCCAATTTAATCCTAATCAAGATAACAAAACAGACAAGCAAATCTCGCAACAATCAAGCCAACACATTTGCAATAACCATCTTATACCTTAACTTAAGTTGAAATTCATTTACTTGAAACTAAGATTAATCGTGAGTGAGGTGCTCACCTTAAATCAGCGGCCGAAAGGCGCAGCCGATGGCGACGAGGACGGAGACGTAGTTGACGGAAAGAACAACAACGACGGCTCGCAGACCATCAACTCGAGGCGCGGTGGAGGAGCGATTTTAGAGGTGGTGCGTTGCTTTAGTTCATGTGGGAGCAACGATTTGGGGGCTGATTAAGGGTTCGATTTGGTCTTTGATTTGATGAGGGGTGCTCGCAGTCTTCGTGGTGGCGGCGGCTCGGAGCGGCGCTTCTCCGACGACATGGAATTGAGGAAGGCCGAATTGATTTGGGGGTAAAGGAAAAACAATTCAGCTATTTAAATTGAAAAAGAAACGATTTTTGGCTGAAGGAAAATGGATAAAGAGGGTTTCAATTTATAAAGAAGGAATCGTGGCATCCAAGAAAACGTGAGGAGGACGGCATCAGATGGTGTGTGTGAGAAGGAATCCCTTATTTAATTAATTTAACTTTTCAGTTCTTTTTATCTCTTACCGCTATTTATGTTAATGCTATATTTTTGTACTGCCACAAACGGACATCAATCGTGATGAATTTTGATATGCTGCTACATATTCATGTTTTGAACTCAATAAAATTATCCTGGTTGTAATCCGGCTCCGTCTGTATATGTCGTTATTTTATTTTTAAATTATTTATCGGTTCATTGATTCGATTCCGTTCGTTCATCAATGGTTCTGTTTGCTTCCAAATTTGAAACGTTAAATTTCAATACAAATACACACATATCTAGACTCATTTCCATATATTTCAATAAATAAAATCTTCAATTCATTTTAGTCGAAATTAAATAGTCAAGCCAATCTCTCTCTATATTTTAACATATAAAACCTATAATTTATTTAATGCTAATAATGTTTTATTATTATTTTTAATTCAACCATTATTATTTTTCAATTTCATTTCAAATCTAAATCAAATACCCAACCAAATTCGATTCAAATAAATATTTGATCTTCAAAACCAATTTGGATTAAATCCAATTCACACACAAACAATGCATTTGATTTTAAATTCCTAATCCATACATCAAAATGAAATTGATCGTTCATAATAAATCATTAGTTAATTATATTTTCCAATTGTCGAATTCTTGGACGTTACAATCTACCCCCCTTAAAAACTTTTCGTCCTCGAAAAGGAAAGATCGTTAGGGTTCTAACAATGTACACTTCAAATTTTCATATTTATCTGAAATTTTTCTTCATAATTAATTTAAATATCGATATTCAAGTCATCGATCCTCTTTATATTCAATCAACTCGGAAAATCAACCTTCCTTTCTTTTAGTTGGAGATCAATTTTGATCAAACCTGATTTTCTTTATTTCCTATCGGGTTTAAGTTTTTTTAATAAAAAAAATTATATTCAATTTCTTCGATCAATTCCTATCTCAACTTATTTGGAGATATCTCCCAATTTCTCATTTTATTGAATTTCTAAAAGATTCAAAATCAGATAATTTCTTTTTGCAACCATCAACCCAATTTTCTTATATTCAATCCGTTAAATCTCTCCCAACGCTCATTGAAGAGTGTAAATAACATCTCCCTTTCAAGTTACAAATTTTCGACTTGAAATTTTCCGAAATTCGTAATCTTTTATAACTTTTATACAAAACATGAAACTCATGTAGGAATATTTGTATTATTACTCCAAAACTAGGAAATTGAAAATACACTGAAATTCTCTTTCTTATTAAGTTAGATATATGTTATTTTAAAATATTAATTTGAAAATACTTGATAACTTGAAGTTTGACAAGTCCATTGTCGTTCTTACAGACGTTAGGCTTACGCTGGCCAGGCGCACAACTAAATTCTCCAAGTACTAAATATCCTTGCTTCAACTCCCAATGACAATATTTCAAAAATATCTTTGTAAAAACAAATACAGAAAGTACCAATGTGATATTGATACGTTGATTGCTCATGAATCGCAGATACATAATGGTTTTGTCGGATCCCCCAGAAAGCATCCGTATCCGTAGGAATTCACTTCCCTGCGAATTTCATCATGGATAGATCAGCAAAAGATGTTTTAAGAATCAAGAGAAAAGCTGAGGTCATTGAGCATTGGTTGCTCTTTCTCAGGGTCACGAAATCAAATCCTTAAAATGAATCAAGTCATGAGGATTCATCAAGTCACGAAGACAAATTGTTGCATTAAACAGGTGGCTCAAACACTAATATATCTAAGTGGACCGCAGGTACATAATGCTTACGCCTGGGTCCCCCAGGAAACATCCATACCAGTAAGCTTTCACAGTTCTGTGGATTACGCCCTTATAATTCGACTGTAGATTGCAGCAGTCATAATGGTTATGCTTGGTTACCCCAAGAAACATCCGTCTGCCGTAGGCTATCTGTAGCGCTGCGAATTACGCTACACGGTCAAATTCAAACGACTCTAGATCGCAACGATCACAATGGTTACGCCTGATTCCCTCAGGAAACATCCGACCGCCGTAAGCTATCTGCAGCCCTGCAAATTACGCTAGCAGTCGTGCTCAACGGCAGTTCATGAGTTTAATGTCCGGACAACCTACTTCCACCAGCAGCATATCTCAACAAAGCTCGAAATTCAAAGGAGGAAGGTACTTTCCTTATTTTGCTTTGAAAACATATAATACTATACATAGTATTTCATATTTCACATAACTCGTACTCATGTACAAATTCACATTTTCCAAATCGTGTTTTTCAATATCTCATATTATTGGTTGTAAAACAAAAATTCTCTCCAAATTTCCAATTAATCGGTTCATCGCTTATTTCTGGCCAATATTTTTTTCCGAATTTATTAACGATCGGATTTCATTTATTCTTATATTGATAAATTCCTATCTGAATTCCTTGCTTTTGCCTTCAGTCTTTCAAAATTTCCATTTCAATGGAACTTATTCATTTCCGCTTATGATATCTTACTTGTTTCCCACTTATTTGAATTTAAATCTTAGTTTAAAATTTCAAATCTTACCGAATTATTCAATAATCGGCAATTTATCTTCTAATTCAATAAATCGAAATTTACGAACTTAATCCTTTTCTTCAATACATCTCTTAGATGTATAGTCTAATTATTCTAATATATTGGATTACCATTTCAACTAAACTCGATAATCAATTCCGGTTTTCATTTCAAATATTCGAAATATATATATACCTTTTCATATCAAGTTGTTTTGTCAAATCATATTTCAAAATGAATTTATTTTATCAAAACAACTTTGCCGTAGGGCTATAAAGATGATTTTCTTTTATTTGAAAATATTTCTATTCATATATATATTGTAAATTCTCAAATTATTTGAAAATAAATTTTCAAATTTTTTTGAAATCGAATTCTCAAATCTCGTCAAGCGACCTCTTTAATTGCAATCAAATTAATATGCAATTACTTCACTTTGGGTTCATTTCAAATACACACCGTTTATTTTATTCAAAGGCTTCCTCGGTTATAAACAAATTTGGTAGGTTATTTTATTCCATTATTTACATTAATTTGGAATATATTCCATTTCATCTCATCCAACGGTTCCTCGTTCTCAGTTCATTCATGTATATACTTCTCATTTCATTTCGATGGAACTCGCAAACGAGAGTATACCTTCTTAGTTTCCTCTTTTAAAAAAATAAAATAATAAATAAATAAAATAAAATCATTCGTTCAACAATTTCCTTTAATTAATTGGGATCTACAATCATTGGCGATTTTTTTCTTTTTGATCGGTAATCCACATCCTCGCATAACCTACTACACAGTATTCACCATTCTTATTTATCGTAATTTCCAAAATTTTACAATCCTCAACCAATCTACTCATACCATCATCGTTTACTCAATTCTCTTCATATTATTTTCATCACATATACTTAACCAAATGGTTATATCCCTTATCTCATATCCCTATCCTTCCACATTCGTCAGTACCTGACTGTAAATTAGCAGATGGACAACTCCCTAAGTATCAACCCCGAAGGCTGAAACCAACATCAGATCAACACTCAGGAAATCATCCAACTTAATTAATCGCCAGTCAATTTCCAATTTCCTTAATTCAATTCTTAATTTCTTATTAAATCATTCCTTACACAACTCTCATATTCAATTTACGAATCTGCTTCTCTTTGCGTTCTGTCGGCCTTTGTTCTTGTCGTGCGGCCTTTTGCTCTTTAGTTCTCTCCATTCTGATTTATCGAAACCTGCTATCCTCTACATTTTCAATTATCATATTTAATTTCTATAATTTTAGAAAATCTCCTATCATCATAAATTTTTATTTTCTATAGAAAATATACTTTATTCTCAGGGGAAAACGTTTCTAAATTCGCTATTTGAATTTAAACAGATGTTAAATAAAACACCGCTATTTTTACTTAAATGTTAACACTCATTTACTTACTTCACTTAACCACTCCTGTTATCAAACCTTAAAAATTTCTCAGTCAACACTGAAGTCAATCAAGTTGGGGTATAATTACCTCTCAAACCTTAACTGAATAACATTATTAACTTTGAAACGGATAAAATTCACAACTTTGAATAAAAATACTCATTCTCGTAACTTAATAATTCACGCTTTCGAAATGTTTGACTTTTAAAAATATATTTTATTCATTAATCTAAGTACATACATAATTAACTAATAATATTTTTTTTATTAAAAACGGAAAGTGTAAAGACCCGGGTTTTGCCCGTACTCAATCGATCGCAAGATCGACCAAGACCGTTCAAATCCCGAATACTTTAACTTTGGGAGTACAACAACATCAGAACAAATCACAGCAGACTTTTATTACATCATAATAACGTAACATCAGAGTACAGAATATCAGAGTACATCGAATTAAATTAACAGCGGAAGATAATTTTACATTAAATTATAATACATTGCAGCGGAAACAAAAACTAGTATAGCAGAAGTCTTTTCTATGCTCTGGACACAGCTTTAAACTTCAATCCAGAATCCTGCTCAAGAGATAAACCTGTAGACAAACTACTCGATTGCCCGTGTGGAAAAGAGGGCACCCGAGTTTGTAAAGGTGGAAACAAACAACGGGTCAGTCATGGGACTGGTGTGAGAATTCTTAACTAACATAACTACTAGTAATAAGGCAAACCCAAGGACCACGCCGCTAACGCGGAACGGGTTTACTCCAATGGATTGCTGTGCATAACTATAAAGTAAATCGTCAAAAATAACGCAATGCTTGTTGAAAAATGGAATCACCATAAGACTCAGGTCCCATCACACAATGCAACGCACACCAGAGGATAGAGTTTTACCTTATGGTGATTAAACATGCTTGGTACGATAAAAACGGTATTATTATTAGTGTATATGTTTAAAAAAACAATTTCAATCATAATATATCAATCCTAGGAAGCATAGGTACCCATATATTATGCCTCCATACTAGTAATACAATCAAATCCGTGAGTTCGTATTGGAAATTGGGTTTCCATCATGAGTCAAGGCTAGAGCGGAGCTCCTTACCGATTCGAGACACTCTAGCTAATGTCCCAGGATTCCCCGCAGTGAACCCTTGGAAACAGTAGGGCCGGTCCTCACATACAGCTTTGAGGATTGGCAATTCCTAAGCACACGGTTCCCGATCCTATAGGACCTAATATCCGAGGCGCCTCATTCCATCATCCACATAAGTAAAATATCGGCCAGTTTTAAGCACCGACACTACCTCTAGCTAGAAAGAAACGTGCTGCTCTCCCTACGTTCCCTTCGCCCGTTTTAGACTCAACCGGTGTGTGAGGCTCGTGAAGTTACGTAATACACAAAGCTCTACTTATTCAAGCAGTGCTTTGATCGTCACCACAAGGTTCTGCTTTTCAACAAGAAACCTTGATCATTGCATCGTAGTATTCCACATTGTCACTCCATACCGTGCCATCGATCATCCGTCAATATATAAACGGGTGTCAAGCAGAGAATAAATTCTCCACCACCAATCATTTATATATAGACATAAGATCAATAACGTGATATTTAACAGAGTACGATGTCGGACACACAATCCATTTATAACTTATGCTCCGGGTCCGAGCGAAAGTCAAATCCGTGCAAATCAACACTACGTCCGGACGGCCACCACTGTAGCCCCTTCAAGGTAGCTACTCCAATCACGGGCATCAGCAGTCGTCGTCCATTCGATGTGAAGATTGTCGGCCTTCTATCGTCGTCTTCAAATCTTGAAATTTAAACGTCGTTTAAATTATTTGGAATGAGATAGACTCGGACTTCCCAAATAATTCTCGCGTATATATATAAGTTGGAATTTATTTCATATCGTTTGATTTTAATCTTTATATATAATTATATATAATTCCTTCATCCATTTCATTTTACTATATTTTGCTAACAACAAATCTTTCTTATTTATATTCAATATTGATATATATCATCACACAGAACAATATTTTCTTTTAATTCTCAATTTCCATACATATCCTATACACAAAATGTATGTTTTGTGTATCATTCTAATTACAAAAATAATAGGTATTTTTGTGTCACTCAATTCCTAACAAAAAATGCAATATATTTTGGTGTCAACTTCATTTCTATACAAATGAATATATTTTTGGTTCGTTTAATTTCAATGTAACAAAAATAATAACTTTGTTATTCTTTCAATGCCAAGCAAAAATAATAATTCTTATCTCTTTCAATGCAAAACCAAAATGATCTTGACTTTTTATAATGACAATGTAAATTCTATTCTTAGGTGACATTATAAAAATGTAATTTTAATTTACAATGTAAAATCAAACTTTAATTACATAATAAAAATGTAATTCTAATTTACAGTGCAAATTCTCATTTATAGTTACATTAATAAAAATGTAAATTTTCCTACGGTGAAAATTCCTATTTTATTTACATTAATAAAAAATGTAAATTTTCATACGATGAAAAATTCCTATTTTATTTACATTAATAAAAAATGTAAATTTTGTTCGCATAGAAAATCGCATGTCATAGCTACATTAGGAAATGTAAATTTTGTTCGCTTGCCAAATTTCATATCATAGTTACAAATAAAAATATAATTTTTATTTGCATAGCAAATATTATATCTTTAGTTCAAATAAAAATGTAATTTTTATTTGCAATGCAAGTTCTCATTCTAGGTTACATAATAAAAATGTAATCTTTATTATCAATGCACATTCCTACTTTTGTTTACATATAAAAATGTAAATTTCATTTACAATGCAAGTTCATACTTTTGTGTACATAATAAAAATGTAAATTTCTAACTTTATCTCTTTTTATATCAAAATCCAATTCCTTAAAATGTAAATTTTCTTGTTCCTTTTATTACATTTAAACAAAAATGTAACTTTTCTTACTTTAATTACATTTAAACAAAAATGTAACTTTTCTCTTTTTAATTTCATTTAACAAAATGTAATCTTTTTTTATTTTGGATTTACATTAAACACAAATGTAAATTTTGTCCTTTACTTTCTCTTTGAACAAAAATATGAATTTTTGTTCTTTTCTTTCTTTTCTAAATGACATTTAAAATAGTTCGCTTTATATGCAAAAGGTATGATTTTAACTATGCACTTCATTTCATATGCCATCTATGACATTACAAATTTTATTTCATATGCAGTAAATGACACTTACGAATAAATATATTTTATTTCATATGCAGTGCATGACATTTACAAATAAATAAGTTTCATTTCATATGCAGTAAATGACACTCAGAAATAAATATATTTTTGTCATTCTTTTATCATTCTTACATTTTTATCTTTCCTTTATATTTGACAAAATGAATATTTTGTCATTCTTTTCTTTTTCATAAAATTAATCATTCCTTTATATTTGACAAAATGAATGTTTTGTCATTCTTTTATCTTTGATAAACATGAATACTTTTATCTTATTGTCAACTTGTTATTATTTTGAATAATGAACATTTCCTTGTTTTCCAAAATTACATAAAAATGAAACTTTTAATGTCGTCTTGTTCTTTTTCTCAAATAATGATCATTTTTATATTTTCTTCATTTACAATAAAAATGGGATTTTTATTGTGAACATTTCTTTTTTTCCTCTTCTCTTTGATTTCAATACATAAAGATTAAATCTTTATGTTCTTTGATTTCATTACATGAAAATATAATCCTTCTCTCTTTCATAACATATAAAGAGTATAACTCTTTTATCTTATTATGAAAATGCAATTTTTCCATCTCAGGTGACCTACAAAATGTGAATTAACAAATTTATTTCTTTTCTAAAGACATATAAAAAATGAATTTATATGTTAACAAATTTATTTCATTTCAAGTGTCATACAAAATGTGAATTAACAAATTTATTTTCTAATGACATATAAAAAGTAAATTCAATATGTTAACCAATTTATTTCATTCAAGTGACATACAAAATGTGAATTAACAAATTTATTTTCTAATGACATATAAAAAGTAAATTTAATATGTTAACCAATTTATTTCATTCAAGTGACATACAAAATGTGAATTAACAAATTTATTTTTTAATGACATATAAAAAGGGAATTTATATGTTAACCAATTTATTTCATTCAAGTGACATACAAAATGTGAATTAACAAATTTATTTTCTAATGACATATAAAAAGTAAATTTAATATGTTAACAAATATATTTCATTCAAGTGACATACAAAATGTGAATTAACAAATTTATTTTCTAGTGACACATAAAAAGTAAATTTAATATGTTAACCAATTTATTTCATTCAAGTGACATACAAAATGTGAATTAACAAATTTATTTTCTAATGACATATAAAATGTAAATCTATATGTTAACAAATTTATTTCATTTCAAGTGACATACAAAATGTGAATTAACAAATTTATTTTCTAATGGCACATAAAAAGTAAATTTAATATGTTAACCAATTTATTTCATTCAAGTGACATACAAAATGTGAATTAACAAATTTATTTTCTAATGACATATAAAAAGTAAATTTAATATGTTAACAAATTTTTCATTCAAGTGACATACAAAATGTGAATTAACAAATTTATTTTCTAATGACACATAAAAAGTAAATTTAATATGTTAACCAATTTATTTCATTCAAGTGACATACAAAATGTGAATTAACAAATTTATTTCTTTTCTAATGACATATAAAAAGTGAATTTATATGTTAACAAATTTATTTCATTTCAAGTGACTTACAAAATGTGAATTAACAAATTTATTTTCTAATGACACATAAAAAGTAAATTTAATATGTTAACAAATTTATTTCATTTCTAAATAGAATGACAATTTAATTTTTTAATATAGCATTACTTAACAAACTGATGTTTTCGTACCAATGTAACATTTCTATTCAAGCTGGTTTTTTTCCTAATGTAACTTTCCTAATAAAAGTGACATCCTCATTTTAATATAACCAAATGCCATATTTTGATTCACAAAACATGAATATAACTAAATCACATATTTTGGTCCATAAAGCACGAATAATAAGATGGGTTTTATTCTAAGGTGACATTTTTGACAAAAATAGTATTTTTATTTCCAATGTGATAATTCTAACATAGAGATATTTTTATACTAATAAACATTTTTAAATAAAAATGATTTTTTTTTATCATGGCATTATCTTAACAATATGGTATTTTACTTATCTAAATACGACATTCTAACAAATATGATTTTTTATTTATTTCACATGACATAATCTAACAAAGTGACCATTCTATTTTGTTGGTTCTAATTCAACCCAAGTGAAAATTTCATTTTTGTCGATTCCAATTCAACTTAAATGGCAAACATGACACAATCTGATATTTATTTGGATTAAAGATTCAAATCTAGTCCAATCTACGAATAAGATAATATTTTTAGTTGGAATAAAAATTCTAGTTTAATCCAATTTACAAACCATGATGACTTTTATTGGATTCATCAGATTTAGATAATACAATAACAGATCTAACTAATACAATACAATCCAATACATCACAACAACAATCACAATTCATCACAGCGCAATTCTAATTAAATAATATACAAACAATTATTTAATAGCGATAAAATAATTAATTAAATTAATTAAAATTAGAAATTCTCACATTGGTTTGATCCTAAACCCCGTTCGCATTCAAAATTTGCTGAAATTTCAACAGTCCCCATTTCAGGTCAGGTCTGCGCCATCGCGAAGATCTCGGAAAGACGAATCCAAAGCAACTGACGGTTCGATAAACGGACCTTGTACGAGAAAGTTATCTCATTTTAAAGTTTGTACAAATTAAATATTAAATTAATAGTCAACTGTAATTAGGCAAAAGTCAAACCCACCCTTAATCCTCCATCTTCCTCAACACGTTCGTCCGTTACTTTTGTAATTAGAGAACCCATTTAGTTCTAAACTAGGGATCCATTTATCTCGGAATTGGAGCAACTAGAAGACGATCGGAAGGTGGCAAATCGGAGAGGAAGGAGGGAGCTACATGCGCCTGAAGTGGAGGAGGGTGCGGTGGGGCCTAGGGGGTGCGGTGGGGCTGAGTTGGCCGTGGGTTTGGGGTGCTTTACCTCGGGTTTCGTGACACTAGAAGAGATCCAACCTTATGGAAACGTAGAGGAGAAGAGGAGCTTCGATTTGGTGTATAGATTGTTGTCTAATTCGCAGAGAGGAGGGAGATTTTGATGGAGCAAGGTGGAAGAATTTCGACCATTGGGATGGAGGGAGGCGGCTGGTTCAAGATGATAAATAGTGTTAGGGCTAGAACTAAGGTGTATTTTTATATTATTATATTAATTAGCCCATTAAGGTCCGATTTGGTCCAAACTCAGAATTAGGCATGCTTACTGTCTATCTTAATGTTTTGACACCTTCTGAACATAATGGGACAGGTCTCGTGGCCCAATTCCGAAATCTACAGCATGTTCACTTTATTTTTAATATAATTCATTTAATTATTAATTCAACCGAACGAATAAATTCACCGGGGTCACAAATTTACTTCAAAAATTCCCGAAAAATATATTTAGCTATGTTTTGACGCTGCGAACCCAGAAAAATTAATTTCGTTCAGTTTTGAGCCTTTTTGAAAAATGGCCTTTTTCAAGGCGTATATATTTAATATTAAAAATACATTTGTAAGCGAATAATTCTCTGAAACTCGAAATGTTTAAGTGTTTACTGTTTTTCAATGCAGAAATGTCATTCTGAACTCCCTGGAAGTGGTTTCGAGTTCAAATTCCTTCGTATGCAAAAAGTAGTGTTTTGACCTTTATATATTATATAAATAAATTTCACAACGACCTTTCTAAATTTTAATTTTAACATAAGTTTTGATTTTTAAAACGAAATTCCAATTTTTCAGATTCGTTAGAAAGATATGGTTAAACAGATTTAAATATTTCTTGTTTCACTCAATTCTAATTTATTTTGAATCCTGTACAGTCAGTCAAAGTTCAAAAATCAAAATTTCAAACTGCAGCGCTGTTTTTAAACTCCTTTTATAAATAAATTAAATTCTTATATTTTAACTTCGATTAAAATAAACTTTTCGACGTTATTATTTCAAATAAATCATTTTAAATATTCAAAATTCATTAAAATTTCTAAAATAAAAATTTTAAATTGGCCCCAAAATTCCGGGTCGTTACAGTCTCCCCCACTTAAAATCTTTTCGTCCTCGAAAAGGAACGAAGCTAAAAGTGTTTAATTTATTAACTCACCTTTCCTTCTTTTATTGATTTCAATAATTTTATTAATTGGTTAACTTTCAAATATATAACTTTTATATATTCAAAATCATATTTTCTAAAATAGATTATAATTACAGATACGTATATTTTAGGCTTGCTACTCTCAACTCATTCTAGGGCATTACTAACCCCATCTCTAATGGGTTTTCTCATTATAGGATACTGCTGATCCTATCTCTAATGTGTATTCTTATTGGATATTACTAATCCAATCTCTGATGAGTCTTCTGTTCTATTCTAACAAGTTGTATCCCAAAGATTTTGAGCTAACCAAAGCGCTGATACCAACTGTAACGACCCAGGTTTCGCCCGGACTCAATAGATCGCAAAATCGACCAAGACCGTTCAAAATCCGAATACTTTAAATTTGGGAGTATGACAACATCAGAACAAATCACAGCAGACTTTTATTACATCATAATAACGTAACATCAGAGTACAGAATATCAGAGTACATCGAATTAAATTAACAGCGGAAGATAATTTTACATTAAATTATAATACATTGCAGCGGAAACAAAAACTAATACAACGGAAGTCTTTTCTATGCTCTGGACACAGCTTTAAACTTCAATCCAGAATCTTTCTCAAGAGATAAACCTGTAGACAAACTACTCGACTGCCCGTGTGGAAAAGAGGGCACCCGAGTTTGTAAAGGTGGAAACAAACAACGGGTCAGTCATGGGACTGGTGTGAGAATTCTTAACTAACATAACTACTAGTAATAAGGCAAATCCAAGGACCACGCCGCTAACGCGGAACGGGTTTACTCCAATGGATTGCTGTGCATAACTATAAAGTAAATCATCAAAAATAACGCAATGCTTTTTGACAAATGGAATCACCATAAGACTCAGGTCACATCACACAATGCAACGCACACCAGAGGATAGAGTTTTACCTTATGGTGATTAAACATGCTTGGTACGATAAAAACGGTATTATTATTAGTGTATATGTTTAAAAAAACAATTTCAATCATAATATATCAATCCTAGGAAGCATAGGTACCCATATATTATGCCTCCATACTAGTAATACAATCAAATCCGTGAGTTCGTATTGGAAATTGGGTTTCCATCATGAGTCAAGGCTAGAGCGGAGCTCCTTACCGATTCGAGACACTCTAGCTAATGTCCCAGGATTCCCCGCAGTGAACCCTTGGAAACAGCAGGGCCGGTCCTCACATACAGCTTTGAGGATTGGCAATTCCTAAGCACACGGTTCCCGTTCCTATAGGACCTAATATCCGAGGCGCCTCATTCCATCATCCACATAAGTAAAATATCGGCCAGTTTTAAGCACCGACACTACCTCTAGCTAGAAAGAAACGTGTTGATCTCCCTGCGTTCCCTTCGCCCGTTTTAGACTCAACCAGTGTGTGAGGCTCGTGAAGTTACGTAATACACAAAGCTCTACTTATTCAAGCAGTGCTTTGATCGTCACCACAAGGTTTTGCTTTTCAACAAGAAACCTTGATCATTGCATCTTAGTATGCCACATTGTCACTCCATACCGTGCCATCGATCATCCGTCAATATATAAACGGATGTCAAGCAGAGAATAAATTCTCCACCACCAATCATTTATATATAGACAGAAGATCAATATCGTGATATTTAACAGAGTACGATGTCAGACACACAATCCATTTATAACTTATGCTCCGGGTCCGAGCGAAAGTCAAATCCGTGCAAATCAACACAACGTCCGGACGGCCACCACTGTAGCCCCTTCAAGGTAGCTACTCCAATCACGGGCATCAACAGTCGTCGTCCATTCGATGTGAAGATTGTCGGCCTTCTATTGTCGTTTTCCAATCTTGAAATTTAAACGTCGTTTAAATTATTTGGAATGAGATAGACTCGGACTTCCCAAATAATTCTCGCGTATATATATAAGTTGGAAATTATTTCATATCGTTTGATTTTAATCTTTATATATAATTATATATAATTCCTTCATCCATTTCATTTTACTATATTTTGCTAACAACAAATCTTTCTTATTTATATCCAATATTGATATATATCATCACACACAACAATATTTTCTTTTATTTCTCAATTTCCGTACATATCCTGTACACAAAATGTATGTTTTGTGTATCATTCTAATTACAACAAAAATAGGTATTTTTGTGTCACTCAATTCCTAACCAAAAATGCAATATATTTTGGTGTCAACTTCATTTCTATACAAATGAATATATTTTTGGTTCGTTTAATTTCAATGTAACAAAAATAATAACTTTGTTATTCTTTCAATGCCAAGCAAAAATAATAATTCTTATCTCTTTCAATGCAAAACCAAAATGATCTTGACTTTTTATAATGGCAATGTAAATTCTATTCTTAGGTGACATCATAAAAATGTAATTTTAATTTACAATGTAATATCATACTTTAATTACATAATAAAAATGTAATTCTAATTTACAGTGCAAATTCTCATTTATAGTTACATTAATAAAAATGTAAATTTTCCTACGGTGAAAATTCCTATTTTATTTACATTAATAAAAAATGTAAATTTTCATACGATGAAAAATTCCTA
The DNA here is from genome assembly GCA_030737875.1 of Allium sativum. Lineage (NCBI taxonomy): Eukaryota > Viridiplantae > Streptophyta > Magnoliopsida > Asparagales > Amaryllidaceae > Allium > Allium sativum. The sequence goes on along the minus strand of CM060910.1, from coordinate 441,595,980 downwards.
TTTTATTTACATTAATAAAAAATGTAAATTTTGTTCGCATAGAAAATCCCATATCATAGCTACATTAGGAAATGTAAATTTTGTTCGCTTGCCAAATTTCATATCATAGTTACAAATAAAAATATAATTTTTATTTGCATAGCAAATATTATATCTTTAGTTCAAATAAAAATGTAATTTTTATTTGCAATGCAAGTTCTCATTCTAGGTTACATAATAAAAATGTAATCTTTATTATCAATGCACATTCCTACTTTTGTTTACATATAAAAATGTAAATTTCATTTACAATGCAAGTTCATGCTTTTGTGTACATAATAAAAATGTAAATTTCTAACTTTATCTCTTTTTATATGAAAATCCAATTCCTTAAAATGTAAATTTTCTTGTTCCTTTAATTACATTTAAACAAAAATGTAACTTTTCTTACTTTAATTACATTTAAACAAAAATGTAACTTTTCTCCTTTTAATTTCATTTAACAAAATGTAATCTTTTTTTTTTATTTTGGATTTACATTAAACACAAATGTAAATTTTGTCCTTTACTTTCTCTTTGAACAAAAATATGAATTTTTGTTCTTTTCTTTCTTTTCTAAATGACATTTAAAATAGTTCGCTTTATATGCAAAAGGTATGATTTTAACTATGCACTTCATTTCATATGCCATCTATGACATTACAAATTTTATTTCATATGCAGTAAATGACACTTACGAATAAATATATTTTATTTCATATGCAGTGCATGACATTTACAAATAAAAAAATAAGTTTCATTTCATATGCAGTAAATGACACTCACAAATAAATTTATTTTTGTCATTCTTTTGTCATTCTTACATTTTTATCTTTCTTTATATTTGACAAAATGAATATTTTGTCATTCTTTTCTTTTTGATAAAATTAATCATTCTTTTATATTTGACGTCATTCTTTTATCTTTGATAAACATGAATACTTTTATCTTATTGTCAACTTGTTATTATTTTGAATAATGAACATTTCCTTGTTTTCCAAAATTACATAAAAATGAAACTTTTAATGTCGTCTTTGTAACAACCCCTTTATTTTAGGGATACTGGATTGGGAATCCAATAATAAATTGGTAATAATTATACTAAATATTGTTTGAAAATTAAATAAATGACAATAAAATATTAAAATGGATGAGAGGAAAAATGGATGACGATTAATAAATCGTTTGTGCATGGTTAATATGAAGAATTTCACCAGTTTTGTTGCATAATGTAATTTATTTTAGCAAATGTACTTTTGAAAAGAAAAACAAATGTACATTTTTGTTAATAAGGAAAAAAAATGTAGTTATAAGTTAGTGATAGTTGTGAACCAGTCTTTTGCATGAAATAAAAAGACAAATTTCAATGCAATGGAAAAGTGCAAATTTTAATGGAAAATCTTGATTGATTTCATAAAGCGTGTTTATTTCAATGTGTGATATTTTAGTAATATAAAAATAATTCTTTCTTGTAGTTTTCAAGTATGCATTTGAAAAAAAGAAGAAGAGAAGTTTACATAATGTTGAAAATGTGTGTAATATAAGGTAAAAAGAATTTTATGTCCATTTTTCATAAAAAGAAAAGAATAAAAGGAAAAAATGTAAATAAAATAAAAATAAAAAATATATGTATGCATTTTTGAGGAAAGCTCTAGAAACTAATTTAAAATGTATGATATAGAAAAAAATCTCCTAATGAGACAAGGTATAATCATTGTATGCATAGAAGAAATAAAAATATAAATAATAAGAAGGGGGAAATAATAAAATATGGTGGAGATATTTCATAGGAAGACTCTAGAGGGGGACTTATGAATAAAAATACATGACCCCTCTTTCTACCGATTAAAACATCAGTATACGTATTTTTCCTTCTTCCTCATTCAGAAACTTCATCCACCGTAAGAAAAGAGAGGAAAAAAAAGAGATCAAATCTTCTCATCAAATCAAAGTAAAATTAGAAATTTGCAATCTAAGAGTGAAGTAGATTCCCGATTCCTCAAGTAAGTATCCCCAAATCAGTTCCTCCATATCCTTTCCTTTTTTTTTATGAATTGTGATTTGGGGTCTTTGATTTTTGTTTGAATTGGAAAGGAAAGGGATTGCAATCAAAGGCAAGCTGTTATAGAGCCTCAAGATTGCATTTTGGCGTTGAAGGTGAGTGAAGTTTCCGCCTTTTCCTCTTTATATCATGAATTGTTCATCCATGATGGGTTAAAAGTGAAATTTTGATAATAAATTTGCTCCCTCCCTTTAATATGATTTATTCTTGAATTCTTGGTCATTGAAAATGAATGCGGTTTGTTGAAGTATTGGAAGGTTGAAGGGGTTGTACAATAAAACTTGTTGCATGCATGTTATTTCAATGCATGCAAAGTGTATGTTTGAATGCTTCTTTGGGGAATAATTTGTCATTCTTTAGGAGAAATAAAAATTTATACTGCTGGTTCTCTATATTCAAATGGAAAAAAAAGTGGAAAAAAAAACTGAAATTTTCAGTTTGGGGGAGGGGAGGAGCAGCTCCAGCAAGGAGCTGCAGCTAGGCTGCCTGCAGCCCAGGCTGGACTGCACTATGCAGCCCAGTCGGGCTACACTGTGCAGCCCGCAAGGGCTGCAGGTGCAGCCAGGCATGGGCTGCAGTGCAGCCCAGGCGTGCTGCACTGTGCAGCCCACGAGGGCTGCTGGTGTAGCCCAAGTGTGGGCTGCACTAGCAGCCCACACGGGCTGCAGGCGCAGCCCATTCGGGCCGCACTATGCAGCCCATTCGGGCCGCACTATGCAGCCCATTCGGGCCGCACTATGCAGCCCATTCGGGCCGCACTATGCAGCCCAGTTGGGCTGCAAGTGCAGCCCAGTGGGGCGGCATAAGCAGCCCAGGTGGGCTGCAGGTGCAGCCCATTCGGGCCGCACTATGCAGCCCAGTTGGGCTGCAAGTGCAGCCCAGTGGGGCTGCATAAGCAGCCCAGGGGGGCTGCAGGTGCAGCTCAGTTGGGCTGCACAAGCAGTCCATGCGGGCTACCATGTGCAGCCCAGTTTGAGCTGTTTTTTTCAAAAAAAAAAAAAAAAAAAAAAAAAAATTGTAATAAGATTTCCTTTAAAAATAATTATAGGTTTTACCGTAGTAAATCGTTTTCCTTTGAAATTTTCGAAAGCAATTCCTCTTTAAAAGAAAATTTTGTTATATACAAATTAAATGATCGAATAATTTTATTAATTTCAAGCAAGTTAAACATGCTTAGCAATGCTTATGTTTCGTTATAATACATAAGTATTATGGGGTACTTGTGTATTAGAGCGAAACGGAAGTGTAACCATCTATGGACATGTGATGTTATCCTTTTTGTAAAGTATACTGGGTTTATAAAACTTACTTTTATGGAAGTTGCCATGATGAGTTTTTTTTATAGTGTTTTGACATTATAAACACTATGAGTTTTCAAAGCATGAATTTACAAATTAATATTTCAGAATACTCTAATTTTGGGATTGGGATAGATTGGACTCTGTTGTACCAATGGGCCAAAACTCCATCTTGGTCGACCTGATTCAGGTTCGCTACCTGAATCGCGGTGGTTTCAAATTTCGCCCATCTACCACCAAAGGTCAAACTGTCTGCTACATTGGGCAATTTTGTTGTTTGATCGGGATTCCCGATCGGCGGGTCACAGACTACATCAGATGGAGACGTGGGTGTGCCACGTGTGGTGCCGTGAACGGGTAGTATACGGCCTTCGCCTTAGACCGTCTTGGTTATCCTGGGTTGATCGCCAGGTGTCGTTATGGCGTTATGAGTAGGTTACGGTGCTGATGTCTCCGCGCGCGCAAGAGCTCTACCACTGTGATTTTACAATACTAGCATCTGTTTATTTGGTATCTGTTATGAGTCATATTATATTTATCCCGTAATTCCCATAATTCTTTATTAACTTCTAATTTGTTTGAATAATAATGGGATATTACCCAAGATAATTTGGAAACCCAGTATTTTAACCAACGTTTGATTATATTATCATATTGCTTTATATATGATAATTGTTTTGGTATTGTATTGCTTTACATACAATACTGTGCCTTTTTATCCTAATTTTTACATTATCATATTGCTTTACATATGATAATTGTTCAGTATTGTATTGCTTTACATACAATACATGTGCCTTCTTAATCATAATTATTACATTATCATATTGCTTTACATATGATAATTGTTCGGTATTGTATTGCTTTACATACAATACATGTGCCTTCTTAATCATAATTATTACATTATCATATTGCTTTACATATGATAATTATTTTGGTATTGTATTGCTTTACATACAATACCTGTGCCCCTTTAACTTTACTTTTTATATTATCATATTGCTTTACATATGATAATTGTTTTGGTATTGTATTGAGTTATATACAATACCGATACCTGCGATTATGGCATGTTAATGTGTTAATTATGCTAAATTGTTCACATTTTTGTAACATTCATACGCCCCATGTTGACTTATACATGTGGCACCTTTATTTGTTAAATTATTTAATGTCCATAGATACTTACTTCACTCACACTAGACATAGTCTGACCCGTGTGATTTATTTTGTTAAAACAATCCTCGGGTCAGGTTGAGGATTGTTTGCAGGTTAGGTTGCGTGGACTGTAGCAGCGTTCTTATCTTTTTCCACGTTTTGGGGTTTTGGACTATGCAGCTTCAGACTATCAGTACCGTGTAGTATTATGGTATGTACACTATTTTGTGTATTTTGGGAAGTGATATTATGTATGATGGACTATGTATTTGGACATCTCTATTATGACATGTATTATGTATTCTGCTGTTATTATTGTGCTACGCTTGATGCTATTATATATTGTATATTGTACTATGTAACTTAGGAAATTTTCTTGTACCATTCCTCTGAACTTATACTGAGCACGAATGGTAAGTTGAGAAATTTTAAAAATTCTCGTGTCAGCGTTCGTTCAAGGGAATGAGTACAACTTTTAGCCCTATCGAGTCCCATTCTCCGTGCTTTCCGACAGTAATACTTAGTGTTGCTCTTGGTTAGTATGGGTCTAGGGGTCGGGCGTTACAGTCTTGTTCTTTTTCTCAAATAATGATCATTTTTATATTTTCTTCATTTACAATAAAAATGGGATTTTTATTGTGAACATTTCTTTTTTTCCTCTTCTCTTTGATTTCAATACATAAAGATGAAATCTTTATGTTCTTTGATTTCATTACATGAAAATATAATCCTTCTCTCTTTCATAACATATAAAGAGTATAACTCTTTTATCTTATCATGAAAATGCAATTTTTCCATCTCAAGTGACCTACAAAATGTGAATTAACAAATTTATTTCTTTTCTAATGACATATAAAAAATGAATTTATATGTTAACAAATTTATTTCATTTCAAGTGACATACAAAATGTGAATTAACAAATTTATTTTCTAATGACATATAAAAAGTAAATTCAATATGTTAACCAATTTATTTCATTCAAGTGACATACAAAATGTGAATTAACAAATTTATTTTCTAATGACATATAAAAAGTAAATTTAATATGTTAACCAATTTATTTCATTCAAGTGACATACAAAATGTGAATTAACAAATTTATTTTCTAATGACATATAAAAAGTGAATTTATATGTTAACCAATTTATTTCATTCAAGTGACATACAAAATGTGAATTAACAAATTTATTTTCTAATGCCATATAAAAAGTAAATTTAATATGTTAACAAATTTATTTCATTCAAGTGACATACAAAATGTGAATTAAAATTTATTTTCTAATGACACATAAAAAGTAAATTTAATATGTTAACCAATTTATTTCATTCAAGTGACATACAAAATGTGAATTAACAAATTTATTTTCTAATGACATAAAAAGTAAATTTATATGTTAACAAATTTATTTCATTTCAAGTGACATACAAAATGTGAATTAACAAATTTATTTTCTAATGACACATAAAAAGTCAATTTAATATGTTAACCAATTTATTTCATTCAAGTGACATACAAAATGTGAATTAACAAATTTATTTTCTAATGACATATAAAAAGTAAATTTAATATGTTAACAAATTTATTTCATTCAAGTGACATACAAAATGTGAATTAACAAATTTATTTTCTAATGGCACATAAAAAGTAAATTTAATATGTTAACCAATTTATTTCATTCAAGTGACATACAAAATGTGAATTAACAAATTTATTTCTTTTCTAATGACATATAAAAAGTGAATTTATATGTTAACAAATTTATTTCATTTCAAATGACATACAAAATGTGAATTAACAAATTTATTTTCTAATGGCACATAAAAAGTAAATTTAATATGTTAACAAATTTATTTCATTTCTAAATAGAATGACAATTTAATTTATTAATATTGCATTACTTAATAAACTGATGTTTTCGTACCAATGTAACATTTCTATTCAAGCTGGTTTTTTTCCTAATGTAACTTTCCTAATAAAAGTGACATCTTCATTCTAATATAACCAAATGCCATATTTTGATTCGCAAAACATGAATATAACTAAATCACATATTTTGGTCCACAAAGCATGAATAATAAGATGGGTTTTATTCTAAGGTGACATTTTTGACAAAAATGGTATTTTTATTTCCAATGTGACAATTCTAACATAGAGATATTTTTATACTAATAAACATTTTTAAATAAAAATGATTTTTTTTATCATGGCATTATCTTAACAATATGGTATTTTACTTATCTAAATACGACATTCTAACAAATATGATTTTTTATTTATTTCACATGACATAATCTAACAAAGTGACCATTCTATTTTGTTGGTTCTAATTCAACCCAAGTGAAAATTTCATTTTTGTCGATTCCAATTCAACCTAAATGGCAAACATGACACAATCTGATATTTATTTGGATTAAAGATTCAAATCTAGTCCAATCCATGAACAAGATAATATTTTTATTTGGATTAAAAATTCTAGTTTAATCCAATTTACAAACCATGATGACTTTTATTGGATTCATCAGATTTAGATAATACAATAACAGATCTAACTAATACAATACAATCCAATACATCACAACAACAATCACAATTCATCATAGCGCAAATCTAATTAAATAATATACAAACAATTAATTAATAGCGATAAAATAATTAATTAAATTAATTAAAATTAGAAATTCTCACATTGGTTTGATCCTGAACCCCGTTCGCATTCAAAATTTGCTGAAATTTCAACAGTCCCCATTTCAGGTCAGGTCTGCGCCATCGCGAAGATCTCGTAAAGATGAATCCAACGCAACTGACGGTTCGATAAACGGACCTTGTACGAGAAAGTTATCGCATTTTAAAGTTTGTACAAATTAAATATTAAATTAATAGTCAACTGTAATTAGGCAAAAGTCAAATCTACCCTTAATCCTCCATCTTCCTCAACACGTTCGGCCATTACTTTTGTAATTAGAGAACCCATTTAGTTCAAAACTAGGGATCCATTTATCTCGGAATTGGAGCAACTAGAAGACGATCGGAAGGTGGCAAATCGGAGAGGAAGGAGGGAGCTACATGCGCCTGAAGTGGAGGAGGGTGCGGTGGGGCCTAGGGGGCGCGGTGGGGCTGAGTTGGCCTTGGGTTTGGGGTGCTTTACCTCGGGATTCGTGACACTAGAAGAGATCTAACCTTATGGAAACGTAGAGGAGAAGAGGAGCTTCGATTTGGTGTATAGATTGTTGTCTAATTCGCAGAGAGGAGGGACATTTTGATGGAGCAAGGTCGAAGAATTTCGGCCATTGGGATGGAGGGAGGCGGCTGGTTCAAGATGATGAATAGTGTTAGGGCTAGAACTAAGGTGTATTTTTATATTATTATATTTAATAATTAGCCCATTAAGGTCCGATTTGGCCCGAACTCAGAATTAGGCATGCTTACTGTCTATCTTAACGTTCTGATGCCTTCTGAACACAATGGGACAGGTCTCGTGGCCCAATTCCGAAATCTACAGCATGTTCACTTTATTTTTAATATAATTCATTTAATTTTTATTTCAACCGAACGAATAAATTCACCGGGGTCACAAATTTACTTCAAAAATTCCCGAAAAATATATTTAGCTATGTTTTGACGCTGCGAACCCAGAAAAATTAATTTAGTTCAGTTTTGATCCTTTTTGAAAAATGGCCTCTTTCAAGGCGTATATATTTAATATTAAAAATACATTTGTAAGTGAATAATTTTCTGAAACTTGAAATATATTAGTGTTTACTGTTTTTCAATGCGGAAATGTCATTCTGAACTCCATGGAAGTGGTTTCGAGTTCAAATTCCTTCGTATGCAAAAAGTAGTGTTTTGACCTTTATATATTATATAAATAAATTTCACAGCGACCTTTCTAAATTTTAATTTTAACATAAGTTTTGATTTTTAAAACGAAATTCCAATTTTTCAGATTCGTTAGAAAGATATGGTTAAACAGATTTAAATATTTTTGTTTCACTCAATTCTGATTTATTTTGAATCCTGTACAGTCAATCAAAGTTCAAAAATCAAAATTTCAAACTGCAGCGCTGTTTTTAAACTCCTTTTATAAATAAATTAAATTCTCATATTTTAACTTCGATTAAAATAAACTTTTCGATGTTATTATTTCAAATAAATCATTTTAAATATTCAAAATTCATTAAAATTTCTAAAATAAAAATTTTAAATTAGCCCCAAAATTCCGGGTCGTTGCAGAAAGTAAATAGTACTTTCCTAAAATCCGACATTGTTGTTTTCCATCAATAACTTCCTTTCAAATGATCTCTTATTCGATAATGCATATCCCGAACTTCGGGAAAATCTCATCTGATTTATATTCAGAATAATCTCACTATTCTGGTCAATTCAATTTCCATTATCCTCAATTTTATTTGCAACATTTTTTCCCTTCGTTGTTTACTTCTAAAGGTAAATATTTCTTTTTGGAATCTGATCTCGTCCCATTAAATTTATTTTGGTTTTATTCAAATATCGATTCAAAATTCTTCACGATCTCCATTCATGTCTCGCTTCATTAACATTCCTTGTTTCCACCTCACTTCTTGTTAATTACTTAAAAAGTTTATACTTACTATTGACTTTATGTATTCGATTACACATTATTGGTTTGAAACCAATTCTAATTTATCTTACCAAGTTCCGAATAATCAGTAAATTAGTAATACAATTCGGCATAATCGAATTTGAACTATAACTCTTTCGATTTTATTTTCGTCCATTTATATTCCGAATATCAAAATAAAATTCATCGTTTCATTCTTTGAAATGATTTCAAATTTTCCTTTTTATTCAAACTTTCATCGGAATTCTTATTTCCAATAAATTTCAGTTGTCTTTGATTTCTAAAATACACAATTAGAGAATTTTATTCGTTAATAAACTTTTACTTATCTCTCTTAGATACCATTGGGTAATGGATTCAAATTTTAAATTTTAAAGGGCCTTCGCAATGATTAGCTCTCGCAAGTTGTGATTCGAAGACTGGGGATTCCGTAGAAGAATTTCAAATCTAAAAAAAAAACAAAATTTGTTTCCGCTGTATTGAATTCAAAATACTAGTTTCAAAATACATAACAATTTCAAAATAGTTTTCCTTACAAAACACCTTCAAAATCTTTTTATTTCAAAATCTTCTATTTCCACGATCGGTTTTCAAACTCAATAAGCTAAGCTTTGAATAAACCAAAACTCTGATACCACTTGTAACGTCCTGTCTTTTTGACCATTCCAAATTGGAAATTGAACCAATTCAAATGTTCAAATTGACGATTCGTTATTACCTTACATAATTTTAAATAGAAAATATAGAATAATTAAATAACACAGTATTGAACAACGGAATAATTTTTTTTTATTTATAATTAGAAATTTGGAATACAACATTTTTCTATGAACAACGGAACGAAAATACAGTTTAATAGAAAGAAATATTTACTGTTTTTAAAAATCTTTAGAGTTCGCGTCTCCTGGAATCCCCAGTTTTGCCAATCTTCGAATACTAAGCTGTGATCTTTAAATCTGTACTGCTCGAGTCTGACCCAAGCGTTCCATGCAAAAACATAAAACACTCCAATCAGGATTAATCATAGTTCAAGTAAATTAACTTCAATATAAACTGAAATAAAGTAGTTAATCCTATCATCGATAAAATAAACAGTTGTGATATCTATTCATATCAGTTCTATCTATTTCCGGGGACGAACGGTATCGGGTGTTTGCGAGTGTACATGTGTATATAATATACACGTGTACACCGCCTCAACGTCCCGAACCGAATATAGACAATAACATAGGTGATTCTGGTAGCTTGCACATGTACATTCCATGTGTGTGCACTTATGAACCATGTGTATGTCCTGCATGCAAGTATTGAATGAATTCTTTCCAAACTGTAAGGTTTTAGGTAACTATTTTCATGCATGAATATAAATACATGCTTCAGGTAACTTCATTTACAAATGAGTAAACATGGCCTATGTCTTTTTTCTCCATAATTATTTTATATCTTCTTTGAAACTATGTTTATGTAAGCATAATCAGTTTTAACCAAATGGCACCCAACATAAGATTTACAAAAGCCATTCACAAGACAGGGATAACATAACAATATATTGCAACTAAAAAAATGTGCATTTAAAGAGCAGGTAGGTGAGGCTTGAGGGATGCCAACAACACATAAGTGGACAGTAAGCTACAGGTCATACTTTAGACCAACAAAATTTAAAATTTAAAATGGTGTAGCAATGGAGCAAAGGAGTGCTCAATAGTGGTAGTCCACTAATTCGAACAATAAGTAAATGGTTCCAATACACATATGTATTTAACCGCAGGTTGAAACTTACAAGTAATTTACTGACAAAATCCAAGTTGCATATGCATACACATGTGTATATACATATGAAGGAATATGCACATTACTGACTAGTTTTATGATAATTAACTGTGAATGAATTACATGCAGGACTATAATATACTTAAATAGGAAATTTATGAAAGCTTACTAAATAAGACCGCATTCCCATTATGAAGTAATTTATGTGTGCACAAGCATTACAGGTAATCGGAATCCATAGGATATAATATGTTCCTAATCAGCCAACAAGAGGAATATAAAGAGTAATAAATAAGCATGGCATTATATAATATATATGTTGAAAGCTTACAGGATTATTTCATGGTTCACGCGTATTTATGCAGAACTAAATATGGATCATAGCACAAAGCACGAATAAGCAGCATGGGCAAAAGGCCTAGTCCACATACCAGGAAAAACAAAACGAAAGGTATTAACATGCATCTCAGTTACAGGTTATTAATGAGAGATTTATTATTTTTATTTATTAAAGAAAATCATAACCGCCAACATGTTTACTTTTCCAATACAGGTGTATAAGGGATATCAACCCAGCAAATTCTTCCACCCAAGCCCGACAACAATGTTGATGAAGCATACTAATAAAACTATTAACTGTAAGAGCCTACAACAAATTAGTTGCCAACAGAATGAATAAGGAGGGAACCAAAATGGACAAAGACATGCATGCTAATAGACGCAACAGTAAGCGCATGTGATGAAGGGAAAATCATATTAACTTAAGACTTCCTGATGGCAACATAATACACAAATTTGACTCATTTAATAACTCTAGAATAAGGAAAAATGTACTTATTGCTAAATAACCATGTGGCTGCCAAAGTATAATGGTCCAACTAGTAACAACCGATCCAACTATAGGATATATGTTCAGTCCCCAACATGACAAGTGTATATATGCAAAATGTAAGGATATAACACATGTATATAGAATCAATTGAGCCTATAAATTTTAAACTAAGGTCCTTGGTCAATGACCAATGTATATTTGTTAAAACAGATGTTCACCCATCCATACATCAGTTTAATATCAAGACAGTTGACAAGGTGGAGTTCAATATATCACTTAATTTTGTAAACTAAAATAAGAAGTTGTTAACCTACAATATATTACGACAGTTTTGGCAAATGAATGGCCACAAATATATCTCGACAGTTTTGGCTAATGGATCACTACAGCTTGGCAAATATATCATGGTAGTTTGGCAAATAGATCGTTACAGTTTTGGCAAATACATCATTATAGTTTTGGCAAATAGATCATTACAATACATATTTCTCGAATTCCATGTCAATTTATAAAACAGTCTAAAATGTATTTCTTTAAGAATATAGTTGATTTGTTTCCAGTATATAAGCCAAAATATATTCCTTTAAAAAATAAAGAATACAGTTCTAATACAGTTTGATTTGTTCCAGTATATTTCTTTAAGAAATGTGATTGAGATGAATCATAGTACGTTAGATTGGACTCCATATCAAAATATAAAATCACAATATATATTGGAAAGTAACCAAGTGAATTGATTTCCAATAAATCATACGAACACAGTCAAAGCCAATTTAATCCTAATCAAGATAACAAAACAGACAAGCAAATCTCGCAACAATCAAGCCAACACATCGACAATAACCATCTTATACCTTAACTAAAGTTGAAATTCATTTACTTGAAACTGAGATTAATTGTGAGTGAGGTGTTCACCTTAAATCAGTGGCCGGAAGGCGCAACCGATGGCGACGAGGATGGAGGCATAGCTGACAGAAAGAACAACAACGACGGCTCGTAGACCATCAACTCGAGGTGCGGTGGAGGAGCGATTTTAGAGGTGGTGCGTGGCTTTAGTTCGTGTAGGAGCAATGATTTGGGGGACAATTAAGGGTTCGATTTGGTCTTTGATTTGTTAAGGGGTGATTGCAGTCTTCATGGTGGTGGCAGCTCGGAGCGGAGCTTCTCCGGCGGCGTGGAATTGAGGAAGGCCGAATTGATTTAGGGTAAAGGAAAAACAATTCAGCTATTTAAGTTGAAAAAGAAACGATTTTTGGCTAAAGGAAAAAGGGGAAAGAGGGTTTCAATTTATAAAGAAGGAACCGTGGCATCCAAGAAAACGTGGGGAGGACGGTATCAGATAGTGTGTGTGAGAAGGAATCCCTTATTTAATTAATTTAACTTTTCGGTTCTTTTTATCTCTTACCGCTATTTATGTTAATGCTATATTTTTGTACTGCCACAAACGGACATCAATCATGATGAATTTTGATATGTTGCTACATATTCACATTTTGAACTCAATAAAATTATCCTGGTTGTAATCCAACTCCGTCTGTATACGACTTTATTTTATTTTTAAATTATTTATCGGTTCATTGGTTCTATTCCGTTCGTTCATCAATGGTTCTGTTCGCTTCCAAATTTGAAACGTCAAATTTCAATACAAATACACACATATGTAGACTCATTTCCATATATTTCAACATATAAAATCTTCAATTCATTTTAGTCGAATTTAAATATTCAAGCCAATCTCTCTCTCTCTATTTTACCAGATAAAATCTCTAATTTATTTAATGCTAATAATGTCTTATTATTATTTTTAATTCAACCATTATTATTTTTCAATTTCATTTCAAATCTAAATCAAATACCCAACCAAAATCAACTCAAATAAATATTTGATCTTCACAAACCAATTTGAATTAAATACAATTCACACACAAACAATGTATTTGATTTTAAATTCCTAACCCATATATCAAAATGAAATTGATCGTTCATAATAAATCATTAATTAATTATATTTTCCAATTGTCAAAATTCTTGGACGTTGCAAACAAACTATCAGAGATCTTTAAATACACCAGGTGTGCTATAATACAAGAAAAACTTAAATAAATAAATCTATTGTTGCGCACTCTTATGATATAGACAACAATAACCACTCTTCCAAACTCAACAAATAAGTAATGTGTGGAATAATATAGTAAGCAGAAAAGATATATCAATACTCGATAAATATCAAACAACAAATAGAAAAGGGTTATGTTATTTAAGAGGCTGCATCACTACCACTTGTCACCGCCTAGGTACTCTTATCTAATTGGGTACCCAATTTGTGACAGCCCGCTCCGTACCAGTCGGCATTTCCTCCGAAAGTGCGCTGTATACGTGCCCGACTAGCACGGGACGGTCGTCAGAAGAAAGGAAAGAAGGGAATGAACTAATCAAGGAACCTGTAGAATGTCTCACAGCGCATGGAATAAAATATAATAATAACATACTTGACATAAAACAGGTGAGACAGTGCATAAGCTGATAACTAATAATCAATGTCAACATCAGAGCAGCGGAAATCCAAATACAGCTTATTACAACTTTCCAAATTTACTGTCTCTAAACAAAAGAAAGCTAAAGTAGAAGATGCGCTACTAATGCCCAAGCAGTGATCTTCAACAACACAGGGAGAATACTATGTATATATTTTACGTGGAAGCCTCCTGCTCGTCTCCGGATCATCTACCCGTGCATCACCAGCTAACCTGTCTCTAGTCTTCTCGTGTGAGCACCCAGAGTAATAAGAGGAGACATAAAACTCTGGGTCAGACATAAAGCCTGGTATGAGCGATAAGCATCTAAACAAAACAATAATAGGTATACCAAACCATACCTGAACCTGGACCTGCAACCAAAGAGTTAGTACCACATACCGTACAATACTCTAAGGTGCCATAATAAATAGTGTAAGAATATGGGGGTGGGGTGTGCATGTCATAATGATAGCAACCAAATCAACCATAACAACCATCCTCACATCTCTCACTCAGTGCGTAAAGCTATACGACATCTACCACCTTGGAATACTAGACAAATTGAGGTAACGACGAATGCCGACTTGTAGAAACCCTGCTATGACCAAGCTAAACATATGGAGTCATGACCAAACATCTCAATGACTCACCTCATTGGTTGTAGCCCTTGGTTCTACCTATACCATAATGGCCCTGGATCCGTCTTCGTACCTCCTACCATAGTGGTCCAAAGCTATAGACGTCGATAACTCCTTGGCACGCGTCCCGCAGCAAAGCCCAACTACGAAGCGAACTCGTTGATTCCCATCTGAATCTTAAGCTCTAATTTCTCTTTTGGACTTCTTTTGCATCTCGGGTTTTGATCGAATTGGAGTTGGTCTTCAGAAGAGTTGTCGTGCAGTAACAGTCCTAGAACTCGGTTCGGTTCGGTAGCGTCGGTTCGGGTCGGTCCTCCATCCTTGTCATCTTCCATTCGGTTTGGGTCGGGTACTTCACTCCGGGTCGGGTCGGTGTCTTCCTCCAGGTCGGGTCGGGGTCTTCCTCCGGGTCGGGTCAGGGTGCTGTCCTCCTCCAGCTCATGCTCCTTCTCCAATCAGCTCCCTCGTTTCCATCTACTCCGATCCGATCCGATCACTTCGCCTTACTCTAGTCGTAGCCTTCCATTCTTGAGCCGATCCAATCTGGCTTCCATTACCCTCCGGATCCGATCCCCTTGTCCACTCCAACTCTAAGGAAACGACCTTCCTTTTTGCCAAGTCTTCTATGTGCCAAACTCCGGTTCGGGTCGGATTTCCTTGCCCAATTCACTTATCCGATCCGAGCCCTCATCCGATCCGATCCGAAGCTCTGCACAGCTTTCTGCAACTTTTTCCAGCAACTTGTTTACGCCATTCGACGACGTTTTTGACAAATATAACTATCCTAATCAATCACAATTCATGTCAAACTGTCATAGCAACATATAACATCAATTGCAAACACCATAACAACAATTTGATAGATTAAAATGGATCAAACATAGCTAGTTACCCTCATTTTCCCTTAATCCCTCTTAATCCTGTTTAAGCATACAATTAGCAAAACACATCGAAATTAACCCAAATTTCTAACAGAGCCTTAAAACATTGTTTTTGAATTTTAGGAATTTTTCCAGAATTTATTTACGTATAAATTCGCTAATCTTCACTAATTACCCTTAATTACCGTAATTAGTGCAAAAACTATGCAAATCACTCACCTTGGCCACAAACAAAATTCTCAGAACTGAAACTCCTCTGATTTGGGGCGAATACTGATGTCCAACAGCAGCTCTAACCTTGCTTTGGTGCTTTTTCTCCTTAATTTGATGTTGCTAAGCCTAATCTTCAATTAGAAAGTGATTTGGGGTGTTTTAGATGTAGGAAGCCATTGTTAGAGTGTCTAAGGATGAAAGTGGCGGCTGAAAAATGTCTAAAGAAATGTTTTCTAACCCTAATCAGCCCCTATATACCCCTAAACCCGAAATTCCCCTTGGGCCTAGCTGCTAATCACCCGGTTAAGCCCAATTAAGCTGTTTTTCACTATCTGAAACTTGTTTCAGCCATATCTCCCAAACGGTAAGTCCGTTTGGCTAATGTGACCACTCTACGGAAAGAGAAACCATCATCCGGAGCCAATGGAAGTAGTTTCAGGTCAAAATTCCTTTCCAGTCAAAAGTTATGGCCAAAACAGTACCAACTAGGGGTAAAATGGTCATTTAAAAATCGGGAAAAATCATGAACATGGGAAATGACCCCAATAGTCGTCTCCCAAAGTTACATGACCATACGACTTCGTATGTGAAAGAAATAAATATCCTACGATCCTATGATGCGTAGAATACGGGTCGTTACATTCTCCCCCCCTTAAGAAATTTCGTCCCCGAAATTCCTTAACCCAAAACATACAAAGGATCCCGCATGCCTAACAAACACATACAACAATCAATTCATGCAAAACAAGCAAACAAGTCTATCTTAGCATGCGGAAAACTAAATCACTAATAATATCTTACCAGACAAAGAGTTCTGGATACTTCTTCCTTATGTCCTCCTCTGTTTCCCAAGTACAATCATTCTCGTCCTCGCTCCACTGTACCTTGACTAGCTTCACCGCCTTCCTTCGAAGTTGCTTCAAGTCGTGCGCGACAATACGGGCCGGCTTACGGTTCCCAACCGCCTCGGGTTCTATTTCGAAGTCCTCTAACTGATTAGGTGAAATAGTCATATCTGAGTCGTGAACGAACTTCCTTAGTTGGGAAACATGAAATACGTTGTGAACTCCCGCTATCTTCTCTGGTAAGTCAATTCTATATGCCAAATTCCCGACTAGTTCGAGAACAGGGAATGGGCCAACGAATCTTGGTGCCAACTTGCCTTTCCTGCCAAATCGTATTACACTCTTCAACGGAGAAATCTTAACAAACACCAAGTCGCCAACGGAGAATTTTAAGTATCTTCTCCTCTTATCAGCATAACTCTTCTGCCTATCTTGGGCAGCCTTCATTCGTTGTTGAATGATCTTGATTTTATCTGAAGTTTCCCTCACCACATCTGGTCCAAGCATAAACTTCTCGCCAGTCTCTATCCAACATGATGGTGAGTTGCACGGTCTTCCGTACAAAGCTTCAAACGGAGCCATACCGATACTGGATTGGTAGCTATTATTATATGCAAACTCTACTAGATGCAAATGGTCATCCCATGATCCACCAAAATCCAATATACATGCTCTCAAGAGATCTTCCAAAATACGGTTCACCCTCTCCGTCTGACCGTCGGTCTGAGGATGATATGCGGTACTGAGATGTAACTCTGATCCTAGAGCCTCTTGTAAGCTCTTCCAAAACCCACTAGTGAACAACGGGTCTCGGTCGCTCACAATGCCTTTAGGTACTCCATGAAATCTCACTACCCACTTCATATACAATTCTGCCAACTTGGTTGCCGTTCTGGTCGATTTGACTGGGATAAATCTTGCGCTCTTAGTCAATCGATCCACGATTACCCAAATGCTATCATATCCCGATCTAGTCCTTGGTAAACCATCGATGAAATCCATCGAGACTTGCTCCCATTTCCATTCGGGAATTTCTAATGGTTGCAACAACCCACTAGGCTTCTTTTGCTCGGCTTTAACTAGCTGGCAATTCATGCATTTAGATATAAACTTCCCAACGTCTCTTTTCATCCCTTCCCAGTAGTAAGTCTGCTTCATATCTCGATACATCTTGTTACCACCGGGGTGTATAGTTAGCTTTGAGTGATGACATTCTCTAAGCACTTCATCTCTCAATCCATTGACATTGGGTACAACAAGCTTTCCATTCTTTCTAAGCCATCCATCTCGATCAAGCCCATACTTGTTCATCTCCTCATTGATATCCATCTTTAACTTGGAGATGATTTCCAATAGGTTAGGATCGTCCCTCTGACTAGAGTCGATCCGTTCAATTAAAGTGGGTCTGATCGTCAAACTTGCTAACATTTCTGGATCCAATTCGCACCTTGGCTTGAAATCAAACCCCGCGATATACTCCAGTTGCTTCCATTCAAGGAACATAGCCCCTAAGCTGGCATGTCTTCTACTCAATGCATCAGCCACCGCATTGCCCTTTCCGGTGTATATGCGATGTCAAAATCATAGGAAGCCAAGAACTCTAACCACCTTTGTTGTCGGAGATTTAGATCCTTCTGGGAGAAGAGATACTTCAACGACTTATGATCAGTAAACAGCTCAAATCTTTCTCCCAAGAGATAGTGTCTCCACATCTTTAACGCGAACACGATCGCTGCCAATTCTAAATCATGGGTAGGGTATCTTCTCTCGTGCGGTTTCAATTGCCGACTTGCATAAGCTACAACCCTACCGCCTTGCATCAATACAGCACCCAGTCCGGTACCACAGGCATCCGTGTATACCGTCATCTCTTCATCCCCTTTAGGAATGACTAACACTGGTGCGCTTGTCAACTTGTCCTTTAGACTTCTGAATGCATTCTCGCACCTTTCATCCCAGACAAAAGCTTGATTCTTCTTGGTCAACTGGGTCAATGGTGCTGCTATCTTGGAGAAACCTTGGATAAACTTACGATAATATCCAGCTAATCCCAAGAAACTTCTTACATCTGTTGTGTTCTTGGGCGTAGGCCAATCCTGTACTGTGGCCACCTTCGCCGGGTCCACGGCAATACCATTCTCTAATACAACATGGCCCAAGAACCTCACTTCCCTTTTTCAGAAGTGACACTTAGAAAACTTTGCTTTCAATTGGTGTTTTCTCAACACCTCCATCGCTACTCTTAAATGTTCCTTGTGTTCTTCCTCTGTCCTCGAATAGACCAAAATATCATCAACGAACACAAGGACAGACTTATTCAACTGATCTCTGAATACCCTATTCATAAGATCCACAAAATATGCCGGGGCATTAGTCAGCCCAAATGTCATGACCAACCACTCATAAAATCCGGACGGCGTTCGAAATGCCGTTTTAGCTATACTCTCAGCTTCCACTCTAAGCTGATGAAAACCTGTCGCGAGATCCAACTGAGAAAATACTCTCGCGCCACTCAACTGATCGAACAAATCATCTATCCGCGGTAGAGGATACTTGTTCTTCCTCGTCACTTTATTCAACTCGCGGTAGTCGACACACAAACGAAGGGAACCATCCGCCTTGGTAGCAAACACAACTGGTGCTCCCCATTCAGAAACACTCCTTCTGATAAATCCCTTCTTCAAAAGATCGCTGACTTGCACCTCGAGCTCTCGCTGCTCTCTTGGTGCCATACGACGAAGTGGCATCACTATAGGTTGGCATCCTTTACCAAATCAATACGAAACTCAATCTCTCGGTGTGGTGGAAGTCCGGTCACTTCTTCGAAAACATCCGGATACTGGCCAACCACGGGCAAACCTGACAACTCACTATGCGGAATGTCAAGGGAGTTTAGAAAACTAGCCAATACCCCCTTACTGGGTAGACCACCAAACACTATCCTCCGCCCATCATCCGCTCTAGCTGTCACCAACAAGCCCTCACAGTCTACCACCACCCCGTATCTTTGGGGCCAATCTACTCCCAAAATAATGCCAAACCCAGTAAAGCCCAAAACAAAGCAATCACAAACAAACATGCATCCATGACTCGATAAGACCACATTACGACAAATCATGCTAAGGCTAGTTGGACCACCAATCGGGTTCGTCACTACTAAAGGTCTATCGACAATCTCGGGCTCCAATCCCAACCTATCTACCAGGTCACTAGATATGAAAGAACTGGAAGCTCCGGTATCAAAAAAAACTCTAATAGGAACATTATAAACAGAAAGCATACCTTGAATGACGACATTCTTTCCCTTCTCCGCCGCTGTTGGGGCATTCGACGAAGAAGGAATAGCATTGAGAGCATATGCTTTCACCATTTGCTTTTCTTTAGGGGGTTGCGGACACTTGTCCTTGTGATGTGCAGTTTGGCCACAGTTGAAGCACTTCCTATCCGCTGGCTTGGCCCGACAATTACTAGCATAATGGCCCTTCTTACCACAGCTGAAGCACTCAACATCTTGCTTATTCTTCTTCTTCTGGCCATCCTTAGTCTGACTCTGCTTTCTTTTATTCTGGGAACCACCCTTACCTCCACCACTTTCTTGTGGCTTTGGCTCATCTGCAGATGCAACCTCAGTCTTCGACTTAGGGTAGAGACTTTCTGATCTTAATGCTTTCCCCACAATCGATTCAAACGTCTCATCGATGTGGTTAATAAGTTTTCCCCCAAGTACTGATCCAAACCAGTTATGAATTTCTCATTCTTTTTCTCGGCAGTGTCAATAAGAGATAAACCATATTTTGACAAAGTGTCAAATTCAGCAATATACTCCGAGACAGCTCTTCCATTCTGCTTGAGCTCCAAAAATTTCTTAAACAGCACTGACTTCTGAGCAGCTGGAATGAACTTCTCGCTGAAGCGAGCCTTAAACTGCTCCCAAGTGATCTGATCTTCGGGAGTAGCTTCCTTTATAGCATTCCACCAATTCATTGCCCGCCCTTGCAGCTGACGGGACGCTAGCTTTCTTTTCATCGCATCCTCGATACCCAAATCCTCGAAGATACGTTCGCAACTATCCAACCAATCCTGAACATCCATAGCCGACTCCGTTCCATGGAATGGCTTCCCACCAAGGCTAGTATAATCTTTGTTCAACTTGGCGAAGTTGACTCTCGGCGCCTGCACTATTGGACCACCACCATTTCCACCATTGGGAGCTGCCCTCTGCACATCTCTAAGCATCTCTCTCATGAGGTCAGTAAACATCGTCCTCATGTCAGCAGCATTCCCATTATTGGCCCCTCTACCGGTACCTCTAACATATCGGCTCATCGTCAATCTGAAAAAGGAAACGATTAACGACTCCATAGTGGTGCTAGTGCAGTACGACTTCATCCTTATACTAGTAATAGTATATATATATAGCTTTTTAAAAACCAAAGTAACCACAAATACACTCTCTCGTATACGTATATTATCTCTCCCTGATAACTTCCCTAGGTTAACTACGCAACCTCGCTCTGATACCAAGTGTGACAGCCCGCTCCGTACCAGTCGGCATTTCCTCCGAAAGTGCGCTGTATACATGCCCGACTAGCACGGGACGGTCGTCAGAAGAAAGGAAAGAAGGGAATGAACTAATCAAGGAACCTGTAGAATGTCTCACAGCGCATGGAATAAAATATAATAATAACATACTTGACATAAAACAGGTGAGACAGTGCATAAGCTGATAACTAATAATCAATGTCAACATCAGAGCAGCGGAAATCCAAATACAGCTTATTACAACTTTCCAAATTTACTGTCTCTAAACAAAAGAAAACTAAAGTAGAAGATGCGCTACTAATACCCAAGCAGTGATCTTCAACAACACAGGGAGAATACTATGTATATATTTTACGTGGAAGCCTCCTGCTCGTCTCCGGATCATCTACCCGTGCATCACCAGCTAACCTGTCTCTAGTCTGCTCGTGTGAGCACCCAGAGTAATAAGAGGAGACATAAAACTCTGGGTCAGACATAAAGCCTGGTATGAGCGATAAGCATCTAAACAAAACAATAACAGGTATACCAAACCATACCTGAACCTGGACCTGCAACCAAAGAGTTAGTACCACATACCGTACAATACTCTAAGGTGCCATAATAAATAGTGTAAGAATATGGGGGTGGGGTGTGCATGTCATAATGATAGCAACCAAATCAACCATAACAACCATCCTCACATCTCTCACTCAGTGCGTAAAGCTATACGACATCTACCACCTTGGAATACTAGACAAATTGAGGTAACGACGAATCCCGACTTGTAGAAACCCTGCTATGACCAAGCTAAACATATGGAGTCATGACCAAACATCTCAATGACTCACCTCATTGGTTGTAGCCCTTGGTTCTACCTATGCCATAATGGCCCTGGATCCGTCTTCGTACCTCCTACCATAGTGGTCCAAAGCTATAGACGTCGATAACTCCTTGGCACGCGTCCCGCAGCAAAGCCCAACTACGAAGCGAACTCGTTGATTCCCATCTGAATCTTAAGCTCTAACTTCTCTTTTGGACTTCCTTTGCATCTCGGGTTTTGATCGAATTGGAGTTGGTCTTCAGAAGAGTTGTCGTGCAGTAATAGTCCTAGAACTCGGTTCGGTTCGGTAGCGTCGGTTCGGGTCGGTCCTCCATCCTTGTCATCTTCCATTCGGTTTGGGTCGGGTACTTCACTCCAGGTCGGGTCGGTGTCTTCCTCCGGGTCGGGTCGGGGTCTTCCTCCGGGTCGGGTCGGGGTGCTGTCCTCCTCCAGCTCATGCTCCTTCTCCAATCAGCTCCCTCGTTTCCATCTACTCCGATCCGATCTGATCACTTCGCCTTACTCTAGTCGTAGCCTTCCATTCTTGAGCCGATCCGATCTGGCTTCCATTACCCTCCCGATCCGATCCCCTTGTCCACTCCAACTCTAAGGAAACGACCTTCCTTTTTGCCAAGTCTTCTATGTGCCAAACTCCGGTTCGGGTCGGATTTCCTTGCCCAATTCACTTATCCGATCCGAGCGCTCATCCGATCCGAAGCTCTGCACAGCTTTCTGCAACTTTTTCCAGCAACTTGTTTACGCCATTCGACGACGTTTTTGACAAATCTAACTATCCTAATCAATCACAATTCATGTCAAACTGTCATAGCAACATATAACATCAATTGCAAACACCATAACAACAATTTGATAGATTAAAATGGATCAAACATAGCTAGTTACCCTCATTTTCCCTTAATCCCTCTTAATCCTGTTTAAGCATACAATTAGCAAAACACATCGAAATTAACCCAAATTTCTAAAAGAGCCTTAAAACATTGTTTTTGAATTTTAGGAATTTTTCCAGAATTTATTTACGTATAAATTCGCTAATCTTCACTAATTACCCTTAGTTACCGTAATTAGTGCAAAAACTATGCAAATCACTCACCTTGGCCACAAACAAAATTCTCAGAACTGAAACTCCTCTGATTTGGGGCGAATACTGATGTCCAACATCAGCTCTAACCTTGCTTTGGTGCTTTTTCTCCTTAATTTGATGTTGCTAAGCCTAATCTTCAATTAGAAAGTGATTTGGGGTGTTTTAGATGTAGGAAGCCATTGTTAGAGTGTCTAAGGATGAAAGTGGCGGCTGGAAAATGTCTAAAGAAATGTTTTCTAACCCTAATCAGCCCCTATATACCCCTAAACCCGAAATTCCCCTTGGGCCTAGCTGCTAATCACCCGGTTAAGCCCAATTAAGCTGTTTTTCAATATCTGAAACTTGTTTTAGCCATATCTCCCAAACGGTAAGTCCGTTTGGCTAATGTGACCACTCTACGGAAAGAGAAACCATCATCCGGAGCCAATGGAAGTGGTTTCAGGTTAAAATTCCTTTCCAGTCAAAAGTTATGGCCAAAACAGTACCAACTAGGGGTAAAATGGTCATTTAAAAATCGGGAAAAATCATGAACATGGGAAATGACCCCAATAGTCGTCTCCCAAAGTTACATGACCATACGACTTCGTATGTGAAAGAAATAAATATCCTACGATCCTATGATGCGTAGAATACGGGTCGTTACACAATTAGATACAGGATCAAGCCAACGTTGTTCTCCTATTCGCAAATAGGACTCATGGAGCATACGATACACAAAACAATAATGCAATTCCCAAACTACACTTCAGCTTAATCGTTAAATTTAGATTTATCAAATGTAATCAACTTTGTTTGTTTCAAAATCAATTCCTTTGAAAATAATCCCTTCGATCTTAAAATATCGATTTCATTTCAAATCCATGAAATAATATATTCCTTTTATATCAAATAATACTTCTCTTGGGGATTTAAAAACAAATCACTTATGAAAATCTCAAATATCTATAATACAAGCATATCAACATATATGCCACCAGAACGGGAGGTTTCTCCCAATAATAAGGCCACTAGGCACGACCTTCACACGTATCAATACCTATAAATGACGTATCTCATACCTTTCTTTAGTCAAGGGATACCCAAATCTTGGTAACATAACAAATCATTTAGCATCCCGAAGTGATAAATCGTTTCACAATAATAATCACAAATACTTTCAATCATACCATTGTTGCTTTCAAATATCTTTTAAACAACAAAATTTAAGCCATCGAGATCCTCTTCGTTTATAAAACATCTTTTTTATAAACCATTTATTATCTTCCAAATATTTTTTTCCAAATATTTTCTTTTTCTCTAAAAGCAAACATTTCATTTCATATTGTTTTATGAAAAAAATCTTTCAAAATCACTCACTTAAATTTACGTTCAAAATTAAATGAATCAATATTGTCGTTAAACACCTTTCAGTCGTGACATAGATCATAAGGCGTTAACGAACAAATATTTCTACCCAACCCAATGCTAAATAGAAACATGTATTTACTCATAAATGGTCGAGCACAAATCACATAATCAATCAAATAATAATAACTAATGATAAATAATAATCAATAAAAGAACATTTATCAATATTACTTAACTCGTTTCCAACATTATCAACTTAGCCATTCCTAGTCCGGGATGAGGCCAGGTGAGCCAGGGCACTGGTTACTCCTGAACATCTCCTTAGTTTAAGCACCTCGAGCCGAATCTCTAAAACAAATAAGCCTACTCGTTAGCTAATTAGAGTTATGCATTTTCGATACTTTTCATTTAAGTAATTAACAAGATATGTTTAAGAGGGCAGCAGAAGTTATGCTACACAATATAAAGTTGTCATTTGCTTTCAAAAGCAAGAGGGGTATAAAGTTAATAACTTTACTTAGTTAATGTCACTTTAACTTTATACTTCAAACATAACACTTATATAAACAATATATAAGTAAGAGATAACCTAGATCCATACCTAACCAAGCACAAAGCTGTTAGAACAAAAGAACCACTTCCTTTAATTAACACAAGCCTAAAGATCCAATCTTTAGCACTTCCAAACCAAGCCAATGCCTCTCCTCCTCCTCCACCACCATTACTCACGAAGAAGCCATTAATATAGCTTAAGAAGAAGAATAAGAATAGAAATTGTGTGTATATATTCCTAAGGGTATGCCTCCCTTTATATAGCCTTAAGAATGTAATGGGTAAAGACTAAAAACCCCTTAAAACCCCTATCTTACAAATGAAATATTTCCATTTTTTGCTCATTTTCCTTATTTTCTCATTTCCTAAATATCTTTGCTTATGTCATGCATGACATCATCCATATATTTAGTTAACCATAAATATTAAAAATATTTTTATTAGCTAATTACTTTCCTAACGTATAATTCGACACTCATTTAAATTTTCAACAACTTTTATCGAGAAAATAGCCATATATTGATAAAACGATTTTCGGTCATTTTATCAATATTTTTGTAAACATTTTTCCAAAATGAGTCTAGGATCATTAATTACAAATTAAATGATGTTTAACAAGGTTATAAAATCATATTTATAACATATAACAATATTCCAAATAACTACGATATTGGAAGATAAAGTATTCAAATTTCCGGTTTTTTACATTCTCCTCCACTTAAAATATTTCGTCCTCAAAATTGCAAGAACAGGAAAATGTAACCAAAAGCAAACAACCAAGTTGAGTTAAGCACACCAAAAGTAATTCAACCCATGTCCCCGGTCGGAGGTACGGTGCCTTATCCTAGCCATTTATATTTATCACACTAAGGTAGTTTCATTTTAAATTTCCTAGATTAAATTAGTAGCCTAGATGAACTTTCCTTAGGCACCTAACCTAACTCTGATACCAAATGTAACGACCCGGATTTTTCGAAAAAGTCAAAATTGCCAAAATATACATACGTTCTTAAACTACTAAGGAAAACTACTACCAACTTGCTATACAATATTTGATAAATATCCGATAGTACTAAATGTATAGGATGCAATTTTTGATTAACAAACTATCAGAGATCTTTTAATACACTAGGTGTGCTATAATACAAGAAAAACTTAAATAAATAAATCTACCCCTGCGCACTCTTATGAGATAGACAACAATAATCACTCTTCCAAACTCAAAAAATAAGTAATATGTGGAATAATATAGTAACTAGAAAAGATATATAAATACTCTATAAATATCAAACAACAAATAGAAAAGCGTTATGTTATTTAAGAGGCTGCATCACTACCACTTGTGACTGCCTACGTACCCTTATCTAATTGGGTACCCAATTAGATATAGAATCAAGCTAACGTAGTTCTCCTATTCACAAATAGGACTCATGGAGCCTACGATGCACAAAACAATAATGCAATTCCCAAACTACCCTTCAACTTTAACTTTAAATTTAGATTTATCAAATCTAATCAACTTTGTTATTTTCAAAATCCATTCCTTTGAAAATAATCCCTTCGATCTTAAAATCCCGATTCCATTTCAAATCCATGAAATAATATATTCCTTTTATATCAAATCATACTTCACTTGGGGATTTAAAAACAAATCACTTATGAAAATCTCATATATCTATAATGCAAGCATATCAACATATATGCCACTAGATCGGGAGGTTTCTCCCAATAACAAGGCCAGTAGGCATGACCTTCACACGTATCAATACCAATAAATGATGTCTCTCCTTAGAGCAGACCATCTTCGGGGACTTTAACCCATCTTATACCTTTCTTTAGTCAAGGGTTACCCGAATCTTGGTAACATAACAAATCATTTAGCATCCTGAAGTGATAAATCGTTTCACAATAATAATCACACATACTTTCAATCATACTATTGTTGCTTCCAAATATCTTTTAAACAATGGAATTTAAGCCATCGAGATCCTCTTCATTTATAAAGCATCTTTTTATAAACCATTTATTATCTTCCAAATATTTATTTCCAAATATTTTCTATTTCTTTGAAATCAAACATTTCAGTTCATATTGTTTTATGAAAACAATCTTTCAAAATCATTCACTTAAATTTACGTTCAAAATTAAATGAATCAATATTGTCGTTAAACACCTTACAGTCGTGGCTTAGATCACAAGGCCCTAACGAACAAATATTTCTACCCAACCCAATGCTAAATAGGAACATGTATTTGCTCATAAACTAATCGAGCACAAATCACACAATCAATCAAATAATAGTAACTAGTGACAAAGGATAATCAATAAAACAACATTTATCAATATTACTTAATTCGTTTCCGTCATTATCAACTTAACTATTACTTGTTTGGGATGAGGCCAAGTGAGCCAGGGCATTGGTTTCTCATGAACATCTCCTTAGTTTAAGCACCTCGAGCCGAATCTCAGAAACAAATAAGCCTACTTGTCGGCTTATTAAAGTTATGCATTTTTGATTACTTTTCATGTAAGTAATTATCAAGATATGTTTAAGAGGGCAACAGAAGTTATGCTACATAATATAAAGTTGTCATTTGCTTTCAAAAGCAAGAGGGGTCTAAAGTGAATAACTTTACTTAGTTAATGTCACTTTAACTTTATACTTCAAACATAACACTTATATAAACAATATATAAGTAAGAGATAACCTCGATCCACACATAACCAAGCATAAAGCTGTAAGAACAAAAGAACCACTTCCGTTCATTACCACAAGCCTAAAGATCCAATCTTTAGCACTTCCAAACCAAGCCAATGCCTCTCCTTCTCCGCCACCACCTTTACTCACGAAGAAGCCATTAATATAGCTTAAAAAGAAGAAGAATAGAAATTGTGTGTATATATTCCTAAGGGTATGCCTCCCTTTATATAGCCTTAAGAATGTAATGGGTAAAGACTAAAAGCCCCTTAAAACCTGAAAAGACCCAAACACGCCCTTACGGGAAAGCCCGGATTGAGTTGAGAACACGACAAATCAGAACACAAACAGAAGAATGTTTCATTGCTTATTGCAACAATTACATCAGAGTACAAGAATATAACAGAGTATGAATAATTAATATACATCAGAAAAATATCAGAGATTTAAATTACATAGAAGCGGAAAAATAATATATAACACAACTGAAAGAGATACACGGATACAGAGCTTTCCGTATGGAGCTCCAGCTGTAAATCCAGGATCCTATGAATATAATGTCTGCAAAACCAAAACTACTAGCTGCCCATGTGGAAAATAGGGGCACCCAGAGTTTATGTTAAAACAATAAACTCCAACTCAGTCATGTGACTGGTATAAGAACTAAAACAGTTATTTAAAATTTTACTTTAAAAATATGGTAAATCAAGGGACCACGCTGTATAACACGGAACGAGTTTCCTAGCAAGAATACTAGTGCATAAAATAGTTTATTATCAGCGCAATGCTTTTCAAAAACTGAAGCTATTATAAGACTTAGGTCCCATCACATAATGCAACGCAAGCCGGAGGATAGAGTTTTACCTTATAATAGCCAAACATGCTTGATACGTTTAAACAAATCCTTTTGATATTATAGTAAGTGTATAATGTCAAAAATAGCTTCAAATATAAAAGTATCAATCATAGACGACATAGTATCGTATGCTACTATGTTGCCATATAGGTTTACAACTAAAACCAAAATGTCACGTATTGGAAGTTGGATTCCATATATGAGTCGAGGTCAGGGATGGCTCCTCACCGCTTCGAGACACTCTAGCAAATGTCTCAGGACTACACACTCTGGATAACCCTTGGATCGGTTGGGTCGGCCCTCTCTTACGTTTGAGGATTGGCAATTCCTGAACGCACGTTTCCCGGTCCTATCGGACCTATCCATCGGCTTCGTAGTAACCGATATATCCGAGGCGCCTCGATATCCATCATCCACATAGGTAAAAATATAAATGTTTGGGCTTTCATACCATGACACCACCCATAGCTAGAAAGAAACGTCATGTTCTCCTAACGGTCCGATCCCATTTTTGACTCATACCGAGGTGTGAGGCTCGCTAATTAACATTATACACAAAGCTATGCCCTTTAGGGCCGTGCTTCGATCATAAACCACAAGACTCTGCTTTTCAACAGAATCCTTCATCGTTTGCATCTCACCATGCCACAATGACAATTTACGCCATGCAACTGATGTCTATCAATATATAACCTCTGAGCTCGTATGTCTCAGAGAAGGGTGTTATGCAAGAGAATAAATTCTCTGCGACCAAACAGATATATATTTAATAGAGATCAATCAACACAAAACAAAATCCATAGTCATACACACATCCATTTTCTAGTTCGTTTCGGGTCTGAACGAAACTGGAGGCACCTTATTTCTCGTCCCATATGTCTAATACAGGAGAGTAGTCCTCACATATCTGGTCGATCTCCAAGTACGTCTGGACGATCACCACTTATTACCTTGTCTTGGGTGTACAGCCCAATCAAGACATCAGTAATCATCCAAATGATGTGAAGACCTTCGGTCTTCAACCACCATCTTCATCGTCGACTTATCGTCGAATCAATTATTCAGAATGGGTATAAACCCGGCCTTTTCGAATAATTCACGTATTTTATAATCGATTGCTATAAAACACAATATACGCCTCATTCCAATTATGAATATTCTTTTATTTAAATATTCAAATCCTTTGGGAAAGGTTACCATTAATTTTATCAAAGATAAATTCTTTAAATTTATTCTTTAATCTTCCTTTGGATATCAATTCAAACCAAATTAAGGTTTATCCAAACTAGTCGGGATTGTCGAACCATACCGAAGCAATCATTTCTTTTATTATCCCATTCCCAACTTATTCATCCCATTAAGAAAAACTGGTAATACTCCATATTTAACACCACAGTGTTATCGGTAAAATTAATTACCATTTCACGTTCAAATCTAATTAAAGATTTAACTATCGCTTGGAACAAAAATGGTGATACTCCACTCTCGATCATTTCCCGAATTTGATAATTTAAATTATCACATTCTCTTTTCAATCTAATTAAAGATTCATTAAAACTCCACTTAGTTTTAATCTTCCGAAAAATCAATATTAATGATTATTTAATTTTGGAAATACAACCATGTCACATCAACAATCTACGCCGTACTATTGATTTCTGATATATATAGCCTCTAAGCTCGTACGTCTTAGAGAAGGGTATTAAGCAAGAGAATAAATTCTCCGCTACTAAACAAATATATATTTAGCGGAGATCAACCACACAGTTCGAAATACAATGTTATACATGTAATCTTGTCTTTAACTGGGTTAAAGAACTAATGTCATTTAAAACACAGTTCACGATAAACCCAAATCACATTCCATTAATTATGGAATCTTCACGGAAAACAAATCAATATATAATTGATATCAATTTCCGTATCCGACTAATAATATAAATGGAATAAGGACAAAGCCTTTTGAATTCCGTATATATTAACAGACCTCCTCCACTGAAGTTCACTTCGATTATTATCAAATCGAATTCCATTCCAATTTATTTTATTGAATTGGAAAACTTTACTTTGGAAAATTTCCATCAAATCTTAATAAAAAGATTTATAAATTCCGAATCACATTTCACTGTAAATCGGGTTAAAGAACGAATGTTGTTAAAAACACAGTTCACAATAAACCCTATTCACATTCCATTTTATTCAAGTTACTAAATATAAATGGAAACTCTAATAATCTTAATTAAAAGATTTAATCTTTTCAAACGGGGTTTAAGAACAGTGTTATTTAAGACACCATTCATGACAAACCTAAAATCACATTTGATATTAAATACAAGGCTCTGAATAGAAATTATATCGGCTTATATTCAATATCAAATTCTGAAACCAACAAATATTGTATATATATGTATGTATGTATCTTCCAAATTTCCAAAATGATATCCATATAATCACGGAATCCAATATCGAAATATTCCGAAGATTATTTCCATTCCAAATCCATTCTAATTTGTTCGTTGGAAATTTCTGGTTATATTAAAACCATTCACAAATCCAATATATTTTGTTAAAAATTAATGGAATTCAAATCTAGTTAATAACTAGTTCATTTAGATAAAAATATATTTTTATCTTTCCAAATGTGGAATTTTTCATCCAAATCCTTTCCAAATCATTTATTATGATTTTACACAAATTATTAATATTTTTAATAATTTTATTAAGGCCCCTTTAGTCGATTTCCATAAACGGTCATCGAACGGCACTTACATCGACCTTTTCCAAATTTGATTTGGACATAATTCCAAATCCAACCGTTAGATTTCAAATCTCTTATATTCGTTGGAAAGCTCTTTTTGTTACGAACCCAATGGTTCTGGTTTTAGGACAATCCGACAGTCGAATCTCCCGTAATGTCTATTCGAAGTCAATGGTCGAAATTTGCAAACGGTCACGACGCGGTGCGTTCTATTTAGGTCATTAAATACATATAATATATATTATACATATTTCATCGATTTCCACTTAAAACGTGTTTTATAAATTCGTTTTAAAACGAATCCAACTTCATTTTCAATTTTAAATCAAAATTGAATTATCCTTATCATTATAATATATAAATGATAATATTTTCTAAATATCAGATTTTGAAATCATTTCCTTTTCGATATTCATTACAAAAATAAATAAAATCAATATAAATATCGTTCATGTCAAAATGGCATTAATCTGATCAACATGGCTTTATATATTTAAATATTTTCATGTCCATCCCAAATCGGACATCAAAATCACCTTTTAATCCTTTACAGAATATTATTTTAAAAAACCGTTATTTTAGAATATTCTTTATTTTAAAATATTCGTTCCTTCTGAATCGGAATCAGACACAGTCAATTGCCATATAATGTTAGTTATATGGATTTCATACAACACATGTATATAACAACAATGATAAACAATCAACCATCATCCAGGGTGCACTACACAACTTCATAAGCATTAATTGTGAATAATTAACGCTTACAACAGTTTGTCAACCAACCGATTGACATACAACTAAACAATTGAGATTAGTGTATGCCGAATATCATCCTAATACCCGTGTGGGGTTTCAATCAACACACACAGAATTTATTTGTGCAGTTGGGTGATGTGTAAAATATATCATCCTAACCAATATCAGTCAAATGAGTGTACATAAATAAATCATCCGATTTATAAATGGATATTTATTTTCATTCATATACACGTTAAAATTTATATTTTTAATGATAAAATATTTATTTCAACATATGAATATTTTATATAGTTCATTTATACAATAAAAATGATATTTTTATTGTTCTAACATATTTTAGAAAATTTTGGCAGCATAACGGCGCGATATACTAGAACCGGAATAAGGTCTAGCGTTATTCCTCGCCTAATACTGGCTCGCACCATACACATACCAATTCCAATCAATTATTTCACTTCCCAAACCAAATTCAAACCAATCAAACTAAGAACCAAACATCCATGGTTTCAATAAAAGGTGTCGGGTGCTACTAAGCACCGTCTGCATCCTAGTATATATATTTAACTATAGATAAAGTTAGAGTGAGAAGTTCTCACCTTTGGGATCCACTCCACCGTGCTTTATTGTTGCTCAGATTCGCTGTTCTGATTCCAACGCAATCTGTTTCACGAAATTTATATTAAAAAACATATTTTTAAACAATGCTATTTACATTTTAAAAATCACATTTCTAATAATGCTACATATACATATATATATATATATATCATATTTTTATTATCGCTACATGTACATAAAAATCATTTTTTATTATCGCTACATGTACATAAAAATCATATTTTTATTATCTCTACATGTACATAAAAATCATATTTTTATTATCACTACATGTACATAAAAATCATATTTTTATAATGCCATTCATACAATAAAAATCATATTTTTATAATGCCATTCAAACAATAAAAATCATATTTTTATTATTCTATTCATATAATAAAAATCACATATTTAACTTATGTTATTATATATGAAAATCAGATTTTTAATCAATGCTATTTATATTTAAAAATCACATTTTTATTTCAATGTCATATATATGAAAATCACATTTTTATGACGATGTTTAAATTATAAAGATCCCATTTTTATAACGATGTTTACATCATAAAAATCACATTTTATAACGATGTTTACATTACAAAAACCACATTTTTATTTTGCTACTATATATATAAAAATCGCATTTTTATAATGCTACTACATATATAAAAATCATATTTTTATAATGCTACTTCATATACAAAAATCATACTTTTATAACGCTACTTCATATACAAAAATCATATTTTTATAACGCTTTATATATAATAAAAGTTATATTTTTATATCGTTATTTCATATATAAAAATTATATTTTTATATTGCTATTCAAAGAATAAAAATCATATTTTTATACGATGTTTACATCATAAAAATCACATTTTTATCTTATGTTATTATATACAAAAATCAGATTTTTAATCAATGCTATTTATATAAAAATCTTAACTTCATATAAATAAAAATTATAACTTTATATAAATAAAAATTATAATTTTATATAAATAAAAATCTTCAATCAAAGAATTTAAAATTAGAAAACTCATAATTTTTTTAGTGTTTCAATCGCCGGAGATCAATTCCAGATCGATCGAGCAAGGCAGAGGTAGGTGCGCGCATCGTTGGCGGCTCGGGAAGGTCAGGGTGCTAATTGCTAATATTAAAAATGGGAAACATATGATTTTTAGAGGAAGTGGGGCCCGTGGTCGGGGATGGGAGGTCTGAGGGGCGGCGCAGGGCTGAGGGGGGTGGCGGGTGGTGGTTGGTGATGGCGGCGGGACCTGGAGTGACTAGCGGCAGGGTTTAGGAGATAAGGTTTGAGGTTTTTGGCCAATGGGGGAAGGAGAGGCGGAGGAAGGAGGAGAGGGGAGAGAGGGTGGTCGGAGGGGAGGTGCGCCGGCTCCAGCGATAGCGGCGTGGGCCTGGACAGCAGTAGCGTTCGTCGTTTTTTCTTTTTATCTCTAAACCGATGGGAGAGAAAGAGTGAGGAGAGAGGGAAAGGTTTGACCAATATATATAAATATATATTTAAATTAATTTAATTGTAAAAAGTTGCCTTTTAATTCGAACTCCAAAGGAGACCCAACGACTATCGTTCCTAGCTAATTACCCCTATTTTGAACACAATGGGATATGTTTCATAAGCTAATTCGACCATTTTGATCAGTTTTCATCAAAAATAATATATAAATTAATGTAACGTTCAAAATTGAATTTAACGTACATTTTAATTTACCGGGGCAACGTACTGACTCCAAAAATTCCCGAAAAATAATTCTAGCTATGTTTTGACAATACGGTCCTAACAAAACTAATTTCGTCGAATTTGGAGACCGTTTGAAAAATGGCCATTTTCCAGTCGATTAAATTCAAACTGAAATTACCAAACACGTTTAAATTTACCACACTCATATATTAATTCCAAAAATTATGAAAATTGGAATCTAGCAATAATTTGACATTCCGGATCCAACAAAATTGGTTTCGTTGAAAATGGAGGTTGTTTGCAAAATGGCTATTTTTAAGGGTTAATACCATAACGACTATTCTGAATTTTAAACTGGACATATCTTTTTATTCCCATTATGAAATCTGGATTTTTCATGTTTGTTGGAAAGATATTTTAAACAGATCCTAATATTTCTGATTTTACTGAAATCTGATTTATTTTGAATCCTGTACATTCAATTGAAATTTGAAATCGAATTTTCAAACTACCGCGCCATTTCAGGCTCGTTATATAATTAAAATAAATTTATTCGTTCTAACTTCATTTAAAATAAATTTTAGTCATTATTATTTAAAATAAATCATTTTAAATATTCAAAATACATTACAATAACTAAAATAAATTTTTTAAATTGATTCTGATTTTTTGGGTTGTTACAAAACCCTTGTCTTACAAATGAAGTATTTCTATTTTTTGCTCATTTTCCTTATTTGCTCATTTCCTAAATATCTTTGCTTATGTAATGCATGACATCATCCAGATATTTAGTTAACCATAAGTACTAAAAATATTTTTATTAGCTAATTACTTTCCTAACGTATAATTAGACACTCATTCAAATTTTCAACAACTTTTATCGAGAAAATAGCTATATATTGATAAAACGATTTTCGGTCATTTTATCAATATTTTTCCAAAAATATATTTTTGTAAATATTTTTCCAAAATGAGTCTAGGATCATTAGTTACTAATTAAATGATGTTTAACAAGGTTATAAAATCATATTTATAACATATAACAATATTCCAAATAGTTACGATATTGGAACATAAAGTATTCAAATTTCTGGGTCTTTACAAATATCATACATACATACATATATATATATATAACCACAACCACCAAGCCTAAATATAACTAATATATTATATATAATAGCCATAATTCATCAACAGTTATTCAATGCATCCAATCAATCAACAAGCAGCATATAAAAATTATTTTTAATTAATAATTCGTTTATAATATAATTATAAACGAATTCCAGGGAGTGAGTTTACTCACCTGATTTTAATTGTCGATATAGCGATTTATTTCCGACTAAATTAAACAAGTGTTTAAATTAATCAAAAATTCTGACTTGCTTCATATTGCTCCAAATCAGTACGTAAGCCATGCTTTTGCTAATTTGAATCCAAAGTAATTGGTTTTGCTTGTATCTGGAAATGTTTACGAAAGTTATACATTTATAAGTTTGATATTTTATTGAATTATAATTAAATTCACTCATTCTCGTAATTAAACTAATTTAATTTGATATAAGAAAAAAATTCACTAAACTAATTTTATTTAAATTACCTTAACCCATTTAACCTTTCTTCTCCTGCTTTCAGTAATTCAAATAAAGTAGTATGCTTTCAGGTCCTTGCTTCTATTATGGAACTTCTTCCCACCTCCACAACATCATTTTCTATCACCAACCCTACCCTCAATATCATAACCCAAACTGCTTCCTACCCAACTTTCCTACTGCTAAAAAAAACCTACTTCTCCTTGCTGCGTACACATGAATACTTCCGTCATCGCAACTACCCATAAACATCATCACATCATGAACTTCGATCCCTCCCTGTATACGAATACTGCCACCATCTTCATCTTATTTATTCCATCACGATATCCTGAGCTGGAAACACCCTTTCATGGATCGATGCCCAAAATTTTCACCCAAAACCCAGAATAAAGTCGCGACCTCCACCTCCTTGTACAAAATCATGCAATAGTTTTTACCTCCAATATATGTCAAACTCCATCTCGCTAATCTCCTCCAAGCCAAGATCTAAATCCAATACTAAACTGATCATCGTTGCCTCAATTTGATGGTCGAGCTAAGCCTCGTGAATTGCAACCCCTAATTTACTGTTCGAATTTGAACCATGCTGGTGGGCATCGCACCCACATTGAAATACATGGAAAATTCTCGCAATGATATGATGTTGAGAAATCAACAAATTCTGATTTTTTTTGGAGATTTCGATTTTATATTTTGTTTTTGAGAAACGAGGGAAAGAATCGACTTTGTTTTCATTTGAGGAATGGAAAAAATTGGAAAGCGAAACAAAGGGGGTAATGATGGTTTTCATTTGTTTCGAAATTAAAAAGAGGAAGCCATTTTTTTGATTTCTCGGCTGAGAACAAAAATGGGAGAAGAGAGAAGGGAGTGTCGCGGTTTTTAAGAAGGAAGGAGTAGATTATTTGGCTCGAGGAAGAATATGTCTACGTGATTAAAAGAATAGGTCAGCTGAAAATGATGTGTACTGATTTGATTTTTTTCTTATCTAGCTTAAATTTTATAATAATATATTTCATGGTTCCTAACTCCTATTTGAGCACAACAACCAACATTCCTAGGGTTATATCGCTATTCTGGACACACCGGAACATATTGCGAAGCCTGATTCGATCGTCTGCAAAAGATATCAATTTAAATCGATTATTTAAATTAAATTAAATTATTTTTGAGTGTTTTCTAACCGTACGGTCAAACGATAAATCCAAACATTACAAAATTTGAAATCCGATAATAATACGCTATTACAGACCCGATAAAACTAGTTTCATTGAATTCTAAGACAGTTTAAAAAATCACCATTTTCATATGTTAAATTAAATCGATTTAAAATATAAATCGTTTTCAACAATTAAATTCATCGAAAATAAATAATCATTATTGTTCTAATTTAAATAGAATTTATATTAATCGACTGAATCGTTTTGATTCCGTTTTTAACAGCGAATTCAATTATTAATTGTTTCATATTACGACATTTCGGTATATTCGATATTAAGTCATATATCGATTTTTAAATCGATAAATTCAATATGAAAATTCATTTACTATTCCAATTCAACATTTAAAATAAATTTAAATGTTTAAAATTAGACGAGTAAAATCCGGGACGCTACAGGTATTGAGCACCATGATTTCATTAGGTGGTTCTGATTATACTTAAAATGTTATTTGCATATCAACAGGACTATTCATGTTTAATAACGGGAATCCAATGTTGATGTTATCTGATGGGAATCCTATGTTTATAAGAATAGTCAGGGAGCTTTATTGTTTAGTATACTTATTATGTTATTTTTATGGTCTGACATCAGTCAAGTTGTTGCCTTATGTTCTGGGAAGGTTAGTATAAATGGTTTATAATATTTGCACACAAGAGAGAGGATGTATTGCAAAAAACTATTTTTCTTTGGGGGACATACCACTTGCAATTTAGTGCATTTTGTAATTAACTTGATCGTTTATAAATGCTCATTTAAATGAGAAAAAAAACCTGATTGATTCAAATATGTTCTCTCTTTTGGAACTTGATCGTCAATATAAAGCAGGTTGGGATCAGTTCTAGCATGCCCCTTTTGGAACTTCAATATGAAGAATACATCATGAAGCATCTGTTTCCACTAAACTGCTTGCTGAGGTAATGGTATATTGGTGCTGATTCTTATCAGGCAATGAAGATTGGCGTTGTTCAATATGTGTATGACTTAATTGTTTAATTTTGTTTTTACTTTATATTTAAAAGCAAAAAAAATTATAAGGCATGTTTTTCTTCTTGTTTTATCCAGATGATAGTGAAAACAATTTGTGCTTTTCTAGCAATCATTTTTCAAGTGCTAGGGGTCTATGGAGAGGGCAAGTTTTAAAAGAGATATGTGTAAGTCCAATAGCAGTTATGATATCCATTTGATGTTCATTTTAGGTTCTACGATCTACATTGCTTATCTCTTTACTGCTCGCTAGCAATAATTCATTTGGGCATGCCTAGCTGGTTTTAATTAACTACACCGGCTTAACTGCAGATATCCATACCTGACCCTTTTTTCTGAATTTTAGTCAGACATGGGCACTATATTGCCTTATACAATTCTATTTTGTAACAAAGGAGAGGCTGGCTCCTATAAAACCCTTGGCCAAATTCCTCACCTTCTAATCTATTATATTTCTAACATGGTGCAAGGTGTCATTGTTGCATTTATATTCTCCATTGGATATTTTAAAGGTCATTTGGCAAAAGAATTGAAAACTCGCATACAGGATTGCGTCATCTACATAGAGGTAACAATCTACTATACACAATTCTAGGCAAATTTATACAAATCCTAATCACATAATTTTCTATTTAAATAATCAACCTATGAAAAAGTAATGTAGCTCATTTCAGTTCAGCCGTCACACGCATGGGTGCACGCGTGTTCAATGACACCTCTGTTTTGGAGCTCTCCCATCATATTCAGTTACATGTTACTTTTTGTTGAATATGTCCAAATTTTGTGGAGATGATCTTGAGTATGATACATATATGATTTTTCAAGGTGACTAATGTTATACTGTGCAAGCTTGAACATAACTGGAAGGCCAAAACTTTCAGGGTGAGCGATGTTATACTGGAAACGATAGTTTTGAAATTTCACTATGCTTGGACAGTCTATTGGAAAACTCAGTATGCAAGTATGAGTAAATTATGAAATTTAATTGTTAGACTTAATTAGTGAAGTAAAATTTAATACCGAACCATTACCAATTAAGGATATGTGGTGGTGTTGCATTATACCTACAGTTGCTTGCATTGAGTAAATAAGATGCATCATATTCATTTATTTCAATGATGTCTAACATACAGTGTAACTGGTTAGCAGGTTAACATATAGTATTAACTATTAAACGAGATTTGAAGCAGGAATAGTAATATTAATTTTTTTGAGTTATGAAAGCAGATGGTCATTTAGTTATGCATAAGCAGTTTTGTTTTGTGTATGTACCTTTAATGTTAAGAATAATCTCATGTTAGAAGTTTAACGTAATAAGACCCATAATCTAATGAGATCCATAATTTAATGATGTCAGAGGTAGACGCTACCTTTTGTGTTTATCCACCGTGCATGCTCCACATTGTCCGATGTAAACATATGAATGTTTTTGCTCAAAATATTCCATATGTTAGGATGCATGTTATCATATGTTGTCCAGTGCTTGATATATTGGCTGAATATTTTACATGATTTATCAGCATTTACAATCACATTTTACATGATTTATCACCATTCGTTTCACGATTGTAAGACGGTGATCTATGAGTGGACGAGAAAGTGTATAAGTTGCCAAGGGAGTGGATGTGTTCTCTACTATAATAAAAAGGGGCGTGAAACAATTTGCAAGTGCATTTTGACATATTAATAACACAATTGTAGGTTTAATTAGGCGAACATTATGTGAACAATTCAATAGTGTCAGACGTTACCTTTTTGTTGAAGGTACTACTCCAGTCTTCACTTCAGTTGTTTTCTTTCCTGCTATGTATGTCATTTAGTTATAAAACATTATCATATACGAATGATCTGACATGCTTTAGATAGACAATTTTTAGCACATAAGATTGCTTTGCTTTCCTTTTCAGATGCAATTCACGCAATGTTTGATTGGGGATACAGAGTTAGTTCATTTTTTTTATTTCCATGTATTCATTTATCCTTGTTGGATATGCATGTATGCACACACACATACAGTGGCTGAAAGGAATTCTTTGATTGGTGTAAGTAAAATATTTTCATATCCAACTTCCCGTATTACAACATCATTCTTATTATTTTGTTATTTTCAGGTTTGGTTTCTAAAGGAATTCTTTGATATGCTTACAACTATAAGCTTTTAGTCCTGATGGCACTTAAACTTGCAATTGTAATCTGTTTATATTATTAAAATGTGAGTACCAATGATTTATTATTCTTATAAAAATGTTTATAATGCTTGGCTGAAACTGGCCTAGGAATTGCCCGAGAACATTTCCAGACGTCTGAAATAAATTTCAGATGTCTGAAATAAATTTTATACATCTGTATGGTCTCAATGTGTTGGCCGAAATCCATTTTTAATGTCTGAAACCTATTTTCAAACGTCTGGACCAGGTCAGACGTTTGGAAATAGGTTTAGACGTCTGTAATTTGTTATTATTTCTATTTTTTTCTATCAACCAGTGGATACCACGGTCGATAATCTAGGTTGTTTCAGGACATAACTGACACTTGAAATGCGCACTTATAATAATTACTATTGTTTATTTCCAGGGATAGTAGACTCTCCGATGAAGGAGTACACAGCTGCAAAAAGTGGAACGCCTATTTACACCAAACCCTTCTGTAAGTTCCTTATTTATAGTACTGTGTATTAACATATAAACAATGTCACCATAGTAGGATGTAATACTAATAATTTCTCATACTATCTCATATAAAGAATGTTACCATAGTAGGATTAACAAAGTACATAAAAATACAAAACATAACTAAACTTCTATAATAATAGTAACAATAAGATTTATAACAGCAACACATTAACTAAGATTTATAAAAAATTAAATAAACTTACAAAAATTAACTAAGTATTATAAAAATGAACTAACTATTATAAAAAATTAACTAAGTTTACTAATCTGATAAAAATTAAGAAATATAGTTTATAAAAAGGTTAACTAAGTATATAAAAATATATAATATTACCAAGTATTCTATAATAATAGAAATAATTAAAAATTAACTAAGTATTATAAAAATTTACCAACTACTATAAAAATTAACTATGTTTACTAATTTTATAAAAATTAAGAAGTTTAGTTTATAAAAGTTATCTAAGTATATAAAAATATAAAATATTACCAGGTATTATATAACAATAACAATAATTAAAAATTATCTAAGTATTATAAAAGTTAACTAACTATTATAAAAAAATAACTAAATTTACTAATTTTATAAAAATTAAGAAGTTTAGTTTATAAAAGCTAACTAAGTGTATAAAAATATAAAATATCACCAAGTATTCTATAATAATAATAGTAATAATTAAAAATTAACTAAGTATTTTTCGACTTGCTCCTTCTTGTATTCTTTTTTCTTGTTGTCAAGCATTGTTTTCTTGTTAATGTGTAAGCATGACTAAATGCTAACATGAACACATGTGTATAGGTATTTGAGATGGGCATCGTTGTGCATTCGGCTATAATCGGAATATCGGTAGGCGCTTCTGAAGATCCCTCGTCAATAAGACCGCTTGTGGCAGCTGACTACAGAGAAATCGGTAACTTTTAGTTGTTCATTCTGTTGGTATTTGGCGCAAACTTGTTTTATGGACATTTTGTTTTATTTATAGATATTGTGACTTTGTTCGATGAATATTGTGTAAATTTAGTTTATGTGTTACTTTTGTTTATGAAATTATGTAAACTTGGTTTATTGATGACGTGATCTTTGTGTATGAACACTATGTTATATAATTAGTTGGTTGATATATATTTACATGCTACCGATACGTATGTGCATGAGTATTTTGATACTACAATATGTAAATGTTGTGATAAATGTTAAAAAAAAAAAACATTGCGATATGTGGAAAAACGTTGTGATAGTAAAGAACATGTAAACTTCCAGAAATGCTATGATATGTGGCAAAACGCTGTAGAAAAGTGAAGATAACAACCTTTCTAAAACAATATAAAATGCTGTATAAACATAAGAACAACACCATTTGAAATGCTGTAGTATGTCAATTTTCTATAGCGTTTTGGTATGTATTGTGATATTTCCATGGCCTATAACAATTATTGGTAGACAACGTTCATCAAAACCCTGTTAAAGGCTATAACAACGTTTTTTCAACGTTGTGAATAGACAAATTTCTTGTAGTGCCAAATGGCATACCAAGATAACAGTATAATCCCAGGTCACTTATGAAGCTAGTTTGTTCTTGATTTGGGATGTAAACTGCAATTTTGTTTTAGCTAAAATATATTTCCATGAATGATAACAGCTCATGGCCATCTGTTGAATCCATTAGCTAGTCGATCTCTAATAATGGTAAGTTGCCATTTGAGCATGCTTTATTCATGTTTGAATGGTTTATGCATGCCTGTCATTTTCCGCAAGTTTCTTTTATCAAACTTGGTTAGATACCCATTCACAACGTAAAGCATCGTGGGTAAAGCCTTTAGCCTTTATCTTATTCATCTCTTCTTTCAATGAAGTGGATTACTCCAAGCCCAAGTTGCACCGCTTTTGCTTCATAGGAGGACATTTATGATTCACATTTAATCTTTTGCATGCTAACTACAGTGATATTCCACACATATTAGAGTGTGTCTGTGCAAGCACACTAAATTTTTCCTAGAGGAAACCTACCAACTAATTTTTCATCTTTATACTGAGTTTATATTTAATCTTCAGGACCCAAGTATGATCAACTAGGTTGAATGGGATGTTGATCGTAACTCAGCTGGGACCGCCCTTTAGGTCTTTCCTCTTATCCAAAACCTTGAGGAACCTTCTTTTCCTACCGAGTCAAGGCTTAAAAAGCTATTTGTATGCATCACTCAACTTGGCACATGGATTCTTCTCCATTCCTTCCCCTTTTCATGTTGCTTCACTTCTCTTAGCTCTATAATGTTGGCATGTAGCATCCATGCATTATGTTACATTCAGATTTGTCTATAAGGAACTTCATTGGTATAAATAATAAGAAATGGCCACAGAAGATGGGAGGGTCAATGAGCCTAGAAAGGTGTTGTTCGTAAAAAAAGTATCCACATGATGAAAGGTCATAATCTGCACGCTCTTACATTACCTTCACCAAAACCTATTGATAGGTCAACGTACATAATAGAATCTAAAGCCTTTTGCTGACCCTTAATTTGGGAATTGCATGACATCAAATCCTGACCATTCATTATCATCATGTCATATGTTTTTTATAAAAAGTATTTATAGAACTTTCACAATCAATAAGAACTTTCCTCAAAATATTTAGCCTAATTATGGCCATTATCACCAAAAGGTCAAGCATTGGTGCTTCGACCCGATCAGCATTGCGGTTCCTACTTAAAATACAATTTGTCGTAGTCTCTAATTTCTTTGTAGTAGCTCTATCTTCAAATAAACTTTCATATACTACACGTCTTAATAAGTTCCTGTACCTTTCCATCGCATTTCAGTTCTTCTTATTTGGATGAGGTCAACTAGTTATCATGTTGGTAATAAATATTTTCCCATGTTGTGTTTGGCTCATCCTTGCTAGGCCCAACCTAACTTCATTAAAGCAACTGCCTTTAGAGCTGAGAATTTCATTGCTTGCTTATCCTTTTGGAATTTCACGTATAGGTGGAGTTTTATTTTTCGATTAAATCCTTCATCACATCTTGTGAATGTCTACGTTAGTCTGTATTTTGGTCACGCATCTTGTGGAAGTGGAAATGACAATACTTTCCAGATATTTCTTTCTATCAGTCGACTCCATCCGAGCCAACTTCTTATAATGCTCAGTAAAATACATCTCAAGGTAGATGCTTTCTACAATATCATTCCATGGCGTGTAAACCTATGGCTTTAGAAACCTTGAATGTTTCTTATATTTTATTCTCATACCTCCATTGCCTTGGTTGTTTCTCTCTTGATTATTTTTTTGTTTCCTACATTAACAACATAATTCCCGGAACTCCCCCGATTTTCTTTGCAACTATGTTACTATGAATCGTGTTTGTTGTTTGAGCACTGTTGGTTCTCCAACAAGTTTATTTTCCTTTCCCAATTACAAATACAAAGACGTTATTTTGTAGAATTTTCCTATCATTGTTGAGGGTTTCATTTTTAACCATTTACCTAAATCCATAGTGGGATTTACTTCCCTAATCAAAGCGATTGAAACAATGTCTTTATTGGCATTGCTGATCTCAGTAACAACCATGTCAAATCTACTCAATAAAATCTTTCAAGGAATCTCTAGAATATAGAAAAATGTTGGATAATAACATCTTGTAATTTGAGAAAGCAACTTGTAATCTAAAATGCTTCATGAACTTTCTA
Source organism: Allium sativum (assembly GCA_030737875.1). Lineage (NCBI taxonomy): Eukaryota > Viridiplantae > Streptophyta > Magnoliopsida > Asparagales > Amaryllidaceae > Allium > Allium sativum. The sequence goes on along the minus strand of CM060910.1, from coordinate 441,551,264 downwards.
ACTAGCTAGAAGATATGAATCTTGGATGTAGCTGGGTATATCCTAGCTTCCCCTTCAAAAGTATTGGGAAATGTCTACAACGCATGATGTTGTTAAAGCTAGAGTTATCCGTATGTCATTCATACACTAGCAAATGTCATCTTGGATCAGTAGTTCCACTATAAGTTGGCATTGCTGGTTTAGCAAACCTTTTGCGAAATTCTTTTGAAAATATCTTCTCCTTGATTTATTAGTTATTACTAGGGGAAGAACCCTAATTATCATTACTTTTACCCTTGTTTAAGCTCATCAGTTTCCTTATAATATTGGTTAGAGACACCAGCTCTGTTTAGTTTTTATGATTTATATGTTATGGGTCAACAACAGTCATCCAAACTCTAGCATTCTGACCACTTGAAATAGGATCATCACCACCACCATTCAAATTAAAAAAATATCATTATTCAGGCCATAGTGTACCATTTTAGCATCGATTTGATAAGATGGTTCTGTTAAATAAATTGGTATGATTTTTGGTTGATGATAATTATTTTTTTGGCAAAGTGTTTGTACACGTAATATTTCATTAGCATAGACAATAAACAAATATTTGCGAGAATTAAATATTTAATACAACATTTCTAATTTTGAGTTGATATTTTATTCAAACATGTATTTTTATTACATTGTTGAAAAGTACACATTTAACTGTATCTCTCTATTACACAGTCACTATACAACACACATTCTATGCATACACTTCCTCACTATACACTTATTCACATTGATCATACTCACTTACTCTCGCTCAATTACGATATTCTACTATGTATTCAAAAATTTGTTCCAATAATCGTCGTACTTATCAAAATAGAAAAATGCAGTAAACTGAAAAAGAAACAATTTAATTTGCAAATATAAATTTTATTTACCTCAGCTATTTGGGTTGTTTGTCATCATCTTTGTAAACAGGTTAAAATGAACACATATATGTACTTAAATGACATATAACATTTACAGTGATACATTGTAAATACTATAGTCCACGAGCATGTAATACTATCATAGACAATTACAAAGGACAATCCATATTGTAGCGGCCCACTTTTTACGTATCGGAGGATCGTAAAATATTTTTATTCAATTCTATGAGGGTCGGATCATTCTCATATTTTGATATGTTGGTTATGGGGATGAAAGACATGTCCATAATATTTATCAATTTTATTTGTGACCATTTTTTCGCTATCAGTTTTATACAGGGTTAATTTTTAACTGGGATTGAATCAAGTGTTGAGATCAATTTCATTGAAAAGGAAATAACAATTCCGTAGAATGGTCACATTAAAAATTTGGTTCAACCGTTTTGGAGGAATCGCTGTTTTTGTATTACACGATTTCTAGACAGGTAAACTAGTCATTAGTGGGCTGATTTGGTGAGGCCCATTTGTGGGATGATTAGATGCTTATAAATAGGGGTAGAGGCAAGGAGAATGGTTTACTTTCTTTATTTCTTATTTTTTTGGGGTTGGAGATTCTCCCTACACCAATCAAATACATCTCCCTTCATTAAATTCTTAGATCTACATTAAATGATTGAAGATCTACATCAAGGAAGGCTAGATCAACATCAAGAGAGAGTAGATCGCATCAAATTAGGTGATTTGAAGATCGTTCTTCGCTGTTCGAATTTATAGATCATCATTTTCAAGCTATTGAAGATTTGGTGAGTGATAAGCAACTTTCACACGGATTCAATCAAGTATATGGGTTGTTTTATCTTATTTTCATCATTTCAAGTTGTTTTCACCTAGATCTACATAATGGTATGTATATTTTCATTCGAGTCACTATAGGATCTAGTCTGGCAACTTAAATCGGTAAACTTCTATGTTAATTCATGTTTTTTTACAAGTTAGATCCACTTGTTTAATTCGTTTATTGTTTATCATGAAATTAGTGAATTTCTTATGTTTGAATGATGGAATTTCGTTGCGTTAATACTTGTTAATGGTTTGGTTTGATTGATTTGTGAAATTGAATATTTGCACAAGTTTTGGATCGAACTGGAGTTGGATCGGGAGTGTTTTTGTAATAGATCAGATCGGGGATTCTTAGCATGGATCGGCTGGCTTGTTCCCTAAGAAATGGAGTGGATTGGGCGTAAAAATGGTGATGGATCGGTCGTTTTTTGATGGATAGGGTAAAAATGGAGTGGATTGGAATTTCTGGGTTTAACAGCAACTGCAAATGCTGTAGAAAGTGATGGATCAGGAGAGTTTTAGAGCATGGATCGAACAAGCATCTGGCATCGATCGGGCTAGTTCTTGTATGGATCGGGCATGAATGTTCCAATGGATCATGCGGCTTTTCAAAGTATGGATCGGATATGTTTTTCTAGATGGACCGGGCATGTTTTCCTGATGGACCAGACATGTTTTCTTGATGGACTAGACATGTTTTTCTGGATGGATCAGACATGTTTTTCACTATGGATCGGGAGTGGTTTTCACCATAAATCGGGCTTGTTTTTCACCATGGATCGGGTGTGTTTTTCATCAAGGATCGGGCATGATCCAGACATTGAATCAGGAAGTATATTTGGTGGATTGAATATTGACCAAACAATGCATGTTTTTGGGTTGACGATGATCGTGGCTTCGACATGAATTCAAGGAGGGATGTTCGAACTAATTTGAAGTGTTTATTTCTCGTTGTAATGCAACAAATGTGAAAAATACTCAAATTTGTGAGCTCGTGGATAATGGTTTCTCATGACGGGGTCTAAGCTTGTGGATAGTCACCGGTGATGACGGCTAGAGTTATGAAGTGTAACACCCCGTAATTTTAAAACATGACATAAGAGATAATTAAAGAATAATTAATTTTTAAAAGAAGAATTAGGTGAAACGGGTTATGCCATTGCGTTCGTCTCGGAATTCTGCTTGAGTTAGAGTCCGAGTTTGCGTAAAACGGATATGGTATGAAGAAGTTATGGACGATAGAAGTTGGGCAGAAAAATTAGAAAACAGGCTGGGATAACTGGCGCGCTTGTGAAGTGCGCCAGAACAAAAATTCACTGGCGCACTTGTACATTCGCCCATGCCGAGGCAAAACCTGCACAGAATTCTGGAGAGTTCTCTGATGACATGTCCTTCGGGGATTGGTTGGATGACGTGTTTTCTAGTCAAATGGTTCAGATGATCTCTAATCTAATCTAAAGGCCCTAATTCACCTAATACATCTATAAAAACACAGCTGGACCTAACCCTAATTTCATTACACTAATCCATGGCGCCTCCATGCTGCCCTAATCTAAATTAAAACTAGCCTCTCTTCTCTTCTCCAAAGCAAATCAGAATTAGAGTATTCAAATTGGAAGATAAGAATCAAATTCTGCAACAATGGTTTACCTAATCAAATTCAGAAATCAGATTCAGATATATTCTCTCTTCTTAATCCTATTGTTGTGAGTCTATGTTACTTTCACATATAATTAATTAAAAAGTGATTGTGATAGGATTGTAAATTGGATTTTACGAACATGCTTGTAAGATGAATCATATCAAGTTTGTAAATTCTTATCTTTTAGATTCATACCCAAATTACCGTTGTCATATGCCTAATTGAATCTATTTTATTGTTCTATGCCAGTTCATGTTTCATATGCCTCTTTTATGCCAGTTTTGATGACATGATTCTCTTTCCCTTCTTCTTTTCCTTTTTTTTATATGAGATTAGGCTACTTCGAGCCTAACATATTGTGTTGAGATTTGCGTACGAATAACGTTGGGACGATTGGGAAAAGTTTAGGGAAATTTGTAATAAAATGAGATTATTGCCATAAATCAATTTGAGCATAATTGTGTATAAATTATATACATGAGATTTGGCATAAATTGGATATGGGCATAATTGGATATAATTTGTATACATAAGGTTTGGCATAAATTGTTAATAACAATGAATGCAAATTGATTTGGGCGTAATTTGGCATGACATGTATACATAAGATTATAGGCCTAATTTGGATTAAAATTATGAACATAATTTAGATTAAAAATTATGGGTAGCTGGGATATAATTTAATCCAAGATTTAAAGTTGGGACTTGAATCAAGAAAATAATAATGAATGCCTAAGACACGAGGTTAGATTCGGATTATGGTATAAGACTGCCCGAAACCGCCCAGCATATCCAGCAACTGCAAATTTTTGTAATCTAATGTGAGAGGTCAAAGGCAGAAATTAAATGCGTAATAATGCAAAGACACGAGGTTAGATTCGATTGCGGTATAAGACTGCCCGAAACTGCCCAGCATATCCAGCAACCGCAAAACGACAATCTAATGTGGGAGGTCTTGCAAGATTACAGTTATAATGAATTAATGAACACTTAACCAAGGTAAGACATGTAGTAAGACATAGGGGTGAAGTGGGTGACATGGGTGACATGTGAAATATAACTAGAAGCACTTAACCAAGGTGAAACATGTGATTAGACATGGGAATAAAGAGGGGTTAAGTGGGAATTCCTAGTGGGGATCAAGCTTAGGAGGGAAGCTTGTGTCAAGTGTGGGGACCCTTTTCAACTAGTAACCCATTTAGTATCTTTATGAGCTCGAGCTAGGTCGAGGATGGGACACGCTTACTGGTTTGATTGTAAGAGGTCAATAAAGAGTTAGCGGTGACAACGCAAGTCCAACAGATAAAAGATTTTGAAAAACCGTTTTCAAAAGCATTTTTAGAAATAAGTATATTCAAAAACATGTTTTAAAGAAGGTGTTTTCAAGAGAAATGTTTATTATTAAAAACATAATCCCTAAAAGCCATATATCTATCTTTCGATTCTCTGTTTTAAGTCTCTTTTTCTTTCGTTTCAGCATGTCTGGAGATCTTAATCTTCCAGAGGGCGTACAGATACCGGGATGGTTCCAAAGGTATCTGGAGGCTAGGGCTACTACCGTAGGCCCAATAGACGTTCCTCCTTCCCCAGCTGCAGCTGCTCCTCCTCCTCCTCCTCGTGTAGATGCATTTTCTAAGATATGCAAAGACTTTCGTGTGATGAGCGGAAAACCGTTTTATGGAAGTAAGACGTTTGTTGAGGCACGAAATTGGCTCAAGGAAGTGGATGACTTGTTTGGTATCTTTGAGATAGATGATGGAAGGAAAGTTCATCTAGCTGCTTGGTTGATGAAGGATGAAGCTTCCTTTTGGTGGGAAGTAACTAATGGAGGACGCCCAGTGGAGACGTGGATAGACTTTAGATGAAGATTCGAATTGAAATTTCTTTTACAGGCGGAGGAGAGTTTATACATGGAGAGGTTCTTGGCTTTGAAACAAGGGAATTTGTCTATGAAAGAGTACGTCAACAAGTTTAACCAGTTAGCAAGATTTGGTATGGAATTAGTTAATACACCACATAAGAAGGCTTTGAGATTTTCCAAGGGTCTGAATGAACCATTACACGGGTTGGCTATGTCCCGCATTCCTATGGGGGCTACTTTCGAGAAACTTGTTGACATGGCGCTGATGCATGAAGAGGAGAAAGGTGCTAATGTAGTTAAGGCACAGGATAAGAAAGCGGATCCAAAGAAAGCACAACAACAACTAAAGAAAGGTGGTAAGGATAACAAGGGCCAAGGGAAGAAAAGATGTTTTAATTGTGGAACACCGGGAGATTTAAGCAAGGACTGTAGGAAGAAGAAGACGGGTTGCTTCCAATGTGATGAGGCAGGACATATGATTAAAGACTGCCCAAGGAGGCAAGGACAAGGGCAAGGACATAGGACAGTAACTACTTCTGGAGGGAAGGTTCATGCTCTCATGGTACCAGGACAGGAGAGAGGTAGAAACGTTTTTGTTGAAAGTTTAATTTTCCTTTTTGATCATCCTGTTCGAACTTTGTTTGATTCTAGCGCTTCACATTCGTTTATATCTGCTTTGTTAGTTAAAACACTGCACCTAAATACTAGTTTAGTTATGGATCCCATTGTAGTCTCAAATCCTATTGGGAGTACGGCTCATCTTTCTATGTTATGTCGGGATTTGAGAATATATGTGTATGGCGTTGAGTTCGAATGCAACGCTTATGTGCTTGGATTCAAGGGCTATGGGTTGATTCAAGGAATGGATTGGCTAACCAGGTATGGTGCCATTCTCGACTATGAAAAGAGTGTAGTTAGACTGTTGACTAGTTTGGGTAATACTCTCGATATCTCATGTGATCCTAAGAGTTCTGTTATGCTTAGCTACCTAGAATCTCTTGACGTGTCTATAGATGATTTGCAATCTGTTCGAGTAGTCCGTGAGTATGCAGATGTCTTTGAGGAGGTTAGGGGCTTACCTCCAAAATGCGAGATAGATTTTCATATATATATTTGGTGGACAATGCAAAGCCAGTTGCATTGCCGGTGCGCCACATGGCTCCAAGAGAAATGAGGGAGCTTAGTAAACAAGTGAAAGAGTTGCTTGAGAAAGTGTTCATAAAAAGAAGTATCTCGGAGTGGGGTGCTCCTGTTGTTTTTGCTACAAAGGCTGATGGTTCTCTTAGATTATGCATGGACTATAAGGAGCTGAATAAGCTCACTAAGAAGAACATACACCCATTGCCGAGGATACATGATTTGTTCAACCAGTTGGTTGGTGCTTCGGTTTTCTCGCAGTTAGACTTAGCTACAGGATTTCATCAGGTGAGGGTAGCTGAGGATAGTATAGATAAGACTTCCTTTAGAACTCCCGATGGTTTCTTTGAATGGATCATCATGCCTTTTGGTTTGACAAATGCACCCACATATTTCGTAGACTTGATGAGTAGGGTGTTTCTAAACAAGTTCCTGGTGGTCTTTGTGGATGATATTTTGATATTTTCTAGAAGCGAGGAATAACATGCCCTACATCTTAGGGAAGTGTTAGAGACCCTTCAAGCACATCAACTCAAAGCTAAGTTCTCCAAATGTCATTTTTGGAGGAAGGAAGTGAGGTTCTTAGGGCACGTGGTCTCTAAGGAAGGGATAGCCGCGGATCCTGCAAAGGTGGTAGCAATCCAAGATTGGAAGGTTCCTAAGAATGCAACATAAGTAAGAAGTTTTCTTGGTTTGGCGGGCTATTACAAAAAGTTCATCAAGGACTTTGCCAAGATATCAGCCCCACTTACACGATTGACGAAAAAGAATTTGACCTTTTCTTAGGATGTTAACTGTGACGATGCTTTCCAACGTTTGAAGAGGGCATTGACGACTGCTCCAGTTTTAGTTTTGCCTAATGGGAGTAAACAGTTCACAGTGTATACCGATGCTTGCGGGACAGGGCTTGGCGCAGTTTTGATGCAAGAGGGAAGGGTGATATGCTATGGTGGAAGGCAGTTAAAGGCCCATGAGAAGAATTACCCTACCCACGACTTAGAGTTAGCTGCCATAGTTTTTGCGCTAAAGTCTTAGCATCACTATTTGCTTGGTGAGAGGTTTGAGTTGTATACAGACCATAAGTCACTAAAGTACTTGTTCTCTCAAAAAGATCTAAACTTAAGGCAACAGTGGTGGATGGAGTTCTTAGCATCCTACGATTTTGAGATTGCATGTACCCCTGGCAAGGGTAACGTTGTAGCTGACGCCTTGAGTAGAGATAGGAGACTTTGCGTACCATGAGACGAGGCTTTGAGGAGGACAATCCTTGAGGAAGCACATCGTTCTAAGCTGACCATACATCCCGGTTGTGACAAGATGCATAGGGACATGAAGCAAGTTTTCTTTTGGGCCAGAATGAAGAAGGATGTGGCTGAGTTTATTTCTAGATGCTTAGTTTTCCAGCAAGTCAAGGCTGAGCAAAAGAAGCCTGGTGGTTTGCTTCACCCTTTAGAGGTCCCACTGTGGAGATGGATTCGTCGACGGGTTGCTGAGGTCAAGGAAGGGTAATACGGGGATTCAGGTAGTAGTAGATAGACTTACCAAGAGCACCCATTTCATTCCCGTTAAGAGTAAAAGAACAACGGCATGGTTGGCATCTTTTTATCTCCGAGAGATAGTTGTCTACACAGCATACCTTCTAGTATTGTGAGCGATCGAGATCCCATTTTCACTAGTGAGTTTTGGAAGAGCTTGCAAGAAGTAGTAGGAATGCAATTGTGTTTGAGTACCGCTTATCACCCTCAGATGGATGGCCAAACAGAAAGAGTGAATCAGATTCTAGAAGATCTTTTGAGGTTATGCATGTTGGACTTTGGAGGGACATGGGAGGAACATCTTCCATTAGTAGAGTTCGCCTACAACAACAGCTATCAGACTAGTATCGGCATGGCACCTTTTGAAGCTCTATATGGACGACCTTGCCGATCACCTACTTGTTAGTGGGAATCTACGGATAAGATTTTGCTTGGGCTCGAGATGATTAGGGAAACTTCGGAGAAGATAGACTTGATTCGAAGACGCATGAAGACGACACAAGACCGACAAAAGTCATATGCTGATAAGAGAAGGATCGATCTTGAGTTCAGTATTGGAGACATGGTCTTTATTAAAGTATCACCGTTGAGGAATGTAGTTCGTTTTGGGTCTATAGGGAAATTGGCACCAAGGTTCGGAGGGCCATTCCCCATTACAAAGCGAATTGGACAGATGGCCTACAGAGTGAAGTTGCCCGAGAAGCTCAGTGGTGTTCATGATGTATTTCATGTGTCGCATTTGCGGAAGTGTTTACATGATATCGCGGAAGTAGTAGAGCCGAGCATGCTTAGAGAAGTGAAAGTAGAGCGAGATGCCATGATTAGACGAGCTCCTACATGCATCCTTGGATCAGAGGTCAAGAAATTACGCAACCGAGAGGTTAAGTTGGTTAAAATCCAGTGGGAAGATGATCAAGGAGATGCGACTTGAGAGACTGAAGACAAGATACGCACGTCGTACCCTTTCCTTTTTGAGGGTATGTTCTTAACTTCTCCTTTTTCTACCATTTTGTTTATACTTGTTCTATCGTTTAGTGTATCCTCTCGATTATATATTCGATCTTTAGGTAGAAAATCATATGGTTGTAAACATGTGTTTAAGACATGTTACGTTTGGTGGATGCAAGTAGATGTAAGTGTTTGCTAGTGGTTGCTCGTGGATGCATTTACACACACATTAGGCACTAGAATGGCTCAATAACCTTCATATTGCATATGAATGAGTGTGCATATTTTAATAAATGAATGTATATTGAATGTGTTATCATATGGATGCTGCATTTGAATGAATGGTTGTGCACTCATATAGAAATGATATGCATCATTAGAATTCTTTTGCATACATAATGGACGCATGGCACTATCATGTTTTACATGAAGGAGGTCAACTGAATCAGTAGACCGCCTGATCTTTGCATTAGATAAGGAACATATACACACACTTTTGCATATGTTCATATAGCATTAAAGATCTTTTAAGGACAATGGATGCTTTTGGATGATGGATGAGTAGATAGATGATTGGACTGTAGGATACATTCTTCTTAACTTGAAGATTTCGGGGACGAAATCCTTTAAGGAGGGGAGAATGTAACACCCCGTAATTTTAAAACATGACATAAGAGATAATTAAAGAATAATTAATTTTTAAAAGAAGAATTAGGTGAAACGGGTTACGCCATTGCGTTCGTCTCGGAATTCTGTTTGAGATAGACTCCGAGTGCGTAAAACGGATACCGTATGAAGAAGTTATGGATGATAGAAGTTGGGCAGAAAAATTAGAAAACAGGCTAGGATAACTGGTGCACTTGTGAAGTGCACCAGAACAAAAATGCACTGCCACACTTGGGAAGTGCGCCCATGCCGAGGCAAAACCTGCACAGAATTCTGGAGAGTTTTCTAATGACATGTCCTTCGGGGATTGGCTAGATGACGTGTTTTCTAGTCAAATGGTTCAGATAATCTCTAATCTAATCTAAAGGCCCTAATTTACCTAATACATCTATAAAAACACACCTAGACCTGACCCTAATTTCATTACACTAATCCATGGCGCCTCCATGCTGCTCTAATCTAAAATAAAACTAGCCTCTCTTCTCTTCTCCAAAGCAAATCAGAGTTAGAGTATTCAAATTGGAAGATAAGAATCAAATTCTACAACAATGGTTTAGCTAATCAAATTCAGAAATCAGATTCAGATCTATTCTCTCTTCTTAATCCTATCGTTGTGAGTCTATGTTACTTTCACATATAATTAATTAAAAAGTGATTGTGATAGGATTGTAAATTGGATTTTACGAACATGCCTGTAAGATGAATCATATCAAGTTTGTAAATTCTTATCTTTCAGATTCATACCCAAATTACTGTTGTCATATGCCTAGTTGAATCTATTTTATTGTTCTATGCCAGTTCATGTTTCATATGCCTCTTTTATGCCAGTTTTGAGGACATGATTCTCTTTCCCTTCTTCTTTTCCTTTTTTTTATATGAGATTAGGCTACTTCGAGCCTAACATATTGTGTTGAGATTTGCGTACGAATAACGTTGGGACGATTGGGAAAAGTTTGGGGAAGTTTGTAATAAAATGAGATTATTGGCATAAATCAATTTAAGCATAATTGTGTATAAATTATATACATGAGATTTGGCATAAGTTGGATATGGGCATAATTGGATATAATTTGTATACATAAGGTTTGGCATAAATTGTTAATAACAATGAACGCAAATTGATTTGGGTGTAATTTTGCATGACATGTATACATAAGATTATAGGCCTAATTTGGATTATAATTATGAACATAATTTAGATTGGAAATTATGGGTAATTGGGATATAATATAAACCAAGATTTAAAGCTGGGACATGAATCAAGAAAGTAATAATGAACACCTAAGACATGAGGTTAGATTCGGATTGCGGTATGACTGCCCGGAACCGCCCGGCACATCCAGCAACTGCAATTTTGTAATCTAATGTGAGAGGTCAAAGGCAGAAATTAAATACGTAATAATGCAAAGACACGAGGTTAGATTCGGATTGCAGTATAAGACTGCCCGGAACTGCCCGGCATATCCAGCAACTACAAAACGACAATCTAATATGGGAGGTCTTGCAAGATTACGGTTATAAATGAATTAATGAACACTTAACCAAGATAAGACATGTAGTAAGACATGGGGGTTAAGTGGGTGACATGTGAAATATAACTAGAAGCACTAAATCAAGGTGAAACATGTGATTAGACATGGGAATAAAGAGGGGTTAAGTGGGAATTCCTAGTGGGGATCAAGCTTAGGAGGGAAGCTTGTGTCAAGTGTGGGGACCCTTTTCAACCAGTAACCCATTTAGTATCTTTGTGAGCTCAAACTAGGTCGAGGACGGGACACGCTTACTGGTTTGATTGTAAGAGGTCAATAAAGAGTTAGCGATGTCAACGCAGGTCCAACGGAGTCATGTGCGTGCATGGGTCCGGGCTGGTAGGTAAGACGTTGTTGCATCGTGTAAATATAAGTCGTGCCTTTTAGTCGTATCGGGTTGCCACTTTAGGGAGTGATATACCCTACTATGGGACCAACACGGGTATCTACGAGTTAGGGAGCCGATCGAATGGGGAGGGTAGTGGGTACAACTAGTGGAGATAGGAGCAGGCAACACCTATGACAGCAGCTAGGAGTACACGAAACTACCATCTTTATTATTATTATTATGATTAGTAAGAGGGATCATCTTTTAGTGTGAAACTAGTATTTGTGTGATGTAGGAATTATCTTATAGTGATTAGAAGTGCAATCAACGTTATATCTTGTTCATTTTACTTACCTTGTCATATCTGCTTATCTACAGTCATCTCTTATATCCAGTTTATGTTCTTATCCTGTTACTTTACTGATTATAGTGTTAAAGTCACCAGACTCGCCAGACGTATGTCCGACCCCTTTTTGTTTCGCCTCTTTTCTTTCTCCCCCCAGGTGATCAAGGTGGGATTAGTGAAGCTTGACTTGGATCTCTTTCTTCTTGAAGTGCTTCGAAGTGTTGAAAGTAATGCTCAGCTTTATCTCTTTTTCATTATGGCTATTTGGAGTGGGATTATGGTTTTACTTTTATGAACTCTAATAATAATTTTGTACAAGATGGATATTTGTGTACTTGGCTCTAGTATGTGGTTTTGAGGTTGTAACCAAACATGTTTTGCTTTTCCGCTGCAATGGATAAATTTTGAATTTTCTTAAGTACCATTTTATATATCTGTCTTGTGATATTCTGTTCTATACTCTTATAATACTCCATGAAAGTTAATGCATTCCCTTAGTGAGTGACATTAATGGACGTGGGGTGTTACACAAAGGCTGAGAGATTATCGTTGTCGTAAGTTGTAGCGGGCTTAAAGCCGGGGTATAATAGGGACGCCTAAAATACTAGTGGGACTAGTCGAGTACCCTGGGCACATGGAATGGGCTTAGTTATCTCGGGGAGGCAAATGTATGTGGGATGTACAGAAGTCTGACTAGAACTGGGGTTACCATTAGCCCTTGACAAATGATGTGTCGTAGCCGGTCATATGATTAATGATGGTTTCAAGGCAGGATTGGCGCTGATAGCCAGAGTCATGGATGTTTGTTTCTTTGCTTTTATCGTCTTCTGTAGATTGTCCGACATCGAAGGTGACATCTCTTGGGTGCTGATGTTGATTTATGCCTTCAGGGCTTGTACTTGGGGGTTGTTGATCTCGATTAGGATGATCTACGCTGGATAACTGGTTGCTATGTCTACTATGTTTTCTCTTTGGTTGTTTGTAAAGGCTATCATTGTCAGATGTGGGGGAGACGGGCTTGAGTTCTTCTTTGTTGATGTTGGTATATTAGATGGTTGATCTACCTATTTCTCATATACTTTATTGATGATGTTATATAGGTCTTTTATCGCTCATTAAGACTATTGTATGACTCAAGGTTTTATGTTTCCTCTTATTACCTTGCGTTGTTCATCCATTGTGTTTGGTTAGGAAGACTAGGTAGCATGTGATAGGTGATAGATCTTGATGAGACGATGCTGCAGAGCGATGACGAGCAGGTGGTTTGCGTATTACTTTCTACTATACATACTAATTGTTGTTTTCGCTGTTATGCATGTTGAGTGTTCTCTTAGTGATTGTAGTGAGGCATTTTGTACAGACTCTTATGATGTACTGCAATGATGTATGGATCTTTCTAGTTGATATGAAAGTTTAAGTTTCTGCACAAATATGCTTCACTATTATATGCCTGTAGTTTATGTTCTATTATACTTTATCTCTATGCTGTGAGTTATACAACAGGTTCAGCTTGTGTTTATCTTACCTTGATGATCATCCATAGCTTCGTGGCACACATTTCAGCTCATTATTCCTCTTATTAAGTGCGGGAGTTATGGGCGGCCGTCACATTTGGTATCAAAGCTCTAGTTAATTGATTTTAGCCAAAGTTCAAGGACGCAATAATGTATGAGAGGCGTATTTGTAGATTTCTGATTGATGTATACTATATATTAGTGTATAGTATATTAACACTTGAACTTCATTGCAGTTTTCTCGAATGTGGACTAATTATTCTATTTTTCAGATTTAGAACGACTCATCGATCGTCGAGACACACTGCTTGAGAGGAGATTGTTCCTTGAGTAGGTGATGGCGGTATACCACATTAACCAGCTATGTTCGAGGCCATAATGGCAACGATCATGAGGAGGGTACCTACTGTAGGAGCAACCACGGTAGATGTTGGGGTTCAGGTGCAGGTACCGAGGGTTGTGGACTTTGCGAAGATGTGAAAGGACTTCACTGCTTTTGGTGGAAAGTTTTTCAAAGGGATAGAACTGACTATAGAGATTCAAGGGTGGCTAGATACTTGCATTCGGATTTTCGGAGACTTGGGTATTGAGGATGCGACTAAGAGAAAGCTTGCATCAAGGAAACTACAGGGCAAAGCTATGGATTGGTGGAATTCGGTCACTCTCGAAACTCCAGAAGATGAGATCACGTGGGATCAGTTCCGAGTCAAGTTCGAGATGAAGTTCATTTCAACCGCTCAGAAGTCATTTCCGTTCAATAGGTTTATGGAGTTGAAGCAGAACAGTCGACCAGTGTTGGATTATGTTTTTGACTTTGAAGCCTTGTCCAAGTATGCTCGTTCGTATATTGACTCTCCTTATCATAAGAATGAGAAGTTCGTGATGGGCTTGGATAAGTATCTTCGAAATCAGTTGGTTGATCATCTGGATGATGTTTATGAGATCATGGAAAAAACTTGGAGGCACAGAAGTTTGTTTTCCAAGGAAGAGACTGTTGTTGCAACCAAAGAGGACCCAAAACCACAGAAGGGTGGTAATAATAAGAAGAGGAAGCATCAATAGTAGAAAGGAAAATATGGCGAGAAGAAATCAAATAGCGACGTGGTTTGCTTTAACTGTCTATAGAAGGGTCATTTCTCTAAGGATTGCAAGAATCTAAAAGCTGAAAGGAAGTGTTTCAAGTGTGGTAAGCCTGGGCATGTCAAGAAGAATTGTCCCGAATTAGCTAAAGGGAAGCATATTATGAAGGCGTATGCTTTGGAAGTTGTGTCATACTCTTCGAGGGCCCATACGACAGAGGAGAAAGGGAAGAGTGTCCTCATTTAAGGTATTCTTTCCGTTAGAGATGTTTCATTTCGAGGGTTATTTAATATTGGAGCATCACATTCTTTCATTTGCAATGAGCTTGGGAACCGCTTGGGTTCGGAACCCGAGATATGTGATAGACCATTGGTTGTGACTAATCTAGTTGGGGGTTCGTCTAGCCTTTGTATGCTTTGTCGTGGTCTTGTGTTATCGAGTCATGGTTGCTCTTTTGTGTATGATTTCTTTTTTTAGAACTTCGCTGGGTTTAGGAACATTTTGGGTATGGATTGGCTCAAGAGGTATGTGACAAAAGTGGATTGCGAGAAGCTCGAGGTGATAGTCGGGAATGTGCAAGGATGATTTGTTGTGATTCGATGTAAGCCCGAAGACGGGATCTTCATAAGCTTTTTGTATTCGACTAGGATTCCATGTGAAGACTTGTCATATGTGCCGATTGCTAGTGAGTTCGATGATGTCTTTGAAGAGGTCAAAGGGTTGCCGCCGCATCGCAAGATTGAGTTCAGGATCGATTTGGTCAAGGGTGCTAGACCTATCGTTATGCCTCTTAGGCGGATGGCGCCTAAGGAACAATGAGAGTTAGAGGTGCAAGTACGTGACCTTTAGGAAAATGATTCATTCAGAGAAGTGTATCCGAATGGGTTGCACCAGTTGTGTTTGCGACCAAGGCTAATGGGTCTTTGAGATTGTGTGTGGATTATACTGAAAAGGTGATCAAGAAGAACAAGTATTCGTTTCCAAGGATAAATGACTTGTTCGATCAGCTTCATGAGGCCAAAGTGTTTTCTTAGATGGATTTGGCAACGGGATTTCACCAGTTGAGGGTGGCAAAGGATAGTGCGCCGAAGACTGCTTTTCGGGCACCATCCAGTTTCTTCAAATGGTTGGTGATGTCATTTGGGTTGACCAATGCACCAACGTATTTTGTGGATCTTATGAATAGGTTTTTCAGAGGTCAGTTGAATAAATTCATGCTTGTGTTCATGAATAATACTCTTGTTTACTCCCGTAATGAGGAAAAGCATAAAACGCACTTGCAGGTTGTTTTGGAGATCCAGCGAAAGCATCTGCTGAGAGCTAAGTTTTCGAAGTATCAATTCTGGAAGAGTGAAGTGAGGATCTTAGGCCATGTTGTTTCTGAAAACGGAATAGCGGTGGACCCGCTAAGGTGGTAGCAATCCATGATTGGGGTAGACCTGAGAATGCATCGGACGTAAGGAGTTTCCTTGGATTGGAGATAACCAAAAACATGATGGAAAGCTTGTCGATATCACTCAGAAGTTGGAACCATAAAATAAGGAATTTGAAGTTGATTGAGAGGGTTGGCTTTGTAAGAAAGGACGACTGGTTGTTCCTGATATTGATGGATAGAGAGATGAGGTTTTATGGGAATTTCATCACTCAAAGTTGATGATTCATCCTGGTGGTAACAAAATGTATCGGAACATGAAGCGAGCTTACTACTGGGAAGGGATGAAGAGGGATTGGGAAATTTATTTCCAAAAGTATGAACTATCAATTGGTGAAAGTTGAATAGAAGAAGACGAGTGGGTTGCTTCAGCAATTGGAAGTTCCTACGTGGAAGTGGGAGCAGATATAGATGGATTTTATCGATGGATTACCTAGAACCAGGGTAGGAAATGAAGGGATTTGGGTCATCATGGATTGTTTGACCAAAAGCGCGAGGCTTATTCCTGTTAGATCGACTAGGACAGCATCGAAGTTGGCTAAGCTTTATATTAAATAGATAGCTCGATTCCATAGTATCCCAAAGAGCACAGTGAGTGATCGAGATCCATTGTTCACAAGTGGATTTTGGAATAGTTTGCAAGAGACTTTGGGAATCGAGTTGTGTTTGAGTACGGCTTATCATCTCCAAACTGATTGTCAGACCAAGAGGGTTAACCGAGTTTTGGAAGATTTCCTCAGATGTTGCGTATTGGATTTTGGGGGATCATCTACAATTTGGTTGAGTTCGCATATAATAATAGCTACCAGTTGAGCATTGGGATGGCACCATACGAGGTATTATATGTTAGACCGTGTAATTCTCCAGCATGTTGGTTAGAAACTGTAGATAAGTTGATTGTAACACCCGAAAATATAATACAAAATATACCTATTTAAAGATAATAAATTAGGAATACCTTAATTAAATTTTCAGAATTAAGTGAAGCCGGCATTACCGTTACGTTCATCTCAAAATTCTAGTTCAGATAAACCCCAAGTTTGCGTAAAACGAATAACGTATGAAGAAGTTATAGGCTCTAGAAGTTTGTATACATATAAGAGGATTATGTATAAATATATGTTAATTAAATTCTAGAATTTCGAATGATATAAGCAAGAAGAGGGAGCGGGAAATTGTCCCATTAGGGGAGGACTCACTCCAGCCCAGGTCGACCCATGGGTCGACCCAAGGGTGGCTGGATCGACCCATAGGTCGACCCAGGGGGTAGGTGGGTCGACCCACTCCAGATCCATCTGTATTCTGCCTGTTGAACCTGGACGATTTTGTGGCTCCATTCATGCTGACTCATTATGACTTATACAGTTCAGATTTAAAACCTAAGACCTAAGGGTTGATGTTGGCTCTATAATGTAACACCCCACTCCCGCTATGGTCACTCACTAAGGGAATGCCATAGCATCGGTGGAGTATTTTAGTGAATATAGAACAGAAAAATTACAACAAGACAGATATAAACAGTACTTGAAATTTAAAACATCATCTCATAACAGCGGAAGTAAACATGTCTGGTTACATCATAAAACCACAATAAAAGTCAAGTACAATATCCATCAAAATAAAGAAGTACATAATCCCACTCTCATACAATAGCCAAGACAAAAGAAAAGATAACTGGATAACTGGAGCTTTACATCTATCCAAGCTCCTAAAGACTAGAACAGCAATCCGATCAAGCTCCTCCACTGCTAGGATCCACCGTAGGACCTGAGGGTTGGGAAAAAGATAAAAACAACGGGGTCAGACATAAGTCTGAGCGAGTCCTATAACTTTAACAATACAATCGTTAAAGTAAACAGAGAAGACATGACCTGATATACGGTAACACATGGGGATGAACTGTTACACTAAGCAATCAACTAAGCTAAGATAAAAGGTAAAGACGCATCTACCCTTCCTAAGGTAAATTACTAGGCTGCACCACACCAGTCGTTCCTAACTTAAAGGTTGATCCCACCCATGGACTTATAAAATTAACTTAATAGTACTTGCGTACCCCTAGGTGACCAAGTAGACGCCACTGGGCCCTACAATCCACTAGGTGTACACACCACTCCCCATTCGATCGGCTCCCTAACGTAGATACTCGTGCTGGCCCCACCATGGGGTGTACCATTCCCCAACGTGGCAACCCGATATAAATAACGGTGCACGGCTTATATCTACACGATGCAACAACGGCTTACCTACCAGCCCGGGCCCACTCACGCATATGAAGCCCGTTGGACTTGCGTTGCCACCGCTAACCCGTTTTAGCCTCTTATAGTCAAGCCCAGTATGCGTGTCCCGTCCTCGACATGGGTCGAGCCCACAAAGATACGTATGGGTTACTGGTTGAAATGGGCCTCCCACAAGCTACCCACCTAAGCTTGTCCCTTTTTCTAGTGTATCCCACTTAACCCTTTAATCATGTTTAATTACATGTTTCCATTTTGGTTAAGTATTCTAATCGTATTTTCTATTGCCACCCAAGGCAACCACTAGATTTCCTCATGTCACCCAAGCACCCACTTAACCCCTCATGTCCCTCCACATGCTAATGTGGTTAAGTGTTTCTTAATTAATTAATTAAGATCGTAACCTTTGTAAAGACCTCTCACATTAGACTGTCTTTTATGACCGCTGGTTAAGCCGGTTGGGTCCGGGCAGCCTTATGTCATAACCGAGTCTAACCTCGTGTCTTTACATTAATCACGTATTTAGTTTGTGCCTAAGACCTCTCACATTGGGCCAACATTTGTAGCAACTGGTTAAGCCGGTTGGGTCCGGGCAGTTTTACGCTACAACTGAGTCCAACCTCGTGTCTTAGTCAATTAATTACAACTAATTAATCACCCTCATAATTTTATATTAATTATCCCTAATTAATCAAGTTTTTCTTAACATGGGTAGACCTAACTCAATAGGTAAATTCCCATGGGGTAGACCTAACTCAATAGGTAAATTCCCAACACATAGTATGGGTACACCTAACTAAATAGGCAAATTCCCATACTATGTTCATTTATTTTATGTTATGCATAATTATATTAATTTCACACAATCTTATTAACTTATGCATTTAATTACCCCATCGTTCCCACGTAATTTCGTTCTCATGATATAACACATATAAAAGGTGTCAACTTGCATACGAATGAACATGTTTCAAAGGTGCCATCTTGCATATTAACAAACACATAACTTGCATATGAACTTGCATAACATGTCACATAACTTGCACATAATATGTCACATAACTTACATATTTACTTGCATAAAATACTTGCATATTAACTCATAGACTTGCATAATGTGTCATCATGAACTTGCATATTAACAAACATGTAACTTGCATATTAACAAACATGTAACTTGCATATTTACATACATGTAACTTGCATATTAACAAACATGTAACTTGCATATTTACATACATGTAACTTGCATATTAACAACCATGTAACTTGCATATTTACATACATGTAACTTGCATATTAACAACCATGTAACTTGCATATTTACATACATGTAACTTGCATATTAACAACCATGTAACTTGCATATTTACATACATGTAACTTGCATATTTACAAACATGTAACTTGCATATTTAGCATTATGCAAACATGACATACATCATATTAAACTTGCATAAACTTGCATACTCAACATGCATAAACATACATACTCAACATGCATAAACATAAGATTAATGCTAACATCATATCATATGATTCAAGACTCATTAATCCACATACAAAACCATAAATCCCATCACATCTCATCTACTTAGTTTACCAAAAGATCATCAAAGTGATAGAAACTCACAACTAGCAAATTTTGCACACCAAATGAAGAAGATTAAGGTGCTAAGAAGGAATTAGAGGTTGATTAGAGAGTGATTAGCATGCAACCCTCTTCATACATTAGTGGAGGCCATGAGAGCTAGCATTTTGCCATAGTTTAGTTGTATGATAGATTAATGATGATTTAGGGCTAGTTTAGGGTCTTATTTATAGGATTAGGTAGTGTTTTAGGCCCTTAGATTAACCCTAGATTAGATTAGGACCCTTAGATTTAGGAACCCTCTAGAACATGGCCCTAGACTCAGCCAAGACCAGACCTGGTGCACCCAGATCCACAGAGCCGACACCCTGTGTCGACACCCCTGTCGACAGGGCTGTCGACACCCCTGTCGACACCCCTGTCGACATGCCTGTCGACACGGGGCTAGGCGGGAATTTTTCCCCCTTTCCCACTTTTGGCTCCAAACTTATTTTAGAGCTGAATTTTAAATCTGTTTTTAAATTTAAATTTTCTGAAAACTTCTTTGGGCCATAACCGGGCCATACGGACTCCGATTCTCGAAAACTCGGACTCTATTTCGCGTATTTTTCCGAGACGAACGAAATGACGCAGCCCGTTTTCCCTGGTTCTCACATTTGAGATTAATTATACTTTAATTTCTAACCATTAGTGTTAATTGAAATTCGGGTTGTTACATTCTCCCCTACTTAAAGGATTTCGTCCTCGAAATCTCTAAGTTAAGAAGAACGTATCCTACCAACCAAACAACCATCTACTCAACCATCAACCACAAGCAACCATTATCCTTAGAAACTTCTAATGATGTATGAACATATGCAGAAAGTGTGTGTATATGTCCGTATACTAATGCAAAATCAGGCGGTCTACTGATTCAGTCGACCTCCTTAATGCAAACCATGATAGTGCCATGCATCCAATATGTATGCGAGACCCTATTGACACATACAAATTTCTACATGCGTGCACAACCATACACAAAAATGCATCATCCATATGATAACACAACCATGATACATCCACCAATCTAATTACCACATCCATTTATGCAATATGCAACATGAAGTGTCTGAGCCGATCTAGTGCCTAATGTGTGTGTATATGCATCCACAAGCAACCACTAGCAACCAATTGCATCCACATGCATCCATCAATCATAACATGTTTCAAACACATGTTTCAACCATAGGCTTACCCTATCTAAAGGTCAAACAGTACTAACGAGAGGACATACCAAAGATAAGATAAGTACTAGACAAGCGATAAAGGAGAAGTTAAAAGACATACTCTCAAAAAGAAATGGATACAAAGAACGCATCTTCGCTTCCGTCTCCCAAGTAGCATTGCTTTCGTCATCTCCCCATTGCACTTTCACTAGCTGAACTTCTCTGTTCCTCAACTTCCTAGTCTCTGACCCAAGGATGCGAGTAGGAGCTCGTCGAATCGTCGCATCACGCTCTATCTCTACATCTCTAAGCAAGCTCGGCTCTACCACCTCCGCGGTCTCATGTAAGCACTTCCTCAGATGTGATACATGGAATACATCATGAACACCACTAAGTCTGTCGGGCAACTCCACCCTATATGCCATCCGTCCAATCCTTTCCTTAATAGGAAACGGCCCAACAAATCTCGGTGCTAACTTCCCAACGGACCCAAAGCGAACAACATTTCTCAACGGAGATACTTTGACAAAAACCATGTCCCCTACCTCAAACTCAAGATCCGTCCTTCTCTGATCCGCATAAGATTTCTGTCTATCTTGTGCTGCCTTCATCCTTCTTCGAATCAAATCAATCTTCTCTGAAGTCTCTCTAACCATATCTGGCCCAAGCAAGATCTTATCCGTAGATTCCCACCAACATGTAGGAGATCGACAAGGCCTTCCATAAAGAGCTTCGAAAGGAGCCATACCAATACTGGACTGAAAGCTGTTATTATATGCGAACTCCACCAAAGGAAGATGTTCTTCCCATGTACCTCCAAAATCCAAGATACAAAGCCTCAAGAGATCTTCTAAGATACGGTTCACCCTCTCGGTCTGACCGTCCGTCTGAGGATGATATGCGGTGCTCAAACACAACTGAGTCCCTACCGCCTCTTGCAAACTTCTCCAAAACTCACTAGTGAAGATAGGATCTCGATCACTCACAATGCTGGATGGTACGCCATGCAATCTAACAATCTCTCTAACATAGACTGAAGCAAGCCATGGAGCGGTCCTCTTACTCTTCACGGGTATAAAATGGGCACTCTTGGTAAGCCTGTCTACCACAACCCAAATTCCCGTATTACCCTTCCTCGATCTCGGTAACCCATCGACGAAATCCATCGAGACACTATCCCACTTCCATTGCGGAACTTCCAATGGGTGCAGCAACCCACCGGGTTTCCTTTGCTCCGCTTTAACTTGTTGGCATACTAAGCATTTAGCCACATACTCGGCCACATCTTTCTTCATACCGGCCCAGAAGAAAACTCTCTTCATGTCTTGGTACATTTTGTCTCCACCGGGATGAATAGTCATTCTTGAACGATGTGCATCATCCAAAATAGCCTTCTTCAAACCTTCATCTTGCGGTACACAAAGTCTACCGTCTCTATGCAACCATCCCCTATCATCTATGGTGTATCTACCCAAATGGCTGGACGACTCCCCCCTCATAAGCTTCTCTATTAACTTAACCAACTGTGGGTCGTCTCGCTGAGCCTCGCCAATCCGTCTCAAAAGAGTAGGTCTAACCTCCAAGGATGCCAACAAACCAGGTACAAAATCAACAGAAGGTCTGAAGTCAAACAAAGAAAGAAACTCCAAGCTTCGTCGTTCCACGAACAATAGACTCAAAGATAGCCTTTTTCTACTCAAGGCGTCCGCCACCACGTTACCCTTGCCAGGGGTATACGCTATCTCGAAATCATAGGATGCTAAAAACTCCATCCACCTTTGCTGTCTTAAGTTTAAATCTTTCTGAGAGAATAAGTACTTCAATGATTTATGGTCAGTGAACAACTCGAATCTCTCACCAAGAAGATAATGGCGCCAAGACTTAAGTGCGAAAACAATCGCGGCCAACTCTAGATCATGGGTAGGGTAATTCTTCTCATGCACTCTCAATTGCCTCCCTCCATAGGCTATTACCCTTCCCTCCTGCATCAAGACTGCGCCTAATCCTGTCCCACAAGCATCGGTATAAACAACAAACGGCTTACTCCCATCTGGAAGCACTAAAACTGGAGCGGTGGTCAAAGCTCTCTTTAACCGTCGGAAAGCATCATCACAATCTATGTCCCATAAGAAAACCAGATTCTTCTTCGTCAAGCGGGTTAATGGGGCTGATATCTTCGCGAAGTCTTTGATGAACTTCCTATAATATCCTGCCAACCCCAAGAAACTTCTTACTTCGGTAGCATTTCTAGGAACTTTCCAATCCTGGATAGATACTATCTTTGCGGGATCCACAGCTATCCCTTCCTTAGAGACCACATGCCCTAAGAATCGCACTTCTCTTCTCCAAAAATGACATTTAGAGAATTTAGCTTTAAGACTATGTGCTCGAAGAGTCTCCAACACTTCCTTGAGATGAAAGGCATGCTCTTCTTCACTCTTGGAAAAGACCAAGATGTCATCCACAAAGACTACTACAAACTTATTCAGATACTTTCTGAACACTCTACTCATTAAATCAACAAAGTATGCAGGGGCGTTTGTCAACCCAAATGGCATCACTAGCCACTCATAAAAACCATCCGGAGTCCGGAAAGCAGTCTTTTCTATACTGTCCTCCGCCACTCTCAACTGATGAAACCCTGTAGCTAAGTCCATCTACGAAAATACTGAGGCGCCAACCAACTGATCAAAGAGATCATCTATCCTCGGTAATGGGTGTCTATTCTTCTTTGTGAGCTTATTAAGTTCTCTATAATCGACACAAAGTCTGAGGGACCCATCCGCCTTCGTGGCAAACACTACTGGAGCTCCCCACTCCGATATACTTCGCCTTATGAACCCCTTCTCAAGCAACTCCCCTACTTGCTTATGAAGTTCTCTTCTCTCACGAGGAGCCATGTGGCGCACTGGCAAAGACACTGGTTTGGCATTATCCACCAAATAAATTCTGAAATCTATCTCCCGCTTTGGAGGCAAATCCTTTACTTCTTCAAACACATCCGGATATTCCCGGACTACTCTGACAGAACGCAAACTCTCGACCGAAGCATCGAGCGATTCAAGATAACTTAGAAGAACAGATTCCATGGGATTACAAGAGATCTCGAGAGTATTACCCAAGCGGGTCATAAGCCTGACAACTCTCCTTTCACAATCAAGAACGGCACCATTACTGGATAACCAGTCCATGCCCAAAATCAACCCATAGCCCGTAAAGCCCAACACAAAAGCATCACATCTAAACTCAACACTAAGTATAGAAATCTTCAAACCCAAACATATCATAGACAGATATATAGAGCCCCCAATTGGGTTTGAAACAACCAAGGGATCATCAACTAGACTGGTGTCTAAGTGCAGTGACTCAACTAATGATGATGAGATAAAAGAATGCGATGCGCCAGAGTCAAACAAAGTACGAACTGGATGATCAAACAGAAAAACCAGACTTTCAACGGAAATAGTTCTACCTCTCTGCTGAATCGGTGGAACTGAGAGAACCTGAACTTGCCCCCCTGACTGAGGTGGCGCCATAAGAGCTTGCACCTGACCTCCTGAGGTAGACCCCGTCTTCTGCCCCTTCTTTGGGCAGTTTTTCACAAGATGCCCTGCTTCACCACAATGAAAGCAACCGGTCTTCTTCTTTTTGCGACAATCCTTGCTGAGGTGACCTGGTGTCCCACAATTAAAGCACTTCTTCTTCGTCTTCTTCTTGTCACCATTGCCTTTTCCACCCTTTCCTTGTTGTTGTTGTTGCGGTTTCTTCTGATCCCCCTTTTTCTCTGGTGCCTTAGAATTCTTATCATCCTCATGCATAAGTGCCATGTAGACAAGTTTCTCAAAGGTGCCCCCCATAGGAATGTGTGTCATAGCTATTCCTTGCAATGGTTCGTTCAAGCCTCTAACGAACCTCAAAGCCTTCTTCTCCGGTGTATTCACCAACTCTATACCAAACCTTGCTAATTGATTGAATTTGTTGACATATTCTTTCACCGTGAGATTCCCTTGCTTCAAATTCAAGAACTTCTCCATAAACAGATTCTCTTCCGCCCTTGAGAGAAACTTAGCCCCAAACCTTTGCTTAAAATCTGCCCAAGAGTCAACAGGGCGTTCTCCATTAGTGACCTCCCACCAGAATGAGGCTTCTCCCTTCATTAACCAAGCCGCCAACTTGACTTTCTTTCCCTCTTCCACTTCAAAGATATCTAGCAACTCCTCCACTTCCTTAAGCCAATCTCTAGCCTCTACGAAAGTCTCTGAACCTAGAAAAGGTTTTCCTCCTATAGCCTTGAACTCCTTGCAAACCTTAGCAAAATTATCCACTCTAGGCTGAGGAGGAGGAACGGTTGCCTCTGGTGTAGTAGCATTGGTTGGACCCGCAGCCGCGGCCCTAGCCTCTTGCAACCTCCTATACCATAGTGGTATAACTAAACCCTCCGGGATGTTAAGATCTTCAGCCATGCTGAAACGAAAGAGGAAAGATTCAAAAAGGAGATTCCGAAAGATAAAGATATGGCTATTGGGGATTATGCTTTTCTTTTTCAAAAACTTTTTCTCTTAGAAGACATGCTTTTGAAAATACTTTCTTCGAAAATATTCTTAGAAAATAGTTTTTCCCAAAAAAATTTTATCTGTTCTGGTAACCTTAAGCTCTGATACCACGTGTAACACCCCACTCCCGCTATGGTCACTCACTAAGGGAATGCCATAGCATCGGTGGAGTATTTTAGTGAATATAGAACAGAAAAATTACAACAAGACAGATATAAACAGTACTTGAAATTTAAAACATCATCTCATAACAGCGGAAGTAAACATGTCTGGTTACATCATAAAACCACAATAAAAGTCAAGTACAATATCCATCAAAATAAAGAAGTACATAATCCCACTCTTATACAATAGCCAAGACAAAAGAAAAGATAACTGGATAACTGGAGCTTTACATCTATCCAAGCTCCTAAAGACTGGAACAGCAATCCGATCAAGCTCCTCCACTGCTAGGATCCACCGTAGGACCTGAGGGTTGGGAAAAAGATAAAAACAACGGGGTCAGACATAAGTCTGAGCGAGTCCTATAACTTTAACAATACAATCGTTAAAGTAAACAGAGAAGACATGACCTGATATACGGTAACACATGGGGATGAACTGTTACACTAAGCAATCAACTAAGCTAAGATAAAAGGTAAAGACGCATCTACCCTTCCTAAGGTAAATTACTAGGCTGCACCACACCAGTCGTTCCTAACTTAAAGGTTGATCCCACCCATGGACTTATAAAATTAACTTAATAGTACTTGCGTACCCCTAGGTGACCAAGTAGACGCCACTGGGCCCTACAATCCACTAGGTGTACACACCACTCCCCATTCGATCGGCTCCCTAACGTAGATAACCGTGCTGGCCCCACCATGGGGTGTACCATTCCCCAACGTGGCAACCCGATATAAATAACGGTGCACGGCTTATATCTACACGATGCAACAACGGCTTACCTACCAGCCCGGGCCCACTCACGCATATGAAGCCCGTTGGACTTGCGTTGCCACCGCTAACCCGTTTTAGCCTCTTATAGTCAAGCCCAGTATGCGTGTCCCGTCCTCGACATGGGTCGAGCCCACAAAGATACGTATGGGTTACTGGTTGAAATGGGCCTCCCACAAGCTACCCACCTAAGCTTGTCCCTTTTTCTAGTGTATCCCACTTAACCCTTTAATCATGTTTAATTACATGTTTCCATTTTGGTTAAGTATTCTAATCGTATTTTCTATTGCCACCCAAGGCAACCACTAGATTTCCTCATGTCACCCAAGCACCCACTTAACTCCTCATGTCCCTCCACATGCTAATATGGTTAAGTGTTTCTTAATTAATTAATTAAGATCATAACCTTTGTAAAGACCTCTCACATTAGACTGTCTTTTATGACCGCTGGTTAAGCCGGTTGGGTCCGGGCAGCCTTATGTCATAACCGAGTCTAACCTCGTGTCTTTACATTAATCACGTATTTAGTTTGTGCCTAAGACCTCTCACATTGGGCCAACATTTGTAGCAACTGGTTAAGCCGGTTGGGTCCGGGCAGTTTTACGCTACAACTGAGTCCAACCTCGTGTCTTAGTCAATTAATTACAACTAATTAATCACCCTCATAATTTTATATTAATTATCCCTAATTAATCAAGTTTTTCTTAACATGGGTAGACCTAACTCAATAGGTAAATTCCCATGGGGTAGACCTAACTCAATAGGTAAATTCCCAACACATAGTATGGGTACACCTAACTAAATAGGCAAATTCCCATACTATGTTCATTTATTTTATGTTATGCATAATTATATTAATTTCACACAATCTTATTAACTTATGCATTTAATTACCCCATCGTTCCCACGTAATTTCGTTCTCATGATATAACACATATAAAAGGTGTCAACTTGCATATGAATGAACATGTTTCATAGGTGCCATCTTGCATATTAACAAACACATAACTTGCATATGAACTTGCATAACATGTCACATAACTTGCACATAATATGTCACATAACTTACATATTTACTTGCATAACATACTTGCATATTAACTCATAGACTTGCATAATGTGTCATCATGAACTTGCATATTAACAAACATGTAACTTGCATATTAACAAACATGTAACTTGCATATTTACATACATGTAACTTGCATATTAACAAACATGTAACTTGCATATTTACATACATGTAACTTGCATATTAACAACCATGTAACTTGCATATTTACATACATGTAACTTGCATATTAACAACCATGTAACTTGCATATTTACATACATGTAACTTGCATATTAACAACCATGTAACTTGCATATTTACATACATGTAACTTGCATATTTACAAACATGTAACTTGCATATTTAGCATTATGCAAACATGACATACATCATATTAAACTTGCATAAACTTGCATACTCAACATGCATAAACATACATACTCAACATGCATAAACATAAGATTAATGCTAACATCATATCATATGATTCAAGACTCATTAATCCACATACAAAACCATAAATCCCATCACATCTCATCTACTTAGTTTACCAAAAGATCATCAAAGTGATAGAAACTCACAACTAGCAAATTTTGCACACCAAATGAAGAAGATTAAGGTGCTAAGAAGGAATTAGAGGTTGATTAGAGAGTGATTAGCATGCAACCCTCTTCATACATTAGTGGAGGCCATGAGAGCTAGCATTTTGCCATAGTTTAGTTGTATGATAGATTAATGATGATTTAGGGCTAGTTTAGGGTCTTATTTATAGGATTAGGTAGTGTTTTAGGCCCTTAGATTAACCCTAGATTAGATTAGGACCCTTAGATTTAGGAACCCTCTAGAACATGGCCCTAGACTCAGCCAAGACCAGACCTGGTGCACCCAGATCCACAGAGCCGACACCCTGTGTCGACACCCCTGTCGACAGGGCTGTCGACACCCCTGTCGACACCCCTGTCGACATGCCTGTCGACACGGGGCTAGGCGGGAATTTTTCCCCCTTTCCCACTTTTGGCTCCAAACTTATTTTAGAGCTGAATTTTAAATCTGTTTTTAAATTTAAATTTTCTGAAAACTTCTTTGGGCCATAACCGGGCCATACGGACTCCGATTCTCGAAAACTCGGACTCTATTTCGCGTATTTTTCCGAGACGAACGAAATGACGCAGCCCGTTTTCCCTGGTTCTCACATTTGAGATTAATTATACTTTAATTTCTAACCATTAGTGTTAATTGAAATTCGGGGTGTTACATATAACTCAATAAATAGATGGCTTCTCTCATTCTGAAATTCACACGAATTATTCACATCTTACTCTACCTCTAAATTGTTCTGAAAACATAGGCATATAATGGGGGAGTGTTGCTAAAGTTTATATCAAATAGAGACAACATCAAGACTTGCATACACACACAACTTGGATTGGACTTTATGTGGACTAGTGTTATATACGTATTTATCTTCACGAATACTCACTGTGAGTTTTAGTTAGTTATAGATCTGACTTCTTAAGCCTAGAACATGACAGTTAAATAAAACTGGTTAGGAAAATGAATAATATAAAAAGAGGAACTTATGCATTTTATTTATTTGGACTGATTGACTATAATTTGGGGAAAAGAGTAAATATACATGTTTTGACCTGCTGTAGATACTTGTTGTAAGTAGA
Organism: Allium sativum; assembly: GCA_030737875.1. Classification (NCBI taxonomy): domain Eukaryota; kingdom Viridiplantae; phylum Streptophyta; class Magnoliopsida; order Asparagales; family Amaryllidaceae; genus Allium; species Allium sativum. The sequence continues at coordinate 441,522,255 of CM060910.1, read as the reverse complement.
CATTATGCATTAACCTGTAACTCGGAAATGTAGTCAATGAATAATATGCATATGAACTAGACATGTTTATTTGGACTTAAACAGACATTAAGTAAATGACATGTTAAGAATAGGGCTGTACACACCTAATGACATTACAACAATGCTTATTAGTAAAACTTAAACATACTAGGTTAAACATAAATATTAATAAGCAAAGAGGTCCCCCGTCTGCGGTTGTATCGGGTTTTGGGGACTCTTAAATCCTAGATATTTGGGGGCACAAGCTTAGGGGGTTTGGCTTGTGTCAATTTGCTATTTGGAACCCATATAAGTCAGTATCCTTGTAGGTATCTTGTAATGGGGGGCCCACATTAGGTAGGGGTCAGGGCACACTTTACTGAACTTAATAGTAAGAGGTTCACATGGGGTGGTTACGGGCGCGTACTGGTGGAGTCATGAGCATACATGGGTACGACTAGGGAAGATAAGATGCTATGAGCGTACATGGGTACGACTAGGGAAGATAAGATGCTATAACACTAGTAAATATGTCTATGTCATACAGTTGTTGGGTTAGGGAGTGATACACCCTACCGTCCGGGCTCGCACAGAGTATTTACGTAGTAGGGAGATGATCGCTTGGGTAGTAATTAGGGTACATCTAATCTTGCTATTATGTAATTAGGTTAACACATAATCCTTTTATGTAATTAGGGTACACCTATTCCTGCTGTTTAATCCTGTTGTTTATTTCTACTGTAATCCTGTTCATATGTAATTAGGAAAAGAACCTAATATCTTTGAACTTGTTATACCAGTATGGTGCAGACATATATGTTCATACATACCTGTTTTAGGATATAAATGCAAAACATTACTCGATTATGATTCATTCCTATTTATTCTGTTTAGCTTATCCATATGACACCGTGGGATTTCTCTGACTGCTTTGACTTGACTTGGATTCTTGTGATGTACCATTTTGATGTGCTCTCTACTTTAGTATGGCTTTTTACAAGGGATATGATCTTATGTAGTTTGGTATTTTTTTCATAAGAGGTTTTGTAAGACAGATTTGAGACAAATGATTAGTTGTAACTTGGTTTTGATGTATTCCTGAAACTATGCTTTATTTCTCTTATAATAAAGTTTAAGATTTTCCACTGAATATTTTATCCGGCTTATATATTCTCTGTAATGATTACATAATGCACTTCACAGAACTTAATGCATTCTCTTAATAGTGACATTAACGGACGTGGAGTGTCACACTTGGTATCAGAGTTGAAGGTTACAAGATCAAAGATTTTTTTAAAAAAAATTGGTTTAAAAGCAAAGCATTTTCAAGTAAAAATCTGTTTTAGAAAAACATATCCCCTTGAGTCATAGTAAATATTCTCTCGATCTCTTGTTGAATCCTTTTCTTTTCTTTTCAGCCTATCTGGGGCACCCAATCTTCCGAGGGCATTCCAATACCGACATGGTTCCATAGGTATCTTTAGGCTATGGTACGTACCGAAGGCCAAGGGGATGCTCCTTCCCCATCTACAACCGCTGTTCCTCCACCTCCACCAGTTGATAACTTCTCTAAGTTATGCAAAGACTTCTGCGCTATGGGAGGGAAACCATTCCGGGGTACCGAAAGCTTTGTTGAAGCCTGGAATTGGCTACGAAAGTTGGAGAATTTGTTTGGACTTTTTGAGATCGAAGACTGAAGGAAAATACAATTTGCTGCATGGAGACTTAAGGATGCGACTTCCTATTGGTAGGAAGTAACGCAAGTAGGACAACCAGTAGTGACTTGGATGATTTCAGGCAGAGATTCGAGATGAAATTCTTATCTCAAGCAGAGGAGGGATTGCAAATGGAGAGATTCTTGGCTCTAAAGCAAAGAGATATAACTGTCAAAAAATATGTAAACAAGTTTAATCAACTGGCAAGGTTTGAGCTAGACTTGGTGTATACGCCCTATAGAAGGCGCTTAGATTTTCAAGAGGTTGAACCAAACTCTCCAAGGACTTGCTTTGTCTCACATACCAATGAGGGAAACTTTTTAAAGGCTAGTTGATATGGCACTTATGCATGAGGATGGTAAGGAAGAAAACAAAGAAACTAAGACTAAGGAGAATCCAGCTAAAGGCAATAAACAAAAATGGTGGCCCGAAAAGGAAAGCAACAAAAGAAAGGTGGAAAGCGTAACAAGGCTCAAATAAAAAAGGAGGTAAAGTGTCATGGTTGCGATGCGATGGGTCATTTTGTAAGAGAATGCAGAAAGACGAAGGGAGCCTGCTTTAATTGTGGACAGATGGAACACTTTACTAAGAAATGCCCTAACAAGCAAGGACAAGGGGCAGGAAGTTCTGGACAAGTGCATGCTTTGTAAGCAAGAAGACCTGATCGACGTAGGAAAGTCACGGTTGAAGGTATGATTTCTTTTTTTGACTATCATATTTGAACCTTATTTGATTCCGGCGCTTCACACTCATTTATTCCAGTTCATTAGTTGATAGTCTGCACCTAAATACTAGTATAATCTATGAACCTGTAGTGGTCTCAAACCCCATAGGAGGATCGTCTCATTTATCCATGATATGTAGGGGTATGAGAATTTCACTCTTAGGCGTCGAGTTTGAATGCGATGCATACGTGCTGGGCTTTATGGGCTATGGTTTGATTCTAGGCATGGATTGGCTAGCCATGTATGGTGCAATCCTCGATTGCGAAAAGAGTGTGGTTATACTTCTTTCTTGTCATGGTAGGATTCTCGAAATTTCCTACGACCCACAGGTTTGGTGATGTCAATTTTCTAGAATCACTTAGTACTTAAGTTGATGACTTGTTATCTGTGCCCATAGTTAGAGACTACCCGGATGTGTTTGAGGAGGTTAAGGGACTACCTCTAAAGCATGAGATAGACCTCCAGATTTACTTGGTAGAGAACACGAAGCCAATTGCTCTACCTGTGCGCCACATGGCTCTTAAGGAAAGGAGGGAGCTCAACAAGTAAGTAGGGGAGATATTCGAGAATTTTTTTATTAGGCGAAGCACTTCAGAATGGGGAGCACCAGTTGTCTTCAAAACTAAGGCAGACGACTCACTTCGTCTATGTATGTATTATAAGGACCTGAATAAGCTCACCAAGAAGAATATGCATCCATTACCGAGGATTGACGACCTGTTTGATCAACTATTTGGCACATCAATTTTCTCGTTAATGGATCAGGCTACGGGGTTTCTTCAGTTGAGAGTGACAGAGGATAACATTGATAAGACAACATTCAGAACTCCAGATGGCTTCTTCAAATGGTTGGTTATGCCTTTTGGTCTAACCAATGCACCCGCCTATTTTGTGGACTTAATGAGTGTGGTGTTTAGGGAGTTCCTGAACAAGTTTGTTGTGGTATTTGTGGGTGACATTCTGATCTTTTCAAAGAAGAGGAGAAGCATGCCCAACGTTTAAGGGAGGTTCTACGTACCCTCAGGTCACATCAACTCAAGGCAAAGTTTTCTAAGTGTCATTTTTGGAGAAAGGAAGTAAGATTCTTAGTGCATGTGGTCTCTAAGGACGGGATAACTGTGGATCCCGCGAAAGTCATTGCAGTTCAAGATTGGAGGGCTCCAAAGAATGCAACGGAGGTGAGAAGCTTCCTAAGATTGGTGGGCTATTATAGAAAGTTTATCAAAGACTTTGCAAGGGTATCGATCCCACTTACCCGATTGACAAAAAAGAACTTTTCTTTTTCATGGAGCATTGATTGTGAGGATGCCTTTCAGAGTTTGAAGAGGTCTTTGACAACAACCCCAGTTCTATCTCTCCCAGACGGAAGCAAGATGTCTACGGTTTACACCGATGCTTGTGGCACAGGGCTTGGTGTCGTTCTGATGCAAGAGGGAAGGGTATTGTTATGGCAGTAGAAAATAGAGGGTTTACAAGAAGAACTACCCAACTCATGATCTAGAGTTGGCTGCTATAGTGTTCGCATTAAAGTCTTGGCGACACTATCTACTTGGTGAAAATTTTGAGCTATATACAGATCATAAATTGCTCAAGTACTTGTTCTCATAGAAGGATCTCAACCTTAGGCAGCAACGGTGGATGGAGTTCCTAGCATCCTATGACTTCGAGATAGCTTATACCCCTGGCAAGGGTAATGTAATGGCAGACGCACTAAGTAGGCAGAGGATGACTTTAAGTACTCTATTCGTAGAAAGGAAAAGCTTTGAGTACATCTCTACCTTTAATTTTAATCCTTCTACGAATTTCATCGTTGGATTATTAGCATCATTAGAGGTGCGACCTACCCTATTAGAGCAAGTTGGGTCTAGGAAACGGGAGACAGACTTAGTGGAGGAGAGAGTTCTAGTCACCTTGCTAGATATACCATGGATGATAAAGGGTGGCTAAGGTGAGATGGAAGGCTACGTGTCCCTAAGATTGGGGAATTATTAAGGCAATGCTTGAGGAAGCCAATCATTCTCGGATGACTATCCATCCGGGCGGCGACAAAATGTATCGAGACATGAAGAGAGTTTTCTTTTGGACTGGCATAAAGAAAGATGTGGCAGAATTTGTAGCTCGATGCATGACTTGCCAAAGAGTAAAGGCTAAACAAAAGAAGCCAAGCAGATTACTTCAGCCCTTAAATATCCCGTAGCGGAACTCTATGGACTTCATCGATGGATTGCCTCGGTCAAGGAAGGGTAATACAAGCAATTGGGTGATAGTAGATCGGCTTACAAAGAGATCTCATTTTATTCCTGTAAAGAGCAAGAGGACAGCGTCTTGGTTGGCGTCAATTTATCTCGAAGAGATGGTTTGATTTCATGGGGTACCTTCCAATATAGTAAGCGATCGTGACCCCATCTTTACTAGCGAGTTTCGGAAGAGCTTACAAGAGGCATTAGGTACACAACTACATTTAAGCACAACATATCATCCTTAGACAGATGGACATACTGAGAGGGTGAACAAAGTTCTTGAGGATCTCCTAAGGCTGTGTATCCTAGACTTTGGAGGGACTTGAGAAGAGTACCTTCCTTTGTTAGAGTTTTTCTACAATAACAGTTACCAATCAAGCATAGGCATGGTACCCTTCGAAGTATTATATGGTCAACCATGTAGATCGCCGACTTGTTGGTGGGAGTCTACGGACATACTTCTACATGGGCCAGATATGATTCGATATACTTTTGAAAAGATTGATCTTATCCGTCGAAGAACGAAAGCCGCTCAAGACAGACAGAAATCTTATGCCAATAAAAGGAGGACCGACTTGGAATTTGAAGTGGGAGGTATGGTCTTTATTAAAGTTTCACTGCTAAGGAATGTAATTCACTTGGGCTCGGTAGGGAAATTGGCACCAAGATTTGTAGGACCATTCCCTATAGTAGAGAGGATAGAGGAGATGGCTTACAGGATAAAGCTACCATATTTCCTAACGGACGTACACGACATATTTCACGTTTCCCATTTTAGGAAATGTCTCCATGATATGACAGAGATAGTAGAGCCGAGCACTCTTAGGGGCGTGGATGTTGATAAGGAAGCATCAGTGAGACGAGTTCCTACTCATATCCTTGGATCAGAAATCAAGAAACTATGAAACAAGGAAATCAGGTTAGTTAAAATGCAATAGGGGAGAAGGACGCTGTTAACTTCTTTATAAAACGTAGCTCAAATATCATATGTGTTGCACACAAGAGTGATAGGTCATTTAAATTTATAAATCAATGGATCAAATGATTTTTTAACATGGATCGGGCAGAAACTTTGTAATGGATCGGGAATAAATTTGGTATGGATCGGATGGAAGAATATTTGATGGATCGGGCAGAAAAACCTTCTATGGATCGGTCATATATTGACCCGGATGGATCGGTCATTTGTATGGGTAACAAAGTATGGGTCGGGCATATTGGGTTTAACACTGGATCAACATCTTCAGGAGGAACCACGTCAGCATGGGTCGGTGTAAAACGTTGTGTGTGATACCAATATTTCATGAAGCATGGCACATGTTATAAATATATGAAGGCATGAATTGTTGGGGACCTGGTCTAGAGTGGATCAACAGTTCAATATAGAAGGATGGACTGTGTCACAGTCATTTATACCATGGATCAAGCATTTAGTTCTAGCCACGGATCAGTTGTAATTTATACAGTCAGTGGCAATTACGTGAGTAATATGGATGGGCTTAAAAGGAATGCTGCATGGATCAGTTATAAACATAAGTTAGTGGCATTGGTGTAAATATGATAAATCAGTACAAAAAAGAATGGCCGAGCGTAGTCAATATATGCATGGATCGGATGTCCGATCCATAACCCTCTCACACCAAATTACAACTTCACCACTCCCTTTAAATCACTCCTATAAATACCCCATCTCCGCACATCTTGAGGGACGAAATTTTCTTTCCATAAAGTGCTGCCCAACTCATTTCTGAACCACTTCAAATCACTCCAACCTCCATTAAAGTTCTTTCAAGCTTAGATTCAACATCTCATCCACTATGAAATCATCGAAGATCGTCTAAGTGCTCAAATTGTTGAAGATCTACTCCAAAAATCATTGCAATCAAAGAGATCTCATCATTTCCATGGTGAAATTGAGTGAATCCAAAGCTTAAAGAGAAGAAGTAGAGAGAAATATTGGAAAAGAGAGAAAATGTGTGAAGTTAGAGAGATTATATACCTTGTAACATTGAAAGTGATAATGAAAGCACTCTTCAAAGTGGACGTAGGCCAAATCTATGCCGAACCGCTATAAATCATTTTGTTCTTACACTTTTTCTGCATTTGTGGCTACCACTTTTCAAGATTTAAATCGTTTATGAAGTATTGAATTACACCTTGGGGTGTTAGTGCCATTTTTAGCATTAACATATTTGGCGCCCACTATGGGGCCACATCCACATTCTGAGGTCGAGTGCTTTGTGGAGAATTTCGAAGTTTAAGGCTTGTTTTTATGATAGATTCTCAAAATCTAAAATCCAAGTCAATCGAGTCTAAGAAAATGCCACTGAAGAAGATTGCTAGTAAATCCGTAAGAGCTTCAGGCTCGGAAAATGTCGCGAATAATCCTACAACTCCGCAAACTAATCTTTATGAAGTTGGCCAATCCTTAAAAGCAGGAGTTGGTGTGACTAGGAATGAATTGAATGAAGCCATCACTGGTTTGACTCAGCAAATGGAGATCTCAAACAAAGCCATGATGGATAGAATAAAAGCTCTTTTCTCCACTCAAACCAATGTGGCAAAGGCGAATGTCAATGTCAACCTTGCAAATAATGCCAATTCTTCCTCTTTAAGTCCTAAACATGATCTTTCAGCTCAAGAGATCGATGAGTCGGATAATGGTGAAAATAAAGAATCTAAACCAATCGCTAAGAACCATTCCGTAAGAGAAACTTCTTGAACTATGGATGGTCTTAATAAAGAAACACCTCCCCAAGAAGGAGATCTAAGGCCCCGGATCCTAAATTGAGATCGTTCACTCGTACGAACATCCGACAAAGGTGATGGCACCCTCTCCATGAGTCAACACGGTGAAGAAGAACGTCTTTCGAAAATGGTAAGGTAGATCATGAATAAGAACATGGAAAGAGAGGATGACAAGAAAGAGTAGGAATTTGACCCCAACAAGACTCCACTCACTGAAAGAATTCATAAGACCAAGTTCCCGAAAAGGTTTACTCCTCCAACGATTTTGGCTTACGGTGGGACTGGTGATCCCAATTTGTTCTTATACAAATATGATCAACACATGGATGGTGCACGAGCCACTGATGAGATCAAATGCTTATACTTTCTTGTCTTTCTCGAAGGAGTGGCATCGCTTTGGTTCATCAGGTTGCCACCAAAGTCTATGGATAACTTTTCTGTCTTAAATATGAAGTTCAGGGAGTAGTTCAGGCTACATGCTTCAAAACTTAAAGGTCTGATGTTGTTAAACAACTTGGAACAAGGACCGAGAGAATTGGTTAAAGCCTTTCTAACTCAATTTAATGCTGTTGCAGCATAAGTGGCAAATCCAGAATCTCGTTTAGTCTTGATGGCACTAAACCGGGTTATAAACAAGAAGTCTGAGTTCGGAAGGTGGATCAAAATAAAAAAGCCGAATACTCTAGAGAGATTCTATTAAAATGCAGAAGAATTCATCAGAGTGGAAGATGTACTTTCTCTTGTTCAGAATGTTGCTAAAAGCAGTGTCGTGGAAGATAAGAAAAGTAATGATACTCAAGGTGACGAGAAGAATGCCGGAGGTCTGAAAAGGAAAACCGAGGACAATGGAAAAGCAAAGAATGTGTAACGACCCAGAAAATCTGAACCAATTTAAAAATTTTAAATTGGCTAAAATAATGGATTTTAAATATTTAAAATAAATATTTTAAACAATGGCGATGAAAACTGGTTTGAATCGACATTTGAAAACCAATATAATTAATTATAATTATATATAGAATTGAAAATGGCGCGGTAGTTCGATAATTCGATTTCAAACTTCAATTGAATATACCGGGTGCAAAACAATCCGGATTTTAGTGAGACCAAAAATAATGGAATCTAATTGGTAATATCTTTCTAACGAATCTGACCAATCGGAGTTTGATAGCGGGAATCAAAAGATATGTCCAGTTGAAAATTCTGAATAGTCGCTATGGAATTCAGGCCCTTAAAATTGGACATTTTGCAAATGACCTCGGATTTCGACGAAACCACTTTTGTTAGATCCGCAGTGTCAAGTTATTGCTAGGTTTCAAATTTCATAATTTTTCGAATCAATATGTGAGCGTGGCAAAGGAAAACGCGTTTGACCAGTTTCTGTTGATTTTAATCGACTGGAAATTGGCCATTTTTCAAACGGTCTCAGAATTCGACGAAACTGGTTTTGTTAGGACCGTATCGTCAATACGAAGCTAGAAAATATCTTTCTGGAATTTTTCTAGTTAGTATGTGACCCCGGTAATTTGAAATGTGCGTTTAAAATTCAATATAATGATTTAAAAGAAAATTCAAAAGGAAACTGACTGTAACGATCAAATCAGCTTGCGATACATATCCCATTGTGTTCGGAATGGGGGTAAAACGCTATGGACGACAGGCGGTGGGCCTCGTTTCGAGGTCGTAAGTAAAAGTCAACTTTTTGAATAATTAAATAAAAAAAAATATATAATATTTTAAATTCCCTCCCTCCCCTTATCTTCTGACTGGCCCCCCCCCCCCCCCGTTCCCTTTTATTTTCAGAAGGAAAAAAAAAAAACAAAAACCCTAAAAACCTAAATCGGATCGCCGCCCCCCTCAAGATCCGACGCCGACGAACCCTTCGCGCCGCTTCCCCCCCCTCAGTCCAACCTCCTCCTTCCAGTGCGCAACCATCGAAGCCACCCACCTCGAAAGCATCGCGAGCCCCCCCCCCCTTGAAGTCAACACCTCCCTGAGCCACCGCGCCCCCCCCCCTCGAAGCCCGCCGCCGACGAGGACGAGTCGCCCCCCCCCCTTTTTTGCAGGTACGTTTTTATTTTTATTTCATTTTTATTTTTAATATAAAAATTTCGATTTTTAAACAAAGAATAAAAACAGAAATTATAAGAGGCAAAAGCTGATTTTTGTTTTAGGATTTAAAAACTGCATTTTTAAAAGATTTTAAAAAAAAACTGCATTTTTAAAAAGAATAAAAAAAAAAACTGTTTTCTAAATAAAAAGTAAAAAACTGATTTAAAGATTTTATAAAACTGATTTTATAAAGTATTTTAAACTGATTTTAAAAAAGTATTTTAAACTGATTTTAATTTAAAGTTTAAAACTGATTTTAATTTAAAGTAAAAAAAAAACTGATTTTATAAAAGTATATAAAAAAAAAAAAACTGTTTTATGTTTAAAAAGGTTTGACAACTGAATTTTATAAAAAGAAACTAAAACTGTTTTGAAAAGAAAGCAAAAGAAAAAAAAACATATTTTTATATGTTGAAAGCAAAAGGAAAAATCATATTTTTAAATATAGAAAGTCGAAGTAAAAATCATATTTTTATATATCGAATAGCGAAGTCAAAATTCGATTTTTATATATTGAATAGCATAGTAAAAATTCTATTTTTACATATGCAGAGAATACGGGTGAAAGTGAAAAATAGGCGAAGATTTCTATTAAGAAGTGTCGTGCAGTTGGATAGCTATTGGTGAGATTTCTGATTTAAAATATATATATATATGTGTTGAAAATGAAAGTGAATAGCTATATATAAATATCTATATATATATATACGCCCCTCGTCCACAAACAATGGACGATATTTATTGGTTGAAATTGTTGTGGAAATTTGATTGATAGCGAATAGTTGTTTGGGATTGTTTGTGATTGATATTGGTTGATTGTGGTTGAAAAATACCCATTGGTGGTTGTGAAATATTTAGTTGAAACCACATAGGATTAGTTTGTGGAATTGAAATAAATATATATACATGCCGCCTGCGTGCGAACTAGATGCATGATTCCCATTGTCAAAAACCGCGAGGTTTTAAGGTAGAGCGAGGAGCCGTACTAGGGACGGTGCCGGTGTAACTACCCTGCCGTTATGCTGCCGAAATTTTGAATAATATTTGTGTGTTTGAATTAATTTCATATGCTTAAACTATTGAAAACATTCATGTGTTGAATTGATATTCATTCGTTGTTTAGAAATTCATGTGTTGAATGGTATTCATATTTTGAAATAAACTGTTAGATAATAAAAATCACATTTTTATCTATATCTAAAAACTATTGAAAACATTCATGTGTTGAATTGATATTCATTCGTTGTTTAGAAATTCATGTGTTGAATGGTATTCATATTTTGAAATAAACTGTTAGATAATAAAAATCACATTTTTATCTATATCTAAAAACTATTGAAAACATTCATGTGTTGAATTGATATTCATTCGTTGTTTAGAAATTCATGTGTTGAATGGTATTCATATTTTGAAATAAACTGTTAGATAATAAAAATCACATTTTTATCTATATCTAAAAACTATTGAAAACATTCATGTGTTGAATTGATATTCATTCGTTGTTTAGAAATTCATGTGTTGAATGGTATTCATATTTTGAAATAAACTGTTAGATAATAAAAATCACATTTTTATCTATATCTAAAAACTATTGAAAACATTCATGTGTTGAATTGATATTCATTCGTTGTTTAGAAATTCATGTGTTGAATGGTATTCATATTTTGAAATAAACTGTTAGATAATAAAAATCACATTTTTATCTATATCTAAAAACTATTGAAAACATTCATGTGTTGAATTGATATTCATTCGTTGTTTAGAAATTCATGTGTTGAATGGTATTCATATTTTGAAATAAACTGTTCGATAATAAAAATCACATTTTTATCTATATCTAAAAACTATTGAAAACATTCATGTGTTGAATTGATATTCATTCGTTGCTTAGAAATTCATGTGTTAAATGGTATTCATATTTTGAAATAAATTGTTTTATGATAAAAATTCTATTTTATCACCTACATGAACTATATAGAAAAAAAAAATAGTGTTTTGAAATGAGTTGTTTTACAATAAAAATCACATTTTTATTGTATGCATAAATCGTTGAAATGTGAAATGTTGAAAATAGCCACTTGTTCAAAATAAACATATATGAGTTGAAATATTCATTAATTAGCTAATGAAGTGATTTGCACCTATTTATGTAACATTAGAATGAATGGTGTTTTTAAACCAAATAGAAATCGAATATGAAGTTGAATAGAAAATGAAAAATGATATGAACTGTATATATATGTACATGCAATATTCATTGAACAGGTTATAGCAAAGGGGCTAGAGAAGAGGAATAAAATTTGTGCCCGACAAATAGGTACACATTTACTGATTTGTTTGGGTGATGATTTTGAGCCTGTTGGCTAGCCGCTTGGCTTTTTCTTTTTCTTTTTGAGATTAGAAGGACCGGGACGCTATTTGCGATTTCCCGACGCTCCCGGTACAGGGGAGGTTATGGCGAAATTTTTCCAAAATTTAAGGAGTTAGAAAATTTTTTGAAGTTAAAACGATATTGAAATCGTTGAATGAACTATATTTATATAACTATATAAATATAAATAAAATTAAAACGAAACGAAGCCGTGCAGTTCGTATTTCGAAACCGTAATTTCAAACGACTAGTACGGGAAATCCGACCATTGGATTTTCCCGAAACCTCAACCGTCGGGTTCGCCTTGGAATAATCTTTCCAACGGCACCAACCTTGTAGAAATCCAACGGTTGGATTGTCTGGAATGTTTAATTCAAATCTGAAGAAAAACAGCGCCAGAAACGATTATATTTATTTATATATATAAATAAAATTATATTTAATCGAATAACGACGCTGCAGTTCGTATTTTGAAATCGAAAATTCAAACGATTGTACCGGGAGATCCGACCGTCGGATTTTCCCGAAACTGGAACCGTTGGATTCGTTTTGAAAAGACCTTTCTAATGATGTAAATTTTGTGAAGATCCAACGGTTAGATCTTCAGATATGTGTAAATCAAATCTGAAGAAAAACAGCGCCACGACCGCCTTATGGCCCGAAGCGTCGTTTTGAATAAAATGGCTATTTTAAAATAAATAAAAATAGCGATAAATAGTTATAAAATATCATAAGCGATATGGAATGGAAATAAACTGAATTTGCTTGATTTATGTGATGTTTGATAGTTGAATGAGTTTGGTGTGAAAACTATATTAAAGAACACAATTGGTGTTGTCGAATAATTTAACCATTGAAATAAATCGATTTGAAATTCTAAATATACGTGAATTATTTGAAAAGGCCGAGTTAATTCTCATTTCGAATAATCGACCGACGATTGAAATTCGAAGATGAAGACGATGGTCGAAGACCGGAGATCTTCACCTCGTTTGGATGGTAACCGAGGTCCTGATTGGGAGGCATCCCGAAATATGGATAATGAGTGGTGATCGTTCAGACGTACGTGTTGATCGAAGGGTTTGCGAGGTATTTAGTGCCTCCGGTTTCGTTCAGACCCAGAACGGACTTGTAAATGGACTGTGTGTCCGACATGGGAATTTGTTCTGTGTGATTGATAGCCATCAGTTGCACGGTGTGAATTGCCTGTGTGGCATGCTAAGATGCAGTGATCAGGGCTTCTGTTGAAAAGCAAAGTCTTGTGGTGATGATCAAAGCACCGCCTGTGTGGTGTAGCTTTGTGTATAACGTGAATCCGCGAGCCTCACACCCCGGTATGAACCTAAAACGGGAGAGGACATCAGGGAGGGCCTGCGTTTCTTTCTAGCTAGGGTGGTGTCAGTGACCTACCAGCCCTGACATTTATATACTTTTCACCTATGTGGTTGTTGCTGTTGCGAGGCGCCTCGGTTTGATCGGACGATCCGGGTCCGATGGAGTCATTCGTTGGCTCGTTTACGCCCCAAAGGGCGGGGAGACGTAGTGTTCAGGCATAATAATCCACATCGGTGGACCGGCCCTGACGATCCAAGGGGCAGTTGCGGCTGTTCCTGAGACATGGGCTAGATTGTCTCGAATTCGGTAAGGACTATCTTTTGCCTTGGTTCATGACGGAAAACCAATTTTCAAATACGACATCGTGCGGTTTTGATTGTATACCTATATATGGCGACATAGTGGTATGGGGCATTAATGCCGTCTATGATTGATAGTTATGATTTGAAATTGTTTTCAAAACATATAAACACTAGCAATAATATCAAATGCCTTTGTTTTATTCGTATCAAGCATATCTTGGCCGTTATAAGGTAAAAACTCTATCCTCCGGTTTGCGTTGCATTGTGTGATGGGAACTGAGTCTTATAACGGCTTCATTTTTATAAAAAGCATAGCGATGTTTAAAAGAATGATTTGTTTTAAAGCACTGGCAATCCAATGGAGTAAACCCGTTCCACGAAAGTGGCGTGGTCCTGTGATTAGCCAATTATATATGTGTTGAGTAGATTTCTCATACCAGTCCCATGACTGACTCGTAGTTTGTTTCACTCTCAAACTCGGGTGCCCCCTTTTCCACACGGGCAGCCTTGTATTCAGGTTTAGCTGGTTCTTTCTGGATAGCTGGAGCTGAAGATGGATTCTATCATTTATTTCTTTTTATGCTGTTCAGCTCCTATTGTACATATTTTGTTTATTTCCGCTGTAGACATTTATGTATAGCTGAACTGTACTTGTACTAAGTAAGATCCTGTATACTGTGTAACTCTGATGATTACTTTTATCCAGTATATTTTGTTGTTCATTCTGGTGTATTTATTTAATTCTGTTCTGCTATTTTATGTTTCTGTGTTATATTCCAAAAGATAACCTTGTTTCCGTGAGAACGGGAAATCGGGTCGTCTCAACGTGGTATCAGAGCTTTGGTTAAGCTTAGTTCTGGAATATAACATTTGAACGAACTCGTCAGAAATAGAACCAGTAGTGTTCTAAGACGGGTAACTCAATACAGATAGGATCAGCAATATCCTAGTATGAGTAAAGCAGAATGAATACACTTCGATAGACACATTTACACTTCAAGTATTTGTCTCTATATTTTAAAATACCTTTTCTGTGACCTAACACTTGATCTGCTATTTGCAGAAGAACTAGAAAATGAGTGCCAGAAACAGAAGAAGTAATATTGACCCGGATATAGAAGCTCTATTCATGAAATATAGAAATCTGGGAGGAAAGCCGTTCTCGGGCGAAGAATCTATTATGAGAACCCAAGCTTGGATTCGTTCGGTTGAGAAAATATTCGAAGCATTAAAGCTTAGGGATGACCAGAAAAGATTACTGGCCTCCTGGGCACTCGAAGATGAAGCTTTGTTCTGGTGGGATTCTATTGTTAAGGATAATCCAGAAGGTGATATCACCTGGGACAGATTCAAAGTAATTTTCTTAGAAAGATTTACTCCTCCCGAAGCGACCGAACGGCTATGTGATGAATTCTCTTATCTAATACAAGGGGACATGACCATTCCCGAATATCATAAGAAATTCAACGAACTTGCTCACTTTGCTCCTCATCTAATTCAAAATCCGAAGAGGAAAAATCTGAGATTTATTCATGGCCTTCAAAGGAAATACCAGAATAAAGTATTGGGGCATGTGAAGCTTCCTTTTTCCGAAATGATTTATATGGCTTATCAGTATGAAGACCTCCATAAGAAAGGAATGTTGCGCGACGAAGAAGAAGTTCGTTGTAGTGACAAAGAAGAGTCGGAAACTGATATTCCTGAAGCCAGTTCGAGGTCAGAGGTCAGTAAAGAGCCCGAAGTAAATCGAAAAAGGGCCAGACCCGAAAAAGAACCAGCAACGACTGCCATATGCAATAACTGCCATAAGAAAGGGCATTTGCAAGGAAATTGTAAATCCTCGAAGAAACGGAAAAATGATGGATTTAAATCGGGTGGAAGGCTTCAAGAAAATAGAAAATGCAATCTCTGCCATCAGGCTGGTCACGTAAAGCAAGATTGCTGGCAGTTGAAAAAGACTGAAATAGTCCGAGTGAATGAGGTAGCAGAAACCTCAGCTCCCTCAGATAATCAAGAGAGGTCGGATGTTTTAGAAGGCACGCTTACTGTCAAAAACATTCCAGTTAAAGTACTGTTTGACACAGGCGCGTCACGAAGCTTTATTTCAAAGGGTGCCGCTAAGAAGCTAGATTTGAATTTGAGGAAGCTCAAGGAACCAATGACTGTCCAAAATCCGGTCGGGGGTTCTATCAATCTAAGTTGGATTTGTGCAGTACCTATCTCCTTTTCTTGCTATAAATTCCCTATTATCTCTGTCGTCATGAATTTTGATGAATTCGATCTTATTCTGGGATTGGATTGGCTAACCAAATACGAAGCAGAGGTTAGATGCGCCGAGAGAGTTGTTAGAGCTAAGATCAAATCCGGGAGTTACATAACCATTCCCTGTGAAGGACAGAATGCTAATAGAAAAGACTTCTGGGCAGCTTTGAATGTTTCTCCAGCTCAAATAGAAAGTATCCCTGAAATCACAGAGAATATTCCTGACCTCATCAAAGACATTCCTGTTGTCAAGAACTATGCGGATGTGTTCGAGGAAGTTGTTCGCTTACCTCCGCAGAGAGAAATAGATTTCAAAATTGCTTTGATTCCCAATGCAAGGCCGGTAGTTCACGCTATTAGAAGAATGTCCTTGAAAGAGAAGGAGGAATTAGACAATCAAACAAGACAGCTAGTATGGAAAGGTCTGATCAGGCCTAGTTTCTCTGATTGGGGTGCAGCAGTGGTGTTTGTCCCAAAATCTGACGGTACTCTACGTCTATGTGTGGATTATCGTGATTTAAACAAGCAGACTATAAAGAACAAATATCCATTGCCGCGGATTGATGATTTGTTGGATCGATTAAATGGAGCACAAGTATTTTCACGAATGGACCTAGCTACAGGTTTCCATCAACTTCGAATTGCCGAAGAATGTGTTCCAATGACAGCGTTCAGAGGCCCCGACTTATTCTACGAGTGGTTAGTAATGCCATTCGGCTTATGTAACGCTCCAGCTTATTTCGTCGATCTAATGAACAGAGTATTCAGAGGAGTATTGAATAAATTTGTTCTGGTTTTTATTGACGATATTCTAATCTTCTCTAAATCAAAGGCCGAACATGAAAAGCATCTGGAACAGGTTCTAGAAATTCTGAGACGGAATGTATTGAAAGCCAAGTTTTCCAAATGTATCTTCTGGCAAGATGAAGTGAAATTTCTGGGCCATGTCGTATCGAAAGATGGAATCGCTGTGGACCCAAGCAAAATCACAGCTATTCAGAATTGGAAACAGCCTAGTACTCCCACTGAAGTCCGCAGTTTTCTTGGATTGGCTAGCTATTATCGGAAGTTCGTTAAAGACTTTTCTAAGATATCTGGCCACTTAACGAAGCTTACAAAGAAACATTCTAAGTTCAAATGGACTCAAGAAAATGAGGAGGCTTTTGAGGAGCTAAAGTTAAGATTAACCACAGCTCCAGTGTTAACCATCATCGATGGCAACCAGGATTTAAAAGTATGGACTGATGCTTCTAGAGAAGGCCTTGGCGCAGTGTTAATGCAAAGAGGCCAAGTAATTGCCTATGCTAGCCGTCAACTGAAGCCACACGAGAAAAACTATGTAACTCATGATCTTGAGTTATTGGCTATCATATTCTCTTTGAAAATCTGGAGGCACTATCTTCTGGGTGAGAGATTTGAACTGTTTACAGATCACCAATCATTAAAGTACTTGTTCACTCAGAAGGACTTGAATTTGAGGCAGCAGCGTTGGCTGGAGTTTCTTGCAGCATATGACTTTGAAATTATATATACTCCAGGAAAAGCCAATGTCGTGGCTGATGCATTAAGCCGAAAGAATGTAATGATCGCTAGCTTTATTATCACGACATCCTTGATTGACAAAATATCTATTCTTCAGAAGGAGGATAACTTTATTAAAGATATGATCAAAAGGATTCAGAAAGGTGAACCCTCGTGTTTTCAAATAGATAACGACGAGACTTTGAGGTTGAAAGGAAGGATTTGTGTTCCTGACGTTCCGGAGCTAAAAAGGGAAGTGTTAGATGAGTGTCACAAGTCCAAGCTGAGTATCCATCCTGGTGTGGCCAAAATGTATAACGATCTCAAAAGAACTTTCTGGTGGAAGGCTATGAAAAGAGACGTTTCGATATATGTTAGTCGATGCCCTACTTGCCAGCTAGTCAAAAGCGACCAACAGAAACTGGCTGGATTATTACAACCGCTGGAAGTTCCTGGTTGGAAGTGGGAGCATATTTCTATGGATTTCATTGATGGTCTGCCCAGGACCAGAAAGAGAAATGACAGTATTTGGGTGATCGTGGATCGTTTCACGAAGACCGCCCATTTTATACCTGTCAAATCAAATAGAACTGCTCAGAGTCTGGCGCATATTTACTTCAGGGAAATAGTTAGACTGCATGGAGTGCCACTCAGTATAGTAAGTGATAGAGATACAATATTCACTAGCAAATTCTGGGAAGCATTTCAAGTCGAGCTGGGAACGAAGTTAAACCTAAGCACCGCTTATCATCCTCAGACAGACGGTCAGACTGAGAGGGTGAATCGCATTTTAGAAGATCTATTGCGGGCTTGTATTATAGATTTCGGTGGATCATGGGAGGACCATCTGCATTTGGCTGAATTCTCTTATAACAATAGCTACCAGGCGAGTCTGACAATGTCGCCATTCGAAGCATTGTATGGTAGACCGTGCCGATCTCCTGCTTGTTGGGTCGAGCCTGGAAATAGACTTGTGTTGGGTCCTGATATGATTCGAGAAGCCGCCGACAAAGTTGATTTTATTAAGAAGAGATTACTCGCTGCTCAAAGCCGACAAAAGAGCTATGCCGATAGAAGAAGAAGGGATATATCCTTTGAAGTTGGCGACTATGTATATTTGAAAGTATCGCCGATGAGAGGAGTTATCCGGTTCGGTAAAACTGGAAAGTTAGCACCCAAATTCATTGGTCCGTTTCCTATTCTGGAACGGATTGGAACTCTCGCTTACAGGGTCAAACTGCCTGACTGGTTGCCTGGAGTTCATGATGTATTTCATATATCTCAACTTCGAAAGCACGTTCATGATCCAGACTTGATCGTGGAAGAAGCAGCTCAGCAGGACATTGAAATTACTCCAGAATTAGCTGTGAGGCGAGAGCCGCTAAAGATTATCGGCAAAGAAACCAAAGAGCCGAGGAACAAGAAGGTTCACTTAGTCAAAGTGCAATGGAGTGGAGATCCGCGCGATTGTACTTGGTAAACTGAGGAGAGCATTCAGAAAGCTTACCCCAGATGCCGAGTGGATATCTCTGATTGACTCTGGTGCAAGGTACATTTACTTTACCTTGCATTACCATTTAATTCTCTATTCTGTTGCTATTTTCTTCCCATGGATGTGCATTGTTTATTCTATACTCTGAATATTAAAAACAAATTGGTTGTGGTATTGTGTGATCGTAGAATTATCAAACCACTTTCGACTTTATTCCTTTTCGGGGACGAAAAGTTTTAAGTGGGGGAGATTGTAACGACCCAGAAAATCTGAACCAATTTAAAAATTTTAAATTGGCTAAAATAATGGATTTTAAATATTTAAAATAAATATTTTAAACAATGGCGATGAAAACTGGTTTGAATCGACATTTGAAAACCAATATAATTAATTATAATTATATATAGAATTGAAAATGGCGCGGTAGTTCGATAATTCGATTTCAAACTTCAATTGAATATACCGGGTGCAAAACAATCCGGATTTTAGTGAGACCAAAAATAATGGAATCTAATTGGTAATATCTTTCTAACGAATCTGACCAATCGGAGTTTGATAGCGGGAATCAAAAGATATGTCCAGTTGAAAATTCTGAATAGTCGCTATGGAATTCAGGCCCTTAAAATTGGACATTTTGCAAATGACCTCGGATTTCGACGAAACCACTTTTGTTAGATCCGCAGTGTCAAGTTATTGCTAGGTTTCAAATTTCATAATTTTTCGAATCAATATGTGAGCGTGGCAAAGGAAAACGCGTTTGACCAGTTTCTGTTGATTTTAATCGACTGGAAATTGGCCATTTTTCAAACGGTCTCAGAATTCGACGAAACTGGTTTTGTTAGGACCGTATCGTCAATACGAAGCTAGAAAATATCTTTCTGGAATTTTTCTAGTTAGTATGTGACCCCGGTAATTTGAAATGTGCGTTTAAAATTCAATATAATGATTTAAAAGAAAATTCAAAAGGAAACTGACTGTAACGATCAAATCAGCTTGCGATACATATCCCATTGTGTTCGGAATGGGGGTAAAACGCTATGGACGACAGGCGGTGGGCCTCGTTTCGAGGTCGTAAGTAAAAGTCAACTTTTTGAATAATTAAATAAAAAAAAATATATAATATTTTAAATTCCCTCCCTCCCCTTATCTTCTGACTGCCCCCCCCCCCCCGTTCCCTTTTATTTTCAGAAGGAAAAAAAAAAACAAAAACCCTAAAAACCTAAATCGGATCGCCGCCCCCCTCAAGATCCGACGCCGACGAACCCTTCGCGCCGCTTCCCCCCCCTCAGTCCAACCTCCTCCTTCCAGTGCGCAACCATCGAAGCCGCCCACCTCGAAAGCATCGCGAGCCCCCCCCCCTTGAAGTCAACACCTCCCTAAGCCACCGCGCCCCCCCCCCTCGAAGCCCGCCGCCGACGAGGACGAGTCGCCCCGCCCCTTTTTTGCAGGTACGTTTTTATTTTTATTTCATTTTTATTTTTAATATAAAAATTTCGATTTTTAAACAAAGAATAAAAACAGAAATTATAAGAGGCAAAAGCTGATTTTTGTTTTAGGATTTAAAAACTGCATTTTTAAAAGATTTTAAAAAAAACTGCATTTTAAAAAGAATAAAAAAAAACTGTTTTCTAAATAAAAAGTAAAAAACTGATTTAAAGATTTTATAAAACTGATTTTATAAAGTATTTTAAACTGATTTTATAAAGTATTTTAAACTGATTTTAAAAAGTATTTTAAACTGATTTTAATTTAAAGTTTAAAACTGATTTTAATTTAAAGTAAAAAAAAAACTGATTTTATAAAAGTATATAAAAAAAAAAAAAACTGTTTTATGTTTAAAAAGGTTTAACAACTGAATTTTATAAAAAGAAACTAAAACTGTTTTGAAAAGAAAGCAAAAGAAAAAAAAAACATATTTTTATATGTTGAAAGCAAAAGGAAAAATCATATTTTTAAATATAGAAAGTCGAAGTAAAAATCATATTTTTATATATCGAATAGCGAAGTCAAAATTCGATTTTTATATATTGAATAGCATAGTAAAAATTCTATTTTTACATATGCAGAGAATACGGGTGAAAGTGAAAAATAGGCGAAGATTTCTATTAAGAAGTGTCGTGCAGTTGGATAGCTATTGGTGAGATTTCTGATTTAAAATATATATATATATATATATGTGTTGAAAATGAAAGTGAATAGCTATATATAAATATCTATATATATATATATATACGCCCCTCGTCCACAAACCATGGACGATATTTATTGGTTGAAATTGTTGTGGAAATTTGATTGATAGCGAATAGTTGTTTGGGATTGTTTGTGATTGATATTGGTTGATTGTGGTTGAAAAATACCCATTGGTGGTTGTGAAATATTTAGTTGAAACCACATAGGATTAGTTTGTGGAATTGAAATAAATATATATACATGCCGCCTGCGTGCGAACTAGATGCATGATTCCCATTGTCAAAAACCGCGAGGTTTTAAGGTAGAGCGAGGAGCCGTACTAGGGACGGTGCCGGTGTAACTACCCTGCCGTTATGCTGCCGAAATTTTGAATAATATTTGTGTGTTTGAATTAATTTCATATGCTTAAACTATTGAAAACATTCATGTGTTGAATTGATATTCATTCGTTGTTTAGAAATTCATGTGTTGAATGGTATTCATATTTTGAAATAAACTGTTAGATAATAAAAATCACATTTTTATCTATATCTAAAAACTATTGAAAACATTCATGTGTTGAATTGATATTCATTTGTTGTTTAGAAATTCATGTGTTGAATGGTATTCATATTTTGAAATAAACTGTTAGATAATAAAAATCACATTTTTATCTATATCTAAAAACTATTGAAAACATTCATGTGTTGAATTGATATTCATTCGTTGTTTAGAAATTCATGTGTTGAATGGTATTCATATTTTGAAATAAACTGTTAGATAATAAAAATCACATTTTTATCTATATCTAAAAACTATTGAAAACATTCATGTGTTGAATTGATATTCATTCGTTGTTTAGAAATTCATGTGTTGAATGGTATTCATATTTTGAAATAAACTGTTAGATAATAAAAATCACATTTTTATCTATATCTAAAAACTATTGAAAACATTCATGTGTTGAATTGATATTCATTCGTTGTTTAGAAATTCATGTGTTGAATGGTATTCATATTTTGAAATAAACTGTTAGATAATAAAAATCACATTTTTATCTATATCTAAAAACTATTGAAAACATTCATGTGTTGAATTGATATTCATTCGTTGTTTAGAAATTCATGTGTTGAATGGTATTCATATTTTGAAATAAACTGTTCGATAATAAAAATCACATTTTTATCTATATCTAAAAACTATTGAAAACATTCATGTGTTGAATTGATATTCATTCGTTGCTTAGAAATTCATGTGTTGAATGGTATTCATATTTTGAAATAAATTGTTTTATGATAAAAATTCTATTTTATCACCTACATGAACTATATAGAAAAAAAAAATAGTGTTTTGAAATGAGTTGTTTTACAATAAAAATCACATTTTTATTGTATGCATAAATCGTTGAAATGTGAAATGTTGAAAATAGCCACTTGTTCAAAATAAACATATATGAGTTGAAATATTCATTAATTAGCTAATGAAGTGATTTGCACCTATTTATGTAACATTAGAATGAATGGTGTTTTTAAACCAAATAGAAATCGAATATGAAGTTGAATAGAAAATGAAAAATGATATGAACTGTATATATATGTACATGCAATATTCATTGAACAGGTTATAGCAAAGGGGCTAGAGAAGAGGAATAAAATTTGTGCCCGACAAATAGGTACACATTTACTGATTTGTTTGGGTGATGATTTTGAGCCTGTTGGCTAGCCGCTTGGCTTTTTCTTTTTCTTTTTGAGATTAGAAGGACCGGGACGCTATTTGCGATTTCCCGACGCTCCCGGTACAGGGGAGGTTATGGCGAAATTTTTCCAAAATTTAAGGAGTTAGAAATTTTTTTGAAGTTAAAACGATATTGAAATCGTTGAATGAACTATATTTATATAACTATATAAATATAAATAAAATTAAAACGAAACGAAGCCGTGCAGTTCGTATTTCGAAACCGTAATTTCAAACGACTAGTACGGGAAATCCGACCATTGGATTTTCCCGAAACCTCAACCGTCGGGTTCGCCTTGGAATAATCTTTCCAACGGCACCAACCTTGTAGAAATCCAACGGTTGGATTGTCTGGAATGTTTAATTCAAATCTGAAGAAAAACAGCGCCAGAAACGATTATATTTATTTATATATATAAATAAAATTATATTTAATCGAATAACGACGCTGCAGTTCGTATTTTGAAATCGAAAATTCAAACGATTGTACCGGGAGATCCGACCGTCGGATTTTCCCGAAACTGGAACCGTTGGATTCGTTTTGAAAAGACCTTTCTAATGATGTAAATTTTGTGAAGATCCAACGGTTAGATCTTCAGATATGTGTAAATCAAATCTGAAGAAAAACAGCGCCACGACCGCCTTATGGCCCGAAGCGTCGTTTTGAATAAAATGGCTATTTTAAAATAAATAAAAATAGCGATAAATAGTTATAAAATATCATAAGCGATATGGAATGGAAATAAACTGAATTTGCTTGATTTATGTGATGTTTGATAGTTGAATGAGTTTGGTGTGAAAACTATATTAAAGAACACAATTGGTGTTGTCGAATAATTTAACCATTGAAATAAATCGATTTGAAATTCTAAATATACGTGAATTATTTGAAAAGGCCGAGTTAATTCTCATTTCGAATAATCGACCGACGATTGAAATTCGAAGATGAAGACGATGGTCGAAGACCGGAGATCTTCACCTCGTTTGGATGGTAACCGAGGTCCTGATTGGGAGGCATCCCGAAATATGGATAATGAGTGGTGATCGTTCAGACGTACGTGTTGATCGAAGGGTTTGCGAGGTATTTAGTGCCTCCGGTTTCGTTCAGACCCAGAACGGACTTGTAAATGGACTGTGTGTCCGACATGGGAATTTGTTCTGTGTGATTGATAGCCATCAGTTGCACGGTGTGAATTGCCTGTGTGGCATGCTAAGATGCAGTGATCAGGGCTTCTGTTGAAAAGCAAAGTCTTGTGGTGATGATCAAAGCACCGCCTGTGTGGTGTAGCTTTGTGTATAACGTGAATCCGCGAGCCTCACACCCCGGTATGAACCTAAAACGGGAGAGGACATCAGGGAGGGCCTGCGTTTCTTTCTAGCTAGGGTGGTGTCAGTGACCTACCAGCCCTGACATTTATATACTTTTCACCTATGTGGTTGTTGCTGTTGCGAGGCGCCTCGGTTTGATCGGACGATCCGGGTCCGATGGAGTCATTCGTTGGCTCGTTTACGCCCCAAAGGGCGGGGAGACGTAGTGTTCAGGCATAATAATCCACATCGGTGGACCGGCCCTGACGATCCAAGGGGCAGTTGCGGCTGTTCCTGAGACATGGGCTAGATTGTCTCGAATTCGGTAAGGACTATCTTTTGCCTTGGTTCATGACGGAAAACCAATTTTCAAATACGACATCGTGCGGTTTTGATTGTATACCTATATATGGCGACATAGTGGTATGGGGCATTAATGCCGTCTATGATTGATAGTTATGATTTGAAATTGTTTTCAAAACATATAAACACTAGCAATAATATCAAATGCCTTTGTTTTATTCGTATCAAGCATATCTTGGCCGTTATAAGGTAAAAACTCTATCCTCCGGTTTGCGTTGCATTGTGTGATGGGAACTGAGTCTTATAACGGCTTCATTTTTATAAAAAGCATAGCGATGTTTAAAAGAATGATTTGTTTTAAAGCACTGGCAATCCAATGGAGTAAACCCGTTCCACGAAAGTGGCGTGGTCCTGTGATTAGCCAATTATATATGTGTTGAGTAGATTTCTCATACCAGTCCCATGACTGACTCGTAGTTTGTTTCACTCTCAAACTCGGGTGCCCCCTTTTCCACACGGGCAGCCTTGTATTCAGGTTTAGCTGGTTCTTTCTGGATAGCTGGAGCTGAAGATGGATTCTATCATTTATTTCTTTTTATGCTGTTCAGCTCCTATTGTACATATTTTGTTTATTTCCGCTGTAGACATTTATGTATAGCTGAACTGTACTTGTACTAAGTAAGATCCTGTATACTGTGTAACTCTGATGATTACTTTTATCCAGTATATTTTGTTGTTCATTCTGGTGTATTTATTTAATTCTGTTCTGCTATTTTATGTTTCTGTGTTATATTCCAAAAGATAACCTTGTTTCCGTGAGAACGGGAAATCGGGTCGTCTCAGAATGATAACAAACGATTTTGCTTTATCAAATCCAAAGAGTTAACTCCTCTAAATGATACCTCGGAAATCATCTTCTTTGCTACCAAAGATGAAGGATATTATCCAACTCCATGACCAATCAAAGTAGACGACAAGGCAGCTAGTTCTGGAATGTTCTGTCGCTACCACAACCAACCTGGTCACAATATTAATGAATGAAGATACTTAAAGAGTTTGATTGAAAAATTAATTAGGAAAAATAAGTTACAACAGTATGTGAAATAGGCTACTAGTAACTAACGCCTCTTCAGCAAATGTCGGGTTCAAGCTAATGATGGGAGATAGAGTTCAAATTTTCAAAGCCTGGAATAATGACCATTCGTGTCAACTCTTTGCTAAAAACATTGTTAATTTCTTATGAAAGTTGTTCTAATTTCTTACAAATAACCCACCATTACTGGGGGCATTGTATCCAAACATTTACAATTTTCGCTATTGATGAAGCTTGCACTCAATCAAATTTTACGATTCCTTACAAAATTCTATTGCTAGCTCAGAGTTGCATGGTTCTAAAACTAATTTAATATTGCAGACTATCCAAGGAGTGCTTGCTTCCAAACAGTTCAAAAGAGTAAGTGATACTTACAACACACCCCGACGATGACAACTCAAGTGTCGAGTGCTACAAGCATCATTCCGCACATAACCGAAGATCCAATGCACTGCCTTATAGATCGAAAAAGGGGGTCAGGTAAGGTCAAGCGGCAAGGAATGGAGCAAGCAAAGCACCCAACAAGATCGCCAAAGCCAGATTGACTTGGCCCGATTGGTACATATGTTGAGCGAAGGGAAACATCTTCCTCACGCGAAGATGAAACCCGAAACCTTCCTTACGCGAAGTTGAATCAAACACCTTCCTCACGCGAAGGCACCCAGTCGAGTCTCCGACGCCATTACTCGGCCGAATGAGATGAACGATGGGGGAAAACCAATTTCTTCTTTACGTGAAGGTCAAATCAAAGTCTTCCTTACATGAAGGCTCTCAGTTGAATCTCTGACGCCATTACTTGGTCGGATGAGATAAACGCTGGGTAAAAAATCAATGTCTTCCTTACGCGAAGACGAAACCTAAATCCTTCCTTACACGAAGGTCAACCCAAATTCTTCCTTACACGAAGACGAACCAAAGTCTTCTTTACGTGAAAGCTCTCAGTCGAATCCCTGACGCCACTACTCGGCCGAATGAGATAAACATTGAGGCAACACAATGTCTTCCTTACGTGAAAACAAAACCTTCCTTAAGTGAAGGTGAATCCAATGTCTTCCTTACGTGAAGATGAAACCAAAGACCTTCCTTACGCAAAGGTAAATCGAACGTCTCCCTGATACGAAGGCTCTCAGTCGAGTCTCTGACGCCATTACACGGCTGGATGAGACGAACGTTGGAGCAATCCAACATCTTCCTTACGCAAAGATAAAACCCAAAACCTTCCTTATGCGAGGTCAACCCAAAGTCTTCCTTACGCGAAGACAAATCAAATGTCTTCCTTACAGGAAGGCGCCCAGTTGAATCTCCGGCGCCATTATTTGGTCGGATGAGATGAAAGCTGGGGAAAACCAGGAGTCTTTCTTATGCGAAGACAAATCAAAAATTCCTTACGCGAAGGTGAAGCTAAAGTTTTCCTTATGCGAAGGCATCCAATCATGTCTTCAACACCATTACTCGACCGAATGAGATAAATGTTGGAATAAACCAAGGGCCTCCATATGCGGGGGCATTCAACCTAGTTTTCTGGAAGCCTGATTTATTAGGTCGGAAGAGACAAGAGTCGAACTAAGAGAAAAACTTCTCCAAAGAAGAAATATATGATCAGCTACTAAAGTCGGGTTTCCTAGATATACTGGCAAGCTCAGATGCTCTAAATAAGCCGGTATAAGCAAAAAGACATTGCCAACAAATTAGAAGCTTCTAGTGTGACAATCTGAATTAGGGAAATTCAATAAAGTTGATCACATTATTCTTAGGCAATTTATGATGACCCACGGTATGGGGGTAATACAACCATATAAGAATTAGAAAATGCTTGGAAAATATACCACGGGTTCATCACGACATCGCAAAAAAAGTTCAACAAACATTAGACTTCGCCTCAGAAAAACTTGGCAAAAATGATCTTGCCTATAAAAAGAAGGGGCATTTGAAAATTTTGGCAAAAATCGATACGTTTGATATGTCGATAAAACTTGCCATATCAATAAGGATCAACGTTGAAGGTCCGATTAGTTAATATTAACTGGTTCCGAGCCTCATAAAGAAGAAAAGATGGATACATCGATCAAAATGGATCGAAAGCAACCTCTTGTGAGAATGAATTCCTTCGATAATCAAATCTAGAGTCTCTCAACACAAAGGCTTCCTCGTCTGCAAAGCTCCTATTGTAAAAAACTCAAAGAGCCCAATTGTAACAACCCGCATTTTACGTATCGAAGTATCATAAAATATTTTTAATTTATTTCCTGAGGGTTGGATCATTCTCATATTTAACATGTTGTTTATGGAGATGTGAGACATGTCCATAATTTTTACAAATTTTGTTAGTGACCAGTTTACCCCTGTTAGTCTTGTACATGGCATAACTTTAGACTCAGATCGAATCAGGTGCTGAGATTGGTCTCATTGGAATGGAAATGATGATTCCCATTCCGTAGAGTGGTCAAAGTAAAGTTTTGGCTCAGCGGTTTGGGAGGAATCGCAGTTTTAAGGTTTTACAGTTTGTTGTTCAGGTTTTGTATGCCATAATGGGATGATTTGGAAAGGCCCATTAGTGGGCTGGTGTAAGGCTATAAATAGAGGGTAGAAGGCATGGAGAACAGTTTACTTTCTCCATTCTCTCATTTGAAGAGTTAGAGGTCCTTCATTACTCCATCTTCTACACTTTTACACCATTAGAGAATCAAAGATCTACATCGTTTGAAGCTAGATCTACCCATTCCAATAGAGAGTTCATCGAATTGTAGAGTTTAAAGCAAATTCTTCACTGTTCGGATCTAGATCTAAGGGTTTTTAAGTTGTTTTAATGATTTGGTGAGTGATATGCATTTCTCACGCGGATTCAATCAAGTTTATGAGTTGTTTGATCTTAATTTCATCATTTTCAAGGGTTTTCACCTAGATCTACATCATGGTAAGTCTATTTTCAAAAGAATCACCATAGGATCTAATTTAGCGACTTAAAACCGGTAATTTCCATATAATTTTAGATGTTTATACAAGTTAGATCCATTATTTTGATCAATTATTCATTTATCATGATTTTGGTGAATTTTACATAATTATTGATGATAATTATCAAATTCAAGTTGTTAATGATTTCATAACATGTTTGTGGCTGAATTGGATGAATTGGTTGAGTTGGTTTCGTCGATATAGTCGTTTGGCAAAGTTTAGGTCAAGTTTAAGGATGGATCGGATCTGTTAGGTGATGGATCGGTCAGAGGAAAAGGTCATGGATCGGTCGAAATCATGGATCGGTCGGTAGTCTGACTTGGAGAGCAAGACAGTATGGATCGACCGGAAATCTGCTACAGTTCCAATGGATCGCCCGTTGATCTGCTACAGTGTGATAACAACCCGGTAAAGGAGTTCGATGCCCGAATTCCGACAGTAATACATAAACCATATTACTTGCCAAAACTCAATTATCGAAAACCCCAGATAGTTATTAAAAAGAAATTAGAGGATGAGGAAAGGATGAAAGAAATATAAGAACAGAAGAAGAACAACCAACACAACAAAGAATCAGAGTCTCACATTGCAGCGGAAAAAAATATAGCATAGAAATAAATCTTTATTGAGAGCTTTGAATAAAACTTACAATCATCAGAGTACATCAATACATCTGAATAGTTATAATAAACTGTCCTCATATACATTCACATAACGGAATATACACTAGATATCATATGTCTGAACATCTCCAACTAGTCTCTGGACTTCGCAGCATCCTATATTCTGGACCTGTACAACCCGGTCTAAACTGAGCATTACAAATGCCGGATCAGTCTGGTGAACCAGAGTGAGAAAAACACACTAAGTTTAAAAACATCATCCAACATGATTTTAGAGTCAAAATCTTTTTGAAAGAAAAGGATAATTGTAAGACCAAATCCACACATAAATACGGATGGTTTTACCTTACGATAGCCCAAAACATTTTTGAATCAATATCTTTTCTGATATTGTAATAGTGTCTAAATACAGGTAAATATCAATCTAGCAGAACGCTTGCATCTCACACTCTACATACATAGTATACAATCAAAACTGCGGGCTCTAATTGGAGACTGAATTTCTTGGTAAGGTATGGGACCACCTTTCCGACAATGTACCTCTGGAGTTGAATACATTAGGGTTCAACAAGAATATCTTGCAACCCAGGCTAAACATGACTGACCCCTCACTTCTCTTGTGAGTACGAATATATCATTACCACGGTTGGGGGCCAACCAACCGAACCGATAACATACATACAAAAATAAAAAGGGACAACCGAAGGCATTTGATTTCTCCAGATCAGGTAATGATATACCCTTTTGATGGGTGCGACCCACATAGCCATGCGACCTACCCGATTTTGTGCCATTTCCTAGTTGATGAGGCCTGCGGTCATAAATACCTTTAGAACACCCGGCCACTATTCACTCTGAATGCCACATCGTCAGATCCATCAGGAATTTACTTAATTGACATCCACAAAAATACCCTAGTTATTAGGCTAGAGAAAGCCTTTTCTCTGCCATCAACTATGGTAGCGTTTGAAGAAATCAACGTACATAATTCCTTTGGAAATACTCTATTAGACACCTGTCCATACAAGTCAACCAGGAACAGGATGAACTGAAGGTACTCTCCTACTACATCCAATATAAGAATCACCCCATGGACCAGTAGCGAGAAGTCCTTGCAATCGTAGATTCCAACCACGACAGAACCACCGTTTATATCTGGTTGCAATCCCAAAGGTTATTAGCAAATGAAGAACCAAGGTCTTCAATTTCTCCGTCTTGAATCAACATCTTGATGTATTTGCTGGTTCAGAATGGTTTTTGAATATAAATTCGATCCCGTTCTTTCCATACCAACAATCGTATGGGCCAGATTCGATAGTCAGTTATTAACTATCAAATAAATAATCACGAGAATAAAAATGAGTTCACTGATTCAGTACTTGGCATTACTTGGCATTTTAATTAAAAATAATTAACGAATAATTAATTTAACCTTCTAAATATCTCAATATTTTTAACACAGTATTTACTTCCTATTTTAAAGAGTATTCACAAAACTATTTCAAATACATTAGAATTAAATCATATATATATATATATATATATTCCGAACTTTGATTTTATCGAATTCCACATAAAATATCGTTACTTGTAAACAATATCCAACTCCTATTCTTCCAGAATAAACTCATTCCAAAAACTCAACTTTTATTTCCTTTTACTTTTGGACATGTCATTATATATATATATTAAAAACTTTCCATTTCCATTACTTTGGAAATCTCATTATATATTCTTAAATCTTGCAATTAACGTTGCGTTACTATTTCTCATAAGGAAATAATAAATTATTCTTAACCTCTTTCCTACTACAAACTAATATCATCCTCAGATAATCCTGAAGTCATTCAAGTTGGGTTATTTATTTACCTCTCAGACCTTGATCAATAACATTCTTATCTTAAGATAGATATGAGTTGTAATTCAATACCCATATTTATTCTAATATCAAACAAATCTCACGAACTATTTTATTTTAAAAATATGGTTTATAAAACCTTCTTACTTTGGGAATATCTCTTTTTAAGTATAACTTAGTATTACTTAATATGTTAATCAAGTACTCTTTTAATAAAACCATTTCTTAACCTTAACTTCTTTCAAAGAATTCATTTTATAACCCGTATTATTATTACCAAATCCCATTACTATTTTTTTACCAAATTCAATCGTAAATTCCTTTTTAATATTTTCCTTTTGAAAATTCTTATTTCGATTCCATTCATTTCCCTCAATTCCATTATTTAATAATGTTAATTTAAAATTAATGCTTTAACTTCACATCTCTTTATATAAACTTCAGTTATAAGATAAATCCTTTTATTCTTGAATTACTTTTATTTATTTCAAACATTAAGTAAACATTAATTTAAGCCATTGTATTCGCTTAAAATTCCTTTTTATAACCTCGTTATAAAAACTCGAGTTTATATTAAAACCCGTTCATAAACACCTTTCACAATTCAACTAGATTTCATTTCAACTATACTTAAATTATCATTAATTAAAATAATAATTTATTTCATCATTAACTATTGTATAAGTAGTTATCTTCTTTTATTGACTAAACAGTTAGTAATTTCTTTTTAAAATCTTATTAAAATTAAAACAAATATTCGTTAAACTACTACATTAGATTAATTCAAAATGAACTAATTAGATAATCAATCCCAGCGAAAACGGTTTACTTAGTCAACGCAAAACACAGTTATCTCATTAACCAACTCCAATTAGTTCTTCTTTGAAATTAATTTATAATATAATTAATTTAAATAAATTCCATTTAATTTTTTCTTATAAACAATTATCCCACTTTTAACCGTTAGGTTAACTTCTGCTCATTTACTTACAAATTTGATTAACATCATAACTTACAATTAATAATTAATTATAAAATCAATAATAATACATATTTATTTCCTTTTAACAAACTTTTATTCAAAATAATATATATGTAAAAAAATTCTATCTTCAGTTATAAAATAAAATTTATAACTTCATTTCTGTCGATTCATCTGACGGTAAATTAATATTTAGCAACTGATTGATTTATAGGCCATATAATGCCAATTACTTAGCCAATGTCACCCATTGGTTTAAACAAAACAAGCGCTGAATTTCAGGTCAATGGTCAACAATCAAATCAATCCTCCAACCAGATTGGTTTAAACAGTTCATATAGTGATAATATGAAAATGAATAACATCCAACACATTTGAGGAATCCAATTGGATCCCTCCAACCTGTTCTTCCCTGTATTCACATAGATTATTTCGAATAATATCATTTAATTTAATATAACTGATAATTTCAATAACCGTAAATAACAGTTATTTAACATCAACCAATTTATTTAACACAATAAACAATTCAACCAATTCATCAAATTATAATATAAACGTGACCAACAAGGTTAGTTACCTTCATTGGTTCCAATCGTTAAAATAACGATTTGGTTTTCACTGAAATTAAACAACGCTTAATTTCATCGGTTCAATCAATATATAAAGATATATTTAACAAGCAGTCAACCATTAGCCATCATAGCACACAAAATAAAAACCTGACTAATATAAAATATAAGTGTGGAGAACTAAGTGAGTTTAACTCACTTTGATTTGATTTGTCGCTGAAGTGGTCCGGTTATAGTTAAATTAAACAGGCGTTTAATTTAATTAAAATTTCCAACTGTCTCCATTTTTGTCCAAATTAGTTCCATAATATAGTGCTCATTGAGGCCGTTTCAATGTTTCTTGTTCTGTCCAATTCTAATCATATATGATGGAGTTATCAATATTTTAAGGTTAACGATTTAATTAAACAATATAATCCTTAATTAACTTTTAAGATTAAACTAATTAATTTTAAACAAAAATTGGGCTAATCAATTTTTCTGTCCACGTTAATGCTTCATTCACTGGTTCCCTTGTAACCGCATACCGTTCCTGCTTCACGTAAAAAAAAAAATATTTAAGTTTTAAGTTGACATGATGTTTAATTAAATAATTAACTTAATTAAACATTAACTAATGACTTCGTTATAGTAATTAAGTTGATACTTCCTCCTTTATCCATGCTGCCTGCTTCGTGCTCCCATGCCTTGTCTTCTCGTTAAACAATTTTGTGCTCCACTTTCCTTCCAAAAACAATGGTCTCGATATTGTCTTCACGCCCGAACTCTCATTCCAGGCTTCTCCCCTTTGATAAAACATCCCACTCTTTGTTTCCATGCTGATGTTCTCTCATTTATAACCCAGAAAATAGCATGCACCGTCCTCAACTTCACCATGCCACCTGCCGACCATCAGCCAATAATCAGACTATACCGAAACGAGTGCCCTGACCCTCCTTGCTATCAACTGGAGTCCCCATCTGCCTAACGGCGTCTGTCACCGGCGATTAACCTACAACCGCCAGCGCCTTTGAAGAGAATTACGACCACTAGAGTTCTTTATTTCATATCACCACCGTTCATACGTGAGGTCTTGGTGAGCTGATCCAGTTTACTGTAGAAGGTTTCGGGTATATATGTGTGGATGTCAAGCAGTTTGGGGTAGAGGATCAGTTAATGTAGGCCGTTCAGTTAAGTGGTGGCGACTTCCAAAATGCGTTGAACAAGAAGAAACGAAAACAGGATTTTGATTGTTTACGACTTGGTATTTATAAGGAGATGGGATAGAATTATTAATATTATTTTATTAAATGAAACTTAACATTGAAGTATCATCTCAAAACATCTACATACGACCTCCGTTTTTGACAAAAAACGTAATCCTAGCATAAGAAAATATTTTGAACCCGATGGGACAGGTTTCGTCGAATTCCAAGATTGATTTTGAAAAGTCCTTTATAAATCACTGTCTAAAAATCACGCGTTTAAATTTCCCACAATCACAAAATACATTCAATCAACTTGAAACTTTAAAATTCTACTAGACCTTTTCCTTATGGATCACTGAAATTTGTTTTGTTAAAATCGAAGATCATTTGGCCTGTCGTTTATTCCCTTAGAGTTTCCCCGGTCTAAATTGACCAAAATAATATAATTTATTAAGGAGCTTATTGTTTCCACAATCAAATCGTAAGTCCGATCGATACAAAAATTGAAATCCTATAATAATTAGTAATACGAATCCAAAGGCGCAAGTTTTGTCGCGTTCCGGGACTGTTTCCCTATATGCATTTTTATACGCCAACCAATGCTATTTTGGACACCGAAATACCCGATGTCCAAAATAACAATCTACCTGCCTATTCTGACTCTAAAAGTCAATATAAACTCAACAGAATTGGTTTCATGGCTTAATTCGATCGCTTGCTCAAGTAATACACAAATACCCCTCTACTAAATTAAATGAATTTAATTACGTGCTATAGAAAATGACTGGGCGTTTACGGCTGCCATTTTCACATACAACATTGGTTTGCTTTGAAATTTAATACTGTACAATAATTTAATCCTATGATTCCAATGAAACTAATTTCATCGAAAACTGAGCCCCTTTGCAAAATCGTTATTTTAAAGGCCTACATATAATATCGATTAAAATAATATAAAAATCCAAAATAATCTAATTAATTAATAATAAATTATTATTATTGTAAATATCCAAACCAAATATATCTATAGCTTCAAATATAAAATATACAACTCAGTATTATCATTTTCGAGTTAAACGGTATCCGAATTATAATAAAAACCCTATTAATTATTAAATAAATGTTATCGTTTATTAACGATTTCCATAGCGACTATTTTAAAATTTGAATTGGATATAACTAACAATCTATAACATGAAATATGGATTTTTCTCTTCCGTATGAAAATTATAATCAACCAGATTCCAACGTTTCTTGTTTCACAGAAATCCGACTTATATCGAATCCAGTATATTCAATTGAAGTTCACAACTCAATACGAACCACCGTGCCATTACGAGCTCGTTTTAAATTATGTATAAATTTAACGTTTAAAATTCATTTTAATAAATGAATTAAATATTAAAATCCGTTAAAATTCCAAATATAATATTTAAAATAATAAATTAAATTAAATATTTGACTACCAAAAATACGGGACATTACATTCTTCACCCTTAATAGAATTTTGGCCTCGAAATTACTAAGGTGGAAAGAACGTTACTAACCTATTAACTTCTCTGAAATCCAATTTATTTTAAATTGAAAACTAATTCATACAATCAATATAATTTTTCAAAAATATTGAAAATTTTCCAACACATTAAATTCCGGGAAATATTCGATAGAGTATCCCTATACGGAGTGACTTCTACGATTTCACAGGAACCAATAATATATATATATATATATATACATTGACTCATACGGTCGAAAAACAAAATTCAAAACCCGAAATTTTATATTTTCGCGTTGGCATACCTTTTATGAGCGCTATTGAGCATACTTGCTCAACTTATATGCAATCTACGCAACCAAACTTAATCCACATAGCCTTTTGGCACCTGTACTTAACTCATTTAACATGTAAGTCACAAATACATGAAATTTTAGATAAAATTTCATTGAAAAACAAGTATAACTTCACAATTTCCAAGAATTAAACATGAATTATCAATTCAGTTTATACAATACAAGGTTATATCACCCAATTTTAATTCATATGCGGTTTCATTCCAATTTATAATTCTGGAATTCATTTTATTTATTTTAAACCATTAATGAATATATTTCAACCAATCTAACATGCAATCAATAACCAATCAACAAACATTGCATAACCAACTTAATTAATTAGTTGAATTTACATTCAAATTCATATTTAATTTGGTTTATCATATTTGAACATCAATCGGTTAATATTCGATTAATTCCTATTTAATTATTATCCATTTAATTTGCAAATTCCAAATCAATTTTATTTAATTTCAAAATCATTTCTTAATTTAACTTCGCTTAACCTAGTAAAGTTCCAATTCCAAATTTTAGTCGAATTTGAATATCATTCAAGTGCACAAATACACTAGTATCTTAATAATTTGAGAAAATTATTTCTCTTATATACAAAAATATAATTTGGTTAAAATTATTTCATTTACCCTATTTGCAAAACAATATTGTATCCATTTTCAGTTCAATGCTTCTCAGCACTTGAATCAATCAACAAACACAATACAAAACATTTGTATATAAAATTTACAAATACACTCTCATATATATACACTCAACTCAATCTAGGATATTACTAATCCCATCTCTATTGAATTATACCACAGAGTTATGGTTATTACTAAACCAATAGTTCTGATACCACTGTAAAGACCCGGTAAAGGAATTCGATGCCTGAATTTTGACAATAATGCATGAACCATATTACTTGCCAAAATTCAAGTATCGAAAACCCCAGATAGTTATTAGAAAGAAATTAGAGGGTGAGGAAAGGAAGAAAGAAATATAAGAACAGAAGAAGAAGAACCAACACAACACAGAACTAGAGTCTCACATCGCAGTGAAACAAAATATAATATAGAAATAAATCTTTATTGAGAGCTTTGAAGAAAACTTACAATCATCAGAGCACATCAACACATCTGGATAGTTATAATAACCTGTCCTCATATACATTCACAAAACGAAATATATACTTGATATCATACATTTGAACATCTCCAGCTAGTCTCCGGACTTCGCAGCATCCGATAACCTAGACCTATATAATCTGGTCTAACCCGAGCATTACAAACGCCGGATCAGTCTGGTGAACCAGAGTGAGAAAACACATTAACTTTAAACACATCATCCAGCTTGATTTTAGAGTCAAAATCTTTTCGAAGAAAAGGATAATCTTAAGAACAAATCCACACATAAATGCGGACGGTTTTTACCTTACGATAACCCAAAATATTTTTGAATCAATATCTTTTCTGATATTATAATAGTGTCTAAATATAGATAAATATCAATCTAGCAGAGCGCTTGCAACTCACACTCTGCATACAAAGTATACAATGAAAACCGCGGACTCTTATTGGAGACTGGATTTCTTGGCAAGGTATGGGACCACCTTTCTGACAACGTACCTATGGAGATGAATACATTGGGGTTCAACAAGAACATCTTGCAACCCAGGTTAAACATGACCGACCCCTCACTTCTCTTGAGAGTACTGAATATATCATTACCACGATTGGGGGCTAGCAAACCGAACTGATATCATACATACAAAAATAAAAAGGGACATTTTGATTTCTCCAGATCAGGTAATGATATACCCTTTTGATGGGTGCGACCCATATAGCCATGCGACCTACCCAATTTTGTGCCATTTCCCGGTTGATGAGGCTTAAGGTCATAAATACCTTTAGAACATCTGACCACCATTCACTCTGAATGCCACATCGTCAGATCCATCAGGAATTTACTTAATTGACGTCCACAAAAATACTCTAATTATTAGGCTAGAGAAAGCCTTTTCTCCGCCATCAACTATGGTACGTTTGACGAAATCAACATACGTAATTCCTTTGGAAATACTCTATCAGACACCATTCCATACAAGTCATCCAGGAACTAGATGAAAGGAAGGTACTCTCCTACTGCATCCAATATAGGAATCATCCCATGGATCAGCAGCAAGAAGTCCTTGCGATCCGTAGATTCCAACCACGATAGAACCACATTTTATCTCTGGTTGCAATCCCATAGATTATTAGCAGTTCGTCTGTGACGGCCCGCCCCGCACCAGCCGGCATTTCCTCCGTAAGTGCGTTGTACACATGCCCAGCTAGCACGAAACGGTCGTCAGAAGAAAAGAAAGAAGAGAATGAACTAACAAGGAACCTGTAGAATGTCTTATAGCGCATGGAACAAAATATAATAATAACATAATCTTGACATAAAACAGGCGAGACAGTGCATAAGCTGAAAACTAAACCAACATAGCAGCGGAAATCCAAATACAGCTTATGATCCAACATCATTGTTACAACTTTAAACTGTCTCTAAAGCAAAAGAAAGTTAAAGTAGAAGATGCACTACTAATGCCCAAGTAGTGATCTTCAACAACACAGGGAGAATATCTATATGTATCATACGTGGAAGCCTCCTGCTCGTCTCCGGATCAACTACCCGTGCATACCCAGCTGACCTGTCTCTAGTCTGCTCGTGAGAGCACCCAGAGTAATAAGAAGAGACATAAAACTCTAGGTCATACAGAAAGTCTGGTATGAGCGATAAGCAGCTAAACAGAACAATAACAGGTATACTAAACCATACCTGAACCTGGACCTGTAACCAAAGAGTTAGCACTACATACCGTACAATACTCTAAGGTGCCATTGAATAAATGGTGTAAAGATAACGGGGGTGGGGGTGTGCATGTCATAATGATGGCAAACAAATCAAACATAGCAACCATCCTCACATCTCTCACTCAGTGCGTAAAGCATACGATGTCCACCACTACCAATCACTAGACCCATCGAAGTAGTGACGGAGTTCAACCTGTACAACTACCGCTATTACCAAGCTTACCACATGAAGTCATGACCAAATCTTTAAAAATGACCCCACTTCATTAGTCTATAGCTCTTTAGTTGTACTTAGGCCACTGTGGCCCTGAATCCGTTCACGTACTCCCTACACATAGTGATCCAAAGTAACAGACATCGACAACCCCTTAGCACACGTCCCGCAGCAAAGCCCAACTCATGAAGTTCCCTCCTTGGTTCCCATCTGGATCCTGAGGTACAACTCCTCATTTGGACTTCCTTTGCATCTCGGGTTTAGGTCTACTTGGTGTTCGATCCTCCGGTTTGGTTCGAGAAACACCCCACCTCCATTAAGGTCACTCACAAAGGGAATGCCTTAACTTTGGTGGAGGTTTATAAGTAAAAGCCACAGATGAACTCAAGACAGATATAAATACACATATTTTAAACAGCGGAAACCAAACAAACTTTTATTTCATCAATATGTGTATCAAACAAAGGTTTCCATAATTGTCTCAAAATACTTTCAACATTACATCCTCATAACTGCCTTGATTATTAAAGAAGCATGAAAACATAAATAAAGTGACAAAAATCCCCATAGTGATATCCAAAGCCATTATCCGAGCAAGAAAGATCCAAATCATACATCTACGTTCTTGGTGCTTGTAAAGAGTCTGATTGAGTTGAGTTGTTTCCTCCCTGTGGACCTGGGGGGGGGGGGAGGGGGGGGTAGGGGACGAAAGAAAAGAAGACGAAAAGAAAATAGGGCCAGACATAAAGCCTGAGTAAATCTAGTAACTCTTCAATATGTGAATAAGAAAAGGATATGGTGGATATAAACTAAAAATAGGAAAGTGTCACAAGCTAAGGAAGTGTCGAATGTACTATCACACCCATACTATATCTCTGCATCTATTTGAATTCATTCTAACTGGCACCCCATGGTGAGAGTGAAGTGATCCCCATTCTTATTAAAGATCGGCTCCTACTCGCGTTAACACGTGTCATACGACCCCCAAGAATTGTAGATACCCATGCTGGTCCTACCATGGGGTGTATCAAGACCCATGGCGGCGGCCCCGACACAAAACTAGAAGACATAGGTTATACTACTGGTGTCCCCAGTGCCCTGGTTGTCTGCTCCGGAGTGTGTGCACGCCCGCACCCCGTTAGACCTGCACTGTGCACCCACCGCCGTCGTTTGACCGCTTACAATCAGCCCAGTAATCGTGCCCCACCCTGCCTAGTTTTAGGGTACCGTTGATACCTAACTTTGGGTTACTGCTGAAACGGGTCCCTCGTTACCAGGAATTTCTAGTCAAACATGTTAAGTGGTTAAGTGTATGTATTTACCTAACCCCACCCATCAATTTTTGTTAACATGTTGAATTTGGTTAAGTATTGTAGTTGACTTAATCCTACCATCTGTCCTTAGCCTCTTAGGAGCACCAGACCACTCACATTAGACATGTATTGCTACGGTTACTGGATGTGTCGGTCGGTTCCGAGCAGGTTTACACCGTAGATCAGTCTAACCTCGGGTCCTTATTGGGCTCAATGCTTAACCACCCACATTGGATAGGTATTGTTGTGACTACTGGACAGCCGGGTGGGTCCGGGCAGGTTTACATCACAACTCAATCCAACCTCGGGTTAAGCATATCGTGTTTTCTAAATTTACATATTTTATTACTTCTCAACTATATGTAAATGTCATATCTTTTATTTTTGGGTATTTCAATTCATACCGCTTATGTGTCATAATCATTGGCATGTGCCAAACATGCCAACATATATTTTCATATTTTACCCAACGTTATTACCCCCGTTTGTTCGCAACGTTATAACATGTGTTGGGCTTGTCACAATTCAGCCCAACTTTATAAACGTGAGGAAAAGGGGAAATCAAGGACATGTAATACATAAAGGTGTGTGGCACATGAACTTGTAATTTGGCGATTCAATTAACATATAACATGGGTTATGTGAACTTGCATTCGAATCAAAGTATGACTAAGTAGGTGACATATGAAATGGCATAGTTTAGGCAAATACAAACTTGTGTTTACACATGTTAACTTGGCATAATATCAACCACAAAACTAGCACGTTGTATATTCACAAAAATGTACAATTTTTACATCTAATTATGTAGCCTATTTCAACATGGACTTGCATAGCTTATGAAACATAGATCCAATTATACTTGCAAACATAGATCTAATTATACTTGCCAATAAACATAAGGATGATATCATAGGTTTTGGATCATGTAGGCATAAAAGGTCTATAACATGTTTACATAAATTCTCATTTAGACTAAGGGAATATACATAGTCCATGCCATCGACATATACAAAAAGGGATCAATTTCTAGTTTTTGCCACAAGCTTGCAAGTGCCATTGTTTTTCATATACAATTGTTCAATAGGCTTGCATCAATCAATTTATGCCACAAACATCAATACACTAGTCATGATAGAACCATCACAATACACAAAGATTATTACAACACGATTCTATTTTCATCTAC
This sequence comes from Allium sativum, assembly GCA_030737875.1. NCBI lineage: Eukaryota > Viridiplantae > Streptophyta > Magnoliopsida > Asparagales > Amaryllidaceae > Allium > Allium sativum. Next base: position 441,481,244 of record CM060910.1, on the reverse strand, counting down.
ATCGAATCACATCATAGTTTTTATTCATATTTTGAAAGGTCACTATACTTACAACGTGTGATGAATTCTTGTTTTCTGATTTCTGTTATTCTGATTTGGAGATGCTCTCCTTTAGGTAGCATAGTTGTGTTGAATGATTTGATTAAGCTTTGATCTTCTTTTAATTTGATTCGTCTCTTAGACTTGTTGGCTTGTCTCTAGGCTTTCTAATTGACGACCATTTCTAGTTCTTCTCCAACAGCATGACGGCTTTTGTATTCTATTAATTGTGTGAATTTAGGGTTAGAATTGAGTTGTATTTATAGAATTTTAAATTGTTTTGAGCCGTCGATGAAGCTAGGGTGCATCCAGACCATCCATCTCAAGAGAGGCCAATTAAGAGGTGACACGTAAGCCCTAGTGACTCAGCCAAGCATCAGAATTCGACCAGACCCTGACTAGGCTAGCCAGGGCCTGACCAACTGGTCTTTCTGACCTGGGCGCACTTGGCAGGTGCGCCAGGCTAAAAATGTACTGGCGCACTTCCCAAGTGCGCCAGTTCATCTTTGTTCTGGCGCACTTGGCAGGTGCGCCAGGCTAAAAATGTACTGGCGCACTTAGTGCGCCAGTGCATTCTGACCCGTTTTCTGGTTTTTCTGCCCAACTTCGTTCGTCCATATCTTCTTCATACGATATCCATTTTACACAAACTTGAACTCTATCTCAAGCAGAATTTCGAGACGAATGCAATGGCGTAACCCCATTTCCCTTGATTTTATCATTTATAATTAATTATACTTTAATTTGTGAAGCTTAACGTTATAGAATTCACGGGGTGTTACATTCTCCCCCACTTAAAAGGATTTCGTCCCCGAAATCTTCAAGTTAGGAAAAATGTATATCCTACCATACAACAATCCATCTACTCAACCAAGAAACACAGGCATCCACTGTCCTTAAAAGACTTCTAATGCTTCATGATCATATGCATAGTGTGTGTACGTGTCCTTATCTAATGCAGAAATCAGGCGGTCTACTGATTCAGTTGACCTCCTTAATGCGAATCATGTAAGTGTCATGAATCCATTATGTATGCAAATTTTTCCTACTCATAATTCTACATGAGTGCATAACTATTCATACAAATGCGACGACCATATGACATCATATCAAGTTTTCAACCATATACAAATAAGAATACATATATGCATATGCAGTATGAAGTGATTGAGCCGATCTAAGACCTAGGTTGTGTGTGTATATGCATCCACGAGCAACCACTAGCAACCACTTGCAGTCATCAACCATAACATGTTTCAAATACATATTTATATCCAAAGGGGTTTCTACCTAAGGATAAAGGATAATATCGAGGAGATATACCTAAAAAGATAGATACAAGCACAACTTAAGAAAAAGAGAGGTCAAAGATGTACCCTCAAAAAGAAGAGGGTAGGCAGCGCGTATTCTGTCCTCAGTTTCCCAAGTCGCGTCTTCCTCGACGTCGCTCCACTGAACTTTAACGAGTTTGACTTCGCGGTTGCGTAGCTTTTTCACTTCAGTTCCTATGATGCGGGTTGGAACTCTCCTCACAGTTACTTCGCGTTCCACTTCGGCTTCTTCTAGAATGCTTGGCTCCACCACTTCCGTTGATTCATGTAGACATTTCCGGAGATGAGAAACGTGAAAGACGTTGTGAATTCCAGCCAATCTTTCAGGCAGATCTACTCTATAAGCCATTTTCCCAATCTTCTCGATGATAGGGAACGTTCCTACAAATCTTGGTGCTAGCTTTCCTGCGGATCCAAAGCGAACGACGTTCCTTAAAGGGGATACCTTAAGGAAAACACTGTCCCCAACCTCAAACTCAAGGTCGGTCCTTCTTTTGTCGGCGTAGGATTTCTGTCTGTCTTGGGCTGTCTTCATTCTCCTACGTATCAAGTCCACTTTCTTTGAAGTTTCTCGAATCATGTCTGGCCCAAGTATAAGCTTACCTGTAGACTCCCACCAACAAGTTGGTGATTTGCACGGTCTTCCATACAAGGCTTCGAAGGGTGCCATGCCGATGGTAGCTTGGTAGCTGTTGTTGTAGGCAAATTCCACTAAAGGAAGGTGATCCTCCCACGTCCCTCCAAAGTCAAGAACGCAAAGTCTTAAAAGATCCTCTAAAACTCTATTCACCCTTTCCATCTGGCCATCTGTTTGGGGGTGATAGGCCGTGCTCAAACATAGCTGTATGTCTACAGCTTCTTGCCGACTCCGCCAAAACTCACTTGTGAAAATAGGGTCTCGGTCACTAACAATGCTGGGGGGTATCCCATGGAGTTGAACTATTTCCTTGAGATAAAGAGATGCTAGAGATGAGGCGGTCCTTCTACTCTTGATAGGTATAAAGCGGGCGCTTTTAGTAAGCCTATCCACTATTACCCAAATGCTAGTGTTGCCTCTTCTCGACCTAGGCAATCCATCAATGAAGTCCATTGAAATGCTATCCCTCTTCCACTGTGGGACCTCTAGAGGGTGAAGTAGTCCTCCAGGCTTCTTTTGTTCCGCTTTGACCCGTTGGCAGGTCACACACTTAGAAACGAAATCTGCCACATCTTGCTTCATGCCGCCCCAAAAGAAAGTCCTTTTTATATCCTTGTACATCTTATCACCGCTAGGGTGTACAGTCATCTTGGAATGATGCGCTTCCTCGAGAACCTTCTTTATCAACTCCCTTGCTTGTGGGACGCATAATCTTCCATCTCGTCTCAGCCAACCCTTATCATCGATGGCGTATCTACTGAGGTGACTAGAAGTCTCACCCCTAATAAGTTTACCAATCACATCAACAAGCTGAGGGTCTTCACGTTGGCCAGCCCCTATTGAGTCTAAGAGAGTAGGGCGTACTTCGAGAGATACTAACAAACCCGGAACAAAATCCGAGGAGGGCCTAAAGTTAAAACTGGCCATATACTCCAAGTTTTGCCTTTCCACAAAGAGAGGGCTTAGGGTTAGTTTCTTTCGGCTCAACGCGTCTGCTACCACGTTGCCTTTTCCGGGAGTATAGGAAATTTCAAAATCATACGAGGCAAGAAACTCCATCCATCTTTGCTGCCTCAAGTTAAGATCCTTCTGGGAGAAGAGATATTTCAACGATTTATGGTCAGTGTATAATTCAAACATCTCACCTAGGAGATAATGGCGCCAAGACTTAAGTGCAAAGGCGATGGCGGCCAACTCAAGATCGTGGGTTGGGTAGTTCTTTTCATGAACCTTCAATTGTCTTCCACCATAAGCTACTACCCTTCCTTCTTGCATTAGAACAACACCTAGTCCCGTTCCACATGCATCCGTGTATACTGTGAACATTTTGCTTCCATCTGGCAAGGTCAGAACTGGGGCTGTTGTGAGAGCCCTTTTTAATCGTTGGAAAGCAAACTCGCAGTCCAAATCCCAAGTGAACGCTAGATTCTTCTTTGTTAGCCTTGTGAGTGGGGCTGAGATTTTCGCGAAATCCCTAATAAACTTTCGATAAAAACCAGCTAGCCCAAGAAAGCTTCGAACTTCGGTTGCATTTCTTGGTCTCTTCCAATCTTGTACTGCCACCACTTTCGCGGGATCCACAGCCTACCCTTCTTTGGACACTATATGCCCAAGAAACCTTACTTCTTTTCTCCAGAAATGACACTTGGAGAATTTGGCTTTTAGTTGATGTGCACGGAGAGTATCCATGATTTCTTTCAGATGCTGAGCATGTTCTTCCTCACTCTTTGAGAAGATTAAGATATCATCTACGAAGACAACCACAAATTTGTTGAGGAATTCCCTGAACACCCTGCTCATTAGGTCTGTGAAACAAGCGGGTGCGTTTGTCAAGCCGAAAGGCATGACAAGCCACTCGAAGAAACCGTCTAGGGTTCAGAATGCTGTCTTATCAATGCTGTCTTCAGCTACTCTTAGCTGATGAACCCAGTTGCCAGATCAAGTTGGGAGAAAACCGTCGCACCTACAAGCTTATCAAACAAATCGTCGATTCGGGGAAGAGGGTGCCTATTTTTCTTGGTCAATTTGTTTAACTCCCTATAGTCGACGCAAAGGCGAAGCGAACCGTCTGCTTTGGTTGCGAACACCACTGGAGCACCCCATTCCGAAATGCTACGTCTAATGAACCCATTTTCGAGAAGTTCTTTAACCTGCTTACTGAGCTCCTTTCTCTCCCTTGGAGCCATGTGTCTGACAGGTAAAGCTACAGGCTTTGCGTTATCCACAAGATATATGCGGAAGTCTATTTCCTGCCTCGGAGGTAAGCCTTTCACTTCCTCAAAGACATCCGGATATTCCCGGACTACTCTAACTGATTGCAAATTCTCATCAGAAGCATCAAGCGACTCTAGATAACTAAGCATAACAGCATTCAAGGGATTACAAGAAATTTCTAGAGTGTTACCAAGCCGAGTCAAGAGTCTAACTACTCTTTTCTCACAGTCAAGAATGGCATTACTGGATAGCCAGTCCATGCCTAAGATCAAACCATATCCCAAGAAGCCCAAAACAAAGGCATTACAACTAAACTCAATGCTGAGAATAGAGATTTTCAAACCCAAACAAACCATTGACAAGTAAGCGGAGCCCCCAATTGGATTTGAAACTACTATGGGATCTTATACCATACTAGTGTCTAGATGCAGAGATTCTACTAAGGCAGATGAAATAAAAGAGTGTGATGTGCCAGAGTCAAAAAGTGTACGAACTGGATGATCATAAAGATAGACTACACTTTCTATAGAAATATTACTACCTCGTTCCTGCTGAGGTGCCACTAGCGCATGAACCTGACCCTCTGAAGTGGATCCGACTTTCTGTCCCTGCCCTTTCTTCTTTGGGTAGTCCTTAGCTTGATGTCCAGTTTCTCCACAATGGAAGCAGCCACCCATCTTCGCCTTCATTTTCCGGCAGTCTTTTGATATATGGCCCACAATGCCACAGAAATTGCACCTTCTCTTCTCATGGGGCTTACTGTTCTTCCCTCCTTTCTTGAAGTCTGTTTTCTTTGCTTGTAGACCTTCTTTCTTCTCTTCCCCCTTAGTTTCTTTCTTGCCGTGGTCTTCCTCGTGTAGCAACGCCATGTCCACCAGGCTTTCATAAGTTGCACCCGTGGATACATGGGTCATGGCAAGGCTGTGTAGAGGTTCATTCAAACCCTTGACGAAGCGAAGTGCCTTCTTGTGTTGGGTGTTTACTAAGTCTAGCCCAAATCTGGTCAGCTGATTAAACTGATTAACATATTCCCTGATCGTCATGCTTCCCTGTTTCAGAGTTAGAAACTTTTCCATTTGCAGGCTTCTTTCGGCTTGGGAGAGGAATTTCATCTCAAACCTTGTCCTGAAGTCTTCCCATGTTTCCACCGCCCTTTGAGCATTAGTAAGTTCCCACCAATAGGAAGCTTCATCCTTAAGTAACCACACCGCAAGTTGTATCTTTTGCCTATCATCCACTCCAAAGATGACAAACAAATCCTCAGTCTCCTTTAGCCAGTTTCTTGCTCCAACAAAAGATTCTGTCCCATAAAAGCCTTTTCCACCCATAGCCTTGAAGTCTCTACAATGTTTTGCGAAGGCATTTCCAAGAGGATGCAGAGGAGGAGGAGGAGGAACCGCGACCACTGGAGGAGGGATGTCTGCTGGGCCCGCGCCATTGGCCCTTGCTTCTAAGTACCTCCTAAACCAGCCGGGAATCGCACTCCTTCCGGAAGGTTAAGGTCTCCAGACATGCTGAAACAGAAAGGAAAGATTCAAAATGAAGGATAGGGAAGGATAGATAGGGCACATGGCTTTCGGGGATTTTGTCTTTTTATAAATATAACACTTTTTTTCTTAAAAAAATGCTTCTTTAAACTTTCTTTTTGAAAAAAAATTCAAAAACTTTTATCTTGTCTGGTAAACCTATGCTCTGATACCAAGTGAAACACCCCACCTCCATTAAGGTCACTCACAAAGGGAATGCCTTAACTTTGGTGGAGGTTTATAAGTAAAAGCCACAGATGAACTCAAGACAGATATAAATACACATATTTTAAACAGCGGAAACCAAACAAACTTTTATTTCATCAATACGTGTATCAAACAAAGATTTCCATAATTGTCTCAAAATACTTTCAACATTACAACTCATCACTGCCTTGATTATTAAAGAAGCATGAAAACATAAATAAAGTGACAAAAATCCCCATAGTGATATCCAAAGCCATTATCCGAGCAAGAAAGATCCAAATCATACATCTACGTTCTTGGTGTTTGTAAAGAGCCTGACTGAGTTGAGCTGTTTCCTCCCTGTGGACCTGGGGGGGGGGGGGACGAAAGAAAAGAAGACGAAAAGAAAATAGGGTCAGACATAAAGCCTGAGTAAATCTAGTAACTCTTCAATATGTGGATAAGAAAAGGATATGGTGGATATAAACTAAAAATAGGAAAGTGTCACAAGCTAAGGAAGTGTCGAATGTACTATCACACCCATACTATATCTCTGCATCTATTTGAATTCATTCTAACTGGCACCCCATGGTGAGGGTGAAGTGATCCCCATTCTTATTAAAGATCGGCTCCTACTCACGTTAACACGTGTCATACGGCCCCCAAGAATTGTAGATACCTATGCTGGTCCCACCATGGGGTGTATCAAGACCCATGGTGGCGGCCCCGACACAAAACTAGAAGACATAGGTTATACTACTGGTGTCCCCAGTGCCCTGGTTGTCTGCTCCGGAGTGTGTGCACGCCCGCACCCCGTTAGACCTGCACTGTGCACCCACCGCCGTCGTTTGACCGCTTACAATCAGCCCAGTAATCGTGCCCCACCCTGCCTAGTTTCAAGGTACCGTTGATACCTAACTTTGGGTTACTGCTGAAACGGGTCCCTCGTTACCAGGATTTTCTAGTCAAACATGTTAAGTGGTTAAGTGTATGTATTTACCTAACCCCACCCATCAATTTTTGTTAACATGTTGAATTTGGTTAAGTATTGTAGTTGACTTAATCCTACCATCTGTCCTTAGCCTCTTAGGAGCACCAGACCACTCACATTAGACATGTATTGCTACGGTTACTGGATGTGTCGGTCGGTTCCGAGCAGGTTTACACCGTAGCTCAGTCTAACCTCGGGTCCTTATTGGGCTCAATGCTTAACCACCCACATTGGATAGGTATTGTTGTGACTACTGGACAGCCGGGTGGGTCCGGGCAGGTTTACATCACAACTCAATCCAACCTCGGGTTAAGCATATCGTGTTTTCTAAATTTACATATTTTATTACTTCTCAACTATATGTAAATGTCATATCTTTTATTTTTGGGTATTTCAATTCATACCGCTTATGTGTCATAATCATTGGCATGTGCCAAACATGCCAACATATATTTTCATATTTTACCCAACGTTATTACCCCCGTTTGTTCGCAACGTTATAACATGTGTTGGGCTTGTCACAATTCAGCCCAACTTTATAAACGTGAGGAAAAGGGGAAATCAAGAACATGTAATACATAAAGGTGTGTGGCGCATGAACTTGTAATTTGGCGATTTAATTAACATATAACATGGGTCATGTGAACTTGCATTCGAATCGAAGTATGATTAAGTAGGTGACATATGAAATGGCATAGTTTGGGCAAATACAAACTTGTGTTTAAACATGTTAACTTGGCATAATATCAACCACAAAACTAGCATGTTGTATATTCACAAAAATGTACAGTTTTTACATCTAATTATATAGCCTATTTCAACATGGATTTGCATAGTTTATGAAACATAAATCCAATTATACTTGCAAACATAGATCTAATTATACTTGCCAATAAACATAAGGAAGATATCATAGGTTTTGGGTTATGTAGGCATAAAAGGTCTATAACATGTTTACATAAATTCTAATTTAGACTAAGGGAATATACATAGTCCATGCCATCGACATATACAAAAAGGGATCAATTTCTAGTTTTTGCCACAAGCTTGCAAGTGCCATTGTTTTTCATATACAATTGTTCAATAGGCTTGCATCAATTAATTTATGCCACAAACATCAATACACAAGTCATGATAGAACCATCAGAATACACAAAGATTATAACAACACGATTCTATTTTCATTTACATCGAATCACATCACAGTTTTTATTCATATTTTGAAAGGTCACTATACTTACAAAGTGTGATGAATTCTTGTTTTCTGATTTCTGTTATTCTGATTTGGAGATGCTCTCCTTTGGGTAGCAAAGTTGCGTTGAATGATTTGATTAAGCTTTGATCTTCTTTTAATTTGATTCGTCTCTTAGACTTGTTGGCTTGTCTCTAGGCTTTCTAATTGACGGCCATTCCTAGTTCTTCTCCAGTAGCATGACGGCTTTTGTATTCTATTATTTGTTTGAATTTAGGGTTAGACTTGAGTTGTATTTATAGAATTTTAAATTGTTTTGAGCCGTCGATGAAGCTAGGGTGAATCCAGACCATCCATCTCAAGAGAGGCCAATTAAGAGGTGACACGTAAGCCCTAGTGACTCAGCCAAGCATCATAATTCGACCAGACCCTGACTAGGCCAGCCAGGGCCTGACCAACAGGTCTTTCGGACCTGGGCGCACTTGGCAGGTGCGCCAGGCTAAAAATGTACTGGTGCACTCCCCACGTGCGCCAGTTCATCTTTATTCTGGCGCACTTCCCAAGTGCGCCAGTGCATTCTGACCCGTTTTCTGGTTTTTCTGCCCAACTTCGTTCGTCCATATCTTCTTCATACGATATCCGTTTTACGCAAACTTGAACTCTATCTCAAGAAGAATTTTGAGACGAATGCAATGGTGTAACCCATTTCCCTTGATTTTATCATTTATAATCAATTATACTTTAATTTGTGAAGCTTAACGTTATAGAATTCACGGGGTGTTACAATTCGGTTCGCACCCTCCTGCTTGGTTCGGTTCGAATGCTCCTTTCTTGTTCAGTTCGGGTGCTCGGATGCCCCTATTCGGTTCGGATTGGGTGCCCCTATCCGGTTCGGATCGGGTGCCCCTATCCGGTTCGGATCGGATGCCCCTATCCGGTTGCTCCTATCCGAAAGCTCTTATCCGGTTGCTCCTATCTGAATGCTCCTATCCGAATGCTCCTATCCGGATGCTCCTATCTGAATGCTCCTATCCGAATGCTCCTATCCGGTTGCTCCTATCCGAATGCTCCTATCCGAATGCTCCTATCCGGTTGCTCCTATCCGAATGCTCCTATCCGAATTGCTGCAAGTTTTTCCAGCAAGCTATTTTCGCCAAACGACGGCGTTTTCAACCATTCTAACTTTTCTATGCAATCATAAAACATACCATACAGTCATAGCAACATGTATAATCATCCACAAACACTAAAACAACAATATGACATGTTTATATGGATCAAACATACCCAAAAACCCATGTTTTCCCTCAAGCATGTTTAGGCAAGACTAATCATATGATTAGTAAAACTTAACCAAATCAAACCAAATTTCTAACGGAGGTCTAAAACATTAATTCGAATTTTATAAATATTTTTCCAGAATTTTATCATGTTTAAATTCGCTAATCTTCACTAATTACCCTCAATTAACCGTAATTAGTGCAAAACTATGCAAATCACTCACCTTAGCCACAAATAAAACCTTAAAACTGAAATGATTCTCTGTTTGGCGCTGTTCCCAATGTAACACAGCAGCTCTAACCTTGCTTTGGTGTTATTCCCCCTTAATTTGATGTTGATTTAGCTTAATTAGCGATTAGAAGGTGATTTGGGGTGTTTTAGAAAGTGGAGGCCATGGCTAAACTTGAAGGAACAAAGAGTGGCGGCTAGAAAATGATAGAAACTGAATTCCCTAACCCTATCAGCCTCCCCATAACCCTAATCCCGAAATGGGTTATGGGCCCACTCACTAATCACCCAAATTAGGCCCGGTTAAGCTGTTTTTCACCATCTGAAACTTGTTTCAGCCATATCTCCCAAACGGTGAGTCCGTTTGGCTAACGTGACCACTCTACGGAATTGTAAACCATCATCCGGAGCCAATGGAAGTGGATTCAGGTCAAAACCCCTTTCCAGTCAAAAGTTATGGCCAAAACAAGATTAGCTAGGGGCAAAATGGTCATTTAAAAATCGGCAAAAATCATAAACATGGGAAATGACTCCAACAATCGTCTCCCAAAGTTACATGACCATACGACTTCGTATGTGAAATAAATTAATATTCTACGATCCTATGATGCGTAGAATGTGGGTCGTTACATCGTCCATTTAATGAATATCCACGGTCTTCAATTTCTCCATCTCGAATCAACATCTTCATGTATTTGCTGTTTCGAAATGGTTTTCAAATATAAGTTCGATCTCGGTCTTTCCGTACCAACAAACGTATAGGCCAGATTTGATAGTCGGTTATTTAACTATCAAATAAATAATCATGAGAATAAATATGTGTTCACTGATTCGATACTCGACATTACTTGGGCTTTTAATTAAAAATAATCAACTACAATTTAATTTAACCTTCTAAATATCTCAATATTTTTAACACAGTGTTTACATCTTATTTTAAAGAGTATTCACAAAACTATTTCGAATACATTAGAATTAAATAATATATATTACGAACTTTAATTTTATCGAATTCAACGTAAAACATCGTTACTTGTAAACAATATCCAACTCCTATTCTTCTAGAATAAACTCATTCAAAAACTCAACTTTTATTTCCTTTTACTTTTGGACATGTCATTAGATATATATTCAAAACTTTCCATTTTCATTACTTTGGAAATCCCATTATATATATTCTCAAGTCTTTCAATTAACATTACGTTATTATTTCTCATAAGGAAATAATAAATTATTCTTAACCTCTTTCCCATTATAAACTAATACCATCCTCAGATAATCCTGAAGTCATTCAAGTTGGGTTATTTATTTACCTCTCAGACCTTAATCAACAACGTTCTTATCTTAATAGATATGAGTTGTAATTCAAAACCCATATTTATTCTAATATCAAACAAATCTCACTAACTATTTTATTATTATGAAATGGTTTATAAAACCTTCTTACTTTTGGAATATCTCTTTTTAAATATAACTTAGTGTTACTTAATATGTTAATTAAGTACTCTCTTAGTAAACCACTTCTTAACCTTAACTTCTATCAAAGAATTCATTTTATAACTCGAATTATTATTACCAAATCCCATTACTAAATCTTTTACCAAATTCAATTACAAATCCCTTTTTAATCTTTTCCTTTTGAAATTCTCATTTTGATTCCATTCATTTCCCTCAATTCCATTATTTAATAATGCGTTAATTTAAAATTAACGCTTTAACTTTACATCTCTTTATATAAACTTCATTTATATGATTCTTGTTTAAGATAAACCCTTTTATTCTCAAATTACTTTTACTTAATTCTAACATTAAGTAACCATTAATTTAAGCTATTGTATTTGCTTAAAATTCCTTTTTATAACTTCACTATAAAAACTCGAGTTTATATTAAAACCCATTCATAAACCCCTTTCATAATTCAATTAGATTTCATTTCAACTATACTTAAATTATTATTAATTAAAATATTAATTTAGTTCACCATTAACTATTGTATAAGTAGTTATCTTCTTTTACTAACTAAACAATTAATAATTTCTTTTTAAAATCTTATTAAAATTAAAACAAATATTTGTTAAACTACTACATTAGATTAATTCAAAATGTACTAATTAAATAATCAATCCCAGTTAAAATGGTTGACTTAGTCAACTCAAAACATGGTTATCTCGTTAACCAACTCCAATTAGTTCTTCTTTGAAATTAATTAATAATATAATTAATTTAAATAAATTTCATTTAATTGTTTCTTATAAACAATTATACCACTTTTAACCATTAGGTTAACTTTTGCTCATTTACTTACAAATCTGATTAACATTATAACTTAATTTATAATATCAATTAATAATTAATTATAAACTCAATAATAATAAATATGTATTTCCTATTAACAAACTTTTATTCAAAATAATATATATATAATTCTATCTTCGGTTATAAAATAAAATTTATAACTTCATTTCTGTCGATTCATCTGACGGTAAATCAATATTTAGCAACCGATTGATTTATAGGCCATATAACGCCAATTACTCAACCAATATCACCCATTGGTTCAAACAAAACAGACGTTGAAATTCAGGTCAATGGTCAACAATCAAATCAATCCTCTAACCAGATTGGTTTAAACAGTTCATGTAGTGATAATATGAAAATGAATAACATCTACATATTTGAGGAATCCAGTTGGATCCCTCCAACCTGTTCTTCGCTGTATTCACATAGATTATTTCAAATAATATCATTTAATTTAATTTAACTGATAATTTCAATAACTATAAATAACGGTTATTTAACATCAATCAATTTATTTAAAATAACAAACAATTCAACCAATTCATTAAATCAAACACATTTATAATATAAACTTAACCAACAAGGTGTTAATCCCATTTTAACGCGGTTTAGAAAATAGTGATTCGGACCCATCCTGAAGCGTACGAGCGTTAACCAGACCATGAATAAAATTGCTGAGCAACACTAGAGCTCGCTCACGCACAAAGAGTAAATAATGAACCCATATCTACACAGTAACATATAAAATACAAAGGCAATGGCATTATACATAATTTTTGCTCCCATTTTGTGAATGAAACAAAGCCTGTATGTATAAATAAAGTAGAAAAGCACGTGCATTACAGAGAGGTCAGTCACATATAGCTCATTCACTCGCTCGTGCAAAATTATTTGGGGGGAGGGGGGTCGCTTGCACATCATAAGGGGACGCTCGCTCATGCCTAGTTGCTCGCTCGTTTATGCTCCTGTGCATAAAGTGACAGCTAGCGCCAGCTGTAGAGTGCGCTGCACCAGTTATTTGATGGCATTTCTGTAAATACAGGTGCGTGCGACCCAAACTCAATTCACTATAATTACAGCTTTGCCACCTGGTCCAAACTTCTCCTATAAATACCCCCTTTCACCGCACTTTGAAGGACCGATTCCTTCGCCCCGAAGGGCTACCCAAATCACTTCTCCACCATTCTCAAGCACTCTAAGCTCTCTCCAAACTCCATTATTGGCCGCCAAAGCTCACTTCATCTTCCTCCATCACCAAATGGACCAGGTCTCCTCCTTCCTCCATTACAGATCAACTCAAGCTTTCTTCATCCATCTCCAAGCCAAGATCTACCATCTCCAAGCCGAGATCTACCGTCTTTGAATTGAAATCCACCATCTCCATCCTCTCAAGCTCCATTCAAATCTATCCAACCGTAATTACTCCTATAAAAAGCTTGGATCTAACACCAGTTTCACGATGAAGTCAAGGAATATCATCTAATCATAAGATCTAATCCATTTCTTCCCGAATTCAAGTGAGATCGAAAGCTAAAAGAGAGCGAAGTGCGGAAAATCACCATATAAAGAGAGAACGAGCGAACATGAGAAGTATAGGACGATGAACTTTGTAAATCTCTCATATGATAATGAAATGGCTTCCAAAGTGGACGTAGATCTACTCTAGATCAAACCAATATAAAATCTTGTGCATTTACGTACTTTTTCCTGCTTATTTTGCGATTGTGGCACCTTTTAATTTCTAACCATATTGGTGAAGTACGGTTTACGTGCCTTTGTTGTTGAACCATTTTTGGTTTAAACACAAGGTAAGCTACCTTCACTGGTTCCAATCGTTAAAATAACGATTTGGTTTTCATTTAAATTGAACAACATTTAATTTCATCGGTTCGATCAATATATAAAGATATATTTAACAAACAGTCAACCATTAGCCATTATAGCACACAAAATAAAAATTCGACTTATATAAAATATAAGTGGGGAGAACTGAGTGAGTTTAACTCACTTTGATTTGATTTGTCGCTGAAGTGGTTCGGTTATAGTTAAATTAAGCAGGCGTTTAATCTAACTGAAATTTCCAACTGCCTTCATTTCTGTCCAAATTAGTTCCATAATATGGTGCTTGTTGAGACCGTTCCGATGTTTCTCGTTCTGTCCAATTCTGATCATATATGATGGTGTTATCAATATTTTAAGGTTAACGATTTAATTAAACATTATAATCCTTAATTAACTTTTAAGATTAAACTAATTACTTTTAAACAAAAATTGGGCCAATCAATTTTTCTGTCCACGTTTATGCTTCATTCACTGGTTCCCTTGTAACCCCATACTGTTCCTGCTTCACCGAAAAAAATTATTTAAGTTTTAAGTTAACATGATGTTTAATTAAATAATTAACTTAATTAAACATTAACTAATTACTTCATTACAGTAATTAGGTCGATACTTCCTCCTTTATCCACATTGCCTGCTTCGTGCTCCCATGCTTTGTCTTCTCGTTAAACAAATTTGTGCTCCACTCTCCTTCCAAAAACAACGGCCTCGATATTGTCTTCATGCACGAACTCTCATTCAGGCTTCTCCCCTTCGATAAAACGTCCCACTCTTTGTTTCCATGCTGATGTTCTCTCATTTATAACCCAGAAAATAGCACGCACCGTCCTCAGCTTCACCATGCCACCTGCCGACCATCAGCCAATGATCAGACTGTGCCGAAACAAGCTCCTTGACCCGCCTTGCTATCGACCGGAGTCCCTCTCCACCTAACGTCGTTTGTCACCGGCGATTAACCCACAACCATCAATGCCTTCGAAGAGAATTACGACCACTATAGTTCTTCATTTTAGAACACCACCGTTCAGACGAGAGGTCCTGGTGAGCTGATCCAATCTACTGTAGAAGGTTTCAGGTATAGATGTGTGGATGTCGATCAATTTGTGGAAGAGGATCAGTGAATGTAGGCCATTCAATTTAGTGGTGGCGGCTCCTAAAATGCATTGACCAAGAAGAAATGAAAATAGGGTTTTGATTGTTTACGGCTTGGTATTTATAAGGGGATGGGTTAGAATTATTAATATTATTTTATTAAATGAAACTTAACGTTGAAGTATCACCTCAAAATATCTACATACGACCTTTGTTTTTGTCAAAAAATGTAATCCTAGCATATAAAAATATTCCAGACCTGATGGGGCAGGTTTCGTCAAATTCCAAGATCATTTGTAAAAAGTCCTTTATAAATCACAGGCTAAAAATCACACGCTTAAATTTCCCGTGATCACAAAATAAATCAAATCAACTTGAAACTTTAAAATTCTACTAGACCTTTTCCCTATGGATCCAATGAAATTTGTTTCGTTAAAATCGGATTCCATTTGGCCAGTCGTTTATTCCTTTAAAGTTACCCCTGTCTAAATTGGCCAAAATAATATAATTGATTAAGGCGTTTATCGTTGCCATGATCTAACGGTATGCCCAATCGATACAAAAATTGAAGTCTTATAATAATTAATTAATATGAATCCAATGACGCAAGTTTTGTCACATTCCGAGGTTGTTTCCCAGTATGTTATTTTTATACGCCAACCAATGCTATTTTTGACACCAAATACCCGATGTCCAAAAATAACAATCTACCTGCCTATTCTGATTCTAAACATCAATACGAACTCAACGGAATTAGTTTCATGGCTTAATTTGATCACCTGCTCAAGTTATACACAAATACCCCTCTATTAAATTAAATTAATTTAATTACGCGCTATAGAAAATGACTGGGCATTTACGGCTGCCGTTGTCACATACGACATCGGTTTGCCATGAAATTTAATACCGTACAATAATTTAATCTTACGGTTCCAACAAAACTAATTTCATTGAAAACTAAGCCCATTTGCAAAATCGCTATTTTAAAGGCCTATATATAATATCGATTGAAATATTATAAAAATCCAAAATAATCTAATTAAATAATAATTAATTATTATTATCGTAAATATCCAAACCGAATACATCTATAACTTCAAATATAACATATACAACTCAGTATTTTCATCTTCGAGTTAAACGTTATCTGAATTAAATTAAAAAGCCTATTAATTATTAAATAAATGTTATCGTTTGTTAATGATTTCTATATCGACTATTTTAAAATTTGAATTGGACATAACTAACAATCTATAACATGAAATCTGGATTTTTTTTCTTCCATATGAAAATTATAATCTACCAGATTCCAACGTTTCTTATTTCATAGAAATCCGACTTATATCGGATCTGATATATTCAATTGAAGTTCAAAACTCAATATTACGAACTACCGCGCCATTACGAGCTCATTTTAAATTATATACAAATTTAACGTTTAAACTTCGTTTTAATATATGAATTCAATATTAAAATTCCAAATATAATATTTAAAATAATAAATTAAATTAATTATTTGACTACCAAAAATACGGTACATTAAACAGTGCTTATGGATCAGCCGAAAATCTGCTACAGTGCCTATGGGTCGGCAGGAAATCTACTAAAGTGCATATAGGTCGGCCGGAAAAACTCCTATAGGATGGGTCGGCCAGGAAACCGCTACAGGATGGGTCGGCCGGGAAACTGCTACAGGATGGGTCAGCCGGAAACTGCTACAGTATGGGTCGGCCGGGAAACTGCTACAGGATGGGTCGGCCGGGAAACTGCTACAGGATGGGTCGGCCGGGAAACTGCTATAGGATGGGTTGGCTGATAAATTACTACAGGTTGGGCCGGCCGGAAATTTGCTACAGGGATTGGCCATTGCTACAGGGATCAACCATTGCTGCAGGGATCGATCTTTGCTACATTGATGTGTTCGTTGACCGTCGTAATGCCACAAATGTGATGACAACTCAAAGATGTTCTTAGTTTGTTGATAATGGTTGGATGGTCGCCGTCGATGACGACTAGAGATAACGAAGGTCGACGAATTATCGTTGTCTTTGGTTCTAGCCAACCCAAAGCAAGGGTTACACGATTTCATCATATGGTCGAGTACCATGGGAAGTTCGAACGGGTCTAGATACGTTTCGTTGTATGGCGTATGGGTTTTGGCTAGAACCGGGGTTTACCATTGGCCCTTGACAATTGATGGCTTGTCGTTCCCAGTCATACGACTAACGATGGTTTCAATGCAGGATTGGCGGTGATGGCCAGAGTCAGTCATGGATGATGGATGTTTTATTTGTACCATAGATTGTCTGATGTTGAAGGAGATGTTTCTTGGCTTCTTGTCTGATATTGGTTTAGGACTCTGGGCTTGTGCTTGAGGGATGTTGGGCTCAATTAGTATGGTTTACGTGAGATATATAATTGGTTGCCATGATGTTATTGTCCAGTTAATTCTGATTGTTGTGAATGAATGCTTGTTCTGGATTCCATGGATGTATGGTTGAAATGCTTGATGTAAAGGCTATCACTGTACGATATGGGGAAGACGGGGTTGAGTTCTTCTCTTGTATTATGGGTAGATTAGTTAGTTTATCTTCCTATTCTCATATACTTTATTGATGATGTTAGATAGATGTTTTATCGCTCACTAAGACTGTTGTCTGACTCAAGGTTTTATGTTTCCCTCTTATCACCTTGGGTTGTTCATCCGATTTTTGGATGGGAAGACTAAGTGACATGTGATATCCGGGTGAGGACGATGTTGCAGTTCAGTGGCGAGCAGGAGGCTGGCGTATTATCCTTTATACTATATAGTATCTATTTTTCCGTTGTTTGTTGTTTTACTCTGAGTGCCGTAGTGAGGCAAATTTGTACAGACATATATGTTGTGATCCTGGTGTTGGATATACTTTCTAGTTGTTATGAAAGTTTGGAGTTTTTCTACTCAAATATGCTTCACTATTATTGCATGTTGTACTATTATATTTTATCCTTGCGCTGTGAGTTATACGACAGGTTCCGATTGTGTTTCATACCTTGATGATCGTCCATGGCTGCCTGGCACATCTTTCAGCGCATTATTCCTCCTGTTTAGGGTAGGAGTTATAGGCGATCGTCACACCGATTATATTCTGCTTCAAACCTGAGGATAAGCGATGCTCAAAAGGTGACTGTACGAATAAGGCATAGCTCGAATCCAAACAAGCAATAATGTTTCCTAAGGAATTGAAGCTAATATCCTTCAATGTTGTCAGTATAAGATATAAAATGAAGATTGAGCAATAGTCATGCAATGGGGCAAGCCGTTGTGCAGTCGAGATTCAAAGTTTTTACATAGCCTAGGATGGTCTACGATACCAAACACCATTGGAAGAAGCAACGATACTACGAGGCAGCAAGGCTGCAATATACATACGAACATCTCAGAACACGGAGAAAGTCAATATGAGCAAAGACAGGAATAGTGCAAGAAGCAATTCATTTTTTGCATAGTGTTTAAACTCCAAGACCTATCTCTAAGACTCATAGTTCCCAGGATGGATGCTGCAAAAGCAGAATACAAAATGCTGGCTTAGTATAACTTATTAAGCAATGCACATAAGCCACTCAGTTTCCCGAAAATCCTACGGTCATGGCCACCTAGAGGAATTGGTGGAGAAAATGAGTTAGGCTAACTAAGGCATCACTAATAATTGCATGAGGCAGGCTAGACTAAAAATTTCATCAAATGAATTGTCAGGTTTTCTCGATGAACATACATGCCAAGAGAAACTCTCCAGTAGAATTGGGTCAATGTTGCACCACTATTCATCGAAATAAAGCAAAAGGGTCCAAACGAGTCCAATATGCATTGTCGACCAGTTTCAATGCCATGTGCAAGTTCAAGCTCAAATTCCTGAGTCCAATCAAGCTACTTCAATAGAGCCGAAAGGCGAACAATCAACAAATTCCTCTATTCCTGGAAATCTCGCGTTAGATTCAGAAATGCCAAACTGAAGGCACGCTTAATTAAAAACATATTTAGTTAGCACCCAATGGCATCTCTTTAGCAAATTGTCAAGAGAACGGGGAATAATCAAAAATTGATCGTTTACAATCCAGAAGTTGCAGTCGTTCTAGCCTTAGAAACTAAAACTCCAATTTAAGCAGAAGTGATCTCCTTTTCAGAATGATAATTACTCGTCTGTCTGGACAGGTTGTAGCAGTTAAAAGGTATGTGTGACTTATCAGATATGAGTTCAACTTGTGTTGTTAACTTTAGAAAGTGTGTATTGCTTCAAAAAAGGTTCAACAGATGAGCAAATATTCATAACGACCGAACCAACATGGATCGAGCACGATCGGCCCATTATGGGTCGGACATGACCGATCCATCATAGACTGGCCTCGACCAATCCATCATGGGTCGGCCATGACCGATCCATCGCAAATCTCACTTGTTTCTTGCGCCTTGACAAAAATTGAAGCATTCACATACTAGCACAGCATCAAGAACGGCGAATTTTTAATCCAAAATTGAAGTGCCTATCAGTGTAGAAAATTCTTGCAATGATTTTAAGTTGCAGGCGATCCAAAGACCGATTTAATACAAATGTGACACTCAAACTCCCATTTTGGAAGCTCAAAATCAATAAGGTCATGATTAGCAAATGGTGAACAGGAAATTCAGTCAATAATTTGTTGAAGTACACAGCGAATGTCACGTGCAATCAGCATCAAAATTGAGAAACATCATACAAAGCTATCAAAAAGGATTCACATAATATTACAATGGTATGGCCTACAAATTAGTGCAGTCACCATTAGAGCTGATCAACAATCGAAATTCAACTATCACAAGTTCGCCAAATCTGTGTGCAACAAGCTATCATCGGAAAAATGTGCATAACGTTGATTTATCTCCAAAAATATGGGTAGCTGAACACAACATTTGCAGTTAAAATTGAACAGCAACTCACTAAAACATACAGATAAGCATCAAAAATCAGATTGACAGATCAATTCTATGCAAGTATCAAAGTCAATCGTCCAAAATCTCAAGATATCCAGCAAACTTCGGATTACAGATAGATCTTCAATCAATCTGGCCTTGAATATAAAGCATCGGGATCTATTATCTCAGACTTAGCATCACCAATAAATTCAAAGTCAGCTTCAAGAAAATTTGACAAAATCCAAATTAAAATGTGGCATCAAGCACAAAAGATTTTCCATATACAACATTGCAGCTCAAATAAGCATCATTAACAACAAAAGTTGAATTCAAAAATTGAATTGCCAACCAACATGGAAAACCCTTATATCACTGTCAAGTTAATAACATTGCGGAGTCCAATTTAATGCATCAAATTAAGTCCAAAAACATGGTATATCACATGGAGATCCGAGACCAAATCGAATTATCAAGCATAACAGTCACGATCAAAGTCAAACAGCCGTTTGGTCAAATACATTACTTGCATCTCAGTGCGATCAAAAGAAGCAAAGACCAAGTCTTAAGCATCAGCGGACTTGCCAAATCCATGATCCAACAGTGGTGTACAAACAATATTAAAACAGTTTGTTGAAAGGCAACCAACCTTCGGATTTACGTCAAAATCAAAAGTGGAGCACAGGTTTAAACAACAGCATCAAGCCATAAACCAACACGAAAAATTCACAATATATTCGACTCAAATTTGAGGAACAGTCTGCTCAAAACCAACAATAATCAAAAGAAAAAATACAGAGCAGTTTACGCAAAAAGAGTTAATCAATTTCAGAATTAAAATGTATAAAGCTACAATGCCAGATCAAAGTGCTCGACAGCCCCATAAATCAAACTGATTAATGTACACAATCAGATCCAAACAGCAAATTGCTGAGGCACACGTTCTAAGTTATAATATAAATCAAACTCAAAAGTAAAACTGGGCTTCAAATTCGGATCTAGCCAGAATTTGATCAGGTTTGTTTTCGGATCCAAATCAATAAACCAGTATATGCACCATCGTCAAAGCATAAAGTCGCAACCAGAAATCTCCGGCAATCAGTGCTAAAGGTTGTGCAGGATGCACAATCTGATTAAAGAGGGCATCAGTTGGGAACAATGCAGGAAGTTGGAGCTACGGTCTAATCTTCTCAAAGGACACTGGCCGCCATTATAATTTTTTGTTACCAAATATCCGTGATGGAGATGAGATAATGAGAGCTATCCAGAAAAGGATAATATATATGGATTTCAAATGGGCTTTGTGACCCGTTAAGGAGGATTGCATTCGATCTATTGCCAAGAAAATGCTCTAGTCCATCATGCAAAGAAGTGTTCGACATACATTATAAAGTGTGTGTTCCGATCCAAAATAAAATAAATACCCAGTATATATATATATATATATAAGGAACCTAATTGTATCTGATCTGTTAAAAATAAATATAAACGATTTATCAATATGCGTTAACACTGGTTGCAACATTCATTTCGAAGTTTATACTTTTCACAAGTAAAAATATAAATTTTGAGAAGCAAATGTTAACTCCATTATAAAACGTAGTCCAAAAATCGTATGTGTTACACACAAGAGTGATAGGTCATTATATTTTAAATCAATGGATCAATGATTTTTTAACATGGAACAAGCACAAACTTTATGATGGATCGGGCGTAAATTAAATGTTGGATCGAGCGGAAAAATATTTGATGGATCGGGTGGAAAAACCTTCTATGGATCGGTCATATATTGACCCGGATGGATCAGTCATTTGTATGGGTAACAGAGCATGGGTCAAGCATATTGGGTTTAACACTGGAACAACATCTTTAGGAGGAACCACGTCAGCATGGGTTGGTGTCGGTTAACAATATTTCATGAAGCATGGCACGTGTTATAAATATGTGAAGGCAGGAATTGCTGGGGACAGTATAAGGCAAATGGATCATTCAATATATATGAAGCCACATATTATCATTGGATCGGTCATAATATTAATAAAATGGCAAACATGTAAATACAATGGACCAACTTCATATGGATATGTTGCTTGAAGGAAAATAACGTGCACACAGTGGAATTCTCTGCCTAGATCGACAATACTGCATATATAGGAAGGCATAGCTTGCTTGAACACCGTACAAATAACAGTGACTATACATACGTTCAAAGGCATGTTGACATGCACATGGATCGATCCAAAAATGATTCAGTGACAATTATGTGGTATATGGAGCGCAACACTCATATTAAGATAGGTCAACATTTATGTAAGTATACAGCTGGGTGGTATAAATAAAATGCATGCAAAAGCAAGATGGATCTGAATTAGATATGCCACATCAGCGTGGTTCAACACAAATAATTCAACGTGTTTAATGCCCACGTGTCATGGATCGGTGAACCTGGTATAGAATGGATCGACAGTTCAATATAGAAGGATGGATTGTTCAACAATCATTTAAACCATGGGTCAGACATTTACTTTCAGCCCTAGATTGGTTATGATTTATACAGTCAGTGGCAATTACGTGAATAATATGGATCGGTCTAAAAAGGAATGTTGCATGGATCGGTTATAGACATAAGGCAGTTGCATTGGTGTAAATATGGTGAATCGGTACAAAAAAGAATGGCCGAGCGTGGTCAATATATGCATGGGTCGGATATCCGATCCATAACCCTCTCACACCAAATTACTACTTCGCCATTCCCCTTCAAATCACTCCTATAAATACCCCATCTCTACACATATTGAGGGATGGAACTTTCTCTATATGAAGTGATGCCTAGCTCATTTCTAAACCATTCCAAATCACTCCAACCTCCATTAAAGCTCTTCCAAGCTTAGATTCAACATCTCATCCACCATGAAATCATCAAAGTTCCTCTAAGTACTTAAATTGTTGAAGATCTACTCCAATAATCATTGCAATCAAAGAGATCTCATTACTTCCTTGGTGAAATTAAGTGAATCCAAAGATTAAAGAGAAGAAGTAGAGAGAAATATTGTAAAAGAGAGAAAATGAGTGAAATTAGAGAGATTATGTACCTTGTAAAATTGAAAGTGATAATGAAAGCACTCTTCAAAGTGGACGTAGGCCAAACCACTGTAAATCATTGTGTTCTTACCCTTTTTCCGCGTTTGTGGCTACCACTTTTCTAGATTTAAATTGTTTGTGAAGTACTGAATTACACCTTGGGGTGTTAATGCCATTTTTAGCTTTAACAACCGCAAAGATGCAATGTAGGAACCCGAAGGAAAGATTCGCGCTTCTTATCCGTTTCTTTTTTAGAGTACGTTCATGGCTTCTTTTCCAAACTTTTATTTTTGTATTTACTTCTATCATCCGAGTTATTTATCCTATCATTCGAAACTTTCGATCCTTATGTAGAATCCAATGGTTGGAAACATTTGTTTGAAACATGTTATGATTGATGATTGCAAGTGGTTGCTAGTAGATGCTCGTGGATGTGTGTGCATTTTAGATTTTCTGTGAGTGGAAATGGATGTATCATCATATGGATGTTGCATTTGGACTAGTGATTGTGCACATATATAGAGCTTACATGTTATACTAGGAATATTTGCATACATTTTGGATTCATGGCACAAACATATATTGCATTAAGGAGGTCAACTAAATCAGTCGACTGCCTGATTTTTGCATTAGCATAATGACATATATACACACAATACTTCGCATAAGTTCATACAAGCATTAGAAATCTCTTAAGGACAATGGATGCCTGTGAAAGATGGATGAGTAGATGGTTGTAGCTAGATGTTAGGATTGCAACATTCTTCTAGACTTGGAGATTTCGGGGACGAATTCCTTTAAGTAAGGGAGAATGTAAGACCCCGAAATGTAATACTCAATAAACATGTTTAAAGATAATAAATTAGAAAAAAACTTAACTAAATATTTAGAATTAAGTGAAACCGGCATTACCGTTGCATTCGACTAGGAATTCTGGTTTAGACAGACCCCAAGTTTGCGTAAAACGGACTACGTATAAAGAAGTTATAGGCTCTAAAAGTTTGTGTACATATAAGAGGCTTATGTATAAATACACGTCAAATTAAATTCTAGAATTTCGAACGAGATAAGCGGGAATTGGGAGAGGGAAATTGTCCCGTTAAGGGACGACCCACTCCAGCTCAGTCGACCCATGGGTCGACCCAGGGGTACGTGGGCCGACCCACCCCGGATCCATCCGGATTCTTCCTGTTGAACCTGGATGATTTTGTGGCTCCATTTATGTTGACTCAGCATGACTTGTACGGTTCAGATTTAAAACCTAAGATCTAAGGGTTGATGTTGGCTCTATAACTCTATAAATAGATGGCTTCCCCCATTCTGAAATTCACACAAATTCTTCACATCTTACTTTGCCTCTAAATTGTTCTATAAATATAAGAATATAATAGGAGAATGCTGCTAAAGTTTGGATCAAATAAATGCAACATCAAGACTTGCATACACACACAACTTGGATTGGACTTGGCCTTTCTGTGGCCTAGTATTATATACATATTTATCTTCACCAAGACTCATTGTGGGTTTCATTTATTTATAGATCTGATTTCTTAGGCCTTGAACATGGCAGTTAAATAAAAATAGTTAGGATCTATAATGTTAATTATACCTATTCTCACTGTTAATTACCTATGTCTGTGACATTATGCCAAGTTATGCATATGCCTGTGATGTTAGAAAATTAACAAGTTATACATGTGCCTGTAATGTTGGAAAATTAACGGTTATATATATCTATCTTCCTTTTCCCATTTTTTATGTTTATTTCCAGTCTTGCCTATATGCATGCGTGATTTGATTCTATTTCTCTTCTCCTATTTCTCTTTTTATTATACACCAAGCCTAGTCCTTTGGTAGCCTAGGCTATACCCAATTAAAAGGGGCATACTACTGGGGCAGGAAAATGAATAATATAAAAAGAGAAACTTTGGCATTTTATTTGCTTGGACTGATTTACTATAATTTGGGGAAAAGGGTAAATATACATGTTTAGACCTATTGTAGATACTTGTTGTAAGTAGACATTATGCATAAACCTATAACTTGGAAATGTAGTCAATGAATAATATGCATATAAACTGGACATGTTAAATTGGACTTAAACGGACATTAAGTAAATGACATGTAAAAAATTAGGTTGTACACACCTAATGACGTTACAACCATGCTTATTAGTAAAAACTAAACCTATTAGGTTAAACATAAATAGTAATAAGCAAAGAGGTCCCCCATCTGCTGTTGTATCGGGTTTTGAGGATTCTTAAATCCTAAATATTTAGGGGTACAAGCATAGGGGTTTTGCTTGTGTCAATCTGCTGTTTGGAATTCATATCAGTCAGTATCCTTGTAGGTATCTTATAATGGGGGCCCCGCACTAGGTAAGGGTCAGGGCATGCTTTACTGAACAGGATGGTAAGAGTTCACATGGGGATGGTTACGGGCGCGTTCCAGCGGAGTCATGAGCGTGAATGGGTATGACTAGGGATGATAAGATGATATAACACAGTAAATAGGTCTGTGTCATACAGTTGCTGGGTTAGGGAGTGATACACCCTGCTGTCGGGGTTGGCACAGAGTATTTACATAGTAGGGAGCCGATCGGTTGGGTAGTAATTAGGGTACACCTAATCCTGCTATTATGTAATTAGGTTAACACCTAATCCTGTTATGTAATTAGGTTAACACCTAATCCTGTTATGTGATTAGGGTACACCTAATCAAGCTATTTAATCCTAATGTTTGTTTCTGTTGTAATCCTATTGATATGTAATTAGGAAAAGACCCTAATCTTGTTGAACTTATTATACTAGTATGGTGCACACATATATGTTTAGACATACTTGTTTTAGGATATAAATGTGAAGCATTACTCGATCATGATTCATTCTTGTTTATTTTGTTTAGCTTATTCATATGGCACTGTACCTTTCTTATCTAGTCTTATTTACCTATCTTGACATTCCTAGTTTATGCATATTTGTAAATCATCGGAACTCGCCAGACTTTATGTTTGACCTTTTTTCTTTCGCCTCTTTCTTCCTTTTTCCCTCCTCAGGTCCTTAGAGTGGAAGCACTCAACAGTGACTAGGATTTCTCTAACTGCTTGGATTTGACTTGGATTCTTGTGATGTATCGTTTTGACTTGCTCTCTACTTGATATGATCTTATATACTTTGGTATTTTTTTAATAAGAGGTTTTTTAAGTCAAATTTGAGACAATGGATTAGTTGTAACTCGGTATTGATGTATTCCTGAAACTATGCTTTGTTTCTTTTATGAAAAAGTTTAAGTTTTTCCGCTGCATATTTTATCTGTCTTGTATATCCTCTGTAATGATTACCTATTGCACTTCACGGAACTTAATGCATTCTCCTAAGAGTAACATTAACGGATATGGGGTGTCACATTGATACTTGTGCCAAAGATGATAGGAGAAACATTAGATTGTATCGAGATCGTTCAACAACGAATGAAGGAAGCCCAAGATCGTCAAAAGAGTTATGTCGATAAACATCGAAAACATTTGGAGTTTGACATTGGTGGCATGGTTTTCATGAAGATTTCGCCGTTGAAGCATGTTGTTCGGTTTAGAAGTAAAGGAAAGTTAGCTCCAAGATTCGTTGGACTGTTTCAGATAGTCGAGCGGATTGGAAAGCTCACGTATAAATTGGATTTACCCAAGAAGATGTCGATTGTGTGCAATGTTTTCCATGTGTCGTTTCTACGGAAGTGTGTGCATGATTTGAATGTGGTGGTATTTCCAGAACAGTACGAAGACCTAGAAATCTCTTCTGTAATTTCGAAACCTCGTAAGCCACTTCGCGTTATGGGGAATGACATGAAATAACTTAGGAGGAAGACAGTTAAGCTAGTCAAGGTGCAATGGAGTGAGGATGATGATGATTGTATGTGGGAAACGGAAGAGCGTATAAAGACGATCCATCCAGAACTCTTTATTGGTATGACCCATTAGTGTCGTGTTACCTTACACCATTGTAACTTGTATTATTCGTTAGAATTCTGTATGCTAGGTTAAGGCTATGGATTCATATTGATGGATGCTAGTTTGGATGGTAAATTGGCTGCTCATGGATGATAGGCATGTAGAGTTGTTTTTGGTTGTTTGTTTTTGCTTGGGATTTCGGAGGTGAAATTCCTAAGGGGGAGGGGAGAATGTAACGGCCCGTATTCTACGTATCAGAGGATCACAAAATATTTTTATTTAGTTCCCTAAGGGTAGATCATTCTTATATTTTGATATGTTGGTTATAGGAATGTAAGATATGTCCATAATTTTTATCAATTTTATCTGTGACCATTTTGCCCCTGTTGTTTTGTACAGGGCATAATTTTTGACTAGGATCGAATTAGGTGTTGAGATCGATTTCATTGGAAATGAAATGGTGTTACCAATTTCGTAGAGCGGTCACATTAAAGATTTGTTTCAGCGGTTTGGGAGGAATCAATGTTTTTGTGATACACAATATCTGGAAAGGTTAACTAGTCATTAGTGGGCTGATTTGATGAGGTCCATTAGTGGGCTAGTTAGATGGATATAAATAGGGGTAGAGACAAGTAGAATGGTTTACTTTCTTAATTTCTTATTTGGTTGGGGTTTGAGATTTTTCCAACTCCAATCAAATACAACTTTCCTCTGTTAAAATCTTAGATCTACATTGGAAGATTCAAGATCTACATCATGGAAGGCTAGATCAACATCAGGAGAGAGTAGATCGCATCAAATTCAGTGATTTGAAGATCGTTCTTCGCTATCCGGATTTGTAGATCATCATTTTCAAGCTAATTTGAAGATTTGGTGAGTGATAAGCATCTCTCACATGAACTTAATCGAATATATGGGTTGTTTGATCTTATTTTCACCATTTCAAGTTGTTTTCACCTAGATCTACATCATGGTATGCATATTTTAATTCGAACCACTATAGGATCTAATCTAGCAACTTGAATCGGTAAATTTCTATGTTAATTCATGTGTTTTTACAAGTTAAATCCATTTGTTTAATTCGTTTATTATTTATCATGAATTTGGTGATTTTATTATGTTTGAATGATGGAAAATTATTGTGTTAATACTTGTTGATGGTTTCATTGATTTGTGAAATTGAATGTTTTGCACGAGTTTTAGATCGAATTGGAGTTGGATCGGGCGAGTTTTTGCAATGGATCGAATCAGGAATTCTTAGCATGGATCTGCTGGCTTGTTCTCCAAAAAATGGAGTGGATCGGGAGTAAAAATGGAGTGGATCGGGAGTAAAAATGGTGATGGATCGGTCGTTTTCTAGTGGATTGGGAAAAACTGGAGTGGATCGTAATTTTTGGGTTTAACAGTGTTTACAAACGGTGTAGATAGTGATGGATCAAGCAAGTTCTGGAGCATGGATCAGGAAAAGTTCTAGACATGGATCGGGTAAAGATCAGGCATGGATCGAGAGAGTTCTCTTATGGATCAGGAACAAATGCTCCAGTGGATCGGGCAGGTTTTCGAAGTATGGACCAGATATGTTTTTCTGGATGGACCATATACGTTTTTCTGGATGGACCGGACATGTTCTCTGGATGGACTGGACATGTTTTTTTGGATGGACCAGATATGTTTTTCACCACGGATCAGGCATGTTTTTCACTATGGATCGGGCGTGTTTTTCACCATGGATCGGGCGTGTTTTCCACCATGGATCAGGAATGATCTGGACATTGGATCGGGTGAGTATATCAGGTGGATTGATTATCAACCAAACAATATTGGTTTTGGGTAGACGATGATCGTGGCTTTGACGTAAATTCAAGGGGTTTTCGTTGATTGGTGTAATGCAACGAATGTGAAGACGACTCAAAACTGTGAGATCGTAGATAATGGTTGCTCGAGACGGAGTCTGAGCTTGTAGATAGTTGCCGGTGATGACGACTAGAGTTATAAAGGCTGAAAGATTACCATTGTCGTAAGTTCTAGCGGGCACAAAGCAGGGATATAATAGGGACCTCTAAAAGACTAGTGGGACCCGTAGAGTGCCCTGGGAACATAGGATGGACCTAGTTGTCTCGGGGAGGCATATGTACATGGGACGTACAAAAGTCTAACTAGAGCTGGGATTACCATTAGCCCTTGACAAATGGCGTGTCGTAGCCGGTCTTATGATTAACGATGGTTTCAAGGCAGGATTGGCAGTGATAGCCAGAGTCACGGATGTTTGTTGCTTTGCTTATATCTTTTTGTGTAGATTGTTTGACCTCGAAGGAGACTCTCTTGGGTGCTTGTCTGATGTTGGTTTAGGCCTTTAAGGCTTGTACTTGGGGGATGTTTATCTCGATTAGGATAGTCTACGCTGGATAATTGGTTGCTATGTCTTCTATGTTTTCTCTTTGGTTGTTTGTAAAGGCATCACTAACAGACATGAGGGAGACGAGTTTGGGTTTTTCTCTGTTGATGTTGGTAGATTAGATGGTTGATCTACCTATTTCTCATATACTTTATTGATGATGTTAGATAACTGTTTTATCGCTCAGTAAGAGGGTTATCTGACTCACGGTTTTATGTTTCCTCTTATTACCTTGGGTTGTTCATCCGTTGTGTTTGGATTGGCCGACTAGATAGCAGGTGACAGGTGTTAGATCTTGATGATACGATGCTGTAGAGCGATGACGAGCAAGAGGCTTACGTATTACTTTCTATTATACATACTAGTTTCTTTTTTCGTTGTTATGCTTGTTGAGTGTTGTCAGAGTGATTATAGTGAGGCATTTTGTATATACTATTATGATGTACTCCATTGATGCATGGATCTTTCAAGTTGATATGAAAGTTTAAGTACCTGCTCAAATATGCTTCACTATTATACGCCTGTAGTATATGTTCTATTATACTTTATCTCTGCTCTGTGAGTTATAGGACATGTTCCGCTTGTGTTTATCTTACCTTGATGATCGTCCATGGCTGCCTAGCACACATTTCAGCGCATTATTCCTATTATTAAATGCGGGAATTATGGGCGGTCGTCACATATATTGTTCAACTGAACGCAATATAAAGTGCAACAATTAATATTAGCCTCAAAAAACTCAATACGAAGTTCAAATCAATAACGCACAAGCACAAGTACAAGTATACACATACATTTGTATGTATATTCAGGTGTATGTCTAAAAAATGAAATTTCAACCAAACCAAAGTATCATGCAACAGATAGAGGTCAAGTGGAGCATAAGTGTACAATAACCTTAACAAGACAAAGTTCACAAGTGAAGAAAGTTGTCCAACAACATGGACAAAATTCAAAAACAAATTTAGATTGGATAATCACAGTACAGGTAGCAGTGGACGTAAGCATGATAGGGTGCAATAAGAAAGTACTCAATATCAAACTAGACATGTACAAACAAGGTACCAATGTCAGGTTCAAGCAACACAAATGACAGAAGTGTAAAATCAACAAGGATAAGTGCAACACAATCAAGGCAATAGCCTCAACAACCCTAAAAAACACAAAATCAAAGTGCATAAACATTCACAAGTTTCAGTGAATAGATGTGGTAGTGCACTCAAGTTCATGTATGTGAAGCAGTGGTGTACAAGGTTGGTACAAGTGCACATGCGCACAACCTTTCAACAAAGCAACAATGTGCGATAAGGCTAGACAATAGATGTGTACATGAAACCATCACAACAACGTAACAAACCAAGTGTATTGAGGACAAGTCAACACTAACAAAGTGTAATAAGATCAAACACAAAAGCAACAACAGGTCAGTGAATTACACGGAAAAGTAAAGACAACCAAGAACAAGATCAAAGTGCAGAACGAAAATGAAGCAAAAACAGGAAACAAGCGTATCAAGTGTAGTATTAGTTTCTATTCATCTTATAAAGGCTGATACTAAATAGCATTGTTCAGTGTAGCATCAGTTCTTCTTAATCACGCTAAAGAAAGGCAGTAAAAATACAAGTGTTAAATCAATTCAAATACTATAAAGAATTTAATTTCTTGTTGAATTGGTCAACAATATTAAGCCATAAATTCAAATCAAAAACAAATATCAGTTTCAAATTCATGTTGAAACAGTCAATAATCTCTAGCCAAAGCCAAGTCAGAGCCAACAAGTCGAAGAAATCAAAACCAGTCAAAGATCTGTTGCAATTCAATGGAGAGACAAAAATATACACATACAAATAGCCAATATAAATCAGAGATATATCAAGCTTTAAAACCCCATATAAACCCATAAGCATTGCAGGAAATTTTGAGGATCGAAGTCTTGCAATTCTAAATAAAAGAAAAAACCACTTACAATTTTAGGAGTACAAATTCATCTTGACTAGCAAACCTCAAAGCAATACAAAGTGTAATATATCAACGAGAAACATAAAATCATCATTTATTTAATTGATGAAGAAAAAAAGAGGTGGTGGGATTTGATTCAACAAAAACCATTAACTTTATTTTTCCAAAGAAATAAACAAGAGAGAAACCTATAAGAAGAGTAAGGATGGACCAAATAATATATGAAGATCGGGCAAAGAAAAAGGGTTGTCCAACTATGTTTCTAAATGTCTTGTTCAAAATTAGTTTATGGTTTTTATTTTTTAACTTAACTTTTGTGTTTTACTTTC
This sequence comes from Allium sativum, assembly GCA_030737875.1. NCBI lineage: Eukaryota > Viridiplantae > Streptophyta > Magnoliopsida > Asparagales > Amaryllidaceae > Allium > Allium sativum. The sequence continues at coordinate 441,449,756 of CM060910.1, read as the reverse complement.
ATTTACAAACTTTAGATATTTTTTTTTAACTAGCCAACAAACTATGGGGCGTAGTTTGAGAATTCGCAACTCAATAGTTGAGTTATGGTCGGGTTTTAAGTGTAAGGATTAGATCAATTAGGTAAGCAGTAGTCACGAGTTTATCTATGTGTGTAAGCATTGTATTGTTTAACTCCTAATAGAAACTCTAGGGTAAAGCTTTGAGCACAGGGTTATCACAATTAGGTGAGCGAGAGTCGCGAGTTGCTAGAGGCTATAAGCATTGTATTGTTTAATTAATAGTAGAAATATTAGGGGTAATAGGTAGGATTTTTCCAAAGTCGGGTAATGTATGTGTATGATTTACTTTCTGCAATTACTCTGATTATTATATATTATGATATATTATTTATCGTTTTCCTATGAAAAAAAATTATAAACCTTATTCACCCTCTCTCTAAGGTTAATTTAGATCCTAAAAGTGGTATCATAGTAGTTTATTAGGATAGCTCTAAAGCCATGAATACCTCAAACAATTCCTTTTCTAGTTGTCAACTCAGCGAGAGTAAGTCCAGTGTTATTCCAACTATTTTTGATGGAACATATTTTTTGAACTGAAAATTAAAAATGAATTTTTATATAAAGTATGTTAATTTTGGATGTTGGGATTTTATTGAAAATGTGTATGATATGGTAGATAAGTAAATTATTATGATTAATGCTTATGCTATGCATGTTATATATTCTTATATCAGTATTGATGAATTTAACTATATCTCTCATTATTTAACTGCACTGGAAATCTAGAACACTCTCGATTCTATGTATGGTAAAAAGGTCAACAGGAGCGCAAAAGCCCCAAAAATCAATTCGGAATTATGCCTAACAGGATCTACAAAATACGACTTAGATGACAATGACATGGAGACTCAATTGATAATGAGGTAAGCAATTTTTCATTCAAAGATTTGCTTCGCCTTTGTGATGAATTAACTGAAACTGTTGATAGTCTCGAACTAAGAAATAAAAAAATAAAACCTAAAAATCTTGAGTTATGCCACAAGAACAAAAATTGAAACAAAGTTTAAAAATTCTAAAAAATTTGAAAACTGTGACTTCAAAAAGTTTTTGAATTTCGAAAAAGATTTAGTTCATTTCAGTGAAAATTTTCAAACGCTTGAAAAAGAATTTTTGACTTTAAAGAAAAATGAGAATACGCCTATATGTAAAAATGGAATTTTGCAAAAGGAGTTGGAAAATTCAATGATGGTTGAAAAATCTAAACATGAAATTTTTGAAAAATAGAATTTGTTGAAAACTGAATTAATTGTAAATGAGCTTGAAAATGAAACTAAGAAGATCCAAAATCTCAAATGCGATAAATGTACGATTTTTCAAAAAGAGATAATTGAAATTAAAAATAATTTTTAAATCTTTTAAAATAAAATGTGATTTTGAAAATAGCGAATCTGAAATTATTCGAATAAATCACGATTTGGAAAAAGAGATTGAAAATATCCACGATTTTGAAAACCAATTTGGAAAGCGTAAACGTTTTGAAATTGAGATCTATGAGATTAAGACCAAAATAAAAGTGCTTGAAAATGAAAATACAATCTTAAAGTGAAATGATTCTAAAAAGAGAAAAATTGTTATTATTCATTGTTCTAAATTAATGAATGAGAATAATGTTCTTAGAACTAAATTTCAATGACTTGAATCAACATTGACTAAAATTTTCAAATGTAGGGAAATCATTGAATATGTTGTTGAAAAAAACAAATATTTGTTGAAAATAAAAAGGAACGTGGTTTAAGTAAAGGAAATCAAATTCAAAAACTGAATTCTGATAGTTTCAAAGAATTTTCAAAATGCATGCTTTGTGAAAAGATTGGACATAAACAAGATAAATGCTTGTTCAGAAATAAATCAATCCAATTAAAGAAGTTTATGTCCTAAAAGGTAATAAAACAAATTTGATTAGGTTTAAACGAATTTGGGTTCATAAAGGTGCTTTAGCGAATGAAAATGGATTATTGTATAAACAAGTTTAGGTGCCAAAAAAAAAAAACAAATGAAGTTAAGGGTGGTACAACTTCTTTTATGAGACCACTCGATTCTGTAACTATTTAGGTATTAAATGTGGATAAGGAACAACTTCAAGAGAGATTCCATATGATTGTTTAAGCAAATTTTAAATGTTTCTTAGCCATAGAATGTCGAGTTGGAGATTCATAACGTCAGTTGTAAGTCGGGCATGATCCACAAACTCGTGTTAATATTTTCTTATTGTTGTTGTTCCATATAGGCACTGTTGTAGTATTTTTGACATATCTGTAGTAATCTAACTTAAAATTTCAAAATTGAAGATGTATTGGAAAATATGTTAAAATCTCTACATCTTTTTTACGTTTTGTGTTTTTCTAGAATCTGAACTGAAACTGATGAAAGATGCAATATATCTAAAGTATAGGTTACAAACAATTTTCAAAATTTTTGATAGCATTGTAGTGTTTTGATCATATCTTGAACTCGGTTATTCGAAATTTTAAAATTCTTGAAGTTTTGAAAAACTAAAGAATAAAATGATTGACCAATCGAACCTTTTTTGAATTTGTCAAAATTATTTGTAGAATTTTGAAATTATGATGAGTAGTGATTACACTATTTTAAAACAAGAGAAGCAATTTTTAAAATTTCATGAAAATTAGACAAATCTAATTTTATTTTTAAGTAGTACTTATTTAATGATCATTTCTTCCACTACCATATTTCTTTCATATGCCATAATTTACATAATGCGAGGAATTGAAATTTTCTAGAAATAAGGAAATATTTTTGGAACTATAATTTTATCATAGGTATTCGCTCTCATTAAAAAGTCCTCTTGGTTATGCATGAGTTAATTACCTTAATCTTGTATATGTACTTCCATTCTCATTTAAAAGTCCTCATGTTTAATAAGAGATTAATAAAAGTTAAGTATGTTTCCAATCTCATTTAAAAGTCCCCACAATCATCCATGATTAAAAAAACACTTAACAATTTTTAAGTTATTGCAACCCCATTTAAAAGTCATAACTGTCATGCATGGTCTGAAAGTGCTTAAATTATTTTAAAATGTGCTTACATTTATAAAATTTATTTGAAAATTTTGGAACTCCAACTTTCTTTATTTGAATTTGGCAAGCTCTCTTCCTTATATAAAATCTATCATAAATCAGTCATTGTAAAAAGTGAAATATGTTTCTAATTTATGAAACAATATGATTTTTATTTAATTAATTGAGATTTGCAATATATAATTTCTCTCTTAATTCGAATTCATACATTTAGTCAAAGTCATCACTATTTCAATTCTGTTATTCTTTTGATGTTAACAAAAGGGGGAGAAAGTTTAAAATTTTGATAAACGAGTGAATAATTAAGAATGTTTCAGTATTCAAAATCTAAATGCCAATTTCTCATTCTTGAATATATGCATTTAGGTAGGGTAGTTTAGTTGTAGAGGGAGAATGTAAACATAGGAAGCATGGTCGTATCACGATAAACACATTCACATGCAATTAAAAATCTAGATATATGTTTGTTATCATCAAAAGGGGAAGATTGTTGAATATATCGACATGATTTTTGTTTGATGATAATAAACATATATATTTTTCATCAATCTGTTTATACACATACTATTTCATTTGCGTAGGCAGTAAATAAATATTTGCAAGAATTAAATATTTAATTTGGAATTTCTAATTTTGAATGGATATTTTATGTAAACATATATTTTTATTACACTACAAAATAGAACATATTTTACTGTTTCTCTCTATTACTCAATCACTATACAATAGACATTATGTACATACACTTCCTCACTACACACTCATTTACATTGATCACACTCACTTACTCTGATTCAGTTGTGATATTCTATTGTGTAATCTAGAATTTTCTTAGTCTTCCGTTGTACCTGTCAAAATAGAATAATGCAATAAACCGAAAAGGAAACAATTTAATTTCAAATATAAAATTAATTAAAAAAAAAATTATTTGTCTTAATTTTGGGCTTTTTCTCATCATTTTTCTAGGTAGGGTCAAAATAGTATATACATACATATATATACTCGAACGACGTATAATATTTACAGAAATACACTATAAAGACTATAGTCTGTGAGCATGTAATACCATCACGAACAATTGCAAAGGTCAAACCATATGTCCCAACTCATTGCAGTATAACAAATTGCAACCTCAACAAATTCAATATCAATTTCAAATCAGTATGCACAAGCATAAATACAAAGTATACACATACAATTGTATGCACATAGAAGTATATGTCTAAAAATTGAAATTTCAACCAAACTAAAGTATCATTCAATAGCTTGGAGTAAAGTTTAGTAGAAATGCAAGGACAAGCACAAATTAAAACTAGTGCAAGCACCAAGTTCATGGAAGTGCAACAACCTTAATAAGTCAATGTGGACAAGAGAAGGAATGAGCTCAACAACATGGCCAAAATAAAAAAAAAAAAATCAGATTGGATAAGCAAAGTATAGGCAAAAGTCGACACAAGCAAGACAGGGTGCAACAAGACAAAAGTTCTTAATATAAAACCAGAAAGGTACAAATAAGGTACACCAAGGTCAGGTTCAAGCAATACAAATGACATAAGTGTTGGATGAATGAATAAGTGTTTGGAAAGAAGAGAGGCCAACTAAGTCTCACCTCGGGGAAATTTGTGCTTTAATTCAGTACTTATACTAGCTCTTAATATACTATATCAAAAGAAATGAGGAGAAAGAGGAATTGAAGGGACAAGAAGCTATGTAGGCATGAACATATATTTCATGATTAACATTAAAGGTCAAAGATAGGGCCTTGGGCCTTGGGGCTCTTGGGGTCTCGTGATCGATTGGGCCTCTCATTGGTGCCGGGCTTGTTGTGCAGCAAAAAATGGCTATTTTTTAAACTATGGCCGTGCAATTGCCAACGGACATGTCTGTTGATAAAGGGTTGCAACCTTTCCAGCAATCATTACCATTGCAATTCAAACAGCAGCACCCCTTCACGAATAGATGCCTCCTTTAGCATACATATAGGCACTTGAAAATCAAAACAAGAACTAGCTTTTTGAGTTCTGTTTTCTTCTCCTCCAATCCGCATCTTCTTCGCAAAATAACTTTGTTCTGCAAATAAAAACTACCTTGTGTTTGTCGTCACTCTTCGATCACAGCGCAATATTGCAGAGAAGAACCGTTCCATCCTTGGGAAACAGTTGCTTAAACAACCTAACCGCGCCGTAGAGGGAGCAATTTCGTTTCAAAGAAATAGCCTTTGTTGGACTCGGTCATTAATCAGTAATATTACTCTTGTTTTCTTGATTTCTTACTTGTATAGTATTGTGTAACAACCCGCATTCTACGCATCGGAGGATCGTAGAATATTTATTTCTTTTCCATATGAAGTCGTGTGGTCATGTAACTTTGGGAAAAAAACATTAGAGTCATTTCCCATGTTTATGATTTTTGCCGATTTTTAATTGACCGTTTTGCCCCTAGCTGATCTTGTTTCGGCCATAACTTTTGATTGGAAAAGAGTTTTGACCTGAAACCACTTCCATTAGATTCGTTTGATGGTTTACCTTTTCGTAGAGTGGTCACATGTGAGAAACAGACTTACCGTTTGGGAGATATGGCTGAAATAAGGTTTGGAAGGTGAAAAACTGCTTAACCGGGGCAAATGAGGTGATTAGCAAATGGGCCCATAACCCATTTCGGGATTAGGGTTAAGGGGAGGCTGAAAAGAGTTAGGTTTTCATCCCATTTCAGTTTTCTAGCCTCCACTTACCTCTTAGAAACCCTAAAAATGGCCTCCAACCTCTAAATCACCTCCAAATCACTTTCTACTTGAAGATTGGGCTTAGCAACATCAAATCAAGAGAGATCAACACCAAATCGACATTAGAGCTGTTGTTTATTCACACCAAATCAGAGATTTATTTCAGATTTAGGTTTTATTTGTGGCTAAGGTGAGTGATTTGCATAGTTCCTCACTAATTATGGCTAATTAAGGGTAATTAGTGTTAATTAGCGAATTTAAACATGATAAAATTCTGGAAAATACTTATAAAATTCGAAATGATGTTTTAGACCTCTGATATGAATTTGGGTTAATTTGGTTAAATTTTGCTAATCCTATCATTAGTTTCACCTAAACATGCTTAAGGGAAAATATGAGGTTTTGGCTATGTTTGATCCATTTTAACATATCATAGTGATGTTTTGGTGTTTGAGGTCACTTCTACTTGTTGCTATGACTTTGTGGTATGCTTTATGATTGATTAGAATGGTCGAAAATGTCGTCGAATGGCATAAAATGTTCGCTGGAAAAGTTGTAGAAAAACAGTGCAGGCTTTTGGATCGGATCGGGTGGATGGGCTCGGACCGGGCAAAGGATCACCGAACCGAACCGTATGTTAGCACAAGAGAAAGTATGGCAAAAAGGAAGGCCACAAAGGTTGAACTGGGATCGGATCGGGCTAAAGAAGGGGGGTCGGATCGGAGCAGATGGGAATAGGAAAGGGGATCGGATCGAAGCGGATGGGAATAAGGAAGGGGATCAGATCGGACCAGAACGCCAACCCAGGAGCCAAGAGAGTGGAGGACCCGAACCGAACCGATGAAGCAAACTGATGGAGAAAAAGGGAACCCGAACCGAACCAATACGACGTGAAGGACCCGAACCGAACCGAGATGCATATCTATGACCGAACCGAACCGATGGCAAGGAGGAATCCGAACCGACCCAATATTGACCAAAAACCCGAGATGCAAAGGTAGTCCAAGTTGGAAGTTAGAGCTCAGGATGCAGTTGGGAACCAATGAGTTCACTTCACGATTGGGCTTTGCTGCGGGACGTGTGCTAAGGAGTTGTCGACGTTCATAACTTCGATTCACCACAGAAAATGAATGATGGGCTACTTATCAGTGTAGTAGAGTCACTATGACTCAAGGGGCAAGGTGTTGGTAGCAAGACTACGTTATCAGTGCAGTAGAGTCATTATGTCTCGAGGGGCAAAGTGATCGTAGTAAGACTATGAGCCAGCGCAGATGGGGTGAATAACTCCATGGGGCAAGTGGACATAGTAAAGGATTGGTAAGGCTATGAGCCAGCGCAGATGGGGTGAATATTTCCATGGGGCAAGTGGACATAGCGAAGGATTAGTGGTTATGTATCAGTGCAGTGAAGCCATTTATGACTTCATGGGGCAAGGTGATCACGGCAAAGTATTGGGGTGATCGAAGTGGTGGATATCGTATGCTTTATGCACTGAGTGAGAGATGTGAGGATGGTTGCTATGTTTGATTGTTTGCCATCACTATGACACGCACACCCCCACCCCCGTATCTTTAAACCATATGTTAGTGGCACCTTAGAGTGTTGTACAGTATGCAGTGCTAACTCTTTGGTTGCAGGTCCAGGTTCAGGTATGGTTTAGTATACCTGTTATTGTTCTATTTAGCTGCTTATCGCTCATACCAGACTTTATGTCTGACCCAGAGTTTTATGTCTCTTCTTATTGCTCTGGGTGCTCACACGAGCAGACTAAAGACAGGTTAGCTGGTGATGCGCGAGTAGCTGATTCAGAGGCGAGCAGGAGGCTTCCACGTATGATATATAGATATTATCCCTGTGTCGTTGGTGGTCGCTACTTAGGCATTAGTAGTGTACCTCCTTTATCTTGCTTTTGCTTTTTGAGACAGTTTGAAAAGTTGTAATAATGTTGGCTTTGGATCATAAGCTGTATTTGGATTTTCCGCTGATATGTTAGTTTATTTTCAGCTTATGCACTGTCTCACCTGTTTTATGTCAAGTATGCTGTTATTATACTTTATCCTATGCGCTGTGAGACATTCTACAGGTTATTTGTTGTTTCTTTGTCTTCTTTCTTTTCTTATGACGACCGTCCCGTGCTAATTGGACATGGGTACAACGCATCTTCGGAGTAAATATCGGTTGGTGCTGGGCGGGCTGTCACTTTTGGTATCAGAGCTCTAGGTTGCGTAGTTAACCTAGGGAAAGACACTAGGGATAGATAGTACGTATATGAGAGCGCGTATTTGTGATTATTTTGATTTTTAAAAGCTATATGTATATATACTATTAGTAGTATAAGAATGAAGTCGTACTGCACTAGCACCACTATGGGGTCGTTAATCGTTTTATCTTTACAGATTGAACGATGAGTCGAGACACCAAGGGTACTGGTAGAGGGACCAATCGTGGGAATGCTCCTGACATGAGGACAATGTTGACCAACTTCATGAGGGATATGCTTAGGGATGTTCAGGGAGCAGTTCCCAATCCCGGGAATGGTGGTGGTCCAGTAGTGCAGGCGCCTAGGGTCGATTTCGCCAAGTTGTGCAAGGATTACACTAACCTTGGTGGGAAGCCTTTCCACAGAACGGAGTCGGCCACAGATGTTCAGGATTGGTTGGATAGCTGTGATCATATCTTCGACGACTTGGGTATCGAGGATGCGATGAAGAGAAGGCTAGCGTCTCGTCAGCTGCAAGGGCGAGCGATGAATTGGTGGAATGCCATTAGAACAACTACTCCGGAAGATCAGGTTACTTGGGATCAGTTCAAGGCTCGCTTTAGCGAGAAGTTCATTCCAGCTGCCCAGAAGTCAGTGTTGTTTAAGAGATTCTTGGAACTCAAGCAGAATGGTAGGGCAGTCTCCGACTATATTGCTAAGTTCGTCACTTTGTCGAAGTATGGACTATCTCTTATCGATACTCCTGAGAAAAAGAATGAGAAGTTCATTACTGGGTTGGATGGATACTTGGGGGAAAGGCTTATCAACCACATCGATGAGACTTTTGAATCGATTGTGGGGAAAGCTTTGAGATCAGAGAGTCTTTACACTAAGCCAAAAACTGAGGTTGCATCTGTAGAAGGGCCAAAGCCGCAAGCAAGCGGTGGAGGCAAGAATAACTCTCAGAACAAGTGGAAGAAGAACCAAGCTAAGGATGGACAGAAAAAGAGCAAGAAAGATGTTGAGTGCTTCAGCTGTAGTAAGAAGGGCCATTATGCCAAAGATTGTCGGGCCAAGACAATGGATAAGAAGTGCTTCAACTGTGGCCAAGTGGGACATTTCAAGGATAAGTGTCCACAACCTCTAAAGGAGAAGCAGATTGTGAAAGCATATGCTATCGATGCTGTTCCTTCTTCGTCGAATGCCCCAACTGCGGCGAGAAAGGAAAGAATGTCGTCATTCAAGGTATGCTTTCTATTTATGATACTGGGGCTTCCCGTTCCTTCATATCTAGTGACCTGGTGGATAGGTTGGGACTGGAACCCGAGATAGTCGATAGACCGTTGGTTGTGACGAGCCCGATTGGTGGTTCGACTAACCTTAATATGATTTGCCGAAATTTGGTCTTATCGAGTCATGGATGTATGTTTGTTTGTGATTGCTTTGTTTTGGGCTTTACTGGGTATGGCATTATATTGGGGGTCGATTGGCTCCAAAGATACGGGGTGGTTGTAGACTGTGAGGGCTTTTTGGTGACAGTTAGGGCAGATGATGGGCGGAGGGTAGTGTTTGGTAGTCTACCTAGTGATGGGGTAATGGCTAGTTTTATAAATTCCCTCGACATCCCGCATGATGAGTTGTCAGATGTGCCCGTGGTTGGCCAGTATCCGGACGTTTTCGAGGAGGTGACCGGGCTTCCACCACACCGAGAGATTGAGTTCCGTATTGATTTAGTGAAAGATGTCAGACATATAGTGATGCCACTTCATCGTATGGCACCAAGGGAGCAGCAAGAGCTCGGGGTGCAAGTAAGCGATTTGTTGAGGAAGAGATTTATCAGAAGAAGTGTCTCCGAGTGGGGAGCACCAGTTGTGTTTGCTACTAAGGCAGATGGTTCCCTTCGCTTGTGTGTGGACCATCGCGAGTTGAATAAGGTGACGAGGAAGAATAAGTATCCTCTACCGCGGATAGATGATTTGTTTGATCAACTGGAAGGAGCAAGAGTCTTCTCCCAGTTGGACCTCGCGACAGGATTTCATCAGCTCCGAGTAGCAGATGAGAGTGTTCCGAAAACGGCATTTAGGACGCCATCTGGATTCTATGAGTGGTTGGTTATGCCATTTGGGTTGACCAATGCACCAGCATATTTCGTGGATCTTATGAATCGGGTATTCAGAGATCAGTTGAATAAGTTTGTTCTTGTGTTCGTAGACGATATCCTTGTTTACTCGAGGACAGAGGAGGAACACAAGGGACATTTGAGGATAGTGATGGAGGTGTTGAGGAAACACCAATTGAAAGCGAAGTTTTCTAAGTGTCACTTCTGGAGGAGGGAAGTGAGATTCTTGGGTCATGTTGTTTCAGAGAATGGTATTGCCGTGGACCCTGCGAAGGTGGCTACGGTACAGGTTTGATCTATGCCCAATAATGCAACAGATGTAAGAAGTTTCTTGGGGTTAGCTGGATATTATCGTAAGTTTATCTAGGACTTCTCCAAGATAGCAACACCATTGACTCAGTCGACTAAGAAGAATCAGGCCTTCGTCTGGGACGGAGTGTGAAAATGCATTCAAAAGTCTAAAAGAAAAGTTGATGCGTGCGCCAGTGTTAGTCATTCCTAAAGGGAATGAAGAGATGACGGTATACACGGATGCTTGTGGTACCGGACTAGGTGCTGTATTGATGCAAGGAGGTAGGGTTGTAGCTTATGCTAGTCGACAACTAAAGCCACATGAGAAAAGCTACGCTACCCATGATTTGGAACTAGCAGCGATCGTGTTTGCGCTGAAGATGTGGAGGCATTATCTCTTGGGAGAGAGATTTGAGTTGTTTACCGATCATAAATCGTTAAAGTATCTCTTCTCTCAGAAAGATCTGAATCTCCATCAGTAGAGATGGTTAGAGTTCTTGGCTTCGTACGATTTTGATATCGCATATACATCTGGGAAAGGCAATGCGGTAGCCGATGCCTTGAGTAAGAGACATGCCAGTTTAGGGGCTATGTTTCTTGAATGGAAACAACTGGAGTATGTCGCAGGGTTTGATTTCAGACCAAAGTGCGAATTGGATCCAGAAATGTTAGCTAGTTTGACGATCAGACCCACTTTGATAGAGCGGATTGGTTCCAGACAGAGGGACGATCCTAATCTATTGGAAATCATCTCCAAGTTAGAAATGAATACTGACGGTGAGGAGACGAATTTGTATGGGCTTGATCGAGAAGGATGGCTTTGAAAGGATGGAAGACTAGTTGTACCCAACGTGAATGGTTTGAGAGATGAAGTGCTTAGAGAATGTCATCACTCAAAACTGACTATACACCCCGGTGGTGATAAGATGTATCGGGACATGAGACAGACTTACTACTGGGAAGGGATGAAAAGAGACGTTGGGAAGTTTATATCCAAGTGCATGAATTGCCAGCTAGTTAAAGCCGAGCAAAAGAAGCCTAGTGGTTTGTTGCAACCATTAGAAATTCCCGAATGGAAATGGGAGCAAGTCTCGATGGATTTCATCGATGGTTTACCAAGGACCAGATCGGGATATGATAGCATTTGGGTAATTGTGGATCGATTGACCAAGAGTGCAAGATTTATACCAGTCAAATCGACCAGAATGACAGCTAAGTTAGCAGAATTGTATATGAAATGGGTAGTGAGATTTCACGGAGTACCTAAAAGCATTGTGAGTGACCGAGACCCGTTGTTCACTAGTGGGTTTTGGAAGAGCTTACGAGAGGCTCTAGGGTCAGAATTACATCTCAGTACCGCATATCTTCCTCAGACCGACGATCATACGGAGAGGGTGAATCACATATTGGAAGATCTCTTGAGAGCTTGTATAGTGGGTTTTGGTGGATCATGGGATGACCATTTGCATCTAGTAGAGTCTGCATATAATAATAGCTACCAATCCAGTATCGGTATGGCTCCATATGAAGCTTTGTACGGAAGACCGTGCAACTCACCATCATGTTGGATAGAGACCGGTGAGAAGTTTGTGCTTGGACCAGATGTGTTAAGAGAAACCTCGGACAAGATTAAGATCATTCAGCAACGAATGAAGGCTGCCCAAGATAGGCAGAAGGGTTATGCTGATAAGAGAAGAAGAGACTTAAAATTCTCCATTGGTGACTTGGTGTTTGTCAAGATTTCTCCGTTGAAGAGCGTAATACGATTTGGCAGGAAAGGCAAGTTGGCACCAAGATTTGTTGGCCCATTCCCAGTTCTTGAACTAGTTGGGAATTTGTCATACAGAGTTGACTTACCATAAAAGATGGCGGGATTTCACAACATATTTCATGTTTCCCAACTAAGGAAGTTCGTGCATGACCCAGATATGACTATTTCACCTTATCAGTTAGAGGACTTCGAAGTGGAACCCGAGGCGGTTGAGAACCGCAAGCTGATTCGTATTGTCGAGCAAGATACGAAGCAACTTCGAAGGAAGGCGGTGAAGCTAGTCAAGGTTCAGTGGGGCGAGAACGAGAATGACTGTGCTAGGAAGACAGAGGAGAGCATTAGGAAGATGTATCCAGAACTCTTTGCCTGGTAAGATTTACTTTGCGATTTAGTTATTTCGCATGCTAGGATAGACTTGTTTTGCATGTTTGATTGTTGTTTTATGGATGATAGGCATGCGGGACCCTTTGTATGTTTTGGTTAGGGAATTTCGGGGACGAAATTTCTTAAGGGGAGAGAATGTAACAACCCGCATTCTACGCATCGGAGGATTGTAGAATATTTATTTCTTTCCCATATGAAGTCGTGTGGTCATGTAACTTTGGGAAACAACCATTAGAGTCATTTCCCATGTTCATGATTTTTGCCGATTTTTAAATGATCGTTTTGCCCCTAGCTGATCTTGTTTCGGCCATAACTTTTGATTGGAAAAGAATTTTGACTTGAAATCACTTCCATTACATTCGTTTGATGGTTTACCTTTCCGTAGAGTGGTCACATTTGAGAAACGGACTTACCGTTTGGGAGATATGGCTGAAATAAGGTTTGGAAGGTGAAAAACTGCTTAATCGGGCCAAATGAGGTGATTAGCAAATGAGCCCATAACCCATTTCGGGATTAGGGTTAAGGGGAGGCTGAAAAGAGTTAGGTTTTCATCCCATTTCAGTTTTCTAGCCTCCACTTACCTCTTAGAAACCCTAAAAATGGCCTCTAACCTCTAAATCACCTCCAAATCACTTTCTACTTGAAGATTGGGCTTAGCAACATCAAATCAAGAGAGATCAACACCAAATTGACATTAGAGCTGTTGTTTAGCATTGGGATTCGCACCAAATCAGAGATTTATTTCAGATTTAGGTTTTATTTATGGCTAAGGTGAGTGATTTGCATAGTTCCTCACTAATTATGGCTAATTAAGGGTAATTGGTGTTAATTAGCGAATTTAAACATGATAAAATTCTGGAAAATATTTATAAAATTCGAAATGATGTTTTAGATCTCTGATACGAATTTGGGTTAATTTGGTTAAGTTTTGCTAATCATATCATCAGTTTCACCTAAACATGCATAAGGGAAAATATGGGGTTTTGGCTATGTTTGATCCATTTTAACATATCATAGTGATGTTTTGCTATTTGAGGTCACTTCTACTTGTTGCTATGACTTTGTGGTATGCTTTGTGATTGATTAGAATGGTCGAAAACGTCGTCAAATGGCGTAGAATGTTCGCTGAAAAAGTTGTAGAAAAACAGTGCAGGCTTTCGGATCGGACCGGGTGGATGGGCTCGGACCGGGCAAAGGATCACCGAACCGAACCGTAGCTTAGCAAAAGAGAAAGTATGGCAAAAAGGAAGGCCACAAAGGTTGAACTGGGATCGGATCGGGCTAAAGAAGGGGGATCGGATCGGAGCAGATGGGAATAGGAAAGGGGATCGGATTGGGCTAAGGAAGGGGGATCAGATCGGAGCGGATGGGAATAAGGAAGGGGATCAGATCGGACAAGAAGGCCAAGCCAGGAGCCAAGAGAGTGGAGGACCCGAACCGAACCGATGAAGCAAACTGATGGAGAAAAAGGGAACCCGAACCGAACCAATACAACGTGAAGGACCCGAACCGAACCGAGATGCATATCTATGACCGAACCGAACCGATGGCAAGGAGGAATCCGAACCGACCCAGTATTGACCAAAAACCCGAGATGCAAAGGTAGTCCAAGTTGGAAGTTAGAGCTCAGGATCCAGTTGGGAACCAATGAGTTCACTTCACGATTGGGCTTTGTTGCGGGACGTGTGCTAAGGAGTTGTCGACGTTCATAACTTCGATTCACCACAGAAAATGAATGATGGGCTACTTATCAGTGCAGTAGAGTCACTATGACTCGAGGGGCAAGGTGATGGTAGTAAGACTACGTTATCAGTGCAGTAGAGTCATTATGACTCGAGGGGCAAAGTGATCGTAGTAAGACTATGAGCGAGCGCAGATGGGGTGAATAACTCCATGGGGCAAGTGGACATAGTAAAGGATTGGTAAGGCTATGAGCCAGCGCAGATGGGGTGAATAACTCCATGGGGCAAGTGGACATAGCAAAGGATTAGTGGCTATGTATCTGTGCAGTGAAGCCATTTATGACTTCATGGGGCAAGGTGATCATGGAAAAGTATTGGGGTGATCGAAGTGGTGGATATCGTATGCTTTATGCACTGAGTGAGAGATGTGAGGATGGTTGCTATGTTTGATTATTTGCCATCACTATGACACGCACACCCCCACCCCCGTATCTTTACACCATACGTTAGTGGCACCTTATAGTGTTGTACAGTATGCAGTGCTAACTCTTTGGTTGCAGGTCCAGGTTCAGGTATGGTTTAGTATACCTGCTATTGTTTTATTTAACTGCTTATCGCTCATACCAGACTTTATGTCTGACCCAGAGTTTTATGTCTCTTCTTATTAGTCTGGGTGCTCACACGAGCAGACTAGAGACAGGTTAGCTGGTGATGCGCAAGTAGCTGATTCGGAGGCGAGTAGGAGGCTTCCACGTATGATATATAGATATTCTCCCTGTGTCGTTGGTGGTTGCTACTTGGGCATTAGTAGTGTACCTCCTTTATCTTGCTTTTGCTTTTTGAGACAGTTTGAAAAGTTGTAATAATGTTGGCTTTGGATCATAAGCTGTATTTGGATTTTCCGCTGAAATGTTAGTTTATTTTCAGCTTATGCACTGTCTTACCTGTTTTATGTCAAGTATGTTGTTATTATACTTTATCCTATGCGTTGTGAGACATTCTACAGGTTCTTTGTTGTTTCTTCGTCTTCTTTCTTTTCTTCTGACGACCGTCCCGTGCTAACTGGACATGTGTACAGCGCATCTTTGGACTAAATGTCGGTTGGTGCGGGGCGGGCGGGCCGTCACATATTGTTTCAGACAATTCTTTTGCAAAACTGTGATTGTTCCTTGTTGTTGCAAATTGCAACTTCATTGAAGCAATATTGCTAACGCTTAAAAGTGTTACTGTTCATAGAAACGATTTTCTGCCATTCCTATTGATTGGATTTTACAGACGACGATGTCGCAAAGTAGCAACAACAAATCTGTGTCGATGCAGACTGTGCCACTTGCTCCGCTACTTGTTCCCCCAGCTGTCCCATATTCACATGGCGAGTGACCAAAAAAGTTTAACGGCCAGGATTTCAAACTCTGGCAACAAAAGATGCTTTTCTATCTGACAACATTAGGCCTGGCCAAATTCTTTTTTTTTTTTTGACGATCCCCCAGTTGTTGATGAACTGGAACTTGATGCCACCAAAGTCGAAGCTCTTACTGCATGGAAGAATTCTGACTTCATCTGTAAGAATTATATTATTAATGGTTTAGAAAATAGTCTATGTAATGTATATTGTATCATTGAGACTACAAAGGTTCTCTAGTTATCTCTTGAAAAGATGTACAAGACTTATGACGCCGAAATGAAGAAATTCATTGTCGGGAAGTTTCTGGATGGTCGATTCCAAAACAATAGTTAGTTAGATTCAAGAACTCCAAGTAATTATTCATGAAATTCACGACGAAAATATGGAGTTTAGTGAGTCATTCCAAGTGGTTTCCACTATCGAAAAGTTGCCTCCATCATGGAAGGATTTCAAAAACTATTTGAAGCATAAGCGCAAGGATGATTACGGAAGTCTGGTTATTTGTCTATGAATCGAAGATGACAACAGAAAATCAGAGAAAAGAGCTACCAGTTTGTTACAAGCAAAGGCTAATGTGGATGAGGATGAAAAGACAAACAAAAGAAAGAGTGAGCAGAATCCTAAGGCAAAGAAACAAAAGAAGTTTCAAGGATCTTGCCACAATTGTGGAAAGAAAGGCCACAAAGTAGTTGTGTGTCATGCACCCAAAAAGAAGAAACCAGAAGAAAATATGGCAGAAAATTCCGATGGTGTTGTAGAGATGAATTTATGTGCGGTTGTTTCTGAATGCAACCTTGTTGGAAACAACAAGTAGTGGTTTCTAGATATAGGAGCCACTCGTCATATATGTGCCAAGAAATGGATGTTTACAACCTACAAACCCGCCACTGATCACAAGAAACTATTCATGGGAAAATCATCTGCATCAAAGGTGGAAGGTAAGGGAAAGATTGTACTGAAATTAATTTTTAGAAAGGAACTAAAATTTAATGATGTTCTCCACGTTCCATAAATCCGCAAGAACCTGATATCAGGATCGTTGCTCAGCAAGCGTGGTTTCAAACTGACATTTGTTGATGTTAAGTTTGTAGTATCAAAAAGCGGAGTGTATGATGGAAGAGGATATGTGTTTGATGGCTTGTTTAAAGCAAACGTAACCATTATTGTACCAAACAGTGATATAAATAAAAGTGAATATGCCGCTTATATTGTTGACTCTTCTAACATATGGCATACTAGGTTAGGGTATGTAAATTTTGATACATTGTGGAAACTGATTAAACTAGAATTTATACAAAAGTGCAACATAGATTCCAACTATAAATATCAAGTTTGTGCAGAAGCAAAATTGACAAGAACTTCGTTTCATCATGTTGAACGAGAGACCGGACCTCTAAACTTAATACATACTAATGTATGCGATTTGAAAATATGTCAAACTAGGGGAGGAAAAAGGTACTTTATTACATTCATCGATGATTGTACCAGATATTGTCATGTATAACTCCTTAGAAGCAAGGAAAAAGCATTCGATTTGTTTAAACAGTATAAGGCAGAGGTTGGGAATCAACTCAGCAAGAAAATAAATTCTTTAAGAAGTGATAGAAGAGGAGAATATGAGTCTCCGTTTAAGGAATTCTGTGCTGGGCATGGAATTATACATCAAACTGCAATCCCGTATTCACCTTAATCCAATGGTATAGCTGAACGGAAAAATAGAACTCTTAAAGAAATGATGAATGCCTTACTTATTTACTCTGGCTTGCCAGATAACTTTTGGGGAGAAGCTATTCTTTTGGCAAATCACATTTTGAATAAAATACCACGAAAGAAAACATCTAAATCTCCCTATGAACTTTGTATAAATAGACTACCATCCTACAAATACTTAAATGTGTGGGGGGTGCATTGCCAAAGTAGAAATACCAAAACCAAAAAAGGGCAAAATTGGACAGAAGACTATAGATTGCATATTCATTGGATATGCTCATAATAGTAGTGCATATCGATTTCTGGTGTACAAATCTTGTAACACCCCACCTCCGCCAGGGTGGCTCTTGCAAGCACTCTGACTTTGGAGGGGCGTTTGAATCAGGTAAACATGCATAATGATATATCAAGGCAGAACAAGAACATATGTATATATGTAAATAGAGTAAATTACATAGATAAAACAACGGAAGATTTCAAACCACTTCAAAACAAGTCTGGTACAACATAATGACAACTTTCCAAATACACAAGTCTAGATAAAAACAACATCAACTGAAAAACTGAAATACATAAGTACTATCCCCAAATAAGTGATAACCATAGCTAGCTTCATGTCGAAACCGTACATGAGCTGAAATCCCACAAGCAAGCAATCCGAAATCCAAGCTAAGCTCCAACGTTCCCACCCTGAGAACCTGGGGGGGGGGGGAACGGAAGAAAAGAGGCGAAAGAAAATAGGTCAGTCAAAAAGACTGAGTAAGCCCTACTACAATCAATGTAAACTGATAAAGTTAACTGGCATGATGAAAGCTAAGATGAACATATGGATAACTACATACTGGCATGATGATTAACTAACAAGGTAGATAAAGGTGTCATCGCATAATCAGGTTTAAGGTTTTTGCACCACAGGTGTACTAGCAAACTAACATGACTTGAATAAACAACTATTGATCCCTTGGCCCAAGCTTTGGCCCAATAACATGAAGTGACCCTAACACGAGGTCCAATAGCATGAAATGACCCTACGAGGTCCAACCAAACGGTCTAGTCGATCGGCTCCCTAAGCCTAACTCGTCACGTGTTGGTGTCAATGCAGCCCAAACATAATTGTAGTCAGACTGTGCAGGGTCTCCCGTCGGGTGTATCAAGCCCTAGGGTGGCAACCCCTGGACACCATAAACATAAGTGCACAGTCTCGATCTACTGGTACCCGTGCATGCTTTCCCCGGCTTCGGACTATGTGCACGACCATGGTCCGCCCGGAACTACACCGGCGTACCACTCTGCCGTCGCTTTTGGTCACTTACCTCCAGTCAGTAATCGTGCTCCCTCCCTAGCCTAGACCCTAGGGCCTTAATGATACAAACTTGGGATTACTGCTGGAGTGGACCCCCATTGCTTGGATTTTTCTAGTGGGTTAAGTACGGTTTAACCCTCTTGCTAATCATGGATTAACTTGGTTAAGTGTAATGATGAGTTCACGACTTAACCCTGATTAATCTACCAAGCCCAAATTGGTTAAGTATTAAGTGGACCATGACTTAACCCTAATCACGAGGCATTAATTAATTAATGCGCCTTAACCTCTCACATTAGACCTTGTTGTGGTTACTAGTTAAGCTGGGCGGGTCCGGGTAGCTTTACACCACAACTTGGTCTAACCTCGGGTTCAAGGTACAACATGACCAACTTCTCACATTGGGTCCTATTGTTTGTAGCAACTAGTTAAGCCGGTCGGTTCCGGGTAGGTTTACGCTACAAACTCAACCCAACCTCGAGTTGGTCACACTTAAATTTTCTAAGTGTCATGTCCATCGTGTTTCCAAAACACATTACAAATTTTCAAGCAATTGGGTAGACCTAACTTAATAGGTAAATTCCCAATGGGTAGACCTAACTTAATAGGTAAATTCCCAATCTTATGTTTTTATGTCTTTTAAGTTTACCCAACCCCAAATGCAATCCCATCGCTTACATATCGCAATAGCGCATAAAGGATAGAAAGAGGGAACTTGGCATAATCATGACATAAAGGTGTTGAAGCCACAAGTTTAACATGGTGGCATATGAAATGTACATATGTTCATATACTTGCATATTACATTTTTAGGCCTCAAAAGCATGCATAAAACCAAACTTAGCATATTGGTGATACATGGTGATAAATGACATGTAGAAATGGCCATAAGTTCGCATTTAGCCTCACATGCAAGTTATCATAAGAGATATGATAACTTACATGTTGCCAAAATGCAACCTTTAGCATAAAGCTTGAAGCTTTATGTCCATATACTCAAGATAAGCTTGCATAACATGAACAAAATGATCACCCCAAACTTGCATAACATAACTTGCATATCATATGACAAACTTGCATATCAAACTTGCATAACATAACATGATAGACTTGCATATCATAACATAGCAAACTTGCATAACATGATAAACTTGCATATCATACTTGCATAACATAATAAACTTGCATATCATATCATAATGATCAAACACAACTTGCATCATTCATTAACTTTAGCGTTTAAATATGAAAGTAGAAAAGGGCTTACAATGCTTATGAAGACACAAAAATATGACAAAGCCCTTATGCAACCAATTAAACCCAAAATGCAAGCTTCAATAGAAAAACCCTTAAGCCAAAATGATCAAAACCCTTGCTTTATGATGCAAATATAGAAACTTGACTTGAATGCAAGCTAATGATGCTCATACAAGCTTGAAAACACTTGTATGCATGGAAAATCTCATAGAAATTTATTTAGGAATTTTATGAAGAGAGTGGAGGCCATGAGAGGATTGATTTTGCCATAGTTTAGTTGTATGAATGAATAATGATGATTTAGGGTTAGGTTAGGGCCTTATTTATAGAGATTAGGACTAGTTCTAGCCTTAGGATTAAACCCTAGTTCCAATCTCAGCCCTTAAAACCGAATCTGGCCCCCAAACACAACACAAACCCAAAATGGTGCACCAGGCAAAACTGCCCGGCTGGACCAAGTCGACAGCCAAGTCGACAGGGCTGTCGACTTGGGTACTCTGGCGGGAATTTTCCCGCCTGGCCCAATATTACCCTAATTTCCAAATTCAAACTTGAATTTGAAATCTGTTTTTACTTTGAAATTTTCTGAAAACTTCGTTGGGCCTTAATCGGGTCATACGGACTTCGATTTTCGAAAACTCGTACTCTATTTCGCGTATTTTTCCGAGACGAACGTAATGGCATAGCCCGTTTCCCTTGATTCAGATTTTAGAATTAAATTCTGCCTCGAATTATGTTATAACAGGTTATTGAAAATACGGGTTGTTACATTCTCCCCTCCTTAAAGGATTTCGTCCCCGAAATCTTCAAGTTGGGAAGAACGTATCCTACCATCCAATCATCCATCTACTCAAAACATCATCCACGAGCAATCATTGTCCTTACAAGATTCTAAATGTTGTATGAACATATGCAAAGGTGTGTGTATATGTACTTATCTAATGCAAATATCATCAATGCAAATTATGTTAGTGAAATGAATCCATATGTATGCAATTCCTAACATAATGTATAACATCTATATGTGTGCACATAACATACATCCATATGCAACATCCATGTGATAACACAAAAATTTTCATCCATGAATAAGCATAAACGCTCATGCATATGCAATATGAGGAGTGTGTGAGCCGATCTAGTGCCTAATGTGTATAATGCATCCACGAGTAACCACTTGCAAACACTTGCAACCACTTGCAAACATCAAGCATAACATGTTTCAAACACATGTTTCATCCAAAGGGTTTCTACCTAAGGTTCTCATGACAAGATTAACACGATAAACTAGATAAACATGGATAGCAAAGAGAAAGATATGGTAACAAAGAAAAGAGATTGAGAGTGTACCCTCAAAAAGGAATGGATAAAGCCCACGCATCTTCTCCTCGGTTTCCCAAGTTGCGTCTTCTTCGGCTTCACCCCATTGAACCTTCACCAACTTAACCTCTCGATTCCTTAGCTTCTTGGTCTCCGTCCCCAAGATACGAATCAGAGCTCTCCTCAAGGTAGCCTCTTTCTCCACTTCCACATCTTTCAGAACACTTGGCTCAACAATCTCTGCTGATTCATGTAAACACTTCCGGAGATGCGAGACATGAAAAACATCGTGTACTCCGGCAAGCTTCTCGGGCAACTCCACTCTATAAGCCATTTGCCCGATCCTCTCTATAATAGGGAATGGTCCAACAAACCTCGGTGCTAACTTCCCAACGGCCCCAAATCGGACCACATTCCGCAAAGGAGAAACCTTCACGAAAACCATATCCCCAATACCAAACTCCAAATCAGTTCTTCGCTTATCAGCATAGGATTTCTGTCGGTCTTGGGCCGCTTTCATCTGTCTCCGAATCAACTCGACCTTCTCGGATGTATCTCTGATCATATCAGGCCCAAGTATAAGCTCATCTGTAGTCTCCCACCAACATGTAGGCGACTTGCACGGCCTCCCATATAAAGCTTCAAATGGTGCCATCCTTATGCTTGCCTGATAACTGTTATTATATGCAAACTCAACAAGAGGAAGATGGTCTTCCCAAGTACCACCAAAATCCAGAATACAAAGCCTCAACAGATCCTCGAGTACCCTATTCACCCTTTCGGTTTGACCGTCCGTCTGTGGGTGATAAGTCGTATTTAGATTTAACCTCGTGCCCATAGCTTCTTGCAAGCTATTCCAGAATTGACTTGTAAAGATTGGGTCACGGTCACTAACTATACTAGAAGGGACTCCATGTAGTCTCACAATCTCACGAAGATATACAGACGCTAGCCAAGATGCGGTCCTCTTGCTCTTCACCGGAATGAAATGAGCACTCTTCGTAAGTCTATCCACAATAATCCAAATGCTCGTATTCCCTTTCCTTGACCTTGGTAGCCCATCGATAAAATCCATGGAAATACTTTCCCACTTCCAAAGTGGAACGTCTAGAGGATGCAATAGCCCACCGGGCTTCTTCGACTCGGCCTTAACTTGCTGGCAAATGATACATCTAGAGACAAACTCTGCCACATCCTTCTTCATCCCAGGCCAAAAGAAAATGCGCTTCATATCCTTATACATCTTATCTCCGCCCGGATGTATAGTCAACTTAGAGCGATGCGCTTCCTCAAGAACTTTTCTTACTAAATCTTCTACCATTGGAACACATAACCTTCCGTCTCTCCTCAGCCAACCCTTGTCATCAATAGAATATCGAGCGAGATGACTAGACGCCTCTCCTCGAATCAGCTTATCCATAATCTCAACTATCTGAGGGTCTTCTCTCTGCGAAGCCCCAACTTGATCAAGAAGGGTAGGTCTGAGTTCCAGAGATGCTAAAGAACCGGTCATCGACTCAAACGCCAAAGAGAAATCAAAGGTTGCCACATACTCTAAATTCTTCATCTCAACGAATAGAGGACTCAGAGTCAACCTTTTTCTACTCAATGCATCTGCTACCACATTCCCCTTGACAGGGGTATAAGCTATCTCAAAATCGTAGGACGCCAAGAATTCCATCCATCTTTGTTGCCTCAGATTCAGATCCTTCTGAGAAAAGAGATACTTCAATGACTTGTGATCGGTATAAAGCTCAAATCTTTCTCCCAGAAGATAATGGCGCCAAGCCTTGAGTGCATATACTATTGCTGCCAACTCTAAGTCATGAGTGGGATAATTCTTCTCATGCACTTTGAGTTGTCTACCGCCAAAGCATATCACTCTTCCTTCTTGCATCAAAACAGCTTCTAACCCCGTGCCACATGCATCGGTGTATACTGTAAATAACTTCCCTCCATCGGGCAAAGCTAGAACAGGTGCTGATGTGAGAGCTCTCTTGAGCTTCTGAAAAGCAAGCTCGCATCCTATGCTCCAAGAAAAAACTAAATTCTTCTTCGTCAATTTAGTGAGAGGAGCGGAAATCTTCGCGAAGTCCTTGATGAACTTCCGGTAAAAGCCTGCAAGACCTAGAAAACTTCTCACTTCGGTTGCATTCCTTGGAGTCTTCCAATCCTGAACTGCAACTACCTTAGCGGGATCCACTGCTAAGCCTTGCTTAGATACTATATGCCCAAGGAATCTAACTTCCCTTCTCCAAAAGTGACACTTGGAGAACTTGGCCTTCAACTGATGCGCTCTAAGCGTATCCATCACCTCCACGAGATGCCTTGCGTGCTCTTCTTCATCCTTAGAGAAGATCAGGATATCATTTACGAAGACCACGACAAACTTGTTCAAGAACTCCCTGAACACCCTACTCATCAAGTCCACGAAATATGCGGGTGCATTAGTCAAGCCGAACGGCATGACAAGCCATTCGAAGAATCCATCTAGAGTTCTGAACGCAGTCTTGTCTATACTATCTTCAGCTACCCTGAGCTGATGGAATCCAGTAGCAAGATCAAGCTGAGAGAAAACAGAAGCATCGACAAGCTGGTCAAAGAGATCATCAATCCTCGGTAACGGGTGTCTGTTCTTCTTAGTCAGCTTATTCAACTCTCGATAGTCAACACAAAGTCGGAGAGAACCATCTGCCTTGGTAGCAAATACCACAGGCGCTCCCCATTCAGATATACTTCGTCTAATGAAGTTCTTCTCAAGCAACTCCTTCACTTGCTTACTTAGCTCCCGCCTTTCACGCGGAGCCATGTGCCGAACGGGCAAAGAAACCGGCTTTGCATTATCCACCAGATAAATGCGGAAATCAATCTCTCGCTTAGGGGGCAACCCCCTAACTTCATCGAAATCATCCAGATACTCTCGAACCACTCTCACAGACTGAAGAGTTTCCATTGACGAGTCGAGTGATTCAAGATAGCACAACATGACGGGACCTCTCGGATTACAAGAAATTTCTAGGGTGTTTCCGAGGCGAGTCACGAGCCTCACAACCCTATGCTCACAATCAAGGATGGTTCCATATCTAGACAACCAATCCATGCCCAATATCAATCCGTATCCCCTAAAACCAAGAACATAAGCACTACACAAGAACTCTACACTCAGTATAGAGATCCTCAAATCCCCACATATCATAGACAGATGGACGGAACCCCCAATAGGATTTGAGACACAGACGGGATCATCTACCAAGCTAGTACTAAGGTGCAAACTATCAACAAGATCAGATGAGATAAAGCTATGCGATGCACCAGAATCAAACAAGGTACGAACTGGAAAATCAGAAATATATACAAGGCTCTCAACAGAAATACTACCTCGATCGGGAACTGGAGCGGTATTGAGAGCATGAACTTGCCCTCCTGAAGGTCCAGCATGCTGAGTCTGAC
Source organism: Allium sativum (assembly GCA_030737875.1). Classification (NCBI taxonomy): domain Eukaryota; kingdom Viridiplantae; phylum Streptophyta; class Magnoliopsida; order Asparagales; family Amaryllidaceae; genus Allium; species Allium sativum. The sequence continues at coordinate 441,425,041 of CM060910.1, read as the reverse complement.
CCTGGCCTTGCCCTTGCTTCTTCGGGAAATCCTTACTGAAATGTCCAGTCTCACCGCAGAAAAAGCATTCACCATTCTTCCTTTTCCTCTTCTTACAATCCTTAATAAGATTCCCAACTGAACCGCAATAATGGCACTTCCCCTTGTTGTTCTTGCCCTTGTTGTTGTTCCCCTTGTTGCCTTGACTCTTGTTCTTGTTCTTGTTCTGATTGCCTTGACTGCTCTGACCACTTGGATTACCCTGATTTCCTTTCCACTGGGAATCAGTCTTCTTGGCTTGAGTATCATTCACCTTGATCTCTTTCTTGACATCTCCCTGAAGTAATGCCATATCAACCAAGCTCTCAAACGTGGCCCCATGGGGAATATGTGACATAGCCAATCCCTGCAACGGCTCATTCAATCCTCTAGCAAAATGAAGAGCCTTCTTTTGAGGAGTACTCACCATATCCAAGCCAAAACGAGCTAACTGATTGAACTTGTTCACATATTCTTTGACAGACATATCTCCTTGTTTCAAAGTTATGAACCTCTCCATTTGCATATTCTCCTCAGCAGAAGATAGAAACTTAAGCACGAACCTTGCCCTGAAATCGGCCCAAGTCTCAACAGGCCTAGTACCATTGGTGACTTCCCACCAATAAGCGGCTTCATCCTTCATAAGCCAAACCGCCAACAAGATCTTCCTCTGATCGTCTAACCCAAAGATAGCAAATAAATCCTCGGTCTCTTTCAACCAATTTCTGGCCTCTACAAAAGTCTCAGTGCCTTGAAAGTTCTTGCCACCCATTGCTTTGAAATCTTTGCAAGTCTTTACGAAGTCAGCTTGAGGATGCTGAGGGGGAGGAGGAAGAGGAACCTCAGCGACAGGAGGAGGAGGAACGTTAACTACCGGAGGAGGAGGAAGAGGGACATCTGCGGGGCCGGCTTCGGTCGCCCTAGCCTCCAAAAGTCTCCTATACCAAACATGTACGTGTACTCCCTCCGAAATAGCAAAGTTATCGGCCATACTGAAAATGAAGAAAAAGACAGATTCAGAATGGAGAAAAACGAAGGAATTTTGCTAATGGCTTTTTAGGGAATAGCCTTTAAAATAAACTAGACTTTTCTTTGGAAAATACTTTATACTTGGTTTTGAAAATAGTTTTCCAAAAGTTTTCTAAAAACCTTTTTGTTCCTTCTTGTAAACCATATGCTCTGATACCAAATGTAACACCCCACCTCCGCCAGGGTGGCTCTTGCAAGCACTCTGACTTTGGAGGGGCGTTTGAATCAGGTAAACATGCATAATGATATATCAAGGCAGAACAAGAACATACGTATATATGTAAACAGAGTAAATAACATAGATAAAACAGCGGAAGATTTCAAACCACTTCAAAACAAGTCTGGTACAACATAATGACAACTTTCCAAATACACAAGTCTAGATAAAAACAACATCAGCTGAAAAACTGAAATACATAAGTACTATCCCCAAATAAGTGATAACCATAGCTAGCTTCATGTCGAAACAGTACATGAGCTGAAATCCCACAAGCAAGCAATCCGAAATCCAAGCTAAGCTCCAACGTTCCCACCCTGAGAACCTGGGGGGGGGGGAACGGAAGAAAAGAGGCGAAAGAAAACAGGTCAGTCAAAAAGACTGAGTAAGCCCTACTACAATCAATGTAAACTGATAAAGTTAACTGGCATGATGAAAGCTGAGATGAACATATGGATAACTACATACTGGCATGATGATTAACTAACAAGGTAGATAAAGGTGTCATCGCATAATCAGGTTTAAGGTTTTTGCACCACAGGTGTACTAGCAAACTAACATGACTTGAATAAACAATTATTGATCCCTTGGCCCAATAACATGAAGTGACCCTAACACTAGGTCCAATAGCATGAATTGCCCCTACGAGGTCCAACCAAACGGTCTAGTCGATCGGCTCCCTAAGCCTAACTCGTCACGTGTTGGTGTCAATGCGGCCCAAACATAATTGTAGTCAGACTGTGCAGGGTCTCCCGTTGGGTGTATCAAGCCCTAGGGTGGCAACCCCTGGACACCATAAACATAAGTGCACAGTCTCGATCTACTGGTACCTGTGCATGCTTTCCCCGGCTTCGGAATATGTGCACGACCATGGTCCGCCCGGAACTACACCGGCGTACCACTCTGCCGTCGCTTTTGGTCACTTACCTCCAGTCCAGTAATTGTGCTCCCTCCCTAGCCTAGACCCTAGGGCCTTAATGATACAAACTTGGGATTACTGCTGGAGTGGACCCCCATTGCTTGGATTTTTCTAGTGGGTTAAGTACGGTTTAACCCTCTTGCTAATCATGGATTAACTTGGTTAAGTGTAATGATGAGTTCACGACTTAACCCTGATTATTCTACCAAGCCCAAATTGGTTAAGTATTAAGTGGACCATGACTTAACCCTAATCACGAGGCATTAATTAATTAATGCGCCTTAACCTCTCACATTAGACCTTGTTGTGGTTACTAGTTAAGCCGGGCGGGTCCGGGTAGCTTTACACCACAACTTGGTCTAACCTCGGGTTCAAGGTACAACATGACCAACTTCTCACATTGGGTCCTATTGTTTGTAGCAACTAGTTAAGCCGGTCGGTTCCGGGTAGGTTTACGCTATAAACTCAACCCAACCTCGAGTTGGTCACACTTATATTTTCTAAGTGTCATGTCCATCGTGTTTCCAAAACACATTACAAATTTTCAAGCAATTGGGTAGACCTAACTTAATAGGTAAATTCCCAATGGGTAGACCTAACTTAATAGGTAAATTCCCAATCTTATGTTTTTATGTCTTTTAAGTTTACCCAACCCCAAACGCAATCCCATCGCTTACATATCGCAATAGCACATAAAGGATAGAAAGAGGGAACTTGGCATAATCATGACATAAAGGTGTTGAAGCCACAAGTTTAACATGGTGGCATATGAAATGTACATATGTTCATATACTTGCATATTACATTTTTAGGCCTCAAAAGCATGCATAAAACCAAACTTAGCATATTGGTGATACATGGTGATAAATGACATGTAGAAATGGCCATAAGTTCGCATTTAGCCTCACATGCAAGTTATCATAAGAGATATGATAACTTACATGTTGCCAAAATGCAACCTTTAGCATAAAGCTTGAAGCTTTATGTCCATATACTCAAGATAAGCTTGCATAACATGATAACATGAACAAAATGATCACCCCAAACTTGCATAACATAACTTGCATATCATATGACAAACTTGCATATCAAACTTGCATAACATAACATGATAGACTTGCATATCATAACATAGCAAACTTGCATAACATGATAAACTTGCATATCATACTTGCATAACATAATAAACTTGCATATCATATCATAATGATCAAACACAACTTGCATCATTCATTAACTTTAGAGTTTAAATATGAAAGTAGAAAAGGGCTTACAATGCTTATGAAGACACAAAAATATGACAAAGCCTTTATGCAACCAATTAAACCCAAAATGCAAGCTTCAATAGAAAAACCCTTAAGCCAAAATGATCAAAACCCTTGCTTTATGATGCAAATATAGAAACTTGACTTGAATGCAAGCTAATGATGCTCATACAAGCTTGAAAACACTTGTATGCATGGAAAATCTCATAGAAATTTATTTAGGAATTTTATGAAGAGAGTGGAGGCCATGAGAGGATTGATTTTGCCATAGTTTAGTTGTATGAATGAATAATGATGATTTAGGGTTAGGTTAGGGCCTTATTTATAGAGATTAGGACTAGTTCTAGCCTTAGGATTAAACCCTAGTTCCAATCTCAACCCTTAAAACCGAATCTAGCCCCCAAACTCAACACAAACCCAAAATGGTGCACCAGGCAAAACTGCCCGGCTGGACCAAGTCGACAGCCAAGTCGACAGGGCTATCGACTTGGGTCCAACCAAGTCGACTCCCAAGTCGACAGGGCTGTCGACTTTGGCGGGAATTTTCCCGCTTGGCCCAATCTTACCCTAATTTCCAAATTCAAACTTGAATTTGAAATCTGTTTTTACTTTGAAATTTTCTGAAAACTTCGTTGGGCCTTAATCGGGTCATACGGACTTCGATTTTCGAAAACTCGGACTCTATTTCGCGTATTTTTCCGAGACGAACGCAATGGCATAGCCCGTTTCCCTTGATTCAGATTTTAGAATTAAATTCTGCCTCGAATTATGTTATAACAGGTTATTGAAAATACGGGTTGTTACAAATCTACAAATGATGACATTCATGAAAACAACATTATCGAGTCACAAAATTCTAGATTCTTTGAACACATTTATCCTCTAAAATCCTCTATTGAAACAATTGTTCAAAAGAGATCGAGAGATATAGATACTCCTAAGGATAAAGTTAATCAAAATTCGGATGAAAGAAATCTTGAAATAAAGGAAGAGGAACCAAGAAGGAGCAAACATCAGAGGACTTCTAAAACCTTTGGACCCGATTTCTATGCATATATGATAGAAAATGAACCTCTTACTTACCAACAAGCGATGGCATTTCCCGAGTCTCCATACGAGAAGGAGGTTGTCAAAAGTGAAATAGAATCCATTTTACAAAACCATACGCGGGAATTAGTGGATCTACCCAAAGGATCAAAACCACTAGGATGTAAACAGATATTTAAGAAAAAAACTAAAAGATGACGGTTCAGTAGACAAGTATAAAGAAAGACTTGTAATAAAAGGATTTAGACAGAAGGAAGATCTAAATTACTTTGATACGTATTCACCAGTAACTAGAATAACATTGATTAGGATGCTTATTGCAATCGCATCTATATTAAATTTGGAAATAAACCAAATGGATGTGAAAAATTCGTTTTTTAAATGGTGAACTAAAAGAAGAAATATATATATATATATGTAGCGACCTGAAGGGTTTCCAAACCTAGGAAATGAAAATAAGGTGTGCAAGTTAGTAAAATCACATTATGGCCTTAAACAAGCACCAAAACATTGGCATGAGAAATTTGATGAAACTATGTTATCAAATGGATTTTCAAAATAAATGAATCAGATAAATGCGTCTATGTAAGATATATGGATATTGGATATGTCATCGTTTGTCTTTATGTTGATGATTTGTTGATCCTAGGAAATAACAAGGCTATAATAAAATCTACAAAGGATATGTTATCCTTTAGATTCGACATGAAAGGCCTTGGAGTGGCGATGTAATCTTGGGTGTAAAAATTATAAAAATATAACAACGGTATGCATTATCTCAGTCACATTTCATTTCCAAATTACTTGAAAGGTTCAAGTTGTATAATATAACTATTGCAAAATCACCAGTGAACATGAACCAAAATGGGGTAAGGAACACCGGTGATGGAATATACTAACTTGAATACTCTCGTATACTAGGAAGTATAATGTATGTCATGAATTGCACTAGGCCTGATATTGCATACGCTATAAGAAAGCTGAGTAGATATACCAGTAATCATGGCAAACATTGCTGGAAAGAAATAATCAGGGTCCTAGGATATCTAAAATATACACAAAACTTTGTGCTGCAATACAAGAAGTAACCTTCAGTTGTAGAAGGATGTAGCAATGCCAATTGGATAACCGGCTCAAATGACACAAAATTCACAAGTGGATATGTGTTTACATTAGGAAATGGAGCAATCTCATGGAAATCATCCAAATAGACTTGCATAGCAAGGTCAATAATGGAATCAAAGTTCATTGCTCTAGATAAAGCCGCAGAAGAAGCAGATCGTCTTAGGATTTTTTTGGAAGACATTCAAACTAGGAAAAACCAGTACCTCCAATATGTATACATTGTGATAGTCAATCTTCTATAGGAAAGGAAAATAATACCTTGTATAATGTTAAATCTCGACATATTTGTTGTAGATTTAAAACCATAAGACAACTTCTCTCCATTGGAGTTATCACTATAGACTATGTAAGGTCAAAGGATAACATAGCAGATCCACTAAAAAAAGGCTTGCCAAGAGAGAAAGTTAAAACCTTATCGATGGGAATGGGCTTAAGACCTATGAACTAAAAAATTTCTAAAACGGAAATCCCACCTAGTTGACTGGAGATCCCAAGATCTAGGTTCAAAGGGACAACTAAGTTTAAGATAAACGGACAACTAAGTTTAAGATAAACTTGACAACACTGTTAAATACAAACTATTCCTATGATAAGTCTGTGCACAAACCGTCAGAGAATAAGATAAGCTTGGCTTTTAATGATGCTTATGCTATGGTGTTATAAAGAACCAAGTGGGGTATTACGGGATACTCTTTATAGAATCACTTATATGAGTGAGAAGGCACCGCGTCAAGAAGAAATGGAAGGTCGAATTCTTCAAGCACCCATGAAACCAAGGCGGTTTTATGGCAAAAACGAACACAAATAGAGAACCAAGGAGTTAAATAGAATTTATCATGTGTTATCTTTATAGACTTACACAAACAACTTACAGTTCAAAGATGGTCTAGTCCACCGATATGATAAATGTTTCGCAATTTTAAGAACAGATTAGATAACTACTCATTCATGTGAGGGATTGTTGGATGAATGAATAAGTGTCTGGGAAGAAGAGAGGCAAACTAAGTCCTACATCGGGGAAATTTGTACCTTAATTTAGTTCTTATACTAATTCTTGATATACTATATCAAAAGAAATGGGGAGAAAGAGGAACTGAAGGGACAAGAGGCTATGTAGGCACGAACATATATTTCATGATTAACATTAAAGGTCAAAGATAGGGCCTTGGGGCTCTTGGGGTTCTTGGGGTCTCATGATCGATTGAGCCTCTGGTTGTCGCCGAGCCTGCATCGTAGAAAAAAAGAATATTTTTTAAACTATGATCACGCAATTGCCAACGGACATGTTTGTTGGTAAAAGGTCGCAACCTTTCCAATAGTCATTACCGTTGCAATTCCAAAAACAACACCCCTTCACTAATAGATGCAAACTAGGAAGCAAATTAGGGCGTAGTTTGAGAACTCGCAACTCAGTGGCTGAGTTGTGGCAGGGTTTTGAGTGTAGGGATTGGAATAATTAAGTGAACGATAGTCGCGAGTTTACCTATGTGGAAGTGTTGTATTGTTTAACTCCTAGTAGAAACTTTATGGTAAATTTTGAGCGTAGAGTTAGAATAATCAGTTGAGAGAGAGTCTTGAGTTTACAGGAGCTGTCAGCGTTGTATTGTTTAATTCCTAGAAACCTTAGGGGTACCAGTTGGTAGGGTTTTTTGCCAAAGCTTTATAATTTTTGTATGTAATTTACTTTCTGCTATTACTCTGATTATTATTAGTGTTGATATATTATTTATCATTATTTTGTGAAAAAAAATATAAAACCTATTCACCCTCTCCTCTCTAGGGTTAATTTAGATCCTACAAGTTCAGTACCGACCTGAAAGTTGCTGACCAAATTTCTTTCTAACCAAATTTTCGAAGTTACCAACCCTTTCTTTTCATCCTCCACATCCCTTCCTTTTGATATTCGTTAAATGAGGAGGAACTATCTTCTTTTGAATTGGAATGCCATAACTCTTACGCGTTCCTTCTACGACCCTAAAATAGTTAGGAATTAAAATCCAAGTGTACTCTCATTTGTTTTAGCACTTTGACTTTCAAGCATTTTATCGTTTATTTCTTTCATCACTTTATCTAGCCAAAAATTGGTGATTGTATCTGAAATATATTTGTAAAGTTCATGGCAAAGTGGTTTTTGCTATGTATTAAGAGCCAATATTCTCAGCACCATTAATGAGATTGGACGTGTTTGACTTCTCTTTGATATTTCTTAGGGATATCACTTCATAAGATCTGATGATGGACTCTAGAAAATTTTAAATAAGCATGGACCTCTGCAACAGAACTTGCAGATCTATTTCATGCATTAAAGTAATCCAAAGGTTGAAAATAATTTTAAATAGCAAGAACATGAAATTCTTTCAATGATAGTACAAAAATGTTTGCGCTAAAAGTTTGCACAAACACTCTTGAAATTTGTGAAGAGAATAAAATAAAGAAACTAAATGGATAACAAATGAGTATAGCACATAACAATTTATAGTGGTTTGAATAAAAACTGGCCTAGACCCACTTAAGCTTTCTTTACAATTTTGTAAAGTTTTTATAAGCAATATATTATGGATCTGCATTTTTGGGTCGATCATGATTCAAGAAAGCAACGATATCAACATAGAAATGTAGAATGTAGAAAAAAGGATCCATAATGGTGCCTCTCATCTCTTATTTATAAATGAAGATGTTTTGTCTTTTCTACGTTCTCCACACGTTCCCCCTTTTTAAAGAAGGCGGTCTGAAAAGATTATAGCCAAGGCAGCAATTGTTACATGGATTCGTACAGAACAGGGACTCATGGGTCGATAATGATTCATAGAGCTTCAAATCTTGGCTTATTTTAGATCACAAGGTATGTATCGGTGTAACTCCGTGGATCCTAGCTCGCCTTGCATGAAATGCCCTTCAATCTTCAAATGGTTTCAAATGTGTTATAACTGATTTGAAGGAGGTGTGGTTTGGTATCGACCTAAGGATCACGGTTTGGTACCAAACGTAAATTTTCTATGGGAATTTTGGCTTTAGGATTTTTCCTTTGAAATGCTTTGTTGACTAAGTTTCCTTCATGATTATTAGAGGGACTTGTAGCTAAACTTCTACCATTTAATTGAAGTTTGAGTTCAATATTCATCATTCTAGATTTTTGCTTTGTTATCTAATAATTTGATCCTTTTGACCCGTTTCAATATGGTTCGGTCACAAGGCCGGATAACATACATATATCTATGCATGTGTGCATATATCAATATATATATTTATTTATTTAATTTTAATTAATCCAATTAATTAAATTATTGTATAATTTTTGAAAATGTTATATGATTTTTAAAACAAATTTTCAAATTTATTTATAACCTTTACAAAGTTTATTTTACGTTTAAAATTTATATTTTTAATTCAAAATATACTCAAAAATATTGAAGTAAATTTTAGGAACTAAGCGTAAGGCCTAAACCAATTGGGCCTTTTACAATTGGGCCAATTTCTTGGACTTGCTCTGCCACGGAGCTAGAGGAATAGTTAGAGAGGGAAGAATACTTGATTATCTAACTCTAATTCTAGACACTACTTTATAGACACCCAAATGACAGGTAGACTTTATTATTTGGGGTTGAAGTGACTAATTTGGACCATATAAATCATTTAGTCTTTGATGTCATTAATGAAACTAAGCAAGTCAGAAGTAGTGAAATTGGTGGATTTCAAAATGAATTTTACTTTTTATTATTGAGCCAATAAAATTCGAAGATAAAATTAAGTTTATTTAAGTAAAATCGTATTTATTTATGTATCAAATTAATGAACTTGATTAAAAGGACATAATGTAGTATATGAGTATAATATACTCATATATGTATAAGGTGTACACAGGTGTAGTTAAATAATGTAATGACCGCCCTATGTCATCGATTCTCATATAACCCAGTAGAGAATTGTACATGCACCTGATCGATGTAGAACGGTTTTTAAGGGAAAGAAATAGAAGAAAAGAAGATAAATGAAAAGGAAGAGAAGAGAATAGAAGAAAAGAGAAGGGAAGAATCACAAAAGCAATCACAGAACCTATCGTATACTTGACAGTGCATCAGACAAAATATAGTAGTAATTATATATATATAATAGGCGACATAGTAATAACTATATCTACCATATAATTATTATATTCATGCTCATACAATTATGAAATGGCAATAGATTTTATATTAAAGGTAGACAAACTCAACAAATAAATTATCTCTAATAATAGTTTGTCAACACTATCAAGCCTGTAAACGTTCTCACGGCATAATAAAATAATAGTAGTACAAGTATAAATATGTAATGGCATTACCTCCCGTTGATCCACGTGTTCAACTCCAAATAATATTCACACCTATATTAACTAATATAATCAATTTAGTGCATCCAAGATAATAAAAAGCAAAACATAAAACCTTGAGTCAGATAAACGTCTGGTATGAGTGATAAATAATCTCTAAGTTATATAAAATCCACAAAAGTAAACGGACCAAAGGCATGGGGAATCACATAGGACCTATCCTTGCATCTGGAGAGTTAGCACATAAAAGTGTATACTACTCTATGATATTATCAGCATGGGTGTACCCTACATCTGAATACAAAGGGTAACTAAATGCCTACATCAATGTTATTTATATCACGTGGCATCCCTAAAGTGATAAATTACTAAGAAAATATATCATCAACCATTCATCCTCATATTCACTAACTTAGTATATTGGATATGTGACACGTTTGGTTCCTAGAGATCTACTAGCATTTACGCCTCTCAGAGGACCAAAAGCTACACTACCATTGCCTACATGTGACTGATAATCTACATCCTATTGGGAATGAGTGTAAATCACCTAAAAGTCAAAATATCATAATCCTTAAGATGGAAACAACCTACAATCTATTTGAGTATCTGACAGGCATTCTACGATCGATTAACAACCTACATCTGGTTGAAGACTCGACAAACACCCGTACCTTAGCTTTTTAAGTACTTGTCTAAACCAACATGCCAATGATCCTTTTGTATACGTGTCTTCGATGAAGAGTTCATCCTAGAACTATCTTTAACACTCCCATTTGAATTCAGTTTGACTCGGAACTACATAAAAAATTACCACCAGCCATCAAAACTTTTCTCCCCTGAATTCGTCTCTGATAGTCCTGGCATGTCAACTAGAAGTCTTACTGTCTTGACTTAGTCTTCCACTCTGACCCTCAAGGCACAGTCATCATCGTCAAAGCTAGTGCTTCCTATCATGGCATCACCACTGCATGATGATGAAATCGCTATGCATGGCCTCAGTGCAAAACCACCACCATTGTCAAATGATGAAATCACTACATTGAAGAACCACATCTTTGCCTTAGCGTCAAAACCAATATTCAAAGAACCATCGCTTTGAAACCACTATCAAAGAAAACATCATGTAGTTCTCATGAAGCTTCATCATTGTCCATGTAAAAGTTGGTCATGTAGGTCATATCAATAGTAGTTGATATCGATCACTTTAATACAGTTGGTACTGGTTGTCACTCTATTATATCCCACAGTGGATTTTGACCACTATGATTTTCAAAAATAGCCGTTGAAATAATGTTTCTGTTTCATGCCTCACTATATTCCGCTATTCCCAATATATCCCGTTATTCCTACTATCTCTTCTATAAAAGAAATAAATTAAAAAATGATATTTGTATATTATAGAAATTATGAAATTAACCTTTTGGTTGAATTTTTAATACGTATTTTTAAAAACAAAAATATTATAATTATCTATTCAACTTAGTTATGTTAAATAAAAGTTTAACTTAATTTACATATGTTTACGTCTTTTTTGTTTAAAATTAAGAATGTACTAGTTATAATTAAATTAAATGTTAATTTTTAATTTAATTACCATTTATTTTTGTAAAAAAATAAGTAATAATTTTATATACTATTATAGAGTCATTTGATATACCCTCGATGTTTCAGGATTCCTTGTAACTTCACCGCATTGAATCTGTAGAACGCTTTAAATGCATAGGGCTATTTTGATCATGCATTTAACCAAAGTTTTTTTTTACTACACATCAACAGAAACATATTTTATGCACCTCGATATCTAAGCATTTCATTAAGTTCATGCTCCGTCTTCAAATCAATGTCATGCTCCAATGCTCCTCCATCTCTAGAAAAGCCTGTGCATTACAATGCTCCTCCATCTTCAAATAAGTCAGCACTTGTGTAGTGAAAGCGCTTAACAGATTCAATGCGGTGGAGATTTAAAAGTCATGGCGGAGATATAATGGATGCTCTAAAATAACATATACAACTAGTCTTTTTTTTTTTACAAATATATACATGAAAATTAAAGGATAAAATAACAGGCAATTTAATTATAATTTGTACATTCTTAATTTTAAATAAAAATATGTGCAAATATATAAACTTTTTTTAAATTAATTAAATTTAATAGAATTTAGAGTATTTTTTTCTTTCAAAATATACGTTAAAAAATTAAACTAAAAACCTGATTTCATTATTTTTATATTGTATATATGTCATTTTTCAACTTATTCTTTTTATAGAAGATATAGCGGGAATAGTGGGATATAGCGGAAATAATGGGATATATCGGAAATAGCAGAATAAAGTGGGGCTTAAAGTGAAAAGAACATTTTAGAGGCTATTTGGATAAATCATAGCACTAAAAACCCTTTATTGGATATAGCGGGAATATATTGAGGCAATAGCGAAGCATTGACTACATAGATCAGCATGCTTTGATGCTCTTTCATCAATTTATCTCATCCATTCAAGTCTATCATCACTTGTGCACTGAATCGGTATGCACTAAACTATAAGATTGCTAGAGTCGTCATCTTGCACGATGATTAATAAACACTAAGAACTCTAACAAATGAGATTTTCCAAATGTTATATCATTTACGAATGGAAAACCCTTTACTAAACTAACAAAACAATCAATCATGCAACTCATAGTCATACAAATATCTAAGCTAGCATAAAAACATCCATAGTAACATCAATACAACATATAAAAGCTATCTAAAGTAACGAATATGGGATTAATCTCAAAATGGCTTAATCTAACAATAATGTTAAAATAGCGTGTATTAGCATATAAATGAATGATATTTTGGGTATAAAAAATTATCTAAATCGCCTTCTAGTTCTTCTATTTATTAAGTTTAAGTTTATCTATTCCAAAAATTTGTTTTAAAGTTAAAAATCAATAAGAAACATCAATTTTGTATTGTACAAACAAATACAGTAAAGTGAAAAATAATATTACTAACCTCAGCCAAATTAGTCCAAATCAGCGCCAAATCATAAAGCTCTCCATTAGGAGTCCGATACAAAAGACCACATCCAAAATGGACCTCGTATGCAAAAGTTTCGTGAGTTAGAAGCTTTGAATCTGAATTGGAAAAAGAAATAAACATACAATCATGAACCAATGAGATTTTACCACGTCAGTGCTTCATCATCTCTTTTTTCTCATGCATACTTCCTCCTCCCATTTATGCAACCTATCATGCGCAATCCTCAATCCAAATTGTGCACTGTCACGCTCCACCATCGTCTGATCAGACACCATCACTGCATCATCCTTTCCCACCTCCTCTATCTTTTCCCGAAGCACCACTGCCCATGCCACCTTTTGAATCTCGCAATGCCACCTTGAACACTGAACCATTTGGTGATCCCTAACTCATTTAACTCGGTTCTAATGGACATGCACTACAAGAAAAATACCCTACTGCAACTACCTATTTGCAAAAGACAATAAATGACAGTTGCAGTAAATGATATTTAGCAACAAACCTATTATTGCAGTTGTAATAGATAAGATTTAGCAACAAACCTTTTTTTTCTGTTGCGAATATCATATTTTTAGCAACTGCGCTTTCCTTCTTGTTGCAAAAACATACTTTTAACAATCATGCTTCCATAATAGTTGCAACAAACATATTATTTGCAACTACGCTTCCAAGCCACTAATAAATGTCTTTAGCAACTATTTTCGCCACTTGCAACAACTATATTTTTATACAACCGGTAAAGCCAGTTGCGAAAAACATACTAAAACTAAGTATCAACTTTTAATGATTAACTTTTAATAATTAATTTTAAATAGTTACTATTAAATGATTAACTACTAGTAATTATATAATAATTAAGATTAATATTTAATCATTATTAATTAATAATAAAATTTAAGTATTATTATGTGATATTTATAACTAATAATTAAATAATAATAATAATTAATAGTTAACAAATAATAATAAATTAATAATAAATAATAATTGTTATATAACAATCAATTAATAATAATAAACTAATGGATAATAATTAATAAAATAATTTGAAATATGAATATGTTTAAATATTAAATAAACAAAATAATTAATAAATTCATAATAAATAGATAAACAGTAATTGATTAATGTTACTGTTAAGGAGTAATTAATGGTTAAAAATAATTCTTATATGAATTAATTTATAATAAGTGTTTGATAGAGGTATTTTTATGAGTTAATTAATAGTTTTTGGTTACCATTAATAATTATTTTTATATTTCTAATATTATATTTAATTATTAGTGATCAATAAATTGTTTTATACAACTGGTAAAGCCAGTTGCAAAAAACAGACTTTTAAATATTATTATTTTCCCCATCTTTGGTAAGAATAATTACTATTAAATACAAAAGTACGAAGTAGTAGGTAATATTTAATTATAATTCAATAAGAATTTAGTAATAATAATTAATTGAAATGAATTAATACTTTAATAATTTATTATGGTTAGTTATTAATAGTGTGTAAATTATATTAAAAAATATTAATTGCATTTAATAATTAATAATTCTAATTAACAATAAATAAATATTCATCATATACTGTATTTAACAAGTAATATTCAATTATAATTAAGAAGTAAAACTAATAATAATTAAATGTTAACAAATTTGATAAATAGTATTAGTATGTATTTTTATTACTTAGTAGTTAGTAATTATAATTTATACTTCATGTTTCTTATTTAAAGTTAGAAAACATCAAAACCTCCATTTCAAAGTTAGGAAAACATCAACACGTTATTAAACAAGGAACCATGTATGTTACTAACCGGTTAAACGCACGTTAATCGGTTACAAGTAATAAAAAAAGGCGGCATCCTAAAATTCCAGATCCCGCTCTCATTTCAGTTTCACCGCCTACCTCTTCGTTACTAATCCTAAATCCGAAACCTAACTCCCAAATCCTTGTCATACCCACTCCTCAACATCCGATCCGACTCAATTTCCACTAATTTCAAATGTACGTATTCCTCCGTATTTCACTCCTGTCTAAGCTCAGTCTGAATCGCTCTGGTTCTATGCTCTATCTCTATGGCAAGCCCCACCAACAAGAAGGGGTTGACTTTCTTTGAAAGTGAAGAAGAATTGGCGATATCTCTAGCTAAGTTTACCTCTGAACTTTCTAGTAAGTTTCACTAGTAAGTGGGGAGCTTTTACTACCGTGATCTCTGGCGGATCTGTAGTCAAAGCACTCCGGAAGTTGATAGTTAACTCTAATGAATGGAGTAAATAGCATGTGTTTTGGGTTGATGAGAGAGTCGTTCCAAAAGATCATGTTGATAGCGATTACAAATTGGTGGCCATTTTATTGTTTACGGTTCCTTTTTATTGATTAGTTTTAGCAAAATAACCGAAAACATATATGCTTACTTACATCTGCTTTAACTTGTTATTGAATGTTTAATACAATCAGTTGTATACTTCCTCTACATAAATAGAGTTTCTGTAGTATTATTAATTACTACTTGGTTATTCTGTTAGAGATATTAGCTTTCTTCTTTTAATATTAGTGTTTACCTTTATTACCTGTCACCTTAGCTTGGGTAGTACAAAGGATCATCAAAGGTTAATAGTTTTGTGGCATCAATTTCATTTTTCTCCTTTGGATCTCTTTAGATCTGAGCTTCAACCTTTTCCTTGAATTGCTTATTTAAAATTGAGGAAACAGTGGGAAATTTTAAGTTTGAAACCTACTTTTACAAATGGGGTTGGTTTAGAGAAATTTAGAAGAGTAGGATTTGAGTTTGCATGTAAAGGCTCATATTCTGGCTTTATTTTTTATGATTGAAAAACATCCAATCATTGTATAATTTTTGATTTGCCTATTTATTTAATCAACAATGTTCATGCAGCAACCGGCTAAATGAGTTACAGATAAAAACGAGAAATGCAGAGGAAAAATCAGAATTTGGAAGAGTGGAGACTCCGCTATTTTCTCTTTTAACCAGTTAGAAAACAAACCATTTCGCCAATGATCATTGTAGCAATTTTCATTAATCAACATAAACGAATTAACTTCTATACACTTACATGCAACTACAATTATCCTCTCATTTAATTTCATTTTGATTTTGGGGATAATGTGAAAAGTAAACTAATAGAAGCATTAAAACTTATCTTAAGAATGTGAAATGTAGGGCTTTTGAACTATAAGCTATAGCTTAGCTTCGTAGTGCCTGGCTAATCTAAAACTTAACTTTTAAAGTCCTTAACCATTGTTCTATATTTTTTAAAAGGTAAAATATACGGTTTGCAGATTTTATAAGTCTACAGAAGGTTTACACTTTGGAAATAGTGTATATTTTTTTAATTATACACTTGTTGTTGCGCTCAGGGTAAGTAAATTTAAAACTATAGTAATCGGTCTTACCTCAACTTCATCATTTTATATAGATTCCTGTACAGAAGTTTTATTCTTATACTGATTTTAATTCTGGATAAATTTTTATTGAAATGAGAAGAACAAAAGGAGATAAAGGTTTGATTGTGATTTTAAATCTTAATTAGCTGCTGAAGGGAGAAGAATGCAGACAGTAGAAAAAAGAACGTAGAGTTTTTAGATGTAATGGTAGCTTTAGATGATAACGGGTGAGAATGGAAAAATGTTTGGAACCTACTTTTAGTTTAAAGTGGTGAGGCATCAATGGTAATAAATGATGCCTATTTAAACATTTACTTTGTTCGTAGTTCGTGTATCTATGCCCTAAACAAGCAGGATCTTCTTTGCCAACGAATAAAGTTTTAATTCCACTGAGTTCCAGGCAATACGTGAATCATTGATATGGAGTTAGTTGTGTATCTTGCATTGCATGAGAAGAGCAGTTGAGCTGCAGCAAAAGTTAAAGGAATGGTTAGAATAATGCAGTTCAAGGTAGCAAACCCAGTGCGTGATGCTGCAGTTTTGTTGGGTATTGATGCAGGATTGGCATGAGATGATATGTCACTAATGGAAGTGGGTGTAACCACACAATGCCCATGCAAGCATTAGTAATCTTTGCAGGCTAGCTCAACAATTTATAAGTGCACAAACTAGCGGATCTGAAATGTTGAGAAAGTAACAATATGTAGCAGAACTGACATGGAGTAGCTATAGATGAACGAGAGCGAGGCTGCGACATGGATTATGCGACATAAGTCTGGATAAAAGTACGTTGAGCAAGTGATGGAATCCTTACAGACTTTAGAATATCAATGAGTGACGTTATGATGTACGGAATTCTAACTGGAACAGTCGTACATGCATGCAAACACAATTATTCAGAGAAATTTATATTATATTTTGTTAGCTATTGAATTTTTCTTTCTGAAATTTAAGTTCTACAACTTATTTTGATTTGGCAGAAGATGTATTTCTTGGAAAAGATGTATTGCTTGGAAAAGATGAATACAAAATTAAAGATTGAACGGGATACAAAAAAAGTGTAAAGTGACAGCTTGTCCACTCAACCTTGTAGGCAAACCCTCTTTACAAACTTAAAATATTCTTCGAGTAAATTCTTTATTTATTATATTACTGTTTACTATGCATGTGATTGTAATACTATATACTATATACTCTCTTTATCTCTCATCTTTGCAGTATCGTATGTTACAGGTTGGATATGAGAGCTGATTGTCTAAAGGAGGTTCAAGAGAGGTTTGGTTTATGATTAGCTTCCCAGTTTTTGTATTATGCCAAGTTTGAGATGTGTACCAGATTGAGATGTGTACTATGGGCACTTTTGCTGTAATTGTTTGTACTATTAAATTTTTATTAGAATAAAATTGTTGAAGTAATTTTTTTACTTGTTTATTTCACTCTATGATGATATATGATAATGCTGCAGCAAAGACATATAATATAGAATATTTTATATATTGTAACTATTTGTTTTTTTATGGTTTACTAATCTACAACATGTAAGTGATTTATTGCAATAGGCTTTTGTTGTTGCAAAAAAGCTACTGCAACTAACATCTAAAGTTGCAAAAAAGCTATTACAATAGGCTTCTGTAGTTGCAGAAAAGCTACAGCAATGGGCAGTACCAGTTGCGAAAAGGGACCAACCTTTTACAACTTTGGCTATCCAGACGGGCGCGGGTCTGTTGCAATTATTCTATTGCAACAGATATTGCCTGTTGCGAAAAGTATTTTTTGTTGTAGTGATCTTAAAGGTCTCGTCGAGCTTCAAGACTTTTCTTTCGATCTTATGACGTTTCGATGAATAGATTAAGAGATATCGATGGAGAAATATTGGATGTTTTTGGCCATTGGCTAGGTGGCGACTTGAATTAGGGTTAGGAATTCTGATAGATTACAATGATGGCTTTCCTCGAAATGCATGTTAGTATTTATAGTGGATGGTCCAAATGGTTCAAACTGGCATGAACTCCAAATGAAACATGTTGATTGGTATTCTATATGTTATATTGAATTTTGAATGCCAAAAAAAGTATCGAGATCGGGTTGCACTGTCTTGGGAACTTAATCATTTTTCGAAAGTTCAATTTTTGCAGATTAAACATCGAATTTCCAACTAAAATTATATCAGTTGAAATATACCGATGCTTAGGCCTCTTCTTTATGTAATAACCATCCCAACTCAATGGAAGTGATCTCGAGTCCATAGTCTACAATATGTGAAAATCATATTTTAGAATCATCAAATAATTAATGATTAATATTTAAATATTTGATCATTTGAAGTATGGATCGTTACATTGTTCTCTCTTTAAAGGACTTTTACCAAACTCCTCAAGGACTAAACAACACAGCCCAACACCTAGAGTTAAGCAGGGATAGAAGAAAATCGTCACTTATCCTTCACAACAATTACTATTAAAAGTTATCATGAGAAAGGAAATAGACTCGGAATTGGTATGAAGCCATTATTTGCATCGTAAAGTCCAATCACAATCAATTCTAGAATTCATATAGCTAAATCAAATGTCTAAGTTGTGCTCTTATTTCCATCCAAATGGGTAATGGAAAATAAAATAACAACTTACTAATTGTAAATCAATTCAACTACTATCATGTACTGACTTTTCTGCCAACTTCGTCTTAATTCACGGAAAATTTTGGTAGCACCTCCTTTGCATAGCTCAATCCGGGAAAATTATAACTCGCCACAAATTGCCAACTAACCAAATGAAAAAATCCCAAAAGTGGCCTCTTATATCGAGGCATTAAATCACCAAAAATGCATAAAGGCGTAAACCATAGCTCTGCGATGTGACGACATCCCTAGACCTCGACACCTAGACAATGTACTACGGTGGTGTTCGGTAGATGTAACGAGATCAAGATGGAATAAAAGAAAAGCAACCCAAAAAAAACATCATATATCATGTAGCACATTGATAAAACTATAATAATAACGCATAACTGATATAAAACCGATGAGACGATATATAGCTAATAATTTATCATAGACTTAGTGTAACAAATCCATACAACATAAATAAACTAAGGCATATAAGTGATAATAACTCAAGTATACTATCTTTACATAGAAAGTACTACTAAGCTCCATAGTAGTGGATAATGTAAAGCAATATAGCACATTCTGAAATATACATGGAATAGCCTCCAGCGCGCCTCTAGAAAAGCTATCGTGCTCACTCCAACCTATCTTTTGTACACTCATTCAAAACAATCATAGTAATAAGAAGAAATGCATATACCTGCAGGTTATACAAAGTTTGGAATGAGCGATAGTAATCAGAAGTACCAAGGTAAAATAGTATAGTAAGTATAGAAAGCCATATCTGACCTGCCCTTGAATCCAAAGAGTAAGCACATGCAAAAATTTACATTGCTCTTTGGTTATCATGTCATTAGGTATAGTAGAACCTATAAGTGATAAGGAAATATCAAACAAATAAGCATAAATATCCATTACCCATCCTTACGTTGACTCATTCGTTGTGTTGAATTTGCATAGCGTCTGTATGATCTCATCGTCGGATTAAGGACATTATAGCCCCAGTACTTCTATACTCGATTCCATGCCATTTAGACAGTTAGAAACCAAACAATTTAGTGATAGCCCAGGTGCTTGATTAAGCGATCTATGAGTCATCATCGCTTTATGGGTCATTGTCACCTACGTGAACATCTAGGGCCATCATTTCCCAACGAACTTCCTAATGTACCCTTGCTGTGTGAGTATACACCAAAACATACAAGCGCTATGTAACCTTTTGTACACGTATACGAAGCAAGGCATATCCTTAGAACTACCATTACGACTCCTCAGGAGTCCTCATGGTAAGGACTGTTCTAAATAACATTCTTGTCAATGAATCCAATTTTTTCCTTCAATCCCTTCCTAGTAGTTCCCATTATTATGCCTTTACATCTTAGAATAAGGTTGGTCATTATTGGAGTCGTTCGTCATGAAGTAGAATCGTTGTAATGCCAATCTATCGCAGAATTGTCATCATTGTCAAAAAATTAACTTCATAACTGATGTCCACTTAGTCACCTTAACTTCTTCTAGAAGTGGCACTAACCCATGCATCTTTTCCCTATGGGTCGCATAAGGAAAGCCAGAAGAGAGTTAGGGATCTATATTGATCCCTGTTGTGGTGCTTCCCTTAGTTTTCCCTTTAAGAACCATACCAATCCCCAACTCTTTCCAAGCCTATGCAACCAATCTTTCTCCAACCAATGTAGTCCCTACCATTCCAAAATCAACCACATCAATCAATATATAATTATGCATCTCCTATCGTCCAAATCCGAAGTCGCACCTACATGCCGGTCTAAAGCCAAATATTCCTATTGGTCCTATATTGACAGCTTGTCAATCTCACATTTAATAAATTTTGAAGTAATGAACTTCTGAACCATCATATCGATCTAAAGTAAGTTGAGTACGCCGATCTAGAGTGAAACCTTATACTTATCCTAATTTCTTTGTATCATATCTCATATATGTAAACTTCCAATGACCTGAAACTCAGTGAGATACATAATGAGGCCCTTTTTGTTACCTCTAGGGATCACACCCACATACAAGCCAAAAACCAAGATTGGTTTTGATCCCTACTTTATAGCCCATGTTTTAAACTCCTACCATATATTGTCATTCGATCAGCATTTGCATCCATCTAAGCATGTTTATAACAAGTATATGACATCTAAAAAGCACTCAATCAAATATTCAATCAAACCAAAAGGGATAAATACACTCAAACAAACATTCACATCTAAGTTAATAGTGTCATGTTAATATTGTTTTCCTCTAAATCCCTAAAACATGGATTTTACAAACATGATCCAAATCAACTCAAACTTGTATGTGTGTGATAACATAATTAAACGTGATTTATGGACATTTTTATAAATTTTTAGGGTGGGTTTATAGTCTAACACACCCTAATTAGCAAGAGTGAATGTTAGTCACTTACCTTAAAATTAATAACTTCTTTTGATCCAAATGAACAGTGATTGGCATGAGTTTCAATGTGATTTGCAGCAACATTTTCTTCAACCTTGGAGCTGACTTGTACTAATCTTCCCTTAATGATGTAATCAGGCTAATTAAAGTTTGATTCATGAATGTTTAGTGGCAAGTGGTCATAATTGGAGAAGATGAGCTATTTTGACAGTTGTGAAATTACTAATGGGATGTCCCATTAGCTTCTACACCTCCATATGCTCTAATCCTGAAATGGGATTTGGACCTGTTACCCTAATGTCTATAGTTACCTATTTAAGTCATCTAAACCCTGTAAAATACTAAAACAACCATATCCCTCAAACGATAGCCAATATTTTTTAGTGTGACCACTCTATGAAAAAGGATATCATCGTTCAGGCCTAATGGAACAAATTTCAAGTCCCAGTTCCTTTCCGACCAAATTTAATTGATGGAACAAGATTCGTTGAAGGTAAAATGATAACAGGAAAATTTGACAAAAACTGTAGGTGAGACATGATAGTGGTAGTTATTTCCCAAAATTATAGAATCATAAGACCTCGTGTGAAAATAATATAAATATTCTATGATCCTCTGATATATGGAATACAGATCGTTACATTCTTCCCACCTTTAGGGATTTCGTCCTTGAAGAACCCTAAACAAGTTATTTAGGTCATTTTTCATGCCTACCAACTACATTTCAATCTAGACAATCATTAATGTAAAATATACGAGCATAAAAGTTCAATAAAAAGAGGAAAATCTAAACATGTCCTAGCAAGGAAGATATTACATAAGGGTACATCGATGATATCATAAGTGAAAATAAGAACCATAGAGTAAAAATATTACCAAGTGAACAGTTCTAGTTGCGATGTACTCATACTATCTTAGGTCTCCCAAGCACAATCACACTTATTTTCACCCAACTGGACCTTCACAAGCTTCACTGTCTTTCTTCTAAGTTTTTCGTATAGTGCCTAGTGATACGAATAGGCTTATGAGTCTTCGAAGCATCTGGTTCCACTTGATATCTTCCAACTGAACTAGTGTGATGGTTATATTTGAGTCATGCACAAACTTCCTTAGGTAAGAACATGGAGTACATTATGTACTCTAGCTATATTCTAAGGTAAGTCGACTCTATAATCCGAGCTCCTAGTCCGCACGAGAATTAGAAAAAGGCCAACAAACCATAGTGCCACATTTCCTTTTCTACCAAACCGAATCACATTTCCCAAGTGAGAAATCTTGACAAGTACTAAGTAGCCAATGAAGAACTCCAAATCTCTATATCTCTTATAAATGTAACTTTCATGCCTATCATCGGCAACTTTAACCTATTGTCGGATGATTTCAAACTTATATATGGTCTCTCTAACCATATTTGGCCCAATTATTAGTTTTTTGCTCTTTTGCCACATACATAAAGAAGCGTTTCTTGGACTATCATATAAAACTTCACGCGGTGTCATACCAAGCAAGACTGATAACTGTTGTTTTACCCGAATTTAACAAGATGCAAATGATCATCCCACTAGCTTCTAAAATATAGAATGCCAGAGCGTAAGAGATCTACCAGTATATGTTTCACACTTTTAGTTTAGTTATCAGTTTGAGTGTGATAAGCTATGTTGAGGTGCAACTCAGATACTAAGGCTTCTTGTAAACTCTTCCAGAACCACTAGTGAGCAATGGGTCTCACTCTCTTACATTACTCTTTGGGGCACCATGAAATCGTATGACCCAGTAACATACAAGTCGATCAGCTTGGCTGTCATCCTACTTGACTTGAGGGGTATGAATCTAGCGCTCTTGGTCAATGAATCAACGATGACCCAAATGCTATCTACCCTTCTCGAGTTCTAAGAAGACCATAAATGAAACCCATTGTCACTTTCCCATTTCCACTCAAGAACTTCTAGTGGTAAGCTTCTTCTTCTCAGCTCTGACTAACTGAGGATTCATGCATTTGGAGATGAATGTCCTAACGTCTTTTTTCAGTACTTCCCAAAAATAGGTTTTCCTCATATCCTTGTACATATAATCACCACCAAGATGTATGGTCAATCTAGATTGATGATATGTCTACAAGCACTTCATCTCCTTGTCCATCAGTCCCAGGGATAAACCACTTTATCCTTATAGAGCCAACAATTTTAGTATAGTCCGTGTATCTTCATATCCTCAGGCACTACTCTTTTGTTTATCTGATCGATGAATTTATTCAACCTGAGATCATGCTTCTAGCTAGAATCAATTTATTAAATCAGAGTAGATCTGATTATCAAATTTGTTAACATTTTTTGCTCTAACTCACATTTAGGTCATAATTGATGATATATTCGAGCTTCTTTCACTCTAGGAACACGGTTCCTAAGCTGACATGTAGCTTACTCAAAGAATCAGCAATTGTGTTACCTTTCTTGGGTGCATATGCAGTGTTGAGATTATAGGAGACTAGAACAAAATCTGTCATTGTAGGCGAAGACTAAGATCCTTCTACGAGAAGAGGTACATAAATGATTTATGATCGGTGAACAATTTGAACCTCTTCCCTAATAGATAACATTACACATCTTCAATGAAAACACAATTACCACCAATTCCAAATCATGAGTCGGTTATCTTTTCTCATGAGGTTTTTTGTAACACACCAAAATTTAATACACTATAACCATACTTTAAAGATAAAAAATTAGGAATTACTTAATTAAAATATTCAAAATTAAGTGAAACCAGTATTACCGTTGTGTTCGTCTCGGAATTCTAATTCAGATAGACCCCAATTTTGTGTAGAGCGGGTAACGTATGAAGTAATTATGAGTATTAGAAGTTTGTATACATATAAGCGGCTTATAAGTAAATATATAAATCAAAATGTTCAGAATTTTCAAAACAAGATGAGTGGGAAATCGAGCGGGAAACCAGGCCGTTGTGGGACGACCTACATTCGGCCTGGGTCGACTTATGGGTCGATCCAGCGACGATCTGGGCAGATTCTGAATTACGAATCTGGATTGTTTTGTGGCTAGGTTCGTGATGACTCAGTGCTACATGTTTGGTTTGGATTAAAACCCTAGAATCTAAAGGCTGAGGTAATGTGCATATATTTGCTGTAAATTGATAAATATGGATAATATGCATAAACCTGTACATGTTGTACATTGGGGACATAATTGGATGAATATGCATATGTATTAAACATGTAAGTTTGACTTAATACAGACATTAAGTAAATGACATGTTAGAATATTGTAAGTACCAGATGTAGACTAATAAACTGAATTGTTATAATAATTACATGTTAACGATGTTTTTCGTCAACACTGGAGATAGGTCTTAGGAAATGGACCTAAGGGAGAAACGGGATTATTTAGTACCCACAAGCTTGAGTTAGTTCACCATTTCCTAGATATCATGGTCAAAAAGCCCGAAGATTAGTTACTTCCCCCCTCAAGGGGTAAGTAACACGCTTCTACGACTCAAGGATCGACAGTTACCTTGGGATAAAGTTCCCTAAGCACAACACAAGTTAGGAAGAAAACAAATTGTGGAAGGGTTACTTAGTGATCTAAGGTTGTGGGTAAGGTTTGTGCGGGTAGGCTTTCATTTAGAAGAAAGCATAAGGTGTTTAGGAGACCTAGGTTCAAGGATAAGGTTTGCGTATGAAGCTCTTATTGAGGGGGAAAGCATAATGTAGCCTGGCACCCATTGAAAGGGTTAAGTTGTGAAGCGCTAACTAACATAGCAGGACAATATACTATAGGATATGTAAAATAGTAGAACACAACAATTTATAATTTTTCGGTTCGGATTAAATCTACGTCCACCTTAAGGGCTTTGATGATTTTATTCATAGAGGAGGTTACATAAGAAATTCCTAATTTGATTTGCAAAATAGGTTTGCTCTCTTAGAATTGAGTACAAGGTTGTGGAATGAGAAAAGATACCCTAAAATGTCACCCCTAGGGTCTTATTTATAGAGGTTTTGGGCCCCCTTTTGCTGCTTCTTTTTCCCGCACTTTTTTGCCACTTTTTTGGTGTCACCTTTTTGATCTCGTTTTTAGCTTTTGTTTTTTTGTCTTTTTCTGGCTCTCTCCTGCTTCTTAGACCATTCTGGTCTTGGTTTTGTCTTTTTCTAGCTCTCAACTGCTTCCTAGACCATTCCGGTAAACCCTGTCGTTGGTTCCTACACCCTGTTGTTGGTTCCTACACCATGTTGTCGGTTCCTACACTGCTGCCAGTTCCTACACCATGCTTACGATTCCTATACTGCTATCGGTTTCTACGCTGCTACCGGTTCCTACACCATGCCGCCGGTTTATACACTATTGTCGGTTCCTACGTTGCTGCCAGTTCCTACATCATGTTGTCGGTTCCTACACTGTTGCCGGTTCCTACACTGCTGTCGATTCCTACACCATGCTATCGGTTCCAGCTTTCTCTGGCTTTCTTGTTTCAACCATTTTTCTCAAACGATACTTCCGTGTTTAATGTGACCACTCTATGGAATGTCAAACCATCATCTAAATCA
Organism: Allium sativum; assembly: GCA_030737875.1. Classification (NCBI taxonomy): domain Eukaryota; kingdom Viridiplantae; phylum Streptophyta; class Magnoliopsida; order Asparagales; family Amaryllidaceae; genus Allium; species Allium sativum. The sequence goes on along the minus strand of CM060910.1, from coordinate 441,399,090 downwards.
AATCGAAGTGGTTTCAGGCCTTGATCTCTTACCAATCAAAAGTTATAGGAGAAATAAGATTTCATCTCCTTCTTTTGGTGTCGACATAGTTGTACCCAAGACTTTTCCTTTTATACTTTCTGGTATTGGAGCTTCTGCTTCTTTATATTTAGTCAGTGCAAATTTTGATGTTAACAGTTAGCCCTCTAGTATCAATAAACTTTTGTTCTTTAGGACAAATTTTGTGGCTCCTGCAAAGCTTGCCTGTCACTCAAGAATCATTATAAAAATCTTTGGTATTAATTTCATATAAACAAGAGTAATGATGCAAGGGGAAGCATGAACTTTCCGTTATCAAATAGGGGCTAAACATGAAGCAAAAGTTATGAACTTTTTGTGGATGCAGTGTGCAAATTCATACATGTAATCATGTAGGATCATATGATTTAAAGGATAGCATTTTTATATCAGTGTTGGATGAGCGTTTCATTATGGTTACTTAGACATTCAATATTCAAGAATTCATTCTTGAAAGTATGATATAACAAATCCAAAATTTACATTTGGATATTTGCAATCAGAGGTTCATCGTTACGAACATAATGTGTTAATAAAAGTAATATGGCTTGCATAGTGTTTGGTATTTCACTTATAATTTCCCAAACATAACCTTTTGGGTAGAGTTCATAATAATGAATGTTAAAGGTAGACATGTCATGAGTATAGGAAACTTCCCTGTTATGAGGTGTTGCGAGATTACGACTGTTATTGGAAGACTCCAAATGGGACGCCCAAAAATGGTTGACATTGATGCTAACTGAAACATCTTTACTTCATAACAAAGATAGTATGTTCGAACTTCACATAACGAAATGAAAGTAAACATTTTCTTTTTCGAAACGGAAATAGGAGATTCTTAATTAAACTTGGTAGTCAGAACAACGCAGATCTAAAGGTCTGTTTTCTGAAGATATGTTAAGATTAGAATACCAGTTATAAATGGTGAAGAAATAGTTCTAGGACTAACACTTGAACTTATGTAACAGCAATTTGAAAACCATATTAGGAATCCCAAGAGTTATACTTGGTGAAATAGGAATTAGAAATCATATAGAAACCCCGAGACTCACACTGGGGTAAGCAGAAAGTCAGGATTCATATAGAAACCCCGAGACTCACACTCGGGTAAGCAGAACATCGAAAATCATACAGAAACCCTGAGACTCACACTCGGATAAGCAGAAAGCCATAAATCATACAGAAACCCTGAGACTCACACTCGGGTAAGAAGAAACCCAAAAAACATATAGAAACCCCAAGACTCACACTTAGGTAAGAAGAAAGCCAGAAATCATATAGAAACCCCGAGACTTACACTGGGATAAGCAGAAATCCAGAAATCATATAAAAACCCTGAGACTCACACTGGAGTAAGCAAAAAGCCAGAAATCATATAGAAACTTCGAGACTCACACTTGGGTAAGCAGAAAGACAGAAATCATATTAACAAGCCATACTCTAATTGGGAGTCATAAAGGAGCATTACGGTTTAACAAATCACCTTAAAGAAAGTACAAGGGATTCATAAAATACTATTAAAAATCCATCCAATAGAAGCATCAAACACCATCCAAAGGTTAATTATGCGACCAATGTTAAAAAAACTCAAACATTATTGAAACCGATCAAGCAATTATGAATTATTTTGGATTTCTCAGAAGTTCACTCAGAGAAACCACACGAGTGAAAGAGTCATAAATATACCGAGGGAGAACTCCTCGGGCACATATGCAGAGGAATACTTTTGAAATACATTAATCCGATCCTGAACCAATAGTCAATCAGTAGGTAGTTCCGTTCAATCATTCAATTTTTCAATTGTTTGATAGTTTAGTAGGTAGTTCCATTTGGTTATTTTGCTGTCGGGTATCTAGCGTCTATTCTTATTCGTAACCCCCAAGATTATGCAAATGAATGAATGCTCCCTAAGAGAGTGACACTGTTGCCTTTATGGGAAGATGTATGCGCTTATTATTGTTAACCCCACTTAGGAGGTGCTCCACTTGGTGGAGAACTATTTAGCCCTTTCTTGAAGGTATTCTATCGTAGGAAATGAAAGTATTTTGCCCTATCTCGAAGGATTTCCATCATAGGAAATGTAAGTATTTTTGCCCTATCTTGAAGGGATTCTGTTATAGGAAATGAAAGTATTTTTATGATGCTTTCCATCTCGGAAGTCTTTTTTTAGGCTCTTCATCTCGGAAGTTGATTCTTTTTATGATGCTTCCCCACGGAAGCTATTTCTTCTTTTTATGAAGCTTCCCCACGGAAGCTATATCTTCTTTTTATGATGCTTCCTCCTTAGATGCTATTTTGTTTTTATGATGCTTCCACCTTAGAAACTATATTATCTTTTTATGACGCTTCCCTCTCGGAAGCTATTTTCTTTTGATGATGCTTCCGCCTCGGATGCTATTTTTTCTTTGAGGCTTTATTGCTTTACCTTTACCACCGATGGTGTAACACCCCGTAATTTTAAAGAACACTATAATGATATATTAAAGAATACTTAATTAAATATTGTGAATTGAGTAAAATGGACTACGCCATTGTGTTCGTCTTGGAATTCTTCTTAAGATAGACTCCGAGTTTGCATAAAACAGACATCGTAGGAAGAAGTTATTAAGCCTAGAAGTTTGTATATGCACAAGAGAATTATATATATACAAACAAATAAAAATTTTCAAAATAGGGAAGAAATAACGGCTAAGGTGGAATCGACCCGAGACTTGGTTGGGTCGACCCAGGGTGTTTGGGTCGACCCATGGGTCGACCCTAAGGTCGACACATAAAGGGGGGTCGACCCCTATACAGATCTGAGCAGATTCGAATTTTTGAACCTGGACTGATTTGTTGGCTTGGTTTGTTGCCTTTAGGATATAAATAAGACCTCATTTCTATTGTTTTCACACATCAAAAACGATGGAGACAACGAGATGCTGCCCCATCTTAGATCGAATTAGCGTATTTCCTTTAACAAAAGCTTATACGCATTCAAGAATTTCTTCTACAGCTTTAGCCTATTGTTCTTTGTTCTTTAGATCCAGCCTCTATGTGTAACGACCCGGGTTTTTGTCGACTTTGGTTATCGACATAAACTCAATGACGACTAACCAAACATCAAAAAACCCGATAGTTAATGAAAGAAGTTAGAGGGTGAGGATAGATAAGATAGAAACTTATAATAGAAGAAGAAGAAGAACACAACATCAGAGTAACACGTATCTCACAGCGGAACAAATAACATATAATATATATAACATAACTTTGAAATATAAATCTATACTTGAATATACATCATTATCAAAGTACACAGCGGAAATAAACTATAACTATATAATCCTGAAGCCTCCTGCTCCAGCTCTTCAAGTATCTGTAAATCCCGACTACTTGACTGCCCATACAAAATTGGGCACCCAAGAGTTTAGGGTAAACAAAACAAAATAAACTCCGGGTCAGTCATGAGACTGGTGTGAGTAAAATAGTTTAAAACAGTTTGAACAAGTAAACGATATCTCATAAGACCACGCCGTATAACAGAACCGGTTTTTCCCTTACGAGAATCAAAATATCTTTATATCAAAAACCTTTTGATATTATAATAATGTCTATCAACCACAATATAATAATCATCTAGCTGAAACGCTTTCATCTCACGTTCTACATATATAGTATACAAACAAAACCGCAAGCACATATTGGGTAATGGATTTCCAACTATGACAAGGTATGGAACCACCTTTGGCTAGTGTACCTCTAGAGAGGAATACACAGGGTTCAACAAGAACATCTTGCAACCCGGCCACACATGACCGACCACTCATTTTGCTTGAGTGTATCGAATGTATATCACCAACGGTTGGGATCAGCAATCGTTTCCCGAATGGGACAACATCAACAATAGATTTTTAGAAGTAAATGAAACTCTAGATTAGGTGATTATACACCCTAATAGGTGTGACCTTCATAACCATGCTGCCTTCCCGATTTCTGTCATTTACCGGATGTGAGGCTAGAAGCTACACTTATCTTTTACATGCCACATCTTCATTCGATTTGAATGTCACATCGTCATACCCGCCAAATCACAAATTGATTTCCCAAAAAATACCACGGGTATATAGCTAAGAGAAACGAATTCCTCTGCCACCAAACGTGAATACGTTTGAAGAGATCAACTTATGCAATCTATCAGATATACTTTGTCAGACCTTCGTCCATACAAGTTGTCCTGGGACTGAACAAACCGAAGGCACTATTCAGTACATCTATCTTAGGCAATCTTTACCTAAGATTTATACAATAGCCCATGCACTTTACTCCGTCTTCAACTATCTTTGGCATATATGATTCGCAATGCTTATGCCAATACGGAGTGGTTCTTCGGATAATAATCCAACCGGTCTCTCCATATTAACAACGTTAAAATGGTCAAAAACTTAGATAGTCGGTGAGTTAAATATCAAAGAAAAACACGTGTGCAAACAACGATATTATTTCCAGATGGAAATTATATCGATCAATCATCATTTAACATATATATATATATTCATAATTCCTTATTTTCTATGTTTAGAAAATATATGTAATTAACACTGGAAAACATTTCCATTGTTTATTTACATATCACTATCATTCCACAACTATCTGTCCCTAACTATAAACTAACAAGAGAACAATTTCCTAAGTATAAACCCCGAAGGCCGAAACCAACATCAGATCGATACTCAGAAAACCATTCAACTTATTAATTTCTAGTCAGTTTCTAATTTCTGTTTAACTCCATTTTGACTAACAATGTTCGATTAACTCCTTTCGATTAACTCGATTCGATTAACTCCTCTATTTATTTTCCCAATAAATAATCATTTATGCGATTTATTTACTAAATAAATAATCCTTTATTCTATTTATTTTCTGAATAAATAATCCTTTATCTTTCCTATTTATTTAACAAAAAAATATCTCCTTTATAACTCTTTTGATTTTATAATTAATTTCTTTTATAAAATCCTTTTTCCTTTTATATATAAAATCCATCGATTTTATATAAATAATTTATTTTCAAAATCTACTTTGAAAATCTCCTTTTCCCCATTCCGATATTTTATGGTACTTAACGCATCAAATCACGATGACCAATATCGTCCAAGCACATATAATCAACCACAGATTATAAACTACGTCATATATCACAATATATGAAAAACAATAAAATAACTGTTGAGGAATCCAGTCGGATTCCTCCAACCTGTTTTCCTGCATCCACAGATGTTACATAATATGATTATCATCACTTTCAATTCAATATGAATTATTCTGATAAACAGAATCAATATAGAAATTCAACTAACTGACTAGCAGTTCAATCAAACAGTCAACACACAACAATCAACAGATGATTAGCAGTTCTAAAAATACGTTATAAATATATAACTGTTCAGAGTTGGTGAGTTTTACTCACCTTGGACCATCATCGTTAATAACGATAACCATCGCTTGATTCAGACGGAAAATTTATTTTGCCATAAATTGTAATGAGCTCTAATGGACTTCTAGTCAATTCCATGGTGTAGCCACCGTCCGTACGATCCCAACGGATTTGACCGTTCGAATTTCTGATACGATATGATCGAGATATTCAATTTAGAAGTTTCTATACAGTTTTAAATTAAAATAAACTTGGTTTACTTCAAAATTGGGCCTCACTCCATTTCAAATACCACGGCCCAAAACAAACCAGACCCGTTCTTTATCTCCTTCCTCAAAATCCTGTACTCCAGTGAATAAATGCACCCAACTATGGCCAATCTTCCCTTACTTCCATCTCCTCCTTTATCCACTTTAAATTCAAAGTAAAATCATCAAAATTCATCTCGTCACAAACCCTCTCTCCTCATACAAATTTCCTCCCGTTCGCACCTCCCTTTGAAGCTGCGACATTCAGGTTCGCACAAAAATTACTGTGCAAACATCGAACCCCATCATCACCAAATCCACCAAATTTCCGCATACTAGCTCGATCTCCCTTCCTAAATACAGAAACGACACTAAAACGTTGAGTCGATGCTTGGATTTCCATCTAGGATCGAACCCTAGTTCGCTGCTGTAACAGTCGGACTCCAAATGTTGAATCGAGATGCACGAAAATGGGTTAGAACTGAAGTCCAACATCCCAGTAGCTCGAATACTTGTGTATTTGGATTTTAGGATTTTTGTTTGTTTTGATTTTAATTTTCTAAATTCTCCATTTGCTTTTTGAAAGGAAGAAAAATGGGTTCAGCTGATCCTATATACTTACGCTGGGGGTTGGTAACATTTGTGGCTGCCAAAGGAAAGGATGTGGCCTCCTAAGGATCAGAAATCAATTAGGATATTTTTATATATTATTATTATATTATTACGCTGCTGGTACTCGTCCTTAAAAATTCCTGTAATCACATAAAGTACCCAAAAATCACCAAACTGGACATACTGCTAGAGTTTGACATTGCGATCCCAACGAAACTGGTTTCGTCGAATTCCGACTCCTTTTGCTCACACAGCGTATTTTTAACCGTTAAAATACTGATTGTTTTTCACTCTAAAAATCCGTACGGCCACACAGTGAGTCTAAAAATCACCAAACTTGGAATCTAACAATAATTTGATGTTGCAGATCCAACAAAATTAGTTACGTCGAATTCCGAGGTCGTTTACAAAAGTGGCTATTTTAAAAGCTCTAAATAACCCATTTAAATATATAAATATATTTAAATAAATATTAATAAATTAATATTATCGTATATATTCACAATAGAATACCATACAGCTCCACTGGGATTTTACAACTCGATATTCAAATCCTGGTTGAATCGATATTCAATTTATATTAAAAAAAATCCTTTTATAATATAAATATATATTTATAAATTTCAAAGGAATTCCATAGCGACTTTTCTAAAATTTGATTTGGACATAAATCAAAATCTACACGACGAAATCTCGATTTTTCTCTTCCACTAGAAACATATACTTCACCAGCTCCTAACGTTTCTTGTATCACAGAAATCCGATTTAAAACGGCTTCTGTATATCCAGTTGAAGTTCAAATCGCCAAATCGCAAACTGCAGCGCCATTTCGAGCTCGTTTATAATTATAATATAATTATACTTTCAAACTGACATTATTTAAATATATTCGTCATTCTAATTCAATTCTAAACTGAATTATATACTTTGAATTGTCCAGTTCACATTATATTGTCAATTCACTTTTTTCGACTATTTCAAAATTAAATATATTATTTAATTATTATTTTAATTAAATATTCAAAGTTATTTAATTAAACGACCATTACATCCCCTAAATCACTATATAAATAATTAAATAAATTAATTATTATATCGCTGAAAATGCGGGTCATTACATTCTTCCCCACTTAAAATAATTTCGTCCTCGAAATTGCTAAGGTAGAAAACAAACCCTATTAACTGGTTAGAACTTATTTGTTCACTTCTTAGCTTCAGTTTCAACTGAACCAATTTAATTTCAATTAAATTATTAATTTATTCTTATCAATGAAAATTTTCAAAAATCCTGAAAATTTTCTAACGCCTTAACTTTTCGAAAAATTTCGCTAGCACCTCCTTTGTACGGCTTAATCGGTACAACTACAACTCGCCTCTTTGGGCCATCTCCAACCCAAAAGAAAATCAAACAGCCAAGCGGCTTGCCAATTCGGCTCATAAATCTCATGCTTATATCAAATATAAACTTGTACCTTTTTGTCAGGCATATCATTATATCCTTTACATCTGCTTCTAATTCAGCATATACCAATGCATCTCAATCGAACTCCAATTACTTTTATCTCCAACACAACCATTCACTTATATCTAAGCCGAATATCATTTCAAACTCGAGTTTCATTCTTGATTCCAAACTCTTAACTTGATTATCATATTACACTTCAAATTTGGTTTTAATCCAACAATCTTTCCCTGGGAATTTTAAACAGTTTACCATATCGAAAATCAAACTTTCCCTTTCAAGATTCAAAACAACTTGCTTTTCTCAAATCAATTCAAAACAAAATGTTTTTGGTAGTAATCCGTCACTTACAACTCGAAAATGAATACTGATGATGCAGTTGTCATCATCAGAATCTATTTTCCAGCGATCGAAGTGAGTTCAATACTATAAAACAATTTCTAAACATTTCCACTTTGAAATTCATTTCAAAATATAATTCACACTGCTTATAGAACAATTTAAAATCTCTCAGGATCTTAAATTTTCCTTATTTTCATTCCAAATCCATTTACAAACACTTATCCAATTTTCCAAAATTTTAATTCAATTTCTGGTTTAAATTTCAGATTTAATTCGCTTCGTAACACTAATACGAATTCTACTTGGTTATATATATAACCATTTCACTTTTATAATTTTACTCAATTATAATAACAACCAATATATCCAATATATTATAATCATTTCAATATAAATCCTTTATATCAAAATATAATTTGGGTAAAATTATTTCGTTTACCCTCTTTCCAAAACATACCATGACGGTTCATAGTATTCGAGTGTTTATAAACTCCTACAGATACAGTGGACCAAACTGATCGACCATAATCCATAAACAACTCAACCAATAAATCTCCACAATATAAAATCATTTTATATTGAATAACAAATACACTCTCTCGTATATATACACTCAACTCAATCTAGGGTACTGCTAACCCTATCTCTACTGAGTCACGCCACAGAGTAAAGGTAATTACTTAACCTTAAGCTCTGATACCAACTGTAACGACCCGGGTTTTTGTCGACTTTGGTTATCGACATAAACTTAATGACGACTAACCAAACATCGAAAAACCCGGTAGTTAATGAAAGAAGTTAGAGGGCGAGGGTAGATAAGATAGAAAATTAGAATAGAAGAAGAAGAAGAACACAATGTCAGAGTAACACGAATCTCACAGCGGAACGAATAACATTTAATATATATATAACATAACTTTGAAATATAAATCTGTACTTGTATATACATCATTATCAAAGTACAACACTTACAACACAGCGGAAATAAACTATAGCTATATGATCTTGAAGCCTTCTGCTCCAGCTCTTCAAGTATCTATAAATCCCGACTACTTGACTGCCCGTACAAAATTGGGCATCCAAGAGTTAGGGAGAACAAAACAAAATAAACTCCGGGTCAGTCATGGGACTGGTGTGAGTAAAACAGTTTGAAAAGTAAATGATATCTCATAAGACCACACCGTATAACGGAACGGGTGTTTCCCTTATGAGAATAAAAAATATCTTTATATCAAAAACCTTTTGATATTATAATAATGTCTATCAATCATAATATAATAATCATCTAGCAGAAATGCTTTCATCTCACGTTCTACATATATAGTATACAATCAAAACCGCAAGCACGTATTGGGTAACAGATTTCCAACTATGACAAGGTATGGAACCACCTTTCGCTAGTGTACCTCTAGAGAGGAATACACTGGGTTCAACAAGAACATCTTGTAACCCGGCCACACATGACCGACCACTCATTTCGCTTGAGTGTATCGAATGTATATCACCAACGATTGGGATCAGCAACCGTTTCCCGAATGGGACAACATCAACAATAGATTTTTAGAAGTAAATGAATCTCTAGATCAGGTGATTATACACCCTAATAGGTGCGACCTACATAACCATGTTGCATGCCCGATTTCTGTCATTTACCGGATGTGAGGCTAGAAGCTACGCTTATCTTTTACATGCCATATCTTCATTCGATTTGAATGTCACATCGTCATACCCGCCAAATCACAAATTGATTTCCCCAAAAATACCATGGGTATACAGCTAAGAGAAACGAATTCCTCCGCCACCAAACGTGAATACGTTTGAAGAGATCAACTTACGCAATCTATCAGATATACTCTGTCAGACCTTCGTCCATACAAGTTGTCCTGGGACTGAACAAACCGAAGGCACTATTCAGTACATCTATCTTTGGCAATCTTTACCTAAAATTTATACAACAGCCCTTGCACTTTACTCTGTCTTCAATTATCTTTGGCATATATGATTCGCAATGCTTATGCCAATACGGAGTGGTTCTTCGGATAATAATCCAACCGGTCTCTCCATATTAACAACGTTAAAATGGTCAAAAACTTCGATAGTCGGTGAGTTAACTATCAAAGAAAAACACATGTGCAAACAACGATATTATTTCCAAATGGAAATTATATCGATCAATCATCATTTAACATATATATATATATATATATATTCATATTTCCTTATTTTCTATGTTTAGAAAATATATGTTATTAACACTGGAAAACATTTCCATTGTTTATTTACATATCACTATCATTCCACAACTATCAGTCCCTAACTATAAACTAACAAGAGAACAATTTCCTAAGTATAAACCCCGAAGGCCGAAACTAACATCATATCGATACTCAGTAAACCATTCAACTTATTAATCTTTAGTCAGTTTCTAATTTCTGTTTAACTCTATTTTGATTAACTATGTTCGATTAACTCCTTTTGATTAACTCGATTCGATTAACTCCTCTATTTATTTTCCCAATAAATAATCATTTATTCTATTTATTTTCTAAATAAATAATCCTTTATTCTATTTATTTTCTAAATAAATAATCCTTTATCTTTCCTATTTATTTAACAAATAAATATCTCCTTTATAACTCTTTTGATTTTATATTTAATTTCTTTTATAAAATCCTTTTTCCTTTTATATATAAAATCCATCGATTTTATATAAATAATTTATTTTCAAAATCTACTTTGAAAATCTCCTTTTCCCCATTCCAATATTTTATGGTACTTAACGCATCAAATCACGATGACCAATATCGTCCAAGCACATATAATCAACCACAGATTTTAAACTACATAATATATCACAATATATGAGAAACAATAAAATAACTGTTGAGGAATCCAGTCGGATTCCTCCAACCTGTTTTCCTGCATCCACATATGTTACATAATATGATTATCATCACTTTCAGTTCAATATGAATTATTTTGATAAACAGAATCAATATAGAAATTCAACTAACTGACTAGCAGTTCAATCAAACAGTCAACACACAGTAATCAACAGATGATTCACAGTTCTAAAAATACGTTATAAAAATATAACTGTTCAGAGTTGGTGAGTTTTACTCACCTTGGACGATCATCGTTTTTAACGATAACCATCGCTTGATTCAGACGGACAATTTATTTCTCCATAAATTGTAACGAGCTCTGATGGACTTCTAGTCAGTTCCATGGTGTAGCCACCGTCCATACGATCCCAACGGATCTGACCGTTCGAATTTCTAATACGATATTATCGAGATATTCAATTTAGAAGTTTCTATACAATTTTAAATTAAAATAAACTTGGTTTACTTCAAAATTGGGCCTCACCCCATTTCAAATACCATGGCCCAAAACAAACCAGACCCGTTCTTTATCTCCTTCCTCAAAATCCCGTCCTCCAGTGAATAAACGCACCCAACCATGGCCGATCTTCCCTTACTTCCATCTCCTCCTTCATCCACTTTAAATTCAAAGTAAAATCATCAAAATTCCTCTCATCACAAATCCTCTCTCCTCATACAAATTTCCTCCTGTTCGCACCTCCCTTTGAAGCCGCGACATTCAGGTTCGCACAAAAATTACTATGCAAACATCGAACCCCATCATCACCAAATCCCCCAAATTTCCGCATACTAGCTCGATCTCCCTTCCTAAATCCAGAAATGACACTAAAACGTTGAGTCGATGCTTGGATTTCCAACTAGGATCGAATCCTAGTTCGCTGCTGTAACAGTCGGACTCCAAATGTTGAATCGAGATGCACGAAAATGGGTTGGAACTGAAGTCCAACATCCCAGTAGCTCGAATACTTGTTTATTTGGATTTTAGGATTTTTGTTTGTTTTGATTTTCTAAATTCTCCATTTGCTTTGTGAAAGGAAGAAAAATGGGTTCAGTTGATCCTATATATTTACGTTGGGGGTTGGTAACATTTGTGGCTGCCAAAGGAAAGGATGTGGCCTCCTAAGGATCAGAAATCAATTAGGATATTTTTATATATTATTATTATATTATTACGCTGCTGGTACTCATCCTTAAAAATTCCTGTAATCATATAAAGTACCCAAAAATCACCAAACTGGACATACTGCTAGAGTTTGACATTGCGATCCCAACAAAACTGGTTTCGTCGAATTCCGACTCCTTTTGCTCACACAACGTATTTTTAACCATTAAAATACTGATTGTTTTTCGCTCTAAAAATCCGTACGGCCACACAGTGACTCTAAAAATCACCAAACTTGGAATCTAACAATAATTTGATGTTGTAGATCCAACAAAATTAGTTACGTCGAATTCTGAGGTCGTTTGCAAAAGTGGCTATTTTTAAAGCTCTAAATAACCCATTTAAATATATAAATATATTTAAATAAATATTAATAAATTAATATTATCGTATGTATTCACAATAGAATACCATACAGCTCCACTGGGATTTTACAACTCGATATTCAAATCCCGGTTGAATCGATATTCAATTTATATTAAAAAAATCCTTTTATAATATAAATATATATTTATAAATTTCAAAGGAATTCCATAGCGACTTTTCTAAAATTTGATTTGGACATAAATCAAAATCTACACGACGAAACCTCGATTTTTCTCTTCTACTAGAAACATATACTTCACCAGCTCCTAACGTTTCTTGTTTCACAGAAATCTGATTTAAAACGGCTTCTGCATATCCAGTTGAAGTTCAAATCGCCAAATCGCGAACTGCAGCGCCATTTCGAGCTCGTTTATAATTATAATATAATTATACTTTCAAACTGACGTTATTTAAATATATTCATCATTCTAATTCAATTCTAAACTTAATTATATACTTTGAATTGTCCAGTTCACATTACATTGTCAATTCACTTTTTTCGACTATTTCAGAATTAAATATATTATTTAATTATTATTTTAATTAAATATTCAAAGTTATTTAATTAAACGACCATTAAATCCCCTAAATCACTATATAAATAATTAAATTAATTAATTATTATATCGCTGAAAATGCGGGTCATTACACTATGAGTACATGTTATTTTTAGATATAAACATTTAACAAGTAATCTTGACATGTCTATAAATCTGGATCTAAACCTATGCCTGTTAAGAATCCGATTCATACCTAAACCGATCTGCCATTACATGTACACCTGATCTATAGTTCAGTTCTTATATGCCTATTTCTGATATTCCTATTTCTGCTATCATATTCCTATTATGTTGTTATGCCTATTCATGTTCTCTTCTCTCCCCCTTTCCTTTTTATTTTTATATCTTAGGCTACCTTCGAGCCTAGGCCTATCGCTGAAATATGCGAACGGACGAAATTGGGAACGGTTAGGAAAGGCAAATTTGGGCATAACTTGTATTATGAATCATAACTGGGATTTGGGGGCATAACCTATACTGTAATATAATATTAAACTTGGGGCATATGTTATATTGTGAATTATGACCGTAATTTGGGGAATATAAATCTGTAGGTTTAATTTAAGATTAAGCGGAACATGTTAATAAAACAGTAGGTAACCTATTGTAACTTGTGGAGATGTTTAATCTGTTACAATGACTAATTCGCTGAACTCTATTGAAATTGAATACTTTAATTGAAAAACTTGTGGTGAGCATGAGAAATTCCTAAATAGGATTACTAGACCAAAATGATTGTTAATACAGTTATGGTAATTAAGAAACTGTAACCGCACTTAGACACGAGGTTAAATTCAACTTGTGGTAGAAGTCTGTCCGGAACTGCCCAGCAAATCTAGCATCCACAAGTGGTTAATTTAATGTGAGGGATCTAGTGCGTAAATATACATGTAATGGTGCTAAGACACGAGGTTAAGTCCAGCTTGTGGTAGAAGTCTGCCCGGAACCACGCGACATATCCAGCATCCACAAGTAGTCAACCTAATATGAGAGGTCTGGTGCATTAACATACATGAACGGGGAATGATAACAACCTATTATAATTAATTACATTAATGAGAATGTTATTTAATAGGTAGGGTTGTCCTAGGAACAAGTGGAAATTATAACATAAGTTATAAATAATGGAAAGGAAACTTAATAGTAAACCTTAGTTAAGAGAACTAAGTTAATAAGTAAACAACGACAAGTTGTAGTGACAATGTAAGATGGAATTATGAGTAAATGAGAAAGAACGAGGTGAATATATGAGGTGAAATAAGTTATATTTAATCAAAAATAATAAATGACATGTTAAACATAAAACAGGTGAATTGAGATGAAGTATACTTAATTACATATTACGTAAAACATGTTATAGTAACTATGGAATCAGACAATGAATAGTATAAAGGGATTGTAGATTACTTTCGTTAATTACAATTCAGGGATAAAAAATTGTAGATTACTTTCGTTAATTACATTTTAGGAGTAAGGGATTGTAGATTACTTTCGTTAATTACAATCCGAGGATAAAAGATTGTAGAATACTTTCGTTACTTACAATCTAGGAGTAAGGGATTGTAGATTACATTCGTTAATTACAATCCGGGGATAAAAGATTGTAGATTACTTTCGTTAATTACAATCTAATGGTATGGGATTAAGTAAACCTGTTAAATCTGTGGGGTAAATTAGACCTGATAAATCTGTAAATTTGTTAAATATGTGGGGGGTTATATCAACCCGATAAACTTGACCTGCTTAATATGTTGGGGTTATGAGGGCTTGTTAATCTATTAAGCATAACCTGTCAATATCTTAGCAGTGGGGATGCAACCCTTGGGTGGCTTGTATCATCTATTATGTGGGACCCGTATCAATCAGTAATGTGAAGACCGTCCATAATCCCTGCACTAAACAAGAGTAATAATGCACTGAAAGATGTGCCAGGCAGCTATAGACGATCATTGAGGTAAGGTAACAATCGTGGAACCTGTCGTAAACTCATAGTGCAAGGATAAAATATATTAGAACATATACAAAAGGTAGTGATAGTGAAGCTAAAAACACTGAACTTCCATAACAACTAGAAAGTAATACCCATACAACATTGATAACAACAATAGTGTTTGTACAATTTGCCTCACTACAGCACTCAGAAAAGATAGCAAATAGCGGAAAATAAAAAATACTAGATAGCAGTAAAACTGATACTTAAGCCTCCAGCTCGCCGTCAATCAGCATCATCGTCCTCACTAAGGCATCATCTGTCACTTGCTACTTAGTCTGCCCATCCAACAATCGGATGAACATCCCAAGGTAATAAGAGGGAAACATAAAACCTTGAGTCAGACAACAATCTTAGTGAGCGATAAAACAGCTAACAAACTTCATCAATAAAGCATATGAGAATGTGTAAATAAACGAACTGATCTACCCAACTCCAGAGAAGAACTTACACCCGCCTTCCCCACACCTGACAGTGATAGCTTTTACAATCCATAAATTAAAAGGGACAACAATCTAGCCATGGCATTTAGAACAACCATCCATATATGGCAAAAGAAACTCATATAACATCTAGTTAAATCTCATTAAAACCACCCTAATCGAACTTGGCATCATTCAAGTACAAGCCCCAGAGGCTGAAACCAATATCAGACAAGCACCCAAAGAACACCTCATTCGAAGTCAGATAATCTCTGTGAGATGGTACAACCAAAGCGACCAAGCATCCAAACATCCATGACTGACTCTGGCTATCACCGCCAACCTTGCTTCAAAATCATTGTTAATCGTATGACTGGCTAAACAATTTGCCTTCAACTGTCAAGGATCATACACGACGCCCCGGTTCTAGCAAAACCCCATACGCTATACACAACACGTGTCTAGGCCATACACGACGCCCTAGGCACTCGACTACAACGGGTCTTCAATTGTACCCTTATTTTGAGTCCGCTAGAACCTATGATAACGATAGTTTCTCAGCCTTCTCATCGTTATCAATTACGACTATTCATAAGCTCAGAACACCTTAGAGAAATCATTTCACACGAACTTAATACATCCTTGAGTCGTTTCCACATTCACCACAACCGATGAACAAACCACCTCACTTCGTCATTCCTCATGGAATTCGCATACACCAACTTTGAACCAAAAGAAACATCAATCATAAGGTTCAAAACAATCCATAGCATCCCATCCCTTTGCTATTTGAAACAAACCACAGCATTTAGAAGTGCTGCCAAAACTCTCTAATACATGTCAGTCGACCGACAAAATCTTGAGTCGTTGACCGACTGACCACACTCTAGTGACCGAGCCGACCAACCCTTGGGTACAAGACCGACCCACTTTTCCCCTATGCGGACTGACCAGAACCAACTCCAAATGTTGGACTGACCGACCCTGTCCAGAAGCTTGACCGACCCAGTTTTGAAGACTCGACCGACCCATTACCTCACCCCTCCCAACTCCATGATCAAACGGGCAAGGACGCACGACCGACCAGGGGAGGACCGACCCAACCTGACAGCTCGACCGACCAGGTTGTTTCACCAAGGACCAACCCGAATTCTTCTATTCACACCGACCGACCAAAGACTAGACTCCCTGGCCTGCTCGACCGACACACACCGAGACCGACCCAACCCAAAATGCGACCGACCGACCAAGGCATGGAACCGACCCCTCTTCAGACTTGTTTCCCATGACAAGTTTCAGCCCGACCGACCCAACCTCGACCGACCTAAAACCTGCACCACCCCAATGCAACTTCGATTTTGACCAAAACTTTGCTAAACAATAAATTTGACGAAACCAACTTGTCCAATTCATCAAATATGGCCACAAACATGGTATGAAATAATCAACAACATAAATACGACGATTTTCACCAAAATTATGTAAATCACTCCAAAATTATAATGAATGATCATATCAACAAAATTATAGATCTAACTTGCATAAACACATGAAATAGCATAAGAAATACCGGTTTAACTTGCTAAATTAGGTCCTGAGCTGATTCTTATGAAAATAGAAGGAAAAAAATTTGAATTTGATGAAAAACATGGTCAAACACTCATACGCTCCATTGAATCCATGTGAGAGATGTATATCGCTCATCAATTCTCCAAAACAATGCAAAAATGGTGAATTATGAATCCGGACAACGGAGGTCTTCCTTCAATCTACTCGATTTGATGAATTTTCTCTTGAGACGATGTAGGTCTACCCTCCAATGGTATAGATCTTCGATTTCCCAAACTTAGATCTCGATTTTAATGGGGGGAAGGTGTTAGAGGAAGGAGGAACATAGGCCACCTAATGAGAGAATAGAGAAACTAAAACCATTTCCCATATCCCTTACCCCTATTTATAGTTTCCACCAACACACTAATGGGCCTCCTCAAATCAGCCCATTAAGGCTTCAAAATCTTGAACTGCCAACTAAAAAACCTTAAAACATCGATTCCTCCCAAACTGCTGAGCCAAATCCTTAATGTAACCACTATATGGCACGATAATCATCATTTCCATCATTTCCTTTCCAATGGCATATGTCTCACCCTCTGATTCGACCTGAGTCAAAAGTTATGCCTTGTCCAAGATTGACAGGGGCAAAATGGTCACAAACAAAATTGGTAAAAATTATGGACATGTCCCACATTCCCATAAGTAAAATATTAAAATATGAAAATGATCCAACCCTCAAGGAATAAAATAAAATATTTTATGATCCTCCGATACGTAAAATGCGGGTTGTTACATTCTCTCCCCCTTAAGAATTTCGCCCCCGAAAATCTAAGCAAACACATGCAACCACAACAATTATGCATGCCTATCATCCATGAGAAGCCAATTCTATCATCCAAACTACCAACCATCAAGCCATGCATCCATAGCCTTATCATAGCATGCGGAATTCTATCAAACAACAACAAGATATAACGATACAACGAAACGATATGATATCAAAGGGTCCTACCGGCGAAGAGTTATGGATGAGTCTCCTTCATGCTCTCCTCCATCTCTCACATACAATCATCGCCATCCTCACTCCATTGTACCTTGACTAGCTTAACAGTCTTCCTCCTAAGCTGTTTCATGTCATTTACCACAACAGGAAGCAGCTTACAAGGTCTCACAACTATGGTCTCTACCTCTAGATCTTCGTACTACTCTGGAGATACCACCACATTCGAATCAAGCACGAACTTCCATAGAAAAGACACATGGAACACTATGCACACTTGACATCTTCTCAGGTAACTTCAATCTATATGTGAGCTTTCCAATTCACTCAACTATAGAGAATGGTCCAACAAACCTTGGAGATAAGTTTCCTTTACTTCTGAATCGAACTACATGCTTCAATGGCGAAATCTTCACGAAAACTATGTCACCAATGTCGAGTTCCAAATCTTTTCGACACTTATCGGCATAACTCTTTTGATGATTCGTTGCCAAACGACCTCGGTACAATTGGAGGTTTCCTTAATCATCTCAGGCCCAAGTATAAACTTATCTCCAGTCTCTAACCAACAAGTTGGAGAATTGCACGACCTCCCATACGACGCCTCGTATGGTGCCATCCCAATGCTCGATTGGTAGCTGTTGTTATGAGCAAAATCAACCAGATGTAGATGGTCTTTCCATGATTCACCCATCTAACACACAAGACCTCAGGAGATCTTCCATTACTCGGTTAACCCTTTCAGTCTGATCATCAGTTTGGGGATGATAAGTCCTACTCAAGCATACCTCGGTTCCCAAAGCTTCTTGCAAACTCTTCCAAAATCCACTCGTAAATAATGGATCTCAGTCACTCACTATACTCTTTGGGACACCATGGAATCGAACTCTCCATTTCATATAAAGTTCGGCCAATTTTGACGCCGTCCTAGTCGACTTGACAGGAGTGAACCTTGCAGTATTGGTCAAGTGATCCACGATGACCCAAATTCCTTCGTTTCCTGCCCTGGTTCTAGGTAGTTCATTGATAAAATCCATCGATATCTGCTCCCACTTCCACGTAGGAACTTCCAATGGCTGAAGCAAACCACTTGGCTTATTCTATTCAACTTTCACCAACTGATAGTTCATGCACTTGGAAATGAACTTTCCAATATCTCGCTTCATCCCTTCCTAGTAGTAAACTCGCTTCATGTCCAGATACATCTTATTACCACAGGGATTAATCGTCAACTTTGAGTGATGACATTCCCTCAGAACCTCATCTCTCAATCCGTCAATATCAGGAACAACTAATCGCCCTTGCTTTCGAAGCCAACCTTCTCGATCGACTTCGTACTCTTTATCCTCTAGCTCCAATTTCTGGATAAACTCGACAAGCTTGGCATCTCGCTTTTGGCTCTCGCCAATCCTTTGGATAAGAGTAGGTTTTATTGATAAGCTTGCCAACATTTCAGGTTCCAATTCACACCTTGGCCTGAAATCAAACCTTGCCAAGTACTCAGGGCTTTTCCATTTCGAAAACACTGCTCCCAAACTTGCGTGTCTTCGACTCAATGCATCTGCAACTGCATTGCCCTTGACAGGAGTATAGGCTATACCAAAATCATACAATGCCAAAAACTCTAACCACCGTTGCTGCCGAAGATTCAAATCCTTTTGGGAGAAAAGATACTTCAATGACTTGTGATCCGTAAAAAACACGAATCGAACTCCCAACAGGTAATGTCTCCACATTTTCAAAGCAAACACAATTTCCGCCAACTCCAAATCATGAGTTGGATAATTCTTTTCATGCGGCTTTTGCTGTTGACTCGCGTAGGCCACAACCTTATCCTTCTGCATCAGTACTGCACCAAGCCCAGTACCACATGCATCGGTGTATACCACTATCTCTTCATTCCCACTTGGAATGGTCAAAACAGGGGCACTCGTCAATCTCACTTTAAGAATCCCTAACGCTTTCTCACACTTAGCATCCTATGTGAACACTTTGTTCTTCTTCGTCAATCCTATCAATAGTGCAGCTGTCTTGGAGAAGTCCTTGATAAACCGTAGTAATAACCTGCCAACCCAATGAAACTTCAAGCATCCATGAGTTAATTACAACTCTTTCGTGGGAGGGAAGGTCTTGGGTTAAACCAAGGCTTTTCCCCTTTCGAACGTTCATTATGTGACTTAGCTCTTCCATAATAAGCCTAATGCAAACCAACCTTGGAAGGGAACTTGTTGTAAGCTTGTAACTTGATGAGTGACACAACAAAGGCCCAGACCTTGTTCGATGTGGAAGTATTACATAAGTTAATAAGTGCTATAGCATGAAAACAATCCGAGTGTTGCGAGGCATTAGCATGTTTCCTCTTAGCACAATGTATATTATTTTATCCAAGATCTAAAGGTGATTGTTACATAAGGTCTCAGTTTTATTTGACTAGCAAAAACCTTTCTCTTAGGTTGTCTTCGACTTCGTAGTCTTGTAAGCGTGATACTGACCCCCTGAGGGAAGAGTAACTAATATTCGGACTTAAGGTCTTGAAGTCTAGGAAACAGTGGAATTAGTTAAAGAACACTGACTCAGGGCTGTATTTCAGTAAGATTTTAGAATATCCTTGCATTAAACTTCTAAGCATATGGATTGTTCATCCTAGTTCGGGTGTTAACGAAAAATATCGTTAACATTTTGGTGCTAGAAGGAGGGCCTGAACCTCTGACTTAGCATTTATCCTATAAAAATTAATTTGGCAAACTTATTTCTCCATGGCAGGGAAAGATGAAACCGAAGAGATTGGAGGGGCGAAATAAGGAACCAGCTCCTAACACAACCCTTGAAGGAAACAAGAATCTAATGCTCAATATGAACAAGAATGTAGAAGGAACAACTTCCAACCCTGTGCTGCCACTAAACCCAAATTCCATAGAGGAAAATGGTGTCAAATCATGGTTCTGGAGAAATAGATCCAGGAAATGCAAGATCAAATGAATGCTAATCAAGCGCAGAAGTCTTCAAAGCTCACTAAGTCCATCCAGAGAGAAGTGGATGAATCTCCAAAGAGAAAGGCTCCCGTTCAACATTCTAAAGCAAAAGAGAAGCTTAATGCAGCATCCTCTAGGTAGAAAAGATCCCTTTTAATAGGAATAGATCATCAAGGAAATCAATGTGAATAGGAGCAGTCCGAGAGCTCTACTTCTAAAGGTTATGATCCTAAAAGGGCGAATTATGACAATACGGAGTCTTATCTTAAGGATATTGCTAGAAAAATCGTCAAAGATTTGTTGGGAGGTAAAGGGAAAAGAACCCAGGATGACATGGCTAATGACAATGAAATGGTAGCTCCTTTCACTAACGAAATCATGAGCACCATGATACGATCTAGGGTGAAGGTTCCAACTATAAAATATCATGGAACAACTGACCCTGATGATCATCTAATGGCTTTCAATAGACAAATGGATCTCTATAACGCTTCAGGAGCCGTTAGATGTAGACTTTTTCCAATAACCCTCCAGGGAGCAGCAACTAAGTGGTATCGTCAGTATAGAGAAAATACCATCTACTCGTGGAAATAGTTCGCCTATGAAGTTTCCACACAGTTTTACATCTTCAAGGATCCAACGGTTGATTACATAGTTATTGCTAACATCAAACAGAGACAAGGGGAGTCCCTGGGAGATTACTTGAAAAGATTCAATGTGGAAGCACTGAAGGCAAAGGATATGAATGATCGTGATAAGATAATTGATGTGCATTCGGGGTTGATTGACAATACCCCCTTTTAGAAGGATCTATACGTCCATAGCTGTAAAGACTTATAAGACTTCCACTTTCAAGCTTATAAGTTCATCCAAACGGATGAATTGTACTTCATGAAGAAGAAGTTCGGGCCTCGCGAGGAAGGGGGAAAGCCGAGCTTTGGTAGAAAGCCTCAAAGTGGAAGGTTCGGTTTGGATGGAAATCAAAAAAGGCCGAGGTGGGAGGATTCTAATTCCAATGCAGTCACCTTAAACAGGCCCATTTCCTTTGTGCATGCTATGGCAAAAGAAAGGGTCAATAACTTCTACGTCTCGTTCAAAGCCAAGAATTTCCCCGAACCTCATGCTAGTGGAAAGTATTGTGAGTATCATAAACCAAACGGACATACGACCGACCAGTGCAAGGTTTTGGATGGGATTATTCAAAATCTTATCCGCGAGGGACAACTAAAAGAGTTTGTTTTGAACAAGTCAACATCCGCCCATCATACGAATGGAAAACAAAAGGTTTCAGCCAAACGTGCCCAAAAGCCAGAAATCGATACCTAAAAGACGCTCGCGAAGGGATATTCTCTATTCCAGTGGAACCCTCATTGAAGAATGCCCGTTACACTCTCAAGATGCACAACCTGGTGATTTCCCCAGAAGAGATAAAGAATGGTGTCCGTCATCCACACAATGACCCTCTCATGATAACAACTCAAATTGGACTCCCTGTTGTTTCTAAGAACCTTGTTGACACTTGGAGTTCCGTCAGTGTCATCTTTAAGCATGCTTTTGATATAATGGGAATTTCTGAGAAGAAGTTAGAACCTAGCAATGATCCAATATTTGGGTTCAACAACAAGGGATCGACTCCAGTAGGACAGATTAATCTCCTAGTCCAAGTCGGCAAATCTCCGCTCCACCGAACCTTTGAATCACTCTTCGTTGTGATCGATCAACATCCTACGACAACACCTTCTTTGGTCGACCTACTCTGGAGGAAATGGATGCTTTTGTCTCTTCTAGATAACTTATGCTAAAGTTCTTGACAAAACAGGGATGGGGTACCATCAGGGGAGAACAATTTAGTTCTCATGAGTTGTGCTTCAGAACGGTTGACAAATACAAAAGGGAGTATTCTTCGTACTTTGATTCTTCTACTATTTTTAAACCTACGGATGATGGATTCTTACATCCAACATTCAAATCTAAAGTAAATATCAATAAAGCTGACAAGCGCACAAATGGTAGGTACACTTCTTTGAGACGAAAAAGGAAGAGAGTAGATAACATAAACTTGGCAGAGAAAGAAGAAATTGTCACAGATTTGGATTCTAAAGGGGCCACTGAAAGGATAAAACCATTATAGGATTTGGAAGAAGTAAACATTGATCCAAAGGATAAGGCCAAAGTCATCAATATAGGGAAGAGGTTGACAGAACCCTTAAGGAGTGACCTAGTTCGATTCTTGCAGCTCAACAAGGTTGTTTTTGCTTGGACTCATTCAGACGTGGTTGGAATCAATCCTTCTATCATGAGCCATGCCCAAAACATCAACCCTTTGTAATCCCAGTTCGACAAAAGAAGAGACAATACAATAGAGACCGGTCAGAGGCTATAAAGTAGAAAGTCAAAAGGTTAGAAATGAACAAGTTCATCCGAGAGGTTTTTTACCCCAAATGGCTAGCTAATCCTGTGCTAGTAAAGAATTCCAATGGAAAGTGGAGGACATGCGTATTATACAGACTTAAACAAAGCCTGTCCAAAGGATTGCTACCCCTTCCGTGGATATACCAGTTGGTTGATCCGATATGTGGCTATAAGATACTATCCCTTATGGATGCTTACTCAGGGTATAATCAGATTCCATTGCATAAACCTGACAAGGAGCATACAAGCTTTATCATTTATTAAGGGACATTTTGTTACAAAGTAATGCCCTTTAGATTGAAAAATGCGAGGGAAACATACCAAAGGCTAGTTAACAGAATGTTCCAAGAGAAGATAGGGCGCAACATGGAAATATATGTAGATGACATGCTGCTGAAATCCATCAAAGCAAAGAACCACCTAAAGGAACTAGAGGAGATGTTCAACATCTTAAGAAGTTACCAAATGAAGTTAAACCCACTAAAGCGTTCTTTTGGGGTTCAATCAGGAAAGTTCCTAGGATATGTGGTAAGTGAGCATGGCATTGAGGCTAGTCCTAACCAAATCTAGGCTATAAAAGATATGGATGAAAGTAAAACAAGCAAAGAAGTCATGAGCTTAAACGGAAAGGTAGAAGCCCTCAATAGGTTTCCAAAGCCACCGACAAATGCATCCATTTCTTCTATGTTATAAAGAAAAAAGAAGAACTTCGAATGGAATAAAGAACGTAGAAGGGCCTTTCAAGAGTTAAGATACTACATGGGAAAACCCCTGGTTCTGTCCAGTCCCGAGAAAGGAGAAGATTTATATCTCTATATGGTCGTTTCAAAATATGTGGTAAGCTCATTCCTTATAAGAGAAAGTGATTGAGCTCAACACCCAATTTACTACGTTAGCAGAAGGTTAAAGGATGCAAAAACCTGATACCCCATTATGGAAAAATTAGCATGTTGCCTAATACTTACAGCATGGAAGCTTAGGGGCTACTTTCAAGCACATCATGTTAAGGTCTTGACTAGATTCCAACTTAAGCACGTTTTCAGCAAGCCGGAAACCTCAGGAAGGTCAGCGAAATGGGGGACTGAACTTAGCCAATATGAAACTAAGTTTCAACCCCGAGCAGCAATCAAAGGACAAGCTCTTACATATTTTGTGAACGAGTTCACGAGCTTCACAATGGAACAGTCAACCAAAGAGAACGACTTAAAGGCTAAATGGAAAATGTTTGTAGATGGGGCTTCAAACGAACAAGAAGCAGGAGCAGATTACATCATAATTACCCCTGGTGGGAATCGCTAGCACTATGCAATGAATTTAGGGTTCTCAGGTACTAATAATGTGGCCGAATATGAGTCAACAATGGCAGGATTTAATCTAGCACTATAGTTAAAGATACCTCGAATAGAGATCTTTAGTGATTCACAACTAATGGTAAATTAGATAAAACAAACTTAGCAAACCAAAACGCACGGTTGGCCATATATGTAAAAAGGATAGTAAAGATGCTTTCCCAGTTTGAGGATTTCTCAATACATGAAATCCTCAAAGGGGAGAATACACAAGCCGATTCACTAGACAAATTGTCCAGCTCCCGACGAGCACCTAAAACTCGATTAATCCCTATAGGATACCAAGAATGGCCCAGTATTGAGCATGAAGAGTCCGAAACAGGAAAAAAATGTTCGTCCTAACTAGATCCCAAGCTTCGAAAAAGGGAGACGAAATAGATAAGGAGGTAAATTCTGGTGAGGAACCGCCTTCAATAGAAATGAATTACCATAATGAAAATACTTGGATGACTCCTATTGTAGATTACCTTATGAACAGAACTCTTCCCTTCAGAAGGCAAGATGCGAGGAAGGTAAGACACCAAGCCCTTACATTTGTGATTATGAATGGGATACTCTATAAGAAAGGACACTCACTTCCCTACTTGAGATGCGTAAGCCTCGAGAGTTGGTTTAATTTGTTGAAAGAAGCACATGAAGGTTTATGCGTGGACCATTCCAATGAGATTAAGCTATCCAGGAAGGTCATGCGACAAAGTTATTATTCGCCACAAATGGTTAATCAAGAAACTAAGTATGTCAAGAAATGCGAGAAATGTCGATGGTATTCTAAAATACCCCGACTACCTCCTTGCAAGGTTTTAAATCTCGGATATCGTTCGCTTTTCGGGGATTTTAGAGACTTGATCTCGTATCGGTGGAGATCTCGGACGAGATGAGTCTAACTCAGGGGTTCATCTCAGATTTCCATCTCGGGTTTAAAAGTTCATATTGAAACAATCTCGGGGTGCATGATATGTAAAAAAATGATATTTTTATAAAATGATTTTTTTTGTATGCTATTACAAACATAGTAACTTAAAATTGAATTGCAAAATCACCTTATTATTTTTAATTTATGAAAGTTCATTCATACTCTAAATTGTAATATGCTTAAAATAGAAATACAACACAATGCAAATAGAATAATGCTTAAAACATATAATCCATCAAAATGAATTACTGTTAAACATAAAACATTAAAAAGATCCAAAACATTAAAAAATACAACATAAGCCGACCATAAAATACATAATTTCATGGGTAATATGTATGTAAAAAAGATGAATTTGAAAATCATAAGCATAGTAGAACGTATATGAACATACAGTATGTTCATTTAACATATAAAATGTAAAATAGCAGGAGATTATCATGGCTAATTTGAGTTTTTTAATTATTGTTCTAGTTTAGGCATATATTTAAACCTTAAACAAAAAAAATCAAGATCTCAGACGATACTCCAGTATTTCGAATCAATGGATATATCGTTTGATATTGCAATATCTCGGGCGATATATTCAAAAGAAGATTTACAGTGATATTTGTTTTTCGTTTCCGAAGGAGCTCAAAACGAGATATCAGAGGAGACCTCCGATATTTTCGAGATTTGAAACCGTGCCTCTTAGTGAGTTAACCACTATCTCAAGCCCTTGGCCATTCGATGTATGGGGGATAGATTTGATCGGAGCCCTACCAGCCTCCAAAGGTGGAGCTAAGTATGCCATAATTTCCATTAATTACTTTACCAAATGGGTGGAAGCAGAACCCCTTCCGACAATCACATTTAAGAAGGTGTTGAGATTTGTGATAAAAAATATTGTTACTCGCTTTGGGATTCTTAACAAAATCATATCAGATAATGGAACACAATTCGAAAGCGAGGAATTCACTCAATTCTATGATAAGAATGGAATTATCAAAAGCTTTTCCTCAGTAGCCCATCCAAGGGCAAACAGAGCTGTCAAAGCTGCAAACAAAACCATAAAGGCAATTCTCAAGAAACAATTAAATCAACCAAAGGGAATTGGGCTGAAGAATTACCCATATTACTCTGGGCATATAAAACTTCCACCAAAACAATAACATGACATACTCCATTTTCTTTAACATTTGTATACGAAGCCATGCTTGTGGTTGAGGTTGAAATCCCCTCACACAGAAGGATATCCTACGTATTTGATCCTAATCAAGAGTTAAGGAAGGAATCCTTAGATTTAATACAAGGATTATGAGACGATGCTACAATTAGAACAACCGAATACCAAAGGAGAATCATAAAGTACTACAACTCAAAGGTTAAAACTAGAACCTTCACAAAAGGAGATTTGGTCTTAAGAAGGGTAATCGACAACAAAAACAATCCATCGGATGATCCTCTTGGCCCAAATTGGGAAGGACCCTTAGTCGTCCATCAAGAAGTCATACCCGGGATATATCGACTATGCAAACCAAATGGTGATCTCGTTCCAAGAACATGGAACTCAGAACATTTAAGGCCATACTTCTCAATGGTAAATGAGTAAAGGAAGGTCTTGACCAAGAATATTCACACAACTAAGTGTATGGAAACCCTCTCAAAGCTCGATGTAACACCCCGAATTTTCTGTTAACTGTATACTAACAAATTTAAAGTATAATTAATTCTCAATTAAAGAATTAAGGGAAACGGGTTACGCCATTGCGCTCTTCTCGGAATTCTGCCTGAGATAGAGTGTGAGTTTGCGTGAATCGGACTCCGTATGAAGGAGTTATGACCTCCGGAAGTCTCAGAATTCAAACTTAAAATTCAAACGGTTAAAAAAGAGGTTCAAATTTCGAATTCAGACCCAGACTGGGCTGGGCGGGAAAATTCCCGCCCAGCCACCAGGTCGACCTGCCAAGTCGACGTGGATTGGCCGTGGCTAGCCTAGTCGGGTTTTGGTCGATTTCTGAGGCTTGGCTGTGTCACTAGGGCTGACTTGTCGCATTTTGGTTGGCTCCTCTCGAAATGAATGATCTAGATTCATCTATGATCATCTGATGGCTCAAATCAATCTGAAATTCTATATAAACAACCTAAGACTCTAATCTAAATTCACATAAGAAATTAGAGATGGAGCCGCCATGCTGTCAGAAGAAAACTAAGAGGAGCCTCCACTTGTAGAAAAGCTTAGAGATGAGCCAAATTAAAGTTAAAACAATAATCAAATCAACGTTAGTCTACCCAAAGGAAACCATTTCAAATTGAGAACTCAGAAATCAGAAAACAAGACCGTCGTTTTTTGTAAGTATAGTGATTTTTCCGATGTGAATAAAAGTTAGGATTTGATTCGATGTAAAATGGAAATGGAATTGTGTTATTATGTAACAGCGATGTTAATTCACGTCTATGTTTTGAAATGATTGTGGTATTGTGATGTTTGTGGTATAGTTGAGTTGATATTGATCCTATTGTACATGTAGAATCACATGCAAGTTGTATAGTTCATGTTGTAATCCACACCTATATGTTTATGTGATTATATAGGTTGTATGTGATTAAGATTTCATGTATATATATATATATATATATATATATATATATATATATGCTAGAACCTTTATGCCTAAACGAATTATGTTCACATACATGCTAGTATGTTTGCAAGAAAGTTGCAAGTTAATTGGATCCATGCCAAGATCCACTTTAATACATGTTTCATGCTGTAATTAGATATATGATTGGATCTAGTTCACACCCTTATCATAAAATTATACAAACTTATGAAAATGTCATATTCTTGTCATATGCTAGTGATGTTCGATGTTATGCCTAGATCCAAAACATGTTTAAGCTTATGTTGTCTAAATCATATGTTAATTTATGTGACACCTATTTGGTTAAATCCCTATTTCAATGCAAGTTCACATATATGAAAGTTGATTTAGACTATGTTGTAAATTCACATGTATGTTGACTAGTATATGTTGCAAGTTCACACCTATGATATTCATGTTGACTATTTTGCAAGTTCACACCTATGATGTCCATATTGACCATGCCAAAAATGCCAAGTTCACACCTATGTCATGTTTATGTTTATGAGTTCCTTATGCCAATTTTGTGTGCGCTAAATTAGGCTAAGTTTTTAGCCTAATGTTATATGTTAAAAACCATGCGAACGAAAATTAGGCTAAGATGGTTAGCCTAACATTTAGACGGGGCAACGTTGGGAAAATTGGTAACTTGACATTAAAATATATGGAATTGGCATGTTTGTCACATGCCAAAATTGGTAGCATTTAAACGATATAAATTCTTATACCAAAGATGTTAAACTTGGAAAGTGGGCCATGACATTTAATTTACATATAACAAGTAATAAAGACAAATATGTAAATTTAGAAAATACAAGTATGCTTAACACGAGGTTGGATTGAGTTGTGATGTAAATCTGCCCGGACCCGCCCGGCTTTCCAGTAGTCACAACAATACCTATCCAATGTGGGTGGTTAAGCATGGAGCCCAATAAGGACCCGAGGTTAGACTGAGTTACGATGTAAATCTGCCCGGAACCGACCGACACATCCGGTAACCGTAACAATACCTGTCTAATGTGAGAGGTCGGTGCTTTAAAAAGCTAAGGACAGATTGTCAGGATGGTAGGGTTAAGTTAACTAAAACACTTAACCAATTCAACAACTTAATTAAAGTGATGGGTGGGGTTAGGTAAATACGGACACTTAACCACTTAACATGTTTGACTAGAAAACCCTAGTAATGGGGACCCATTTTAGCAGTAACCCAATTAGGTATCATGGTACCCGGAAACTAGGCAGGGTGGGGCACGATTACTGGGCTGATTGTAAGCGGTCAAAGCGACGGCGGTGGGTGCAACAGTGTGGGTTCTAACGGAGTGCGAACGTGCACACACTTCGGAGCAGACAAACAGGGCACTGGGGGGCACCAGTAGTATAACCTATGCATTCTAAGGATTGTGTCGGGGCGCCACCATGGGACTTGATACACCCCAGGGTGGGACCAGCATAGGTATCTACAATCTTTGGGGGCCATACGACACAGATGATTATGCGAGTAGGAGCCGATATTTAGAAAAAGGGGATCACTTTACCTCCTGCATGGGGTGTTAGTTAAGACAGTATAAGTAGGTGCAGAGATATAGTGTGGGGTGCGATAGTTTATTCGTTTCAAAGCTGCTTTATCCTATTTTATGATACTTTCCTGTTTCCAGTTTATACCTATCATGCCCTTATTCTTATTCTCATACTGAAGAGTCACTAGACTTACCAGGCTTTATGTCTGACCCTATTTTCTTTCGTCTTCTTTTCTTTCGTTCCCCCCCAGGTCCACAGGGAGGAAAACAACTCAGCTTAGTCAGACTCTTTGCAAGCTTCAAGATAGTAGATGTACGGTTTGGATTCTCTCTCCTTGGATAGGGCTGTTGGACACTATCATGGGGATTTATGCAGTTTTAATTATGTTTTATGCTTCTTTATTTAATAACCAAGATAGAAATGATGTTGTAATGTTTTGGAAGTTATTATGTGACAGTTATGGAAATGTTTGTATGAACACGTATTTATGAAATAAACAGTCTATTGATTTTCCACTGCTTTTATATATCTGTTTATATCTGTCTTGTGTTTTATCTGTGACTTTTACTTACAAACCTCCACCAAAGTTAAGGCATTCCCTTTGTGAGTGACCTTAATGGAGGGTGGGGTGTTTCACTTGGTATCAGAGCATAGATTTACCATACTAGATAAAAATTTTGAAAAGTATTTTCAAAAAGAAGTTTAAAGAAGCATCTTTTCAAGAAAAAGCGTTGTTTTTAAAAGGCATAATTCCCCCAATTCCATACGCGCTATCTCTCTATCCTTTTGTCTTGAGTACTTTCCTTTTCATTTCAGCATTTCTGGGGACCTTACTCCCCAGCTGCAGACGCATTTACTCCTCCTCCTCCTCTACGTGAAACAGTAAGCGGAAGAATCGCAGAACAAGAAGATGGATAATAGTCAAGGAGGAAAGGACCACAACAATAATAACAAGACACATGAGAAAAGGAAATGTTATTTCTGTGGCATTGTTGGGCATATAGCAAAAGATTGTAGAAAGAAGAAGAGGAAGCGGGGAGCATGCTTTCAGTGTGGTGATACTAGACATATCCGCAAGAACTGCCCTAAGAAGCTAGGGCAAGGCCCGCAAGCAGGACCTTCTGGGAGTACATCTTTAACTTCTTCTTCTAGATGCTTTGTTTTATCTTGCTTATGTTCTCAATCATATCTTGAGAACCTTAGGTAGAAATATTTCTGTAGGAAGCTTAGTTTATCTGTATGATCATCCAGTTCGCACTCTCTTTGATTCTGGTGCATCACACTCCTTTATTTCATCTGCTTTAGTAGAATCTCAACACCTAGACACTAGTATGGTAGAAGATCCCTTGGTTGTTTCAAATCCAATTGGGGGCTCGGCTTATTCGTCGATGGTTTGCTTGGATTTGAAAATCTCTATTCTAAGTGTTGAATTTAGATGTAGTGCCTTTGTTTTGGGCTTCTCAGGATATGGACTGATCTTAGGCATGGACTGGTTATCCAGCAACAGTGCCATTCTTGATTGTGAGAAAAGAGTGGTTAGGCTCTTGACTCGGCTCGGTAATACTCTAGAAATTTCTTGTAATCCCTTGAATGCTGTTATGCTTAGTTATCTAGAGTCTCTTGACACTTCTGTTGAGAATTTGCAGTCGGTTAGAGTGGTTCGAGCATATCCGGATGTCTTTGAAGAGGTGAAAGGCTTACCTCTGAAGCGGGAAATAGACTTCCGCATATATCTTGTTGATAATGCAAAGCCTGTAGCTCTGCCTGTTAGACACATGGCTCCGAAGGAGAGAAAGGAGCTCAGTAAGCAAGTTAAGGAGCTTCTTGAGAAGGGGTTTATAAGGAGAAGTATCTCGGAATGGGGTGCTCCAGTGGTGTTCGCCACCAAACCAGATGGTTCACTACATCTTTGTGTGGACTATAGGGAGCTAAACAAGCTGACTAAAAAGAATAGACATCCGCTTTCCAGAATAGACGATTTGTTTGATCATCTTGTAGATGTGTTGGTGTTCTCCCAACTTGATATAGCTACTGGGTTCCATCAGCTAAGGGTAGCTGAAGATAGTATTGATAAAACGACGTTTAGAACCCCGGACGGTTTCTACGAGTGGCTTGTCATGCCTTTCGGTTTGACAAATGCACCCGCTTATTTCGTAGACCTAATGAGTAGGGTATTCAGAGAATTCCTCAATAAATTCATGGTGGTTTTCGTAGACGATATTTTGATCTTCTCAAAGAATGAGGAAGAACATGCTCAGCATCTGAAAGAAATCATGGATACCCTCCGTGCACATCAGCTAAAAGCCAAATTCTCCAAGTGCCACTTTTGGAGAGAAGAAGTAAGATTCCTTGGACATATAGTGTCCAAAGAAGGGTTAGCAGTGGACCCGGGGAAAGTGGTGGTAGTGCAAGATTGGAAGACACCAAGAAATGCAACCGAAGTCCGAAGCTTCCTTGGGCTAGTAGGTTTTTACCGAAAGTTCATAAGGGATTTCGCAAAAATCTCAGCTCCACTCACAAGGCTAACAAAGAAGAATCTGCCATTCGCTTGGGATTTAGACTGTGATATTGCTTTCCAACACCTAAAAAGGGCTCTCACAACAGCCCCAGTTCTAACTTTGCCTGATGGAAGCAAGATGTTCATAGTATATATGGATGCTTGTGGTACGGGGCTAGGCACTGTTCTAATGCAGGAAGGGAGGGTAGTAGCTTATGGTGGAAGTCAATTGAAAGTTCATGAAAAGAACTACCCAACCCACGATCTTGAGTTAGCCGCCATCGTCTTTACGCTTAAATCTTGGCGCCATTATCTTCTAGGTGAGAAGTTTGAATTATATTCTGACCATAAATCATTGAAATACCTCTTCTCGTAGAAAGATCTTAACTTAAGGCAGCAAAGATGGATGGAATTCCTTGCCTCGTATGATTTTAAAATTTCCTATACTCCCGGTAAAGGCAACGTAGTAGTAGACGCGTTGAGCCGAAAGAAACTGACCTTAAGCCCTCTCTTTGTAGAAAGGCAAAGCTTGGAGTATATAGCCAGTTTTGACTTTAGGCCATCCTACGATTTTGTACCTGGTTTATTGGCATCCCTAGAAGTACGGCCCACTCTTTTAGACTCAATAGGGGCCGCACAGCGTGAAGACCCTAAGCTTGTGGATGTGATTGATAAGCTAATTAGGGGTGAAACTTCCAGTCACCTCAATAGATACTCCATCGATGATAAGGGTTGGCTGAGGCGAGACGGAAGAGTATGCGTCCCACAAGCAAGGGATTTGGTAAAGAAGGTTCTCGAGGAAGCACATCATTCCAAGATGACAATACACCCAGGCGGGGACAAGATGTACAAGGGTGTAAAGAGAGTTTTCTTTTGGGACGGCATGAAGAAGGACGTGGCAGATTTCGTTTCTAAGTGTATGATATGCCAACAGGTCAAGGCAGAACAGAAGAAGCCTGGAGGACTGCTTCATCCTCTCGAAGTCCCGTAATGGAAGTGGGATAGCATCTCAATGGGCTTCATTGATGGGTTGCCTAGGTCAAGAAGGGGAAAAACTAGCATTTGGGTAATGGTGGACAGGCTTACAAAAAGCGCCCACTTTATACTTATCAAGAGTAGAAGGACTGCCTCGTCTCTAGCTTTTATTTACCTCAAGGAAATAGTTTGACTCCATGGGATACCCTCCAATATAGTAAGTGATAGAGATCCCATCTTTACGAGCGAATTTTGGCGGAGTCTACAAGAAGCTGTAGGCACACAGTTATGTTTGAGCACGGCCTATCACCCCCAAATTGATGGCCAGACAGAAAGGGTGAATAGAGCATTGGAAGATCTTTTGAGACTATGCGTTCTTGACTTCTGAGGGACTTGGGAGGATCATCTTCCTCTAGTAGAATCCGCCTACAACAACAGTTACCAGGCCACCATCGGTATGGCGCCCTTCGAAGCTTTGTATGGAAGACCATGCCGATCACCAACTTGTTGGTGGGAGTCTACTGACAAACTTGTACATGGGCCGGACATGATTCGAGAGACTTCATAAAAAGTGGGCTTGATACGAAGTAGAATGAAGACAACCCAAGACAGACAAAAATCGTACGCCGACAAAAGAAGGACCGACATTGAGTTTGAGGTTGGGGATAGGGTTTTCCTTAAGGTGTCTCCTTTAAGGAACGTCGTTCGCTTTGGATCCGTGGGAAAACTAGCACCAAGATTTGTAGGACCGTTCCCTATTATCGAGAAGATTGGGAAAATGGCTTATAGAGTAGAGCTGCCTGAAAGGTTGGCCGGAATTCACAACATCTTTCACGTTTCTCATCTCCGAAAATGTCTACATGAATCTGCGGAAGTGGTCGAGCCAAGCATTCTAGAAGAAGCCGAAGTGAAACGCGAAGAAACTGTGACGAGAGTTCCAACTCGAATTGTAGGAACTGAAATCAAAAAGCTACGCAACTGCGAAGTCAAGCTCGTCAAAGTTCAGTGGAGCGATGCCGAGGAAGACGCAACTTGTGAAACTGAAGACAGAATACGTGCGGCCTACCCTTTTCTTTTAGAGGGTATATCTTTGACCTCTCTCTTTTTCCTTAAGTTGTGCTTGTATCTATAATCTCCTCGACATTATCCTTTATCCTTAGGTAGAAACCCCCTTTGGATGTAAACATGTATTTGAAACATGTTATGATTGATGGATGCAAGTGGTTGCTAGTGGTTGCTCGTGGATGCATATACACACACAACCTAGGTTTTAGATCGGCTCAGTCACTTCATATTGCATATGCATATATGTATTCATATTTGTATGAGGTTGAAAATTTATATGTTGTCATATGGATGTCGCATTTATATGAATGGTTGCGCACTCATGTAGAATTATGAATAGGGAAAAATTTGCATACATAATGGATTCATGGCACTTACATGATTTGCATTAAGGAGGTCAACTGAATCAGTAGACCGCCTAATTTTTGCATTAGATAAGGACATGTACACACACTGTGCATATGATCATGAAGCATTAGAAGTCTTTTAAGGACAATGGACGTCTGTGTTTGATGGTTGAGTAGATGGACGATTGGATGTTAGGACTTACGTTCTCCTAGACTTGAAGATTTCGGGGACGAAATCCTTTAAGGAGGGGAGAATGTAACACCCCGAATTTTCTGTTAACTGTATATTAAATAATTTAAAGTATAATTAATTCTTAATGAAAGAATTAGGGGAAACGGGTTATGCCTTTGCGCTCGTCTCGGAATTCTGCCTGAGATAGAGTCCGAGTTTGCGTGAATCGGACTTCGTATGAAGGAGTTATGACCTCCGGAAGTCTCAGAATTCAAATTTAAAATTCAAACGGTTCAAAACGAGGTTCAAATTTCGAATTCAGACCCAGACTGGGCTGGGCGGGAAAATACCCGCCTAGGCACCAGGTCGACTTGGGGGTCGACCTGGGTGACCAGGTCGACCATAGGGTCGACCTGCCCAGTAGACCTGGTTTGGCCCTGGCTGGCCTGGTCGGGTTCTGGTCGATTTCTGAGGCTTGGATGTGTCACTAGGGTTGACTTGTCGCATTTTGGTTGGCTCTTCTCGAAGTGAATGGTCTAGATTCATCTATGATCATTTGACGGCTCAAATCAATCTAAAATTCTATATAAACAACCTAAGACTCCAACCTAAATTCACATAAGAAATTAGAGACGGAGCCGCCATGCTATCGGGAGAAAACTAAGAGGAGCCTCCACTTGTAGAAAAGCTTAGAGATGAGCCAAATTAAAGTTAAAACAATAATCAAATCAATGTTAGTCTACCCAAAGGAAAGCATTTCAAATTCAGAACTAAAAAATCAGAAAACAAGACCGTCGTTTGTTGTAAGTATAGTGATTTTTCCGATGTGAATAAAAGTTAGGATTTGATTCGATGTAAAATGGAAATGGAATTGTGTTATTATGTAACAGCGATCTTAATTCACATCTATGTATTGAAATGATTGTGGTATTGTGATGTTTGTGGTATAGTTGAGTTGATATTGATCCTATTGTACATGTAGAATCACATGCAAGTTGTATAGTTCATGTTGTAATCGACACCTATATGTTTATGTGATTATATAAGTTGTATGTGATTAAGATTTCATGTATATATGTATGCTAGAACCTTTATGCCTAAACGAATTATGTTCACATACATGCTAGTATGTTTGCAAGAAAGTTGCAAGTTAATTGGATCCATGCCAAGATCCACTTTAATACATGTTTCATGCTGTAATTAGATGTATGATTGGATCTAGTTCACACCCTTGTCATAAAATTATACAAACTTATGAAAATGTCATATTCTTGTCATATGCTAGTGATGTTCGATGTTATGCCTAGATCCAAAACATGTTTAAGCTTATGTTGTCTAAATCATATGTTAATTTATGTGACACCTATTTGGTTAGATCCCTATTTCAATGCAAGTTCACATATATGAAAGTTGATTTAGACTATGTTGTAAATTCACATGTATGTTGACTAGTCTATGTTGCAAGTTCACACCTATGATATTCATGTTGACTATTTTGCAAGTTCACACCTATGATGTCCATATTGACCATGCCAAAAATGCCAAGTTCACACCTATGTCATGTTTATGTTTATGAATTCCCTTATGCCAATTTTGTGTGCTCTAAATTAGGCTAAGTTTTTAGCCTAATGTTATATGTTAAAAACCATGCGAATGAAAATTAGGCTAAGATGGTTAGCCTAACATTTAGACGGGGTAACATTGGGAAAATTGGTAACTTGACATAAAAATATATGGAATTGGCATGTTTGTCACATGCCAAAATTGGTGGCATTTAAACGGTATAAATTCTTATACCAAAGACGTTAAACTTGGAAAGTGGGCCATGACATTTATTTTACATATAACAAGTAATAAAGACAAATATGTAAATTTAGAAAATACGAGTATGCTTAACACGAGGTTGGATTGAGTTGTGATGTAAACCGGCCCGGACCCGCCCGGCTGTCCAGTAGTCACAACAATACCTATCCAATGTGGGTGGTTAAACATGGAGCCCAATAAGGACCCGAGGTTAGACTGAGTTACGGTGTAAATATGCCCGGAACCGACCGGTACATCCGGTAACCGTAACAATACCTGTCTAATGTGAGAGGTCGGTGCTTTAAAAAGCTAAGGACAGATTGTCAGGATGGTAGGGTTAAGTTAACTAAAACACTTAACCAATTCAACATGTTAATTAAACTGATGGGTGGGGTTAGGTAAATACAGACACTTAACCACTTAACATGTTTGACTAGAAAACCCTAGTAACGGGGACCCATTTCAGCAGTAGCCCAATTAGGTATCATGGTACCCTGAAACTAGGCAGGGTGGGGCATGATTACCGGGCTGATTGTAAGCAGTCAAAGCGATGGCGGTGGGTGCAACAGTGTGGGTTCTAACGGAGTGCGGGAGTGCACACACTTTGGAGCAGACAAACAGGGCACTGGGGGCACCAGTAGTATAACCTATGCATTCTAAGGATTGTGTCGGGTCGCCACCATTGGACTTGATACACCCCAGGGTGGGACCAGCATAGGTATCTACAATCTTTGGGGGCCGTACGATACAGTTAATTATGCGAGCAGGAGTCGATCTTTAGAAAAAGGGGATCACTTCACCTACTGCATGTGGTGCCAGTTAAGACAGTATAAGTAGGTGCAGAGATATAGTGTGGGGGTGCGATAGTATATTCGTTTCAAAACTGCTTTATCTTAGTTTATGATACTTTCTTGTTTCCAGTTTATACCTATCATGCTCTTATTCTTATTCTTATTCTCATACAGAAGAGTCACTAGACTTACCAGGCTTTATGTCTGACCCTATTTTCTTTCGTCTTCTTTTCTTCCCCCCCCCCGGTCCATAGGGAGGAAAACAACTCAGCTTAGTCACACTCTTTGCAAGCTTCAAGATAGTATATGTACGGTTTGGATTCTCTCTCCTTGGATAGGGCTGTTGGACACTATCATGGGGATATATGCAGTTTTAATTATGTTTTATGCTTCTTTATTTAATAACCAAGACAGAAATGATGTTGTAATGTTTTGGAAGTTATTATGTGACAGTTATGGAAATGTTTGTATGAACACGTATTCATGAAATAAAAAGTCTATTGATTTTCTGCTGCTTATATATATGTGTTTATATCTGTCTTGTGTTTTATCTGTGACTTTTACTTATAAACCTCCACCAAAGTTAAGGCATTTCCTTTGTGAGTGACCTTAATGGAGGGTGGAGTGTTTCACTCGAAGTAACCCAAGATGGGTCAGATTGCAAACGGATGAAAACCCTTATCACCGCCAAGTTGACTAGGGCAAGGCACCCCGGGAGGGGGGAGTGTAAGCCTTTCTGTACGCCTAAAACAAAAAGGGCCAGGTTAAAGCATCGAAAGCATAAACCTCCGATCCATACAAGAAATGGTTGTGATGAAACATCTAATTAGCACGCCCTGCCTCTGCTATAAACTAAGCACAACTCTGCTCGTGGAAGAGAACATCCTACCTCTGCTTATGTTCCGCGTTACTCGCAGAAGCTAACGCAAACCCCTATCATTGCCTACGATGTTTAGGATAGGGCACCTCTTGGAAGGGGGTGGAGGGTAAGCCTCTATCATCGCCTATGATGGCTAGGGTAGAGCATCAAAAGAGTAAGCCTTAATTCTGCATCTACGATGGCCCGATTTGAGCATTTAAGACCTTATCATCACCTACAATGGCCAGAATAAGGCACCTCCTGGAGGGAGGTCGGGTAAGTCCTTGGGCCCTGCATGTGGATAAGCTAGCCAAGCGCACCGGACGCACAGGCCCAGAGAGTGGCCAACAAAGCATGTACATCCTCCCCTTTGACTATAAAAGCCCAGAGTGTGGCTCAAGAAGAATGTACAACCTCTGCTTCATAAATCAAACCCAAAGGGGGTAAAAAAAACTATAATACCAAAAGTGGATTTCTGGTCTTCATTCTTTAGTACCTGAATAAGGGTTGGTTCGAGACTTCTACTAATACCAGAAGTGGATTTATGGTCTACAATCTTTAGTACCCAATTAAGGGTTGGTTTGGGACTTCTACTAATACCAGAAGTGGATTTCTAGTCTTCAATCTTTAGTACCCGAATAAGGGTTGGTTCGGGACTTTTATTAATACCAGAAGTGGATTTCTGGTCTTCAATCTTTAGTACCTGAATAAGGGTTGTTTCACGACTTCTATTAATACTAGAGGAGGGTTTTTGGTATACAATCTTTAATGCTTAAACAAGGGTTAGCAATCAACACCAGGAAAAGGTTTCTAATCTTCAATCTTTAATGCCTAAGTAACAGCCGGACCCAGACTCTCCTACCTTTCTGAAAGGCGAAGTTATAACCTTATACTATGGACAACTCGTTATGGAATCTGATATTAATGATAATATCCATTCACAGTTGGCAACCCGGAGGTTCCCTAAACTCTCTCTTTTTATTTTCCTATAGAATATAAAGCATAAATAAATATTGAACAAAAGACACGAGTCTAATGTAATGTTAGTAGTCAATCCTGAGCAACATCTTATCCAGTATGTATGCAAATAACTATAAGAACTAACATGTAATATCAGATGTTGAAGTTCATGCAGAAAAAATGTGAGGAAATCCATAAATGAAGTTTGACTTGAAAAGTCAAAAACACCCCTTTATTAGGAGGGCAAATGTTACTACCAAAATTAGCACCGAGACAAGCTAGCGGTAAAGGGGTATCAGACCGTCATAAACAAAAAGAGTAATCAATAAGAAGAAGCTAAGTAGAGGGTAAAACTGAGAGCCTAAAAGAAGTATTCGGAAGGACTAGAAACCGACACCCTCAACAAAGGAGGAACCATAAATCGAGTACAAAGAAAAGTCATCGGAAGGGTAGTTCGGTATGGAGGGTAGGTAACAGAAGGTGATCCAAAGCCAGAGCCAATAAAGGAAAAAAAGACTAGACATCCGACAGGCCAAGATTCAGAAGGATAGAAGGGCTATCAATATTAACTTGCTCAATACCGATACATCAAGGAACGAGAGCGCCTAAAATACAAAGTTTAAAATGAAAGGGAGTCATCCGAAAACCAGCTACTGAGACCCCCAACAGACGATCACGAGAGGTCACTTTAGTAAGCAACTAATAAAGCACCGAAAGCAATCCTCCGGAAAGCCGAGATACACTTCAAGAACCTCCCGAAAGGAAAACCGAAACCTCGAAGAGAGTCAAGCTATCCGCACTAATTTTCTTAGTGTCAATACCGACAAGGTGGCGGATCCGGCAGCAATCCACTTGAATCATGAAGACAAATTCCACAAAGAGTCAATAGAAAGACCAAAAGCTCGTGGCCAGAACCCATGTTCGAAAGACTAAGCCTTCTAAAAGCTATTCACACCTCCAGGCTCAGCATCAATATAAAGAAGATAGACATTACATTAGAAAGAAGTTCCAAAGACCATGACTATCCTCCCGAAAGCAAGATCCAACACCTTAAAAGTCATAAGCAAAGCCTAAACGGTGGCCGAGAGTCAAAAGCAATTGAGACCAGAGGGAAAAGCAGCCAACAAGGGCTTCTGTTGGCCCAATAACAAAAGTGGCCCTGATTTGATTATAAATAAGGCCCCTGAGGTCTCATTTTGGGGGCAAAATTGTCATTTCTCAATCTTGTTGTCTTTCTCTCAGGAGCAAACTCTAATTTCCAAATCGAAATGGGGATTTCTTTAACTCTTGTAATATATCCACAATTAATAAAAAGGAGAAGTCCGGGACTTAAGCATTTCTCGATTAGATAATCATATTGTGTGTATAATAATAAGACGGGGAGTTAACGATAACCTTTCTTATGAAAGACTTAATCACAGCTCTTTCATGGGAGGGAAGGTCTTGGTAAAACCAAGGCTTTTCCCCTTTCGAACATTCATTATATGACTTAGCTCTTCCATAGTAAGCCTAATGCAACCCAACATCGGAAGGGAACTTGTTGTGAGCTTGTAGCTTGATAATTGATGCAACCAAGGCCTTCCCAGGGCTGGTTCGATGCGGAAGTATCACATAAGTTAATAAGTGTTATAACATGAAAACAATCCGAGTGTTGCAAGGCATTAGCCTGTTTCCTCTTAACAAAATGTATATTATTTTATACAAGATCTAAAGGTGACTGTTACATAAGGTCTCAGTTTTATTTGACTAGCAAAAACCTTTCACTAAGGTTGTCTTCGACTTCGTAGTTCGTAAGCGTGATACTCACCCCTAGAGGGAAGATTAACTAATCTTCAGACTTATGGTCTCAAAGCCTGGGAAACGGTGGAATAAGTTAAAGAACACTGATTCAGGGCTGTATTTCAATAACCTTTAATATCAACCTTGCATCAAATTTCTAAGCATATGCATTGTTAATCCTACTTCGGGTGTTGTCAAAAAATATCGTTAACAAATAACATCAACCAAAAGTCATATAATTGTAACAACGTATAACAAACATTTTTCTAAATATGATTTTTCATAACATTAATATTGTAAAATAATAAATAAATAGAATTTAAACTATTTGTTTTTTTTGTTCAACTTTGAGTTTACAACCTTTAATAAATATTCTTGAGTAGTATAGACTTCCAATGTTTAAAAAATGCTTTCCTATTTGCATGTTTCAATAACATTATATGTATGTTATGAAGCAATACTATTTTTCAATGTAAGAAAATCGTTATTAAAAGTTATTTCTACAATAATTTAAAAAACCATTGTAGACAGTTTTTATTCTACAACTTTCGTATAAAGAACATTGTTTAGAAAAATATATCATGATATTTTTGTTAACAAATGTTATGAAAAGTCTACAATTTTTACGATATTTCGATGAACTGTTGTAGAATCAGTGTTGTAAAAAGGTATTTTTGTTATAAATTCAGCGTATTATGTAAAAAAATGATGAGAGTTTGAAAAATCTATTATATTGTTTTGGTTTGTATTTTAAGTTTGTTTGATATCTTCAGTTTTGTATATAATATGTTCTGGAATGAATTCTTTTATTAGTATTATGTATATAATCTGTGCATATATTGCAACTGTAAAATGATAGTTGTAATAAAACATATTGCAACAGTTGTAATAAACTTTATTACAATGGTGAAAAACAATTGTAAAATATACATTTCACAACGGTGCAAAATTGTTGTAAAAGATTTCAATTTATTACAACTGTTAACCATCTTTTTTGGCAAAAGCTACCATGGATCAGATCGAAGCCCAATATCCAGAAATGCGCAATCAGCCAATTCGAATAATTCACGCTCCAAGAAGCCCATCCAAGGCTCGGTCCAGAACAGTCCTTCTTCAGACATCGGCCCGAGCCAGTTCCTACCAGCTGATAACTCACTCCGGAAGATTTGCTCTCCCAGTTGACCGATAAAATCGCTCCTATAAAAGGCGCATCGGCCGAGTATCTCGGATGTACATGGAAATATCCAGCTAATTCATTCAAATCTCAGCCCGACATTCAAGGCAATAAAGGAGGTCATCCATATCCGAAAAGAGCTCTACTTTTGGTACACCTCATGTCGAGTGCAACATAAGCCGCTATTTCTGAGGATACTATTAATGAGCAGTGGAATGGGTCCTACCACCGCAATTGCTACCAATGATCAAGCTCCACGTGTACGAGCTCAAAAAAAGAGGAAGGCCACGTGGCAGCCCGCTCAGCCCATTACTTCACCTATAAATACCTCAAAGCTCAAAGAGGTAAAGGACTTCTACTTCTTCTAGACTTGGGATTCTTAAGGCTTCTCTTGGGATACTCTACTCTCCTCTTCCCTTAAGATCTCCAACTCTCACGGTTAACACAAAAAATTATATAGCCATTTTCTCTCTTTCCTCAAACAGAAAAAGCTTTGTACTTGTAATAAAAAAAGATCAATACATATAAAGTGGACGTAGGCACAGTCTTTTGCCAAACCACTATAAAAATCTTGTGCATGTTCTCTTTTTTTCTTTGGTTTTTTGCACTTTATAATCATTATCCGTGTGACGTTCACACGATTGGGGGTTGGCTGTCATAAGTGTCCAA
This sequence comes from Allium sativum, assembly GCA_030737875.1. NCBI lineage: Eukaryota > Viridiplantae > Streptophyta > Magnoliopsida > Asparagales > Amaryllidaceae > Allium > Allium sativum. Next base: position 441,356,138 of record CM060910.1, on the reverse strand, counting down.
CTTTTGACGTCAACACTTTGGCGCGCTGGGAAGGGGAAGAGCACTGACATACCCTCCAACCGTCTACTAGTTTAAATCCATGGCGAACAAGCGGAAGAAAGACGAAACATCTTCCCGTCCCACAAACGTCGATGCAGCCGAGACAAACACTGCAGAAGCAAGTCTGGAAGCCTCCTCTCATGAAGACGTGTCCCGATATGTTACCCTGGACGACATGGATAAGATTACGGCTGAGTTCAGAGGCCATATGACATCTTAGGGGTAACTCCTCGAACAACAGCAGCAGTTGATGGATCACCTTCTCGGTCGAATGGAGATGGGATTAAACGCTTCAACATCAATTCCTCTACCGACCGGGACTGGGATAGCAACTGATCTTCGGTCTGCACCCAATAAGGCCATTGATCAGATCCAATCTTTGCTTCCTTCTGGTTTGGCTCCACCTCCCGAACAATCACAGCCAGGAGTATTGCTTCCAGCGACCAGTGCAGCCGCATATTCTCAGGAGGCCTGCAATCAAGACCTAGGTCGTTCGACCACTTTTCCTGTACTCTTGGGGACAGTTTGACCCCTCGGACCTATCGAACAACTACCAGGCCCATCAAAATCAATGCCATTCCTATTACAACCCTGAATCTTACCGCAAACCAATCTAACCACTCTTCCCCTTCATCGAAGAGGTGGCGTGGCTTTCCGTTCGAACCAAGGAGACCGCTCTACCATACCGATCCTCAACGCGGCAGAAGAAAATGCTACCGTGGATCCTTCTAACCTTGCTCCAACTGGGGGCAACCCCGAGCTCCGAATATCACATGCTATGCTGGATCGGCCGGTACCCTCTGTCATGGGTACAGCTCGATCCAATACTCATCAGGTTCAAGAGGGGCCATTATTCCCAGAACCACCTACCGGAGCTCATCCTCATTCTCACCTTCACTCAACTCTCGGAGGCTGAGCCCAGCCAATGGCCGCTCTTCTGAGCATGCTTTTGCCAGATCCTCATACCGAAGTTCTTCCAAATGCAGAGCTTCTTTAACCAGAGATCCCCCCAAAGATATCGAAGATTTCTATACTGAGGCCGAGCGATTCCCCCGACAAGAGGATGCCAGTATTGAGATGGAGAGCCTCCAGGTCCTCGCCACCAAGCAAGGAGGTCCATTCAACACCAACAACCAGAATAAAGGAAGAGGAAAGGCCCCAGAAAAGAACAAACGCAACGTGCGGCTTCGAAATGAAAATAAGTACGACTAGTACACCGAATTCAACTCTTCTCTGCTCGATATCTACCTTGATATACGAGCACTGCACCAAAAAAGGCTTTTGGTAGCGTTGAGAAAACTTTACCATAACTTGTAGTAGCGTTTTAGAGAATGCTGCGATATGACATGCAACTAAAAGTCTGAAAGGTTTTATTGCGTTTTTATAAATGCAACCAAAAATGAACATATTGTAGCTTTTTAGGAACCCTACAAAAAGTTTTTGTGGCAGCGGGTTAAAAATGTTATTAAAGTTATACTTGCATCATTTCCCAATTTTTTTGTAGCGGTTTTTAGTCCTACTATATGTTTTTTGTTGCGTTTCATTTCAGCTACAATATCTTTTGTAAATTACATTTTTAGCATTTTTTCAATGCTACTAAAACTTACTAATGCACAACACATTTTAATTGCGGTTATTTTCTATTATTGGCTTGTAACATTTCAATTAATCACTTACATATAATAGAAATATTAAAACAAATAATCATATGAGTATCGTTTTCAAACTAAAATCAATAACACCATATTTAAATATTTAAAAAACACATTACTCGTAATATCAAATATAACACCCATAATCATCTCAATAGTAGTATTACGACAAAATAAGTGAATCCACATACCACAATTGGTTACAAACAAGTCTACATGACTAGTACAAACAAAATAATAGTTAAAGTCTTGTTCATAGCTTAATTACCACCGGTTCTTTGATGTGGCTGTTCTTCACTTCGGAAACCTAAATACCTGTACATAAGTATAATGGTCAATAGTAAGAATTACATACAAGTATAACGGTCAACAGTCAGAATTACATAAATGCGCAAAATGCATAAATTATATATAACAGAGCACACCAATTTCCTAGTTATTCATATCTAATATAGGCACAACAGAGCAAACCAATTGCCAAGTTTAAGCCAGTAATAAAAATAATGTTTCATATTATATAACCATACTTGACATAGAAATATCAACCAAGCTTATTCAGTTAACTATATGACATCTCTTATTATACTAGTATGCAACATATCAAAACATGTTTCATCATATTAAATCTTCATATGAATGCATTTCAGGTCTGGTAATAAAGGACTACACAAACAGTACTCTTTGTTCATAACATGCCTTATATTCAAACTATCTGTGTGCCATACTAAGGCAGCATTCGACAGATGGGAATTCATGTGCAACATACTGAATTCACTAATCTACAGTCCACCATCAATCCTTTTCCCCATTTACTACACTGCATCCTCCACCATCAGAAAACTCAACCCAACCGTTTGGAAATATCAAAACCTACTAAAATTCTCAAACTAAGGACCTCTGTGAATTACACAGCCAGTAAAGACACAAGATGCACTGGAATATGTTTGCAAATATTGGACCCAACCGTTTGGAACTCCAGAAGTTAGAGAGCTAATGCCATTCATCATTCATTCATGCAAATACATCTAAAGCATGTGCATTTGAATGAAACCAGAGTGAAAATCGGCAAACTCCAAGCAAAGCTGATGTATTAAGGCAAACATAACCCACTGAAATTCCATGCCCATGTACACTGCAAATTAACAGACTATGTTCCTTCTAGAATCTGAACCCTAGGCAGAAAACAACCCAAAAGTGATCATGCACCTATGTCAATACATGACTTCGCAGCAATATACCCACTACCAAATTGACACTTAAACGACGTACACACCAATGAATGTAATGAAATTGTAGTCCCTATTGTAATCCCTTTATCTATCGCAATAAAACACAATAGCTCCAACTCCATTACTCACTTTAACCATTTACAACCACTATCTCCTTTAAACATAATGCTCTTCCACCATCTCATCAACCATGCAACCAGACAATTGTAATCACTTTTGCATACAACCTGAAGATTCAATAGCCACCTGTTCCTCTTCCACTAAATCACTGAAACTGTTGCACGCCACTAACTGCCCTTCATGACAAACTTCACACAACCATAGCAACTTCAAAACCGATCAACTACATACCCAAATGCACACCAAATACATCAGCAACATCAAACCTGAAACAATACAAGCACCACCCATAATCTCCTTCACTCCATCACCATCCTCATCAACAGCCAATACTGCCTACATAACTTCCTCTCTGTTGACAGCCAAAGTTGCACCCAATCTGCCACCGCCTAATTCTCTTAGATGAATCTGCTAATGGTCAAAACCGCTATGAGTCCGCTCTTCAAATTCAAACAACTTTGGACCATTCAATCTATTTAGGAATCTGCCCACTTTCTAACCTAACTGGGAATCTAGCAAACACTCTAAACTAATTGGGAATCTTGAAAAAAATTCGGTATACGCTTGCAAACATAGACATTTTACAAATAAGTTAATGCAAAGAAGGATTACATGAGCTAAGATAATATTCAAATTGTTGACATACAACTTTTTCGGTTGGAAAGAGGCTTTTTTGCTTGAAATCAGGAAATCACCAATAAATAAATATATATATATATAAGTCCGCATGTTCTATATACGAGGCATAAATTAAGGCAAAAAGAATTTAAATATCCACAAACTTACATGAAGTAATGCTTTCGAGCACTGCTCAATTTTATCGGCCCTAAAAGGAAGGATATTACGAAGAAGCAAAAAACCAAGTGTAATCAAATGGTAGTTAGTTTAGTTAGGATACAAGTATACAAAAAGATGCCACATTTTCATTTTTCACTTATTTTATGGTTAAAAATAGAGCAACTTACAAGTAGAGCCTCAAATGCATAATCATCGGAATGTGTTGATCTGCAATGAACTATTGTTGTTAGTTTGTGGTTATGTAAATCATGACCTGAAATCTCCCATTTTCTCCTGTAATACTAAAACTATAAAACTAATTTGAGACTTCTTATTCAAAAAAACGCATACATTAAATCAGGTTAATAATTTCATAAAATTTGGGAAACTCGCATCATGCGGATGGAAGCAACGATAGTGTATCCAATGGCTACACCTATGAGATTCAAATATTAAATGCATCCATAGAGCTTCACCTTTAATCCTGCTGTTAATTGCAAAACATATTAATGAAAATATACTCCTAATTATATCAATGTTCAACACTAATTAAGTTAGAATAAAAAAATGGACAACAAATTTCTATTTTAATAGTTTAGGTGGATATTTGATGCATGTAAGTTGTAACTGTTGTGTATACAAGGTATTTACTTTCAAATAGGGAAATTTTATAGCAACAACCGATAAATACTGCAAATGCTATAGACAACAAGGCATTGCTTGCATGGGATATTTGAATGTTGGAAATTTATCTAAACAAAGGATGTATGCAAAATGTACCTTTAGCATCCGGAAATTGAAGTATGCTGGTAATTGTGGAGGATACCATTACTAAAGAGTTTTTTTCTTTTTATACTGAAATATTAACAAAAAATGCAGGAATAATGTCTGCTCTCTTCAATGCATGGGGTCAACTTATTTACAGTGAGACCCACATTCAGCAAAACACAGTTTAAAATTTATATCTGCTCTCTTCAATGGAAGAGGTCAACTTATTTACAATGGGACCCAAATTCCGCAAAAAACAGCTTAATATTATGAAGACTTATTTAACAGAGAACAACACATGTACAAAGGCCTACTGATGTCAATTGGAGAACAGGAGTTAATGAACTAGACAGGGACCTTCTCATGTAGACAGTAACTTTAGAGGAAGTAAAATCGACCACTTATTCTATTAAAGACAAAAGGTCTCTATGTGTAGATGTATTCACTTCAAAATTCTATAAACTGCATTGGGAGTACATGACAAATGAGTTGACTTCTACTGTAAACTACTGGTATGCGGTTGTTGAAGTAACTGAGGGTTTAAACCATAGTTGTGAAGATCGAACCGTAAACCTAAAGTGCAAGGTTCTCGTGGTTCAACCTTCTTTTTTTTGTAAGATTTTACAGAATTTTTATAGAATTATAGCGACATTTCATACAACCTTTAAGATTTTTTTTTTTTGATATTCTTCTAATATTGGAGAAACACTTGTTAATTGTTGGGTTTTAAATGTACATGGACCAGTCATATATCTTGTTCATAATATCTAATTCAAAAACCAAAACATTAACAAATTTAATCTACTACTATAAATACTGTTGAAACCAGTATCATTAATAATAGTGTAGATATTTGTTAGTTTTAGGCAAAAAATGATGTACTGAATAATGAATATTTGGGAGCTATGAAATATAACATTTTTAACTTTAGTATCAACGAATTATGACACTTGTCACATGTTGCACATAATTGATTGTTGGAGATATGTATAGATTATAGACCTTTCAAAACATGAAATTAAATGGTTTTTTTATTTATTCTAATTGGACTGAACATTATTGTAAAGTATAGAATACAAAACGCTACAACGATATGCTACCAATTAAGCCGTACATCTAGGATATTACGCGTATATACCATATAAGCATAACTGTGACTTATAATTAGATTTTTAGTTTCTGATATAAACTGTTCGAATCAGGAATTAGGGTTGAATGTGAGATACAAATATTTTAACTGTATGCATTAGCAGTGAATTTGACATACAAATGTTCTTATTTTATTATCTATGTTTCAGCTACTTAACTGAACTGAATATTAATTAGGTATCCACAATTGAAATCACTTTCAATAGGCATCAAGTTTCAGCTACCTAAGCAAACCGGTAACTATCTAATTTGCACGTGAAATTGAAGTACATAGTTTCTTGGTAATGATAATGATCTACATTATTTCAACCTTAATAAGCATAGATAATCAAATCATGCTCTCCGCTAATAGACATGCTGGCAAAATTCAGTGAATATTCTACCTTGATATATGCGAGCATGCAACTGTTAGATGTTGCACATAACAGTGTTGTATACACAATTATATGATTTTTTTGATGATAACAATCAAATATATTTTATTATTGAATGTGTTTGCAGATGTACTGGTATACTATACATCACAGACAGGAATATAATATTTATATTAAATAGAATACGACTGTACAGACATTCATATATTCATACAACATTTTATTTAAATATTATATTTCAAACATTCAAACAACACACCTATTTGTAACTCCACTATTTATTCAATTCACAGGAATTTGTACTTGTGTGTACACTGAATACGATAGACAAATTTGTTTAAACACAACAAAATATTATTTTATTACCAAATCTGTTTATTACATAAAATCAGTACAATTCTCTCATAGCTCCTCACTACAGTTCATTCATCACTTATACAATCACTTTTATACATTGACACTATCACTCAGTTGACATTTCAAATACAGACACACATTAACACTGTTCTTGTCTTCATCTTCTGTCTTCACAACTTTCAGTCAGTCCTGTCTTCATACCTGTCACAAATAGAAAAACACACACAGTAGACTGCAACAAAAATAAAATTAAATACAAATAAAAATTTATTTTTAAATTTTATTTGCCTCAGAATTACGGTGTGTTTCTCATCATTTTTCTAGATTTGGTCTGATATGTAGGGACAAGAAAACTGTCTGATGGTTGCATGTACATACGTGTATAAATATACACGTGTGCACTGCCTCGCCAATCCAGTGTGCGACTGAGGAGTAGCCACATGGACTGTCTCGACTCAGTGCACAATGCAAAACAGTGTGCAAATATTTCAGCATGGTATTTCACAGCCAATAGTTGAGGCATGATCAAGTAAAGACAAAATACTAGCCATAGTGAAAGCATGGTCAAAACATATGAACATGATGGAGCAAATCTTTTTCAGCATAATGAAATAATATTCTTTTTAATCAAAGTGTCATATACAAACATCATAAGGCTAACAAGTCAAATGGTAAGTACGAGTGCAAATTGCAACAAGTCATACAAAGCAACTCAAATGGCCGAGGCAATACAAAATCATGCAATGGTCAGGTCAAACAAGGAAACAGTTACAAGCAAAGCAGCATATAAGAATACATGAGCAAGGCAGTACACAAGTGACTCAACAATCATGATGCAGCTATACGGATGTGCAACAATACACATCATGATGGCCGAGTATATTACAAGTGGTCAGCTCTGGTCAGATGTGCACAATGTAAGGTGTGCAACAAGGTTCTATGCACAAATATATTTCAACATGGTTAAGAAAGTTTATGGTGCAACAACAAATGGATTTTTGCAACTCAATATAAAGACAGATGTGTCATGATAGAAGTAAGGTTCAAATTCATGGGATCAAGTCAAAGTTCGTGGCAACAACTATTTTTTTTAAAAAAAAGGAAGGTGAGCATGGTTCGAGCAAGATGGTGTAACAGTGGGTGTACAAATTCATACAAGGAAATTGGTGCTGCTAAAATTGGTCGAGCATATATGGTGACAAGTTTATGGGCAACACATCAATATACATGCACAAGCACATGGAGCCAAGTACAAGAAAAACAGTATAAACTCAAAACCGGTGCATGCAAATACAAGTGTCAGTGAACACAATAGCTCAGCCATCAATATGTTCATATACATCAAATATGGCAAGCACAGAACTAAAGTGAAGTGGCATGGCAATTTTTTTTAACCAAGTTCAAATGCAAGTGCACATTTCTGTGCAGTCTTATGTACACATACAATAACTGATGTGTAGTTTGACACATGGTGCAGCCATCATGAAGATCATACACAAGGAAATATATGTTTGATGATATGAAAGGATACAAGAAATTGCTCATGACATAGGAGATCAAATTGTGCTTCAACACCATACATGACAGCAAGGGAAGACAAATTCTAGTGATCGAACCAAGCAAGCCAGTAAAGCTCAAGTCAAATTAATGAAAAAGTCTAGTATCAGTTCAAAACTGTAGTAAGCACATGAATGCTGAAATACAAATGCAAAATGGGACAGTATTGTGTTCAACATGGTCAAGCAATAATATCAGCCCAAGTGATGACTCTTTTGACAATCCAGTTTTTAAGAATGAACATCATGTTTTCAGTGATCAAGCTCAGGAGCTAAAGTGGCAATACTGGAAATGTCAAGGCCACGGGAAATCAAATAGTCAATGCAATAGCATGGTGCAACAAGTTCAGGAGAAAAGTGTCGAGCCAGTTTACAAGAATAATCAAGTGCACAAACATGTGTGCATAGTGCTGCAGTAAATAAATTTCAGATTACATTTTACATATAGTCAACAGTGATGAACAAGTGGAGTATAGCGACAGATCTTCAAAAGGTTGATCAAGAATAGTAACTGATTTTATCAGTATTATATCAGTTTTGTTTAGAGAAATATTGAACAAGTCAAGCCACAAAAATAAGGAATCAATTCCAGAATTCAAGGACGAATTAAAAGCCGAAGTTTTCAAAAGCCCTAAAAATTCATGCAACAATCGTAGGCCAAATCTATTAATGAAATCAAAGATTTTTATGGATTCTAAGTCCTATAAATACACCAATCATCACAGGCATCAAATGCATTCAAGTACGAATAAAATCTAAGCAAAGTCCGAATTAAAATTCATACCAGAAAAAGGAGATAACTTGGATCCAAAATCAACAATCTATCAGCTCAATCGAAGAGGAGGAAAGCCACTGAAATTCGAGATCTTCATAAGAGAAAGCGGCGGCCATGAAATTCAAGTAAATTGAAACCCTAGATCCAAATCGCCATCCGCCATTTTTTATTTCTAGAGAGATCAAAGAGACCGAGAAAAAGTTATGGGTGAAGCACAATTGGAAGATGGCCGACCAAGTTTAAAAGGGGCTAAGCACTAAAGGAATTTTCTCTTTAAAAACTAGGGTTTAGTTTTGTTTAGGGTTTAAATTTTAAATTGTTTGGTTTTATTTGTTTTAATTTCAATTTGTAATCAAGTTTAGAATTTTCTAGTTTGTCTCTAAAACTAGGGAGACGAATTACGGGATTTGTAATTCGGGGAAATCTGGTTTCGGGGATAGAAACCAGTGCAGGGTTTTGAGCGTAGGGATAAGAATAGTTGGGAGCGAGTGTCGCGAGTTTACTGGGGATTGTAAGCGTAGAGATTGTTTTATCTCCTAGTAGAAACCTTGGGGAATGCAGCAGTAGGTAGGGTTTTGCCGAAGCTGGGTATATCTATGTGTTATTTATTTTCCACATTTATTTTGATTATTATCTGTGTTGTTATTATTTAATTACTCTAATAAAATCTGCGAGAAACCCTATTCAAGCCCCCCTTTCTAGGGTTAATTTAGATCGTACAAGTGGTATTAGAGCAGGTATTTTCTATTTTATTTTAACACTAGAGTCATGAATCTATCTAATAACGCTTTTTCTGAGGGTCAGTCCATAGCTAGGCCACCAATATTTAATGGAACTGATTATTCCTATTGGAAAGCTAGGATGAAAATTTATTTGAGTTCAGTCGATTATGATGTGTGGGATATTATTGAAACTGGTTATAGATTTCCCACTATTATTGTTAATGGTGTTGAAATTCCTAAATCAAAAGACATGTGGGATGCTAATGATAAAAAATTATTTTCAACTAATGCCAAAGCGATGAATGCTTTAATCTGTGCTCTTGATAAAACAGAATTTAATCGAATTTCTCATTGTGAAACTGCATAAGAAAGATGGCATATGTTGGAGGTCACACACGAAGGTACATCTCAAGTGAAGGAATCTCGTCTAGCTCTACTCAGCAATGAATATGAAAATTTCTCTATTCAAAGAGACGAAGATATAAAAGAGATGTATGGGCGTTTCTCATCACTGGTCTACAATACAAAATCTCTTGGCAAAACCTATACCGAAGTGGAATTGATCAGAAAAATATTGAGAGTGCTACCAATGAATTTTGAAGCAAAGGTGACGGCGATTCAAGAATCAAAAGATCTGAATAAAATAAGCATGGAAGAGTTGATAGGAAATCTGATTACGTACGAGATGGAGTTAAAAGCAAGAGAAGAACGAAAGAATTATGAATCAAAGAAAAAGACGATCGCTCTAAATAATACTGTTTGAAGTGATGATGAAGATCCTGCTGAAGAGCCAGCCATGGTTTTGAGAAAGTGGGCCAAAGGAAATTACAAATCACAAAAGAAAAATTCAAAAACAGACAAGTCCGAAAGTTCAGACGATGAAGTGTTTTGCTACAATTGCAAGAAACCCGGACATATCAAACCAAATTGTCCACAGCTTAAAAATGAAAAGAAGAAGAAGTTCAGAAGAAAGATTTTAGCTGCTACATGGGATGACGAGGAAGGAGAAGAAGTTTCTGAAAGTGATGAAGAGGAAGCTAATTTGTGTCTTATGGCACGATCTGTTTCGGAAAGTAGTGAAGAGGATTCAAGCGAGGTATCAAATTTCACTTATAAAGATTTAATTTTAATGTGTCATGATCTCACAAAAACCGTTGATTCTCTTAAACTAAAAATTAAGAAATTGAAATCTGATAGGTCAAAATTAGTTCAAGAAAATAATAGTTTAGAAAGAAAACTTGAAAAGTTAAGAATTCACCGTTAACAAAATGCGAAAATTGTCAATTTTTGAGTAACGATTCTTTGAAATTCAAAACTGATTTTGAATTACTTAAGAGTGAAAACGTGAATTTGAAGAACGAAAATCGTGATTTTGAAAAGCAAATTGAAAAGCTTAAAGAATTTGAAAAACTTCATTTTGAAAAGTGAAAACAATTTGAAATTGAAATTTCTAAGTCCAATGCAAAAATCAAAGCACTTGAAAACGAAAATCTGATTTTAAAACAAACTGATGCTGAAAAGAGGAAAATCGCTATTAATCGTTGTTCAAATTTATTGAAAGAAAATAGCGATCTTAAATTTAAAATTCAACGACTTGAGTCAGCTTTGACTAATTTTTCTAAAGGAGAGAAATCGTTGAATATGTTGTTAAAAAATCAATTTTTTGTTCAGAATAAATAGGGACTTGGTTTTGGATTTAATTCAGTTGAAAAACAAAATCCTAATGATTTTAAAAAATCCTTTAAATGGCTTTGAAATTGATCAAATTGAAATTTTGAACTCTAATAATTTCAAAGGGTTTTTAAATCATGAACGATATGAAAAATCGTTTAGAAACAATTCAATTAAACGAATTTGGACTCCAAAAAATAACAAAATAAATCTGAATAAATCTAAACGAATTTGGGTTCCAAAGGGTACGCAAGTGGATAGTAACGGATTGTTATATAAACGGGTTTGGGTACCAAAACGTGTAAACGAAGATAAGAGTGGTAAAACAATTTTTGTTAGACCACTCGATCCTATAAACATTTAGGTACCGGGAATAGGCTAAGGAAGAATTGTGTTTAAGAGATAAAAATTCAAATTGTTCCATTTTATTAAATTGGTTGAAGTTCCTTAGCCATAGATTCAGAGTTGGAAATTCATTGGATCACATCGATTATGGTAAGCCAGGTATGATCTCTAAACTCATATTTTTATTTTAGTTCCTTTTTAGTTTATTTTCCTTTTTTAGTTTTTTATTTCTTTTATTTTCTTTATTTTTTACTTGGCAGATTTTGAAATCATTCGTTATTGATTATTGAATGATTATAAAATTTTGATTTTTTAAGTGATCTCAAATAATTATCTTAGATTTGATCGTTGAATGTTTCTTGTGTTTGTCTAAAAATTCTCTGATGTCACTTGTGATTCTTGCTTTGAAAATGATTTTGTGCTGCTCTGATAAGGAAATTGATTTGATTTGATGATTGGACGATGAGTTAAAAAATCAGTAATTAAATATCTTTAAATTCCATAGACAATTTGAATTAAATATATAAGTTGCTTTAAAATTGTTTAGGAACAATCAACATTAGAAATATTAGATAATTTCATATTCTACTGATTGATTTTTGAAACTGATTTTCAAACTTGCATTGATTTTTTTCAAAAACTCCTTTTGGAATTGATATTTTCAATTTTAAAATTATTTTTGATTATTTATTCAAAAAATTGAAATTATTGATTGATTTGAACCATTTTGTGACCCATCAAAATTATTAGTAGATTTATGAATTTGTGATGGGTTGTGACTATGGTATAATTCATAACTAGAGGAGATGTTACTTTAAATCTCATGATGATTGGACAAATTTTATAATATCTTTGAATTAGAGCTTATTTCACGACCATCTTCTATATCTACCATATTTCTGTCATTCATCATGGTTTTATTTAATTTGGGAAGTTCTAATTATTCTTGGAATTAAAAATAAAATATTAAATAAATAAATAATTTATCCTTGGTATTTACTCCCATTTAAAAGTCCTCGCGGTTATGCATGGGTGAATTACCTTAATCTCTATGTGCTTCCATTCTCACTTAAAAGACCTTTGGGCTGTGCATGGATGGAACTCATTAGAGAGGATAAAGTTAAGTTACTACTAACCCCATTTAAAAGACCTTTGGGCTATGCGTGGTTAGCAAGTGCTTAACACATTTTAAGCTTATTTAAAATCTTTGAAATTCATATTCTAATATTCAATTTTATTGAACTCTCCTCATTCTATAAAATCCATCGTAAATCCGTTCATTGTGAAAGTGAAATTTGCTTCTGATTTAAGATTATTATGATTTTTGTTCGATTAAATGGGATTTGCGATATATATTTTCTCCCTGAATTTGAATTTATATTTATGGTATAAATTTGTCACGGTTTCGATTTCTATTATCCTTTTGATGATAACAAAAGGGGGAGAATTGTCAAGATTTTGATTGATGAGTATTTAATTCAAGAATATTTTTAAATTGGAAATTTAATATCTAAAGGTAGAATGGTCAATTGAATTTCATTATTTTCCACATATATAGGAGGAGTTCAGCCGTAGGGGGAGCATACAAATAGAGGGAGTAATATATTTCACGTTTAAACACATTCAAAATCTTTTTTTTTTTGTCATCATCAAAAGGGGGAGATTGTTGTATACATAATTATATGATTTTGTTTGATGATAACAATCAAATATATTTTATTATTGAATGTGTTTGTAACTGTACTGGTATACTATACATCACAGACAGGAATATAATATTTATATTAAATAGAATACGACTGTACAGACATTCATATATTCATACTGTATTTTATTTAAATATTATATTACAAACATTCAAACAGTACAACTATTTGTAACTCCACTATTTATTCAATTCGCAGGAATTTGTACTTGTATATAAACTGAATACGATAGGCAAATTTGTTTAAACACAATAAAATATTATTTTATTACCAAATCTGTTTATTACATAAAATCAGTACAATTCTCTCACAGCTCCTCACTACAGTTCATTCATCACTTATACAATCACTTTTATACATTAACACTATCACTCAGTTGACATTTCAAATACAGACACACACTAACATTGTTCTTGTCTTCATCTCCAGTCTTCTTTCTTCACAGCTTTCAGTCAGTACTATCTTCATACCTGTCACAAATAGAAAAACACACACAGTAGATTGCAACAAAAATAAAATTAAATACAAATAAAAATTTATTTTTAAATTTTATTTGCCTCAGAATTATGGTGTGTTTCTCATCATTTTTCTAGACTTGGTCTAATATGCAGGGACAAGAAAACTGTTTGATGGTTGCATGTACACACGTGTATAAATATACACGCGTGCACTGCCTCGCCAATCCAGTGTGCGACTGAGGAGTAGCCACATGGACCATCTCGACTCAGTGCATAATGCAAAACAGTGTGCAAATATTTCAGCATGGTATTTCACAGCCAATAGTCGAGGCATGATCAAATAAAGACAAAATACTAGCCATAGTGAAAGCATGGTCAAACCATATGAACATGATGGAGCAAATCTTTTTCAGCAAAATGAAATAATATTCTTTTTAATCAAAGTGTCATATACAAACATCATAAGGCTAACAAGTCAAATAGGAAGTACAAGTGCAAATTGCAACAAGTCATACAAAGCAGCTCAAATGGCCGAGGCAACACAAAATCATGCAATGGTCAGGTCAAACAAGGATACAAGAAAACAGTTACAAGCAAAGCAGCATATAAGAATACATGAGCAAGGCAGTTGTAACAACCCGAAAATCTGGGCCAGTTTAAAATTTTTATTTTGGCAATTTTAGCGAATTTTGAATATTTAAAATGAATTATTTTAAATAAAATCGATGAGAAATTTATTTTGAATAGAATTCGACGTATATATTATACGCGTCGTCGTTAGAATATAAATATTTATATATAATTATAAAAAGGAATTGAAAATGGCGCGGTAGTTCGATAATTCGATTTCAAACTTCAATTGAATGTACCGGGTGCAAAACAATCCGGATTTTAGTGAAACCAAAAATAATAGGATCTAATTGGGAATATCTTTCCAACGAATCCGAAAAATCGAAATTTCATAGCAGGAATCAAAAGATATGTCCAGTTGAAAATTCTGAATAATCGCTATGGAATTCAAGCTCTTAAAAATAGAGATTTTGCAAACGACCTCGGATTTCGACGAAACCACTTTTGTTGGGTCCGTGATGTCAAATTATTGCTAGGTTTCAAATTTCATAATTTTTCGAATCAATATGTGAGCGTGGCAAAGGAAAACGCGTTTGACCAGTTTCAGTTGATTTTAATCGACTGGAAATTGGCCATTTTTCCAACGGTCTCAGAATACGACGAAACTAGTTTTGTTAGGACCGTATCGTCCATACGAAGCTAGAAAATATTTTTCAAGAATTTTTAGAGTTAGTATGTGACCCCGGTAAATTGGAATACGCGTTCAAATTCAATATATAGAGTTATATGTTGATTTTGACGAAAACTGATCGAAACGATCGAATCAGCTTGCGATACATATCCCATTGTGTTTGGAATGGGGGTAATACGCTATGGACGACAGGCGGTGGGCCTCGTTTAGAGGTCGTATGAAAAAGTCAACCTTCATGGATCTAAAAATTAAAAATAATTAAAATAATATAAACATTTACATACCCCCCCTCTCTCGTTTTCAATCAGAAATCGAATAAAAGAAGAAAAAAAAACAGAAAGAAGGGCGACGCAGGGGGGGTGAGCCGCCGCCACCACATCGCCCCCCCCCCCTCCCCCCAGCGACGCTGCCGCCACCGCTGCTTCATCTTCTTCCTCCTCCTTCTCCCGTTGCCTCGCACCCCTCCCCCTAGCGCCGCCATCCGCCACCGTGAGCCGCGAAGCCCACCCCGCTTCTCCACCTCCCTCCTCCTCCTTCCTGCGCTCGCTTCTCCCTCCTCTGCTGAATTGAACCGCCGCCTCCCTCTGGACCCACACCCGACCACCGCACCACCTCCCTGACCTCTCAGCACCCCTGCCGCAGCCTCCAGCCCCCTTCGATCCCTCTTCTCCCCCCCACCCCATTCGCTGTAAGCTTTCATCCTTTTTTATTTTATTTATTTTGTTTTATGTTAATTTATTTTAAATGTTTTGTTAGTTTAATCTGATTTTCGTGAATAAGAAAATAGAAGAGATATGATTTAGAAAAGACGATATTTTTAAATATGAAAAGACGATATTTTTAAATATGAAAAGACGATATTTTTAAATATGAAAAGACGGTATTTTTAAATATGAAAAGACGATATTTTTAAATATGAAAAGACGTTATTTTTAAATATGAAAAGACGATATTTTTAAATATGAAAAGACGTTATTTTTAAATATGAAAAGACGATATTTTTAAATATGAAAAGACGTTATTTTTAAATATGAAAAGACGTTATTTTTAAATATGAAAAGACGTTATTTTTAAATATGAAAAGACGTTATTTTTAAATATGAAAAGACGTTATTTTTAAATATGAAAAGACGATATTTTTAAATATGAAAAGACGATATTTTTAAATATGAAAAGACGTTATTTTTAATTATGAAAAGACGATATTTTTAAATATGAAAAGACGATATTTTTAAATATGAAAAGACGATATTTTTAAATATGAAAAGATGATATTTTTAAATATGAAAAGACGATATTTTTAAATATGAAAAGACGATATTTTTAAATATGAAAAGACGATATTTTTAAATATGAGAAGACGTTATTTTTAAATATGAAAATACGATATTTTTAAATATGAAAAGACGTTATTTTTAAATATGAAAAGACGATATTTTGAGATGAGTAGTGAAGTAAAAATATGATTTTTACTTCGAGAAAAATATAATTTTTATATTATAGAAAGGCAAACCTTTATTTAAAAAGACGAGATTTTTATAAATGAAAAGATTAGATTTTTAAATTTGAAAAGGCGAAATCTTTATATAGAGAATAACGTTGTAAAAATAGAATTTTTATCTATATATTAGCGGTATGGAAATGCAATTTTTATCCATATGGATTTGAAGTAAAAACTCGATTTTTATATATTGAATAGCATAGTAAAAATTCGAATTTTAAATGTATGAAAGTGAATAAATAAAAATATGATTTTTAAATTGAAAGTGAATAAATAAAAATGTGATTTTTATTTTAAAGACATCAAAATATAAAAATGTGTGATTTTTATATATGTAGTGGCTACGGGCAACGAAGAGGACGAAAATGCGATAACGATGAAGAAGTGTCGTGAAGTTGAATAGATATTGGTGAGAACTTCTCACTCTTCAATTTCTTTTTCTATATATATATATATATATATATATATATATATATACTAGGATGTAGACGGTGTTTAGTAGCACCCGACACCCGTCATCCACAGACCATGGATGGCTTGTTTGTTAAATTGTTTGATTGTGTAGTTGGTTAGATTATCTGGTTCGAATTAAATTGTTTGGTAAAATGTAATGGATTTGATTGATGTGTGAATGGCGTGGGCCTTCACTAGACCGGGGATACGGCTAGGCCTCGTCCCGTTTCTAGTATCGTGCCGTTATGCCGCCAAAGTTTTCTAAAATATGTTAGTAAAATAAAAATATCATTTTTATTGTATAAATGAACTGAATAGAAATTCATGTGTTAAAATAAAATGTTTTATCGTTAAAAATATAATTTTTAACGTGAAAGTGAATAAATGAATTTTTATAAACAAATCGGCCGATTTGTTTATATACACTGATTTGACTGATATTGATTGGGTCGATAAATTTTACACGTCGCCCAACTGCACAACTAAAATCTATGTTTGATTGTTTGAAACCCCACACGGGTGTTGGGATGAAATTTGAAGTTCACTCATCCTGATTGATTAAATATGTCGATCGATTGATTGACAGGCTGTTATAAGCGTTAGATATCTATATTTGATGCTTATACAGTGTGGTGCACCTTGGATGATGGTTGATTGTTTATTATTGCTATTATATACATGTGTTGTATGGAATCCATATAATTAACATTATACGGTGATTGATTGGGCCTCATTCCAATCGGGAAAATAATGAATATTATAAAGGAAAATTCATGTGTTGAATCTATTCATGTGTTGAGTGAAATATTTTAATAATAAAATTCACATCTTTATCATATTTAAAATTAGAACTATTTTACGATGGAGTCTAATTAAAATCAAACGATAGATACCATAGTGTTATAAAATATTTTACATAACAAAAATAGTGATGTGTTGACAGTACTCATGTGTTGAGATTAGTCGTGTGTTGAAAGAAATATAAATTCATGTGTTGAATAGAATAAATATTTATTTGTTGAATAGAATAACGAAGTGACTGAAATGTATAAAGCCGTGTTGATTAGTTTTGCGCCATTTTGACGTGAACGATATTTATATCGATTTTATTCAAATTGAAATGAATATTATAGTGAATTGAATTGAAAAGAAAACGAATTTGAATTGAAAAGAAAACGAATTTGAATTGAATATAAAATGACTTCGAATTGAATTGAATATAAAACGCATTCAAGTTGAATTGAAAACGAACTGAAATTTAATTGAAATCGATTCGAATTAAATGAAATAGAAATGAATTCGAATCGAAATTGAATTGAAATCAATTTGAATTGAAATCAATTTGAATTTCAATTTGAATTGAAACAAATTTGAATTTGAATTGAAGTGAAACGAATTTGAATTCGAATTAAATAAAATTGAAATGAATTCGAATTGAATTGAAATCAAATCGATTTGAAATTGAAGATGAAGTCGAAATTGTTTTTGAAACGAATTTAGAACGATTTATAAAATTCATTTTAAAAGGAAATCGACGAAATATATATATATATATTATATATATATAATGGCCTGAATAGAACGCGCCGCGGCAGTTCGTGAATTTCGACCATTTATTTCAAACGGACATTACGGGAGATCTGACCGTCGGATTCTCCTAAAACCGGAACCGTTGGGTTCGTATCGAAAAGAGCTTTCTGATGAATAATAGAAAATTGAAATCTAACAGTTGGATTTGGAATTATGTCCAAATCAAATTTAGAAAAGGTCGCTGTAAGTGTAGTTCGATGGCCGTTGTCGGAAATCGACTATACGGGCCTTGATAAAATTGTTAAAAATGTCCATAATTTGTGTAAAATCATAAGAAATGATTTGGAAAAATTGGGCTGAAGAATTCCATATTTGAAAAGATAAAAATAGAATTTTTATCGAAATGAACTAGTTTTGAACTAGAATTAAAATCAATTTATTTTTGAAATAAATAAATTGAATTTGAAAGTGATTTTAAAAATAATCAATATTCCCAATACGTGAATTGGACTGGGGTTGAATCAAAATTATCTTCGGAACATTTCGATGTTGGATTTCGTGACTATATAGATATTGTTATGGGAATTTGAAAGATATATTTTATATCGTTATTTCCAATAAGATATATGTTGGTTTCAGAATTTGATATTGAATATAAGCCGATATATTTTCTATTCAAAGCCTTGTATTTAATATCAAATATGATTTGGTTTGTCGTGAATCGTGTTTTAGATGACATTGGTTCTTTAACCCAGTTAAAGGCAAGATGTTGATTTTTGAAAAGATTAAAACTAAGTGGAGTTTTAATGAATCTTTAATTAGAAAAAAAATGTGAATTGATAATTTAAATTATCAAATTTGAAAGGTGATCGAGAATGGAGTACCACCAGTTTTGCTCCAAAGCGATAGTTAAATCTTTAATTAGATTTGAACGTGAAATGGTAATTAATTTTACCGATAACACCGTGGTGTTAGGTATGGAGTATTACCAGTTTCGCTCCATAGGATATATAGGTTGGGATTGGGAAATAAAATAAATAATTACTTCGGTGTTGTTCGCTAATCCCGACTAGTTAGAAATGATATCCATAGGAGGATTAAAGAATAAATTTAGAAGAATTTATCTTGGATAAAATTAATGGGAACCTTTCCCTAAGAATGTGATTTTGTGAATAAAAGAATATTTTGAATTGGAATGAGGCGTTCGTTGTGTTTGTGTAACATTCGTTTATTATATACGTGGGTTATTCAGAAAGGCTGGGTTTATACCCATTCTGAATGACCGATTCGACGAGATGTCGAAGATGAAGACGGTGGTTGAAGACCGGAAGTCTTCACATCGTTTGGGTGATTACCGATGATCTTTATTGGGTTGTACACCCAAGATGAGGGAAACAGATGGTGATCGTCCAGACGTACTTGGAGATCGATGGATATGCGAGGAAAGTGCCTCCGGTTTCGTTCAGACCCAGAACGAACTTGTAAATGGATTGTGTGTCTGACATTGGATTTTATTTTGTGTTGATTGATCTCTATTAAATATACATATGTTTGGCGGCGGAGAATTTATTCTCTTGCTTAACGCCCTTCTCTAAGACGTACGAGCTCAGAGGTTGTATATCGATGGACATCAGTCGCATGGAGTGAATTGCCAATGTGGCACGCGTAAGTGGCAATTGATCAGGGCTTCTGTTGAAAAGCAAAGTCTTGTGGTTGATGATCAAAGCACGGCCTGTGTGGCGTAGCTTTGTGTATAACGTGAATTCGCGAGCCTCACACCTCGGTATGAGTCAAAAACGGGATAGTGACTGCAGGGAGAGCACGACGTTTCTTTCTAGCTAGGGTGGTGTCAGTGATCTACCAGCCCTGACATTTATATACTTTTCACCTGTGTGGTTGTTGGATACGAGGCACCTCGGATATAGGTCTGTAAGGACCGGGAAACGTGTGTTCAGGAATTGTCAATCCTCAAAATTAAGAGAGGACCGGCCCTGAAGATCCAAGGATCATAGTGGGGTCCTGGGACATTTGCTAGAGTGTCTCGAATCGGAGAGGAGCTTGCCCCTTGCCTCGGCTCATGACGGAAATACAATTTCCAATACGTGATATTGCAGTTTTAATTGTAGAACTAGTATGGCGACATGATAGATGGTACCCATGCCGCCTATGATTGATATTTATGATTGAAAATTGTTTGGACACTATACACTTATAATAGTATCAAATGATTGTTTTAAACGTATCAAGCGTGCTTTGGCTGTTATAAGGTAAAAACCCTATCCTCCGGCTTGCGTTGCATTGTGTGATGGGACCTGGGTCTTATAACAGCTTCATTTTTCTTTATTTAGCATTGCGCTGTTTGTTCTATGCACTGGTATTCTTGGGAGGAAACCCGTTCCGTGTTATACGGCGTGGTCCCTTGATTTACCTAACTTTAAAATCAATATTAATAACTGTTTTAGTTCTCACAACAGTCATATGACTGACCTGGAGTTTATTGTTTTAACCTAAACTCTGGGTGCCCCTATTTTCCATACGGGCAGCTAGTAGGTTTGGTTTTGCAGATTTATATTCACAGGGTCCTGATTAACAGCTGGAACGATGCTCGGAAAGCTCTGTATCCGTGTATTACTTTCAGTTGTGCTTTTGTATTATTTTCCGCTGCTGTGTAATTTATTGTAATCTCTGATATTTATCGAATGTAATTTATTCATTTATACTTTGTATATTCTTGTATCTGATGGAATTGTTGTAATTACAATGAAATGTTCTTTTGTTTGCGTTCTATTTTGTCTTGTACTCAATTCTATCCGTGCTTTCCTTCACGGGGAAGTTTGGGTCGTCTCAGTTTGGTATCAGAGCTTTGGTTTACAGAGCTCGAGAACAAGACACATTAGAACCCTACGAAAGAATTCATCAGATATTGGATTAGTAATATCCAATTAGAATGACTCGTTAGAGATAGGATCAGTAGTATCCTAGAACGAGTGTGAAGAGTATATTTTTTTAAATGAAAACAATTTTGTTTTGAAATTTAATTCGTTTTAAACGTATTTGAATAATTTATTTATTTTGAATTTGGACAATCGAGTATATAAAGATTTTGCATATACGCGTCATGAACGTATATTCAAAGTTTTAATATACTGGATAGATATAGAATCACATTCTAGACACCCGGGGATAATTCTGATGATGTGGCCACATCATCAGTATTTATGTTCGTGTTTCGAAGGTGTGATTTTCTATATATTTCCATTAGACTGGTGTGAGAACCAAAACTAATATAGCTAGAACACATTGTTGTGAATTGACATCAAAAACACGATTTTTTTTGTATATATATCAAAATTTATGAATTTGAAACGCTAATCCACTAATTGATTGATGTTTGTGTTGCTTGTTTATTTGTTTGATAATTTTGAACCATTATGCCTAATTGAACCGAATATTGAATTGTATTGAAAATTGGTCGCATTTACTTGCATATACATATATTTACATTGAACAGGTCATAGAAAGGAGGCTAGAGCAGAGAATAAAATTTGTTTGCCCGACAAATAGGTACATGTTTACTATAATTTACTGTTTTGTTTGGGTGATGATGATTTTATGAGCCTATTGGCTAGCCGCTTGGCTTTTTCTTTTTCTTTTTCTTTTTGAGATCAGAAGATCTATATGGCAATTTCTGGATTTTCCCGTGGCTCCCGGTGCAGGGGAGGTTATGGCGAAATTTTTCGAAAATTTAGGGTGTTAGCAAAAATTTTGAAAATTTGAAAATTCTCGAAAACTGAAAAGTTGGAGAATGGCAGCCAGATCGAACGTGGAGTTGATTAATCAAACCACTTTCAACTTTGTTCCTTTTCGGGGACGAAAAGTTTTAAGTGGGGGAGATTGTAACAACCCGAAAATCTGGGCCAGTTTAAAATTTTTATTTTGGCAATTTTAGCGAATTTTGAATATTTAAAATGAATTATTTTAAATAAAATCGACGAGAAATTTATTTCGAATAGAATTCGACGTATATATTATACGCGTCGTCGTTAGAATATAAATATTTATATATAATTATAAAAAGGAATTGAAAATGGCGCGGTAGTTCGATAATTCGATTTCAAACTTCAATTGAATGTACCGGGTGCAAAACAATCCGGATTTTAGTGAAACCAAAAATAATAGGATCTAATTGGGAATATCTTTCCAACGAATCCGAAAAATCGAAATTTCATAGCGGGAATCAAAAGATATGTCCAGTTGAAAATTCTGAATAGTCGCTATGGAATTCAAGCTCTTAAAAATAGAGATTTTGCAAACGACCTCGGATTTCGATGAAACCACTTTTGTTGGGTCCGTGATGTCAAATTATTGCTAGGTTTCAAATTTCATAATTTTTCGAATCAATATGTGAGCGTGGAAAAGGTAAACAAGTTTGACCAGTTTCAGTTGATTTTAATCGATTGGAAATTGGCCATTTTTCCAACGGTCTCAGAATACGAAGAAACTAGTTTTGTTAGGACCGTATCGTCCATACGAAGCTAGAAAATATTTTTCAAGAATTTTTAGAGTTAGTATGTGACCCCGGTAAATTGGAATACGCGTTCAAATTCAATATATAGAGTTATATGTTGATTTTGACGAAAACTGATCGAAACGATCGAATCAGCTTGCGATACATATCCCATTGTGTTCAGAATGGGGGTAATACGCTATGGACGACAGGCGGTGGGCCTCGTTTAGAGGTCGTATGAAAAGGTTAACCTTCATGGATTTAAAAATTAAAAATAATTAAAATAATATAAACATTAACATACCCCCCTCTCTCGTTTTCAATCAGAAATCGAATAAAAGAAAAAAAAAAGAGAAAGAAGGGCGACGGGGGGGGGGGGGGGGGGGGGGTGAGCCGCCGCCACCACATCGCGCCACCCCCCCCCCCCCCAGCGACGCTGCCGCCGCCGCGGCTTCATCTTCTTCCTCCTCCTTCTCCCGTTGCCTCGCACCCCTCCCCCTAGCGCCGCCATCCGCCACCGTGAGTCGCGAAGCCCACCCCGCTTCTCCACCTCCCTCCTCCTCCTTCCTGCGCTCGCTTCTCCCTCCTATGCTGAATTGAACCGCCGCCTCCCTCTGGACCCACACCCGACCACCGCACCATCTCCCTGACCTCTCAGCACCCCTGCCGCAGCCTCCAGCCCCCTCCGATCCCTCTTCTCCCCCCCCCCCCCATTCGCTGTAAGCTTTCATCCTTTTTTATTTTATTTATTTATTTTGTTTTATGTTAATTTATTTTAAATGTTTTGCTAGTTTAATCTGATTTTCGTGAATAAGAAAATAGAAGAGATATGATTTAGAAAAGACGATATTTTTAAATATGAAAAGACGATATTTTTAAATATGAAAAGACGATATTTTTAAATATGAAAAGACGATATTTTTAAATATGAAAAGACGTTATTTTTAAATATGAAAAGACGATATTTTTAAATATGAAAAGACGTTATTTTTAAATATGAAAAGACGATATTTTTAAATATGAAAAGTCGTTATTTTTAAATATGAAAAGACGTTATTTTTAAATATGAAAAGACGTTATTTTTAAATATGAAAAGACGTTATTTTTAAATATGAAAAGACGTTATTTTTAAATATGAAAAGACGATATTTTTAAATATGAAAAGACGATATTTTTAAATATGAAAAGACGATATTTTTAAATATGAAAAGACGATATTTTTAAATATGAAAAGACGTTATTTTTAAATATGAAAAGACGATATTTTTAAATATGAAAAGACGATATTTTTAAATATGAAAAGACGATATTTTTAAATATGAAAAGACGATATTTTTAAATATGAAAAGACGATATTTTTAAATATGAAAAGACGTTATTTTTAAATATGAAAAGACGATATTTTTAAATACGAAAAGACGTTATTTTTAAATATGAAAAGACGATATTTTTAAATATGAAAAGACGTTATTTTTAAATATGAAAAGACGATATTTTGAGATGAGTAGTGAAGTAAAAATATGATTTTTACTTCGAGAAAAATATAATTTTTATATTATAGAAAGGCAAACCTTTATTTAAAAAGACGAGATTTTTATAAATGAAAAGATTAGATTTTTAAATTTGAAAAGGCGAAATCTTTATATAGAGAATAACGTTGTAAAAATAGAATGTTTATCTATATATTAGCGGTATTGAAATGCAATTTTTATCCATATGGATTTGAAGTAAAAACTCGATTTTTATATATTGAATAGCATAGTAAAAATTCGAATTTTAAATGTATGAAAGTGAATAAATAAAAATATGATTTTTAAATTGAAAGTGAATAAATAAAAATGTGATTTTTATTTTAAAGACATCAAAATATAAAAATGTGTGATTTTTATATATGTAGTGGCTACGGGCAATGAAGAGGACGAAAATGCGATAACGATGAAGAAGTGTCATGAAGTTGGATAGCTATTGGTGAGAACTTCTCACTCTTCAATTTCTTTTTCTAGTTATATATATACTAGGATGTAGACGGTGTTTAGTAGCACCCGACACCCGTCATCCACAGACCAAGGATGGCTTGTTTGTTAAATTGTTTGATTGTGTAGTTGGTTAGATTATTTGGTTCGAATTAAATTGTTTGGTAAAATGTAATGGATTTGATTGATGTGTGAATGGCGTGGGCCTTCACTAGACCGGGGATAACGCTAGGCCTCGTCCCGTTTCTAGTATCGTGCCGTTATGCCGCCAAAGTTTTCTAAAATATGTTAGTAAAATAAAAATATCATTTTTATTGTATAAATGAACTGAATAGAAATTCATGTGTTAAAATAAAATGTTTTATCGTTAAAAATATAATTTTTAACGTGAAAGTGAATAAATGAATTTTTATAAACAAATCGGCCGATTTGTTTATATACACTGATTTGACTGATATTGATTGGGTCGATAAATTTTACACGTCGCCCAACTGCACAACTAAAATCTATGTTTGATTGTTTGAAACCCCACACGGGTGTTGGGATGAAATTTGAAGTTCACTCATCCTGATTGATTAAATATGTCGATCGATTGATTGACAGGCTGTTATAAGCGTTAGATATCTATATTTGATGCTTATACAGTGTGGTGCACCTTGGATGATGGTTGATTGTTTATTATTGCTATTATATACATGTGTTGTATGGAATCCATATAATTAACATTATATGGAGATTGATTGGGCCTCATTCCAATCGGGAAAATAATGAATATTATAAAGGAAAATTCATGTGTTGAATCTATTCATGTGTTGAGTGAAATATTTTAATAATAAAATTCACATCTTTATCATATTTAAAATTAGAACTATTTTACGATGGAGTCTAATTAAAATCAAACGATAGATACCATAGTGTTATAAAATATTTTACATAACAAAAATAGTGATGTGTTGACAGTACTCATGTGTTGAGATTAGTCGTGTGTTGAAAGAAATATAAATTCATGTGTTGAATAGAATAAATATTCATTTGTTGAATAGAATAACGAAGTGACTGAAATATTTAAAGCCGTGTTGATTAGTTTTGCGCCATTTTGACGTGAACGATATTTATATCGATTTTATTCAAATTGAAATGAATATTATAGTGAATTGAATTGAAAAGAAAACGAATTTGAATTGAAAAGAAAACGAATTTGAATTGAATATAAAATGACTTCGAATTGAATTGAATATAAAACGAATTCAAGTTGAATTGAAAACGAACTGAAATTTAATTGAAATCGATTCGAATTAAATGAAATAGAAATGAATTCGAATCGAAATTGAATTGAAATCAATTTGAATTTCAATTTGAATTGAAACAAATTTGAATTGAAACAAATTTGAATTTGAATTGAAGTGAAAAGAATTTGAATTCAAATTAAATAAAATTGAAATGAATTCGAATTGAATTGAAATCAAATCGATTTGAAATTGAAGATGAAGTCGAAATTGTTTTTGAAACGAATTTAGAACGATTTATAAAATTCGTTTTAAAAGGAAATCGACGAAATATATATATAATATATATATATATATATATTATATATATAATGGCCTGAATAGAACGCGTCGCGCCGCGGCTGTTCGTGAATTTCGACCATTTATTTCAAACGGACATTACGGGAGATCCGACCGTCGGATTCTCCTAAAACTGGAACCGTTGGGTTCGTATCGAAAAGAGCTTTCCGATGAATAATAGAAAATTGAAATCTAACGGTTGGATTTGGAATTATGTCCAAATAAAATTTAGAAAAGGTCGCTGTAAGTGTAGTTCGATGGCCGTTGTTGGAAATCGACTGTACGGGCCTTGATAAAATTGTTAAAAATGTCCATAATTTGTGTATAATCATAAGAAATGATTTGGAAACATTGGGCTGAAGAATTCCATATTTGAAAAGATAAAAATAGAATTTTTATCGAAATGAACTAGTTTTGAACTAGAATTAAAATCAATTTATTTTTGAAATAAATAAATTGAATTTGAAAGTGATTTTAAAAATAATCAATATTCCCAATACGTGAATTGGACTGGGGTTGAATCGAAATTATCTTCGGAACATTTCGATGTTGGATTTCGTGACTATATAGATATTGTTATGGGAATTTGAAAGATATATTTTATATCGTTATTTCCAATACGATATATGTTGGTTTCAGAATTTGATATTGAATATAAGCCGATATATTTTCTATTCAGAGCCTTGTATTTAATATCAAATATGATTTGGTTTGTCGCGAATCGTGTTTTAGATGACATTGGTTCTTTAACCCAGTTAAAGGCAAGATGTTGATTTTTGAAAAGATTAAAACTAAGTGGAGTTTTAATGAATCTTTAATTAGAAAAAAAAATGTGAATTGATCATTTAAATTATCAAATTTGAAAGGTGATCGAGAATGGAGTACCACCAGTTTTGCTCCAAAGCGATAGTTAAATCTTTAATTAGATTTGAACGTGAAATGGTAATTAATTTTACCGATAACACCGTGGTGTTAGGTATGGAGTATTACCAGTTTCGCTCCATGGGATATATAGGTTGGGATTGGGAAATAAAATAAATAATTACTTCGGTGTGGTTCACTAATCCCGACTAGTTAGAAATGATATCCATAGGAGGATTAAAGAATAAATTTAGAAGAATTTATCTTGGATAAAATTAATGGGAACCTTTCCCTAAGAATGTGATTTTGTGAATAAAAGAATATTCTGAATTGGAATGAGGCGTTCGTTGTGTTTGTGTAACATTCGTTTATTATATACGTGGGTTATTTAGAAAGGCCGGGTTTATACCCATTCTGAATGACCGATTCGACGAGATGTCGAAGATGAAGACGGTGGTTGAAGACCGGAAGTCTTCACATCGTTTGGGTGATTACTGATGATCTTGATTGGGCTGTACACCCAAGATGAGGGAAACAGTTGGTGATCGTCCAGACATACTTGGAGATCGATGGATATGCGAGGAAAGTGCCTCCGGTTTCGTTTAGACCCAGAACGAACTTGTAAATGGATTGTGTGTCTGACATTGGATTTTATTCTGTGTTGATTGATATCTATTAAATGTACATCTGTTTGGTGGCGGAGAATTTATTCTCTTGCTTAACGCCCTTCTCTGAGACGTACGAGCTCAGAGGTTGTATATCGATGGACATCAGTCGCATGGAGTTAATTGCCAATGTGGCACGTGTAAGTGGCAATTGATCAGGGCTTCTGTTGAAAAGCAAAGTCTTGTGGTTGATGATCAAAGCACGGCCTGTGTGGCGTAGCTTTGTGTATAACGTGAATTCGCGAGCCTCACACCTCGGTATGAGTCAAAAACGGGATAGTGACTGCAGGGAGAGCACGACGTTTCTTTCTAGCTAGGGTGGTGTCAGTGACCTACCAGCCCTGACATTTATATACTTTTCACCTGTGTGGTTGTTGGATACGAGGCGCCTCGGATATAGGTCAGTAAGGACCGGGAAACGTGTGTTCAGGAATTGCCAATCCTCAAAAGTAAGAGAGGACCGGCCCTGAAGATCCAAGGATCATAGTGGGGTCCTGGGACATTTGCTAGAGTGTCTCGAATCGGAGAGAAGCTTGCCCCTTGCCTCGGCTCATGACGGAAATCCAATTTCCAATACGTGATATTGCAGTTTTAATTGTAGAACTAGTATGGCGACATGATAGATGGTACCCATGCCGCCTATGATTGATATTTATGATTGAAAATTGTTTTGACACTATACACTTATAATAGTATCAAATTATTGTTTTAAACGTATCAAGCATGCTTTGGCTGTTATAAGGAAAAAACCCTATCCTCCGGCTTGCGTTGCATTGTGTGATGGGACCTGGGTCTTATAACAGCTTCATTTTTCTTTATTTAGCATTGCGCTGTTTGTTCTATGCACTGGTATTCTTGGGAGGAAACCCGTTCCGTGTTATACGGCGTGGTCCCTTGATTTACCTAACTTTAAAATCAATATTAATAACTGTTTTAGTTCTCACACCTGTCACATGACTGACCTGGAGTTTATTGTTTTAACCTAAACTCTGGGTGCCCCTATTTTTCACACGGGCAGCTAGTAGTTTTGGTTTTGCAGATTTATATTCACAGGGTCCTGATAAACAGCTGGAACGATGCTCGGAAAGCTCTGTATCCGTGTATTACTTTCAGTTGTGCTTTTGTATTATTTTCCGCTGCTGTGTAATTTATTGTAATCTCTGATATTTATCGAATGTAATTTATTCATTTATACTCTGTATATTCTTGTATCTGATGGAATTGTTGTAATTACAATGAAATGTTCTTCTGTTTGCGTTCTATTTTGTCTTGTACTCAATTCTATCCGTGCTTTCCTTCACGGGGAAGTTCGGGTCGTCTCAGCAGTACACAAGTGACTCAACAATCATGACGCAGCTATACGGATGTGCAAGAATACACATCATGATGGCCGAGTATATTACAAGTGGTCAGCTCTGGTCAGATGTGCACAATGTAAGGTGTGCAACAAGGTTCTATGCACAAATATATTTCAACATGGTTAAGAAAGTTTATGGTGCAACAACAAATGGATTTTTGCAACTCAATATAAAGACAGATGTGTCATGATAGAAGTAAGGCTCAAATTCATGGGATCAAGTCAAAGTTCGTGGCAACAACTATTTTTTTTTAAAAAAAAAGGAAGGTGAGCATGGTTCGAGCAAGATGGTGTAACAGTGGGTGTACAAATTCATACAAGGAAATTGGTGCTGCTAAAATTGGTCAAGCATATATGGTGACAAGTTTATGGGCAACACATCAATATACATGCACAAGCACATGGAGCCAAGTACAAGAAAAACAGTATAAACTCAAAACCGGTGCATGCAAATACAAGTGTCAGTGAACACAATAGCTCAGCCATCAATATGTTCATATACATCAAATATGGCAAGCACAAAACTAAAGTGAAGTGGCATGGCAATTTTTTTAACCTTCAAATGCAAGTGCACATTTCTGTGCAATCTTATGTACACATACAATAACTGGTGTGTAGTTTGACACATGGTGCAACAATCATGAAGATCATACACAAGGAAGCATATATTTGATGATATGAAAGGATACAAGAAAGTGCTCATGACATAGAAGATCAAATTGTGCTTCAGCACCATACATGACATCAAGGGAAGACAAATTCTCGTGATTGAACCAAGCAAGCCAGTAAAGCTCAAGTCAAATTAACGAACAAGTCTAGTATCAGTTCAAAACTTGAGTAAACACATGAACGCTGAAATACAAATGCAAAATGGGACAGTATTGTGTTTAACATGGTCAAGCAATAATATCAGCCCAAGTGATGACTCTTTTGACAATCCAGTTTTTAAGAATGAACATCATATTTTCAGTGATCAAGCTCAGGAGCTAAAGTGGCAATACTGGAAATGTCAAGGCCATAGGAAATCAAATAGTTAATGCAATAGCATGGTGCAACAAGTTCAAAGCATGTCAAGTTCCGGAGAAAAGTGTCGAGCTAGTTTACAAGAATAATCAAGTGCACAAACATGTGTGCATGGTGCTGCAGTAAATAAATTTCAAATTACATTTTACATATAGTCAACAGTGATGAACAAGTGGAGTATAGCGACAGTTCTTCAAAAGGTTGATCAAGTATAGTAACCAATTTTATCAGTATTATATCAGTTTTATTTAGAGAAATATTGAAGAAGTCAAGCCACAAAAATAAGGAATCAATTCCAGAATTAAAGGATGAATTAAAAGCCAAAGTTTGCAAAAGCCCCAATAATTCACGCAACAATCATAGACCAAATTTATTAACAAAATCAGAGATTTTTATGGATCCTAAGTCCTATAAATACACCAATCATCACATGCATCAAATGCATCCAAGTACGAATAAAATAAATAAAAAAATCGAATTAAAATTCATACTAGAAAAAGGAGATATCTTGGATCCAAAATCAACAATCTGTCAGCTCAATCGAAGAGGAGGAAAGCCACTGAAATTCGAGATCATCATAAGAGAAAGCGGAGGCCACAAAATTCAAGTAAATCGAAACCCTAGATCCAAATCGCCATCCGCCTTTTTTTATTTCTAGAGAGATCAAAGAGACCGAGCAAAAGTGATGGGTGAAGCACAATTGGAAGATGGCCGACCAAATTTAAAAGGGGCTAAGCACTAAAGGAATTTTCTCTTTAAAAACTAGGGTTTAGTTTTGTTTAGGGTTTAAAATTTAAATTGTTTGTTTTTATTTGTTTTAATTTCAATTTGTAATCAAGTCTAGAGTTTTCTAGTTTGTGTCTAAAACTAGGGAGACGAATTACGGGATTTGTAATTCGGGGAATCTGGTTTCGGGGATAGAAACCAGTGTAGTGTTTTGAGCGTACGGTTAAGAACAATTGGGAGCAAGTATCGCGAGTTTACAGGGGATTGTAAGCGTAGAGATAGTTTTAACTCCTAGTAGAAACCTTGGGGAATGCAGCAGTAGGCAGGGTTTTGCCGAAACTGGGTATATCTTTGTGTTATTATTTTCCGCATTTATTTTGATTATTATCTGTGCTGTTATTATTTAAATACTCTGCAAAAATCTGCGATAAACCCTATTCACCCCCCTCTAGGGTTAATTTAGATCCTACATTAGACTTTAAGTCCAAATATTCATAGGTATAAGGTGGTAATTGAATTTACGGTTCGTCTTTTCAATCTATTTCTTTCATATATGGATGAATACGTCCTTAATTTTCATAAATTTTTAGAATTTGTTAGGCATGTTTTAACAACTGATCAGTAAAATGCATAAGGCAAGGGACTTTAGGAAAAGAAGTGAATCTCTATGTTTAGGTATTAATCTTACAATAATTAACAAGTGTTTCTTCGATCCAGCTCTATGTTTAGGCTTGTTTTAACAACTCAGTAAAATGAAGAAGGCAAGGGTCAGTACCACCCAAAAGGACAGAAATGGAATTTTGTTTGCTTATTGATCTTGCAGCTGCTACTACACTTAAGGACGATGGTTTGACAACTCCATCCTCATGTTCCGCAAGCACCAATGTATTTGTACATCGAGAAAAAAGGTAGGATGGTGATGATAAAGAACAACGGATCCTGAGAGCTCTAAGCATAGTTTGAGCTACCACTTATCCAAAACAGTGGAAGTGATTTTCTCACTAATATGTGAACAAGACAAAAAGGGAGAAGACTGCTTGCATGATGCTTTGACCAACTTCAAAGATGGTTTTTCCAATGGATAATTCAGTGTGTTTAATTCCATTGAATCCTTATTTATTTTTTCCTTTCCCCCCAACTGAAAATAAGTCATATTAAATTTTTATTAGGTTGTTAGCAATAACCGAAAGGTAAATCTACTACTACTAAGTAAAATACGGCCGCGGCAGTGGTAATAATAATCAAAAACAGAATAAATAAGAAAAAGTTTAGGTATATCAATTTTAAATAATATGAAATCCAAAGCTTCCTATAAACCATATACAAATATAGTCTTTTGCCCAACTACACAACTTTGAAGCAAGTAGATAGACATGTGTATGAATAAAAAAACTATCTTGTTTATGCATATGCAATATCCAACATAAATACAAAAAAGTAAACATCACAAACAGAGAATTGAGAAACACTTAAGAAGAATGAAGACTCATACTTCATAATCAATGTGTATATTCATATACTTTCAAGTTAACAGATTAAACAAGACCCGAGTGTACATATTGTTTTATAGCGCTACAAAAATTCATTTTTATAGTTGTTTCTGTCAACTGCTGTAAGTTTATATATTGTTTTATTAGACATCTATATCAGTATGAAGTGAGAAACCAATTTAGTAATTGTAGAAAGTAAAGACTGTAATACAATTCTTGAATCATTAGCGAATAAAGTTAGAATAACACTTACTGTTTCTAGATAGGTAGAAGGTTCTTTGTCCTTTTGTAGTATCGTGCAAGGAGGTTAATCGTGCTATCAACAAGGATGAGTCTGAACTTAGAATCCTTTTCTTACTGTTCTTGTCCAAATGCTTTCTAATAGCAACTTCCTTTCTAATCAAATGGTTCCTCAGGAATCTCAAGGGAATGTGCTGTAAAAAATCATACAGTAGTAATCAATTGAATCTTCCAATGTATTATGAACACACAAACACATAAACACATATAGAAACATATTTACAAACATTAATATGTGTCCACGCGTATGAAGTAAAAGACACAAATGAGACACATAATGAAACAAAAAAACCTTTGGATTTTGTTGTTCCTAACATGAAGGATTGAATTCAAGGAAAGATTTAATGATTTAGATAGGTCATAAATTGA
The DNA here is from genome assembly GCA_030737875.1 of Allium sativum. Lineage (NCBI taxonomy): Eukaryota > Viridiplantae > Streptophyta > Magnoliopsida > Asparagales > Amaryllidaceae > Allium > Allium sativum. The sequence continues at coordinate 441,322,859 of CM060910.1, read as the reverse complement.
ATCACAATTTTGAATCCAAGTAGAATTTCTGATAAGTATATATATATTTGGGTGTGCTACACACATAAATTCCAAATTTCTCATTAATTATTTATTCAACATCTATGAATCATTCACTAAAGAAAGATGTTCTAAAAGCACAACAAGCATAAGAATACACCAAACATGCCAGTTTTATAATTAATTATCTGACCATGAATTTTCAGCAATGATATTTATTTCATTTTCTGAATTCATCCATAACTAATATGCTAGTTAAACATGATCTTGAAAATTTTCATCTTGGGAATTAATAGAAGATATGCAACAAAAACAATTAGGGTGGCACACATATCAAAAGAGTTATATTTATCAAGTGAGTAAATGCATTTTTCACCATAATTATATCAAACAAATAACAAGAGAGTATACAAGCCAATAGTACTTAACGAGCTATAGAATACCATGAGCCTGAGAAATACACAAAATCTTACTTCTAGTGACACTCTTAACTTGAGGGATGCTAAAAGAATCATGAAGTATGACACCAATTCGAGACGGTGTCAGTCCTTTCTTTGCAAATTTGTTTTTAAACGTGATTGGTATCCAAAAATACATTAAGCCAACTAGGATCTATGAAATGAATTAATGAAAAATGACATAATTTATATTGATTTTTAGTAAAATTTGTACCCAAGAATTTTCCATATATAGTATACAAATGATAAAACACACATATTAAATTATGTTTCAACCACCCAATTTGCTGAGTTAAACCTTAAAGGTCATAATAAGGTTGCCCTTCAACATTTTTTAGGTCCATTTTTCACTCAAAAATCTACATCTTCTTTCAAATCTAGGTTAAATATCAAACTCCAATATCAAGATTCTCAAATACGCTATAAGTTACAGAAATTTGGTGAAGGGGACAGAACAGAAAATTAACTATGATAGCTAATTGCTTTTAGGGATTGTTATTGGAAATCCAATTGTAGACACAAGGGTTATCTTTTTTTTTTTACTATGTTAGTAGCCATAGAAAGTGAATAGTGTAATATAATTCTTGAATAATTAGCGAATAGTCCAATATTGAATCACAATTTCAGAACGAAAATAACAAAGTCCAATACCGAATCGCAATTTCAATTTAAACATAGAATCAAAATCAAAAGTGATTTAGGTCAACATCGTGATCCCGATTCAGTAATTTAGAAGAAAGGGAAAAGGAGAGAGAGAGCCCTCAAGGGGCGAAGAAGGAGAAGAGGAAAATGAGGAAGAGGCAGCGACGACAAACCTGTATTGAAGACTCTAGGCGGTAGAAGCAGACATTGGCTCCACGTGAGAACCAGGGTATGGGAGAAGAAGCGGGAGGAGGGAAATGAAAAGTAGGTAATGTGAAAATGAAAATTGTGTGGGAACCAAAAATTAAGTGTGCTAGTTAGCTAGATTATTTTTTGTCTGCATTCTTTCTTACGAGGAAATGGTTAGAAATGTAAATTGATGCACTTCAGTAATAAACGCTGCTACATAGCGTAAGTAATACCTGTTTTTCTTGTAGTGGAGGGTCCCTGCCTCTTCCAAGACCACCTCGACGAGAACCAACACAGATGGAACTCGATTCCGGCAAATATTGCATATTCCACAACGTAGCTAGACATAGCACCAATGAATGCTGACATCTGCGCGATCTCATCGAGGATCGAGTCAGGCGAGGAGAGCTTACCGAATATATTAAGAAAAGTGCCCCGGCCTTGCCGTCGCGATCTTCTGCCCAAGCTCCTCAGGCTGGTCCTCGAGCCCTTAGAAACGGAAAGGACCCCGAGACTAGCACTCGCGGCATTATTATTAATTAAGTTTAAATTTATTTTCTGATGTATTCAATAAAACAGACACTTTGATATACACATGTACGGGGTTAGGATTTAGCTCCTAGGCATGCTCTGGAATCAACTGTTATCCTCCTAGGATTTATTTTCATTATCTTTGTAATAGTCCCTTAACGACTATGAACTTTCTGCAAACATGGATTATGTTTGGATGATTTAAGCCGAGTATGGTTAATGCTCGCCACCTCTTAAGCCGAGTATGGATTATACTTGCCTCCCTTTTATGGACCAAGAGCGTTTATCGCTCGTTGGGCATAATAGTCTCACATGAGTCGATTATTAAAAACACTTGCCACAAGTTGAGTATAGTTAATACTTGTCACCTCTGTAAGCCGAGTATGGTTAATACTCGCCACCTCTATAAGCCGAGTATGGTTAATACTCGCCATCCCTGTAAGCCGAGTATGGTTAATACTCGCCACCCCTCAAAGCCAAGTGAAATAAATGCTCACCCATGACTCTAGGTTGGGTATATTCAATACTCGACCCATCGAGACTGAAGCCTTCTCCAGACCAAGAATGATTTACTTTATCTTTGCAGGTACTAAATCTCACAACCAAAGTCAATGATCTTCATATCGGCCTTAATACGGTTCCCGATGGTTGTCTGTTTTCTGGCTTTAATACGATCTACTTCGATTGTCAGTTTTCCGGCCTTAATGCAACTATCAGAATCGTCAGACTTCCGACCTTAATATGGTCCGGTGTGACCATAGCTGCTCGAGCAATTGTGCTTCAGATCATATTTCAGAACACACCTCCCTCAACCGAAGAAGATGTATTCTGAGGGGCAAAGTGTTAACCATCTTTTTTGACAAAAGCTACCACGGATCAGATCGAAGCCCAATATCCAGAAATGCGCTCTTCAGCAATGCGCAATCAGCCAATTAGGATAATTCACGCTCCAAGAAGCCCATCCAAGGCTCGGTCCAGAACAGACGTTCTTCAGACATCGGCCCGAGCCAGTTCCTACCAGCTGATAACTCACTTCGGAAGATTTGCTCTCCCAATCGACCGAGAAAATCGCTCCCGTAAAAGGCGCATCAACTGAATATCTTGGATCTACATGGAAATATCCAGTTGAGTCATTCAAATCTCAGCCCGACTTTCAAGGTAATAAAGGCGGTCAACCATATCCGAACAGAGCTCTACTTTTGATACACCTCATCTAGAGTGTCACGTAAGCCGTTATTTCCGAGGATACTATTAATGAGCAATGAAATGAGTCCTATCGCCACAATTGCTACCAATGATCGAGCTCCACGTATCCGAGCTTCTAAAAAGAAGAAGGCTACGTGGCGGCCCGCTTAGCCCATTACTTCACCTATAAATACCTCAAAGCTCAAAGAAGAAAATGACTTCTACTTCTTTTGGACTTGGGATTCTTAAGGCTTCTCTTGGGATGCTCTCCTCTTCCCTTAAGATCTCCAAGTCTCATGGTGTGTGTGTGTGTGTGTGTATATATATATATATATATATATATATATATATATATTTGTGTACAATGGATCACTTCATCATCACACCCAAAGGTTGCGCTTTTATATATAAAGAATCTTAGGTTAATCTTTTGCGCAGGCATATATACAGAAATGGTTGACATCTAGCGTTTTGTAAGGGCTTCGATAGAAAACTCCATATTATGGTTCAAACTTCTGGTTAACACGCTGCAACTCTGGCGACTCCATCCGGTATTGGTGTTGACTAGACTGGAATATAAGTAAAATCTGGTTCTAGATTTAGGCTTTGATACGAAAAGTTATACTGTTAAAGAAACTAAATAAACAGTTAAAGTTTAAGCCGAAAACGAAATTGAAGTTTAATTCAAGGCTGAAGTTCACGTTGTACCAAAATAACCGCACTCCTAAAATTAGAAGGCATCGACTAATCTCGAGTTTTAAGCCCTAAATAGGGGCATGGGTAGATAAAGTTCGTGTGTGTTTCAGAGGAAGCAAAGGGCTGGTGGGTTAATCAGTTGATGGGCTGGATGACAACTATATTGTACAAGTAATTTGGCATTGGTCAAATTTAAAGAGTTGGGCCAGCTACACCGTTTTATATTATGTGATTATGATTTTGTTTGAAATGAATTTAGCCTAATTTTTGAAACTTTATTTGAAATTTATTTAAAATTTATTTCAGTTGCTTATAGTAACAAATTATCAAAGTAAACGAGCTACGTATGGTTCTACTGCAAAGAAAATAAGTAATAGCCTTCACCAGACTCATTTGCATCAACGCTTGAAGATAACTAGATAAGGACACCTATCTTTCTCACCCATTTGTGTGATAGAATTTGGTTTCATTGATTTTTCTGTATCATCTCCAAATATGTGGTTATAACTACTTGTTAAACTAACAACGAATAATCTTTGAAATGTTGGGATTGAGTATACACAGGTCGAATTGAAAACTAATCCAACCCATTTAGAAAACAACCCTAATCCATTACAATTCATTTATTAAATGGGTACATTCAACCCAACCAATCCATTTTGATTAAAAACATAGCAAAATCAATAGATGTAAAACTAAAGAACTGCAACATATAATGAAATAGAAAAATAGCAGTATAAAACAGTAACATTAGTAGTCTTTCATTTTCATATCAGTTTAACATTCATAACTGCAATATACAAACTGGAAAATATCATTCAAACTAAAATATTTAATTAGCATTAATTACAATGTCATTCAGAAAAATATTCTCACTATTGGATATATAACATTAAGCAAAATACCATTCAACAACTGCAGAACATTTGCAGTTAAACGCTAATGCATTAAAAAGTCATTAGCAAAAGCCAATTCTCTGTCGCAATATTCCAAGAATTTAACAAGGTTTGGGCAATAACCTTTGTGTTGCATACTTTTACTAATGCATTTTAAGTTCATTGGTATCCACTTGACCCAATACGGATTCAAGTTTATCTTTGTCATTCGTTCATTTTCATCAATCATTCATCAAATATGATGGATTCCATCAATTTATCAAATTTGTTATGACGAATAATTGAGATTTATTGAAACAAAAGATACACTCATTTCATCTGACTCACTCCACCTTTTAGCTTCGCTTCTGCATACGCATTTCTGTCAGTTTTTTCGTGCCAAGAATTTCTTCCGACCGTATTCTTTTATCAAATGTAATTTAGTATCAAAAGCGAGCTTGTTAGATAATGAAGGAAGTGGCTAAAACTAGAAAGCAAATGGCAGCACATTGTTAGATAATGAAGGCAATCAAATGTTCATGATTTGAATGATATGGCATTTCTATATTGATCTCTTATAACTACATATATAGGATTACAACAATGAAATACTGACCAGGCAACTATTTAGCACTAGTGCATACACACAACATCACGAATTCTGATATCATCACATCATTTGCAAAGTGACAATCTCTCCATTAAACATCAACAATATACTACGGCTATTAAAAGCAAAACCACTCCAATTGAATTAAAAAGAGAAAAATTCATGTTTCAGATTAGTTGATACATTTGATAAAATTTTAGATATTCACCATCCATGTCAATTACACTACACTGCATAAAAGAATATTACAGCAAACTGGGGAACATCTACTGGCAAAGTGGAGGACGAACATTCCCTAAGTTAATCAATTGAATGTTGCTGCAATTGCTCTTCGTTTCATTCCCATCAATTCCAATTAAATCAATATCTTTTACCGTAACTCTTTGGCATGAGTTTTTCAAACCACAGTCAAATGTAATTAGTTTTTCGATTGCACTCGTTCCCTTTATATTATCAAAAACCACATTCTTGATCTTCACGGCATTATCCTATAATTGATCAAAACGTGAACCTTCAGTATATTATATAAATAAGAGAAGAAAAGAATGTAGAAGACGAAAGATTGGAGTTTGTTGTTGTTGTTTCACCTCAGGGGGACATTCTCCTTTCTGGTCACAATAGTTTTGATCAATGATTATAGGGTGTGATACATTGTACATTGTAATGTTTTGATACAATATTCTCTTAGCAGTGCCATTTCCACCCTGTGGATTGAAATATTAGACATGTTATATATTGAAATTGATCATCTGTTTTAGTTTAAAATCAAAGCCAGGAAACAGTAAAGAATCTGAGCCATGGGCCTCATGATCTAAATGGTCTTTGATTAATGGTGCATTATAGCAGATATTACAAACGGACTGTTCGTTATATATTACAAGTTTCATTGACACAAATTTGTACAGTAACACACATATATATATCACCTGCCAACTCTTGATGCGCGCTCCGTTTGTTGTGCTATTCAGGAATGAATTTGTTATCACAATATTTTCTACATGAGCCTTGGTATGGTTTTTACCTAAACTCCCAATGCTGCTCAAATGAAGTTTAAAAGTTATGGAGTAAAGCCATATCAAAGACACAATTTTACGGTTGCACACTAAGCATTCATACCTTAATCCATGACCTGGACCACAGTGGATATTATCAACTCGAACATTTTTTGATCCAGAAACAATTGAAACACAGTCATCTCCTTAAATGCAGCAAACAAAATTGTATATTAATTAGTTAGATTAATGAATGTATATGTACAAATTTCTGAACACAACTGGTTAAAGACTACCTGTTGCTATAAAAGAATCTTTTACGTTTACAAACTTAGAATGTGTTATATGGATTCCATCTGTATTCGGGCTTGTGCCTGGTGCAATTATGCTCAGGTTTGAGATTTGAACCCTTACTGAACTGTTCACTACTAAATGCATCTGTTGGCTATCTATTATATTCAGATTTTCTACTAGCAAATCTTTGGTAGAATTGAATAACAATGCCTACAGTGAAGCAATAAGAAAAATAAAGTGAACCTTTTAGATATATACCAGAATTTCCATCATTCTAGTATTCTTATATATGTTGTTAACAAATGGTACTCACCGTGGGTGCAGTAACACATGGCTGTTCAAATGAGAACAAAAGATAATCAGTCATTTTTCAAGAGTAATGAACACGAAGATATGATAAAGTGGCGCAAATTTAATAACAAAAATAAATTTTATTGTCAGTCTGCTATTGTGTATGTTTAGAATATTTACAAATAAACACTTAACAGAGCTATATCAGCCATTTTCCTGAAAACACAGTAGAAAACAGAGTAAAAGGACATTTTATAATTTAGAAAACAAACAGCATTTGTTGTACAATTTAAAGATTTACTTGTATCGAACATCTAAAATAACCGGCCTCTGCACGCGTGAATTGAAATGAAATAATCAGAGAATTGAACAATTTGTGTGTGTTTTAAAATGATTTTGTGGTTGAAACTTTGAAAGATATTACCAGACTTTCGTTCCTCTTGCAAGAATGTTCCCACCAAATTTGTCCATTACCATTAATTTCCCCTCCACCATTTACCACAAAATGTCTCAATTTGTGGAATTCGATCCATATTTTTTGATCTGTTTCATTCCAGTAAGATCGATCTGAAGTAGCTAGGAGTTTTCCCTTGATCTAATACAAGATGAAAAACGTTATACCTCCGTTTTATATCAGTGTAACTTATATATAAATTATGTTTCACCTGAAAAATAACTTTGGATTTGCATGGACCATCAAATTTAATTGGCTTGAGAAGGTAAGATTTACCCTCAGGCACCAAAAACACAGTTGTTGTTTGTTCAGTTGATGCGCATGCTTCATTCCACCCTTTTTCAAATGACTGCAGGAGCAATCGTCAAATATGTTATGAGCAATATGATTTTTGGTCTGAATCCGGCCATCTGGATATATTATTATAGCTAATATTCTAAAAATCCCTGTGAAAACATAAATTACAGTAAAGGAAAAGCAGCTATAAACTGCAGATAATAGCGTACATACTAGAATCATACAATTAAAAGTAGACATATAGTAATACTATGATAAATTTTACATGAGTAGAAATAGTGGAAGTTGATACTGGAATCATATTCAAGATACACATGTAAATGCAAAATCGAGTTTTACAAATGTGTGTATTTGTATCTGTGAATGTAGAGCAATGTATATACATCTGGAAATATGTGGAGCTTGATATATTAACATATCTACTTGTAAAATGCACAATTTTTTCTTTTTTTGCAGCTCAAATATGCATAGCTCACCTCATTGTCGAACGTTATTCCATCACCTATAGCGCCAAAATCGTCGACGCTCACAATTGGGTGCAATTCCAGAATATCAAAGTCAAAGCAAAATAGAGTATGAAAAGTGAGTACAAGATTGGTTAAAAACAACAGAGAATTTGATGAACCCATTAATATAAAAATACAAAATAAGGATTTGATATGAAATCAGGTTTCAGACCAAGTTTATGTAGGATTGAGATGACATGTTTAAATGGAAGTAGTTCATATATATATGAAAACAGTCATACCTTTGTAAATAATTGATTAGCCATTTATTCCACTCAGGAAACATGTAATACATACTCTTATCGGTCTTTACCAAGTTTAGAATATTTAATTTTCATTTTAGTCAGTTTCTTATTTATGTGGATTTAATCTTGTATTTATTGGCTGTTTCACTTGTCAACTTTGCTACAATACTCGAAGTAGTTTCGTGTGTTTCAGCCGATCAAAGGAGAAAAATATGCAATTCTAAATATTAATTTTAAAGCTGAATTCAAGCAATTCATAGAATATTTAATTTTAAGGCCGACTGGTGCATTTTTATCTGATGTTTAGGTATTTCAACCGATTTTTATTCGGTTAAAATAGCATTTTTATTCACTTGGTCATGTTTGCCTGTTAACGCAAAGGTTATAATAGGAGATTTTAAAATCAACATTACTCTTACTATTTTCTGTGTTAATTTATCGTTTATGGTCAAGTCTTTCTTTGACTACTTTCCGCGTTGAAAAAAAGATAGTTGAAACATATGCATGAAACATTTGCGTTGCATTTTAAATAAATGCTTTAAGGAATGCAATTCGGATACCTACTCTTTTAATTATACAATTATTTACAAACCTTTTATATTTGGATAACTAAAAGCTGCAGCACATTGGACCATTAAACAAAAAAAATCCAACCCTAATAATATGTCTTGATATGATGCACTAGGCGAAGTTGAATCATGGATACAAAGATATATTTGATTGGCATAATTCATAGTTGGGGTGAGCTTTTATTATGATTAACCGACCGAACTGATTCAACCGACCTTAAACGAATCGCATTAACCGACAATTTCGATTAACCAAACATTTGGTTAATATATCGATGTCAACCGACCAAATTACGGTTAACAATAAAACATATATCAGTTGACCATTAACCTAAAATACACATATATACTTAGGAACAGTGACACACGTACGTAAACGCACATATACATTCATACTAAGAATGGAGTATGGGGCGGGTTAGGGTGGGTTTCTTGTGCCCCAGACCGTCCTGGGCTTTTTGAACTCCGCTTCAGACTCAACTCGTAGACCCGGTGTGGATCTGGAATTTTGCCCTGTAACACCCCAACTCCCGCTATGATCACTCACTAAGGGAATGCCATAGCATCGGTGGAGTATTTTAGTGAATATAGAACAGAAAAATTACAACAAGACAGATATAAATAGTACTTGAAATTTTAAAACATCATCTCATAACAGCGGAAGTAAAACATGTCTGGTTACATCATAAAACCACAATAAAGGTCAAGTACAATATCCATCAAAATAAAGAAGTACATAATCCCACTCTCATACAATAGCCAAACAAAAGAAAAGATAACTGGATAACTGGAGCTTTACATCTATCCAAGCTCCTAAAGACTGGAACAGCAATCCGATCAAGCTCCACTACTGCTAGGATCCACCGTAGGACCTGAGGGTTGGGAAAAAGATAAAAACAACAGGGTCAGACATAAGTCTGAGCGAGTCCTATAACTTTAACAATACAATCGTTAAAGTAACCAGAGAAGACATAAACTGATATACGGTAACATATAGGGATGAATGGCTACCCTAAGCAGTCAACTAAACGAAGATAAAGGATAAAGACGCATCTACCCTCCCTAAGGTAAATTACTAAACTGCACCACACCAGTCGTTCCTAACTTAAAGGTTGATCCCACCCAAGGACTTATAAAATTTACTAATTAGTACCTGCGTACCCCTAGGTGACCAAGTAGGCGCCACGGGGCCCTACAATCCACTAGGTGTACACACTACTTCCCATTCGATCGGCTCCCTAACGTAGATACCCGTGCTGGCCCCACTGTGGGATGTATCATTCCCCAATGTGGCAACCTGATGAAACTAAAGGTGCACGGCTTATATCTACTCGATGCAACAACGGCTTACCTACCAGCCCGGGCCCACTCACGCATATGAAGCCCGTTGGACTTGCGTTGCCACCGCTAACCCGTTTGCCTCTTACAGTCAAGCCCAGTATGCGTGTCCCGTCCTCGACATGGGTCGAGCCCACAAAGATACGTATGGGTTACTGGTTGAAATGGGCCTCCACAAGCTACCCACCTAAGCTTGTCCCTTTTTCTAGTATATCCCACTTAACCCTTTAATCATGTTTTAATTACATGTTCTATTTTGGTTAAGTATTCTAATCGTATTTTCTATTGCCACCCAAGGCAACCACTAGATTTTCTCATGCCACCCGAGGCACCCACTTAACCCCTCATGTCCCTCTACATGCTAATGTGGTTAAGTGTTTCTTAATTAATTAATTAAGAACGTAACCTTTGTAAAGACCTCTCACATTAGACTGTCTTTTATGACCGCTGGTTAAGCCGGTTGGGTCCGGGCAGCCTTATGTCATAACAGAGTCTAACCTCGTGTCTTTACATTAATTACGTATTTAGTTTGTGCCTAAGACCTCTCACATTGGGCTAACATTTGTAGCAACTGGTTAAGCCGGTTGGGTCCGGGCAGTTTTACGCTACAACTGAGTCCAACCTCGTGTCTTAGTCAATTAATTACACCTAATTAATCACCCTCATAATTTTATATTAATTATCCCTAATTAATCAAGTTTTCTTAACATGGGTAGACCTAACTTAATAGGTAAATTCCCATGGGGTAGACCTAACTCAATAGGTAAATTCCCAACACATAGTATGGGTACACCTAACCAAATAGGCAAATTCCCATACTATGTTTATTTATTTTGTGTTATGCATAATTATATTAATTTCACACAATCTTATTAACTTATGCATTTAATTACCCCATCGTTCCCACGTAATTTCGTTCATGATATAACACATATAAAAGGTGTCAACTTGCATATGAATGAACATGTTTCAAAGGTGCCATCTTGCATATTAACAAACACATAACTTGCATATGAACTTGCATAACATGTCACATAACTTGCATATAATATGTCACATAACTTACATATTCATTTTGCATAACAAACTTGCATATTAGCTTATAGACTTGCATAATGTGTCATCATGAACTTGCATATTAATAAACATGTAACTTGCATATTTACATACATGTAACTCGCATATTAACAAACATGTAACTTGCATATAAAGAAACATGTAACTTGCATATTTACATACATGTAACTTGCATATTAACAAACATGTAACTTGCATATTAACAAACATGTAACTTGCATATTTACATACATGTAACTTGCATATTAACAAACATGTAACTTGCATATTAACAAACATGTAACTTGCATAGCATATTACCATGAACTTGCATAACATGCATATGATTACATAGCCCACAACTTGCATATTTAGCATCATGCAAACATAACATACATCATATTAAACTTGCATAAGCTTACATACTCAACATGCATAAACATAAGATTAATGCTAACATCATATCATATGATTCAAAGCTCATTAACCCACATACAAAACCATAAATCTCATCACATCTCATCTAATTAGTTTACCAAAAGATCATCAAAGTGATAGAAACTCACAACTAGCAACTTTGAACACCAAATGAAGAAGATTAAGATGCTAAGAAGGGATTAGAAGTTGATTAGAGAGTGATTAGTATGCAACCCTCTTCATAAAATTAGTGGAGGCCATGAGAGCTAGCATTTTGCCATAGTTTAGTCACTAGGTTTAATTATGAATGAATTAGGGTAGGTTAGGGTCTTATTTATAGATTAGGCAAGTGTTTTAGGCCATAGGATTAACCCTAGATTCAATCCAAGCCATCAAAGCATGTCTTGGGGAAGAAGTCAAGTGTAGGAACCATCTAGGGCCTTTAGATTAAAGATGGACCATGAGAACCATTCAAATGCAAAATCTGCACTTGAGCGAATCGGCCCACGGGTTGACAGCCAAACACCCTGGATTAACCCCTAGTCGACCCAGCGGGCTCGGGTCGACTTCAAAAATCGGCCGGTTCGGTTATTCCCCTCTCCCAATTCGCTGTTTTGAGCATTTTTGCATATTTATTTATTAAATTTTCAATTATATATATATATATATATATATCAATATATATATATATATATATATATATATCTACACAACCCATTTCACTTAATTAAGTATACTTTAATTTGGGAATTTTCGTGAAACTTCGCGAGGCCATATCTTGGTCATACGGACTCCGATTTTCGAAAACTCGGACTCTATTTCGCGTATTTTTCCGAGACGAACACAATGGCATAGCCCGTTTCCCTTGATTCCCATTTTAGAATTAAATTCTGCCTCGATTTATGTTATTACAGGTTATTGAAAATACGGGTTGTTACATTCTCCCCTCCTTAAAGGATTTCGTCCCCGAAATCTTCAAGTTAGGAAGAACGTATCCTACCATCCAATCATCCATCTACTCAAAGCATCATCCACGAGCAATCATTGTCCTTACAAGATTCTAAATGCTGGATGGATATATGCAAAAGTGTGTGTATATGTACTTACCTAATGCGAAAATCAGGCGGTTACTGATACAGTAAACCTCCTTAATGCAAACCATGATAGTGCCATGCATCCAATATGTATGCGAAACCCTATTGACACATACAAATTTCTACATGCGTGCACAACCATACACAAAAATGCATCATCCATATGATAACACAGCCATGATACATCCATCAATCTAACTACCACATCCATTTATGCAATATGCAACATGAAGTGACTGAGCCGATCTAGTGCCTAATGTGTGTGTATATGCATCCACGAGCAACCACTAGCAAACAATTGCATCCATATGCATCCATCAACCATAACATGTTTCAAACACATGTTTCAACCATAGGTTTTACCCTATCTAAAGGTCATAGGTATTAGCGAGAGGATATACTAAAGATAAGATAAGTACTAGACAAGCAATAAAGGAGAAGTTAAAAGACATACTCTCAAAAAGAAATGGATACAAAGAACGCATCTTTGCTTCCGTCTCCCAAGTAGCATTGCTTTCGTCATCTCCCCATTGCACTTTAACTAGCTGAACTTCTCTGTTCCTCAACTTCCTAGTTTCTGACCCAAGGATGCGAGTAGGAGCTCGTCGAATCGTCGCATCACGCTCTACCTCTACATCTCTAAGCAAGCTCGGCTCTACCACCTCCGCGGTCTCATGTAAGCACTTCCTCAAATGTGATACATGGAATACATCATGAACACCACTAAGTCTGTCGGGCAACTCCACCCTATATGCCATCCGTCCAATCCTTTCCTTAATAGGAAACGGCCCAACAAATCTCGGTGCTAACTTCCCTACGGACCCAAAGCGAACAACATTTCTCAATGGAGATACTTTGACAAAAACCATGTCCCCAACCTCAAACTCAAGATCCGTCCTTCTCCGATCCGCATAAGATTTCTGTCTATCTTGCGCTGCTTTCATCCTTTTTCGAATTAAATCAATCTTCTCTGAAGTCTCTCTAACCATATCCGGCCCAAGCAAGATCTTATCCGTAGATTCCCACCAACATGTAGGAGATCGACAAGGCCTTCCATAAAGAGCTTCGAAAGGAGCCATACCAATACTGGACTGAAAGCTGTTATTATATGCGAACTCCACCAAAGGAAGATGTTCTTCCCATGTACCTCCAAAATCCAAGATACAAAGCCTCAAAAGATCTTCTAAGATACGGTTCACCCTCTCGGTCTGACCGTCCGTCTGAGGATGATATGCGGTGCTCAAACACAACTGAGTCCCTACCGCCTCTTGCAAACTTCTCCAAAACTCACTAGTGAAAATAGGATCTCGATCACTCACAATGCTGGATGGTACGCCATGCAATCTAACAATCTCTCTAACATAGACTGAAGCAAGCCATGGAGCGGTCCTCTTACTCTTTACGGGTATAAAATGGGCACTCTTGGTAAGTCTGTCTACCACAACCCAAATTCCCGTATTGCCCTTCCTCGATCTCGGTAACCCGTCGATGAAATCCATCGAGACACTATCCCACTTCCACTGTGGAACTTCCAATGGGTGTAGCAACCCACCGGGTTTCCTTTGCTCCACTTTAACTTGTTGGCACACTAAGCATCTAGCCACATACTCGGCCACATCTTTCTTCATACCGGCCCAGAAGAAAACTCTCTTCATGTCTTGGTACATTTTGTCTCCACCGGGATGAATAGTCATTCTTGAACGATGTGCATCATCCAAAATAGCCTTCTTCAAACCCTCATCTTGCGGTACACAAAGTCTACCGTCTCTATGCAACCATCCCTTATCATCTATGGTGTATCTACCCAAATGGCTGGACGACTCCCCTCTTATAAGCTTCTCTACCAACACAACCAATTGTGGGTCGTCTCGCTGAGCCTCGCCAATCCGTCTCAAAAGAGTAGGTCTAACCTCCAAGGATGCCAACAAACCAGGTACAAAATCAACAGAAGGTCTGAAGTCAAACAAAGAAAGAAACTCCAAGCTTCGTCGTTCCACGAACAATGGACTCAAAGATAGCCTTTTTCTACTTAAGGCGTCTGCCACCACGTTACCCTTACCAGGGGTATACGCTATCTCGAAATCATAGGATGCTAAGAACTCCATCCACCTTTGCTGTCTTAAGTTTAAATCCTTCTGAGAGAATAAGTACTTCAATGATTTATGGTCGGTGAACAACTCGAATCTCTCACCAAGAAGATAATGGCGCCAAGACTTAAGTGCGAAAACAATCGCGGCCAACTCTAGATCATGGGTAGGGTAATTCTTCTCATGCACTCTCAATTGTCTCCCTCCATAGGCTATTACCCTTCCCTCCTGCATCAAGACTGCGCCTAATCCTGTTCCACAAGCATCGGTATAAACAACAAACGGCTTACTCCCATCTGGAAGCACTAAAACTGGAGCGGTGGTCAAAGCTCTCTTTAACCGTCGGAAAGCATCATCACAATCTACATCCCATGAGAAAACCAGATTCTTCTTCGTCAAGCGGGTTAATGGGGCTGATATCTTCGCGAAGTCTTTGATGAACTTCCTATAATATCCTGCCAACCCCAAGAAACTTCTTACCTCGGTAGCATTTCTAGGAACTTTCCAATCCTGGATAGATACTATCTTTGCGGGATCCACAGCTATCCCTTCCTTAGAGACCACATGCCCTAAGAATCGCACTTCTCTTCTCCAAAAATGGCATTTAGAGAATTTAGCTTTAAGACTATGCGCTCGAAGAGTCTCCAACACTTCCTTGAGATGTAAGGCATGCTCTTCTTCATTCTTGGAAAAGACCAAGATGTCATCCACAAAAACTACTACAAACTTATTCAGATACTCTCTGAACACTCTACTCATGAGATCAACAAAGTATGCGGGGGCGTTTGTCAACCCAAATGGCATCACTAGCCACTCATAAAAACCATCTGGAGTCCGGAAAGCAGTCTTCTCTATACTGTCCTCCGCCACTCTTAACTGATGAAACCCTGTAGCTAAGTCCATCTGCGAAAATACTGACGCGCCAACCAACTGATCAAAGAGATCATCTATCCTCGGTAATGGGTGTCTATTCTTCTTCGTGAGCTTATTAAGTTCCCTATAATCCACACAAAGTCTGAGGGACCCATCCGCCTTCGTGGCAAACACTACTGGAGCTCCCCACTCCGATATACTTCGCCTTATGAACCCCTTCTCAAGCAACTCCCCTACTTGCTTATGAAGTTCTCTTCTCTCACGAGGAGCCATGTGGCGTACTGGCAAAGACACTGGTTTGGCATTATCCACCAAATAAATTCGGAAATCTATCTCCCGCTTCGGAGGCAAACCCTTTACTTCTTCAAACACATCCGGATATTCCCGGACTACTCTGACAGAACACAAACTTTCGACCGAAGCATCGAGCGATTCAAGATAACTTAGCAAAACAGATTCCATGGGATTGCAAGAGATCTCGAGAGTGTTACCCAAGCGGGTCATGAGCCTGACAACTCTCCTTTCGCAATCAAGAACGGCACCATTACTGGATAACCAGTCCATGCCCAAGATCAACCCATAGCCCGTGAAGCCCAATACAAAAGCATCACATCTAAACTCAACGCTAAGTATAGAAATCTTCAAACCCAAACATATCAAAGACAGATATATGGAGCCCCCAATTGGGTTTGAGACAACCAAGGGATCATCAACTAGACTGGTGTCTAAGTGCAGTGACTCAACTAACGATGATGAGATAAAAGAATGCGATGCGCCAGAGTCAAACAAAGTACGAACTGGATGATCAAACAGAAAAACCAGACTTTCAACGGAAATAGTTCTACCTCTCTGCTGAATCGGTGGAACTGAGAGAACCTGAACTTGCCCCCCTGACTGAGGTGGTGCTATAAGAGCTTGCACCTGGCCTCCTGAGGTAGACCCCGTCTTCTGCCCCTTCTTTGGGCAGTTTTTCACAAGATGCCCTGCTTCACCACAATGAAAGCAACCGGTCTTCTTCTTTTTGCGACAATCCTTACTGAGGTGTCCTGGTGTTCCACAATTGAAGCACTTCTTCTTCGTCTTCTTTTTGTCACCATTGCCTTTTCCGCCCTTGCCTTGTTGTTGCTGTTGCGGTTTCTTCTGATCCCCCTTTTTCTCTGGTGCCTTAGAATTCTTATCATCCTCATGCATAAGTGCCATGTAGACAAGCTTCTCAAAAGTGGCCCCCATAGGAATGTGAGTCATAGCTATTCCTTGCAATGGTTCGTTCAAGCCTCTAACGAACCTCAAAGCCTTCTTCTCCGGTGTATTCACCAACTCTATGCCAAACCTTGCTAATTGATTGAATTTGTTGACATATTCTTTCACCGTGAGATTCCCTTGCTTCAAATTCAAGAACTTCTCCATAAACAGATTCTCTTCCGCCCTTGAGAGAAACTTAGCCCCAAACCTTTGCTTAAAATCTGCCCAAGAGTCAACAGGGCGTTCTCCATTAGTGACCTCCCACCAGAATGAGGCCTCTCCCTTCATTAACCAAGCCGCCAACTTGACTTTCTTTCCCTCTTCCACTTCAAAGATATCTAGCAACTCTTCCACTTCCTTAAGCCAATCTCTAGCCTCTACGAAAGTCTCTGAACCAAGAAAAGGTTTTCCTCCTATAGCCTTGAACTCCTTGCAAACCTTAGCAAAATTATCCACTCTAGGCTGAGGAGGAGGAGCGGTTGTCTCTGGTGTAGTAGCATTGGCCGGACCCGCAGCCGCGGCCCTAGCCTCTTGCAACCTCCTATACCATAGTGGTATAACTAAACCCTCCGGGATGTTAAGATCTTCAGCCATGCTGAAACGAAAGAGGAAAGATTCAAAAAGGAGATTCCGAAAGATAAAGATATGGCTATTGGGGATTATGCTTTTCTTTTTCAAAAACTTTTTCTCTTAGAAGACATGCTTTTAAAAATACTTTCTTCGAAAATACTCTTAGAAAGTAGTTTTTCTCAAAAATTTTATCTGTTCTGGTAACCTTAAGCTCTGATACCACGTGTAACACCCCAACTCCCGCTATGATCACTCACTAAGGGAATGCCATAGCATCGGTGGAGTATTTTAGTGAATATAGAACAGAAAAATTACAACAAGACAGATATAAATAGTACTTGAAATTTTAAAACATCATCTCATAACAGCGGAAGTAAAACATGTCTGGTTACATCATAAAACCACAATAAAGGTCAAGTACAATATCCATCAAAATAAAGAAGTACATAATCCCACTCTCATACAATAGCCAAACAAAAGAAAAGATAACTGGATAACTGGAGCTTTACATCTATCCAAGCTCCTAAAGACTGGAACAGCAATCCGATCAAGCTCCACTACTGCTAGGATCCACCGTAGGACCTGAGGGTTGGGAAAAAGATAAAAACAACAGGGTCAGACATAAGTCTGAGCGAGTCCTATAACTTTAACAATACAATCGTTAAAGTAACCAGAGAAGACATAAACTGATATACGGTAACATATAGGGATGAATGGCTACCCTAAGCAGTCAACTAAACGAAGATAAAGGATAAAGACGCATCTACCCTCCCTAAGGTAAATTACTAAACTGCACCACACCAGTCGTTCCTAACTTAAAGGTTGATCCCACCCAAGGACTTATAAAATTTACTAATTAGTACCTGCGTACCCCTAGGTGACCAAGTAGGCGCCACGGGGCCCTACAATCCACTAGGTGTACACACTACTTCCCATTCGATCGGCTCCCTAACGTAGATACCCGTGCTGGCCCCACCGTGGGATGTATCATTCCCCAATGTGGCAACCTGATGAAACTAAAGGTGCACGGCTTATATCTACTCGATGCAACAACGGCTTACCTACCAGCCCGGGCCCACTCACGCATATGAAGCCCGTTGGACTTGCGTTGCCACCGCTAACCCGTTTGCCTCTTACAGTCAAGCCCAGTATGCGTGTCCCGTCCTCGACATGGGTCGAGCCCACAAAGATACGTATGGGTTACTGGTTGAAATGGGCCTCCACAAGCTACCCACCTAAGCTTGTCCCTTTTTCTAGTATATCCCACTTAACCCTTTAATCATGTTTTAATTACATGTTCTATTTTGGTTAAGTATTCTAATCGTATTTTCTATTGCCACCCAAGGCAACCACTAGATTTTCTCATGCCACCCGAGGCACCCACTTAACCCCTCATGTCCCTCTACATGCTAATGTGGTTAAGTGTTTCTTAATTAATTAATTAAGAACGTAACCTTTGTAAAGACCTCTCACATTAGACTGTCTTTTATGACCGCTGGTTAAGCCGGTTGGGTCCGGGCAGCCTTATGTCATAACAGAGTCTAACCTCGTGTCTTTACATTAATTACGTATTTAGTTTGTGCCTAAGACCTCTCACATTGGGCTAACATTTGTAGCAACTGGTTAAGCCGGTTGGGTCCGGGCAGTTTTACGCTACAACTGAGTCCAACCTCGTGTCTTAGTCAATTAATTACACCTAATTAATCACCCTCATAATTTTATATTAATTATCCCTAATTAATCAAGTTTTCTTAACATGGGTAGACCTAACTTAATAGGTAAATTCCCATGGGGTAGACCTAACTCAATAGGTAAATTCCCAACACATAGTATGGGTACACCTAACCAAATAGGCAAATTCCCATACTATGTTTATTTATTTTGTGTTATGCATAATTATATTAATTTCACACAATCTTATTAACTTATGCATTTAATTACCCCATCGTTCCCACGTAATTTCGTTCATGATATAACACATATAAAAGGTGTCAACTTGCATATGAATGAACATGTTTCAAAGGTGCCATCTTGCATATTAACAAACACATAACTTGCATATGAACTTGCATAACATGTCACATAACTTGCATATAATATGTCACATAACTTACATATTCATTTTGCATAACAAACTTGCATATTAGCTTATAGACTTGCATAATGTGTCATCATGAACTTGCATATTAATAAACATGTAACTTGCATATTTACATACATGTAACTCGCATATTAACAAACATGTAACTTGCATATAAAGAAACATGTAACTTGCATATTTACATACATGTAACTTGCATATTAACAAACATGTAACTTGCATATTAACAAACATGTAACTTGCATATTTACATACATGTAACTTGCATATTAACAAACATGTAACTTGCATATTAACAAACATGTAACTTGCATAGCATATTACCATGAACTTGCATAACATGCATATGATTACATAGCCCACAACTTGCATATTTAGCATCATGCAAACATAACATACATCATATTAAACTTGCATAAGCTTACATACTCAACATGCATAAACATAAGATTAATGCTAACATCATATCATATGATTCAAAGCTCATTAACCCACATACAAAACCATAAATCTCATCACATCTCATCTAATTAGTTTACCAAAAGATCATCAAAGTGATAGAAACTCACAACTAGCAACTTTGAACACCAAATGAAGAAGATTAAGATGCTAAGAAGGGATTAGAAGTTGATTAGAGAGTGATTAGTATGCAACCCTCTTCATAAAATTAGTGGAGGCCATGAGAGCTAGCATTTTGCCATAGTTTAGTCACTAGGTTTAATTATGAATGAATTAGGGTAGGTTAGGGTCTTATTTATAGATTAGGCAAGTGTTTTAGGCCATAGGATTAACCCTAGATTCAATCCAAGCCATCAAAGCATGTCTTGGGGAAGAAGTCAAGTGTAGGAACCATCTAGGGCCTTTAGATTAAAGATGGACCATGAGAACCATTCAAATGCAAAATCT
Source organism: Allium sativum (assembly GCA_030737875.1). Lineage (NCBI taxonomy): Eukaryota > Viridiplantae > Streptophyta > Magnoliopsida > Asparagales > Amaryllidaceae > Allium > Allium sativum. Next base: position 441,302,341 of record CM060910.1, on the reverse strand, counting down.
GCACTTGAGCGAATCGGCCCACGGGTTGACAGCCAAACACCCTGGATTAACCCCTAGTCGACCCAGCGGGCTCGGGTCGACTTCAAAAATCGGCCGGTTCGGTTATTCCCCTCTCCCAATTCGCTGTTTTGAGCATTTTTGCATATTTATTTATTAAATTTTCAATTATATATATATATATATATATATATATATATATCAATATATATATATATATATATATATATATCTACACAACCCATTTCACTTAATTAAGTATACTTTAATTTGGGAATTTTCGTGAAACTTCGCGAGGCCATATCTTGGTCATACGGACTCCGATTTTCGAAAACTCGGACTCTATTTCGCGTATTTTTCCGAGACGAACACAATGGCATAGCCCGTTTCCCTTGATTCCCATTTTAGAATTAAATTCTGCCTCGATTTATGTTATTACAGGTTATTGAAAATACGGGTTGTTACATGCCCTATACCTGAAATCCGTATGGGTCAGAATAGACCCGACCCGCCTCAAAACACGATGAAATTGATTTTTAATATACACAAAATTATATCATTATATATATTTTTTGTCATTAAACGATAAATTATATAAAAATAATAATGTGTTTACAATTATAAGAAAATATAATAAAATGAGTTGTAAGATAATAGCTCAAAAGGTATGCATTTGTTATTTTATGATTACCATTGACACAACTTAATACTATGAAAATTTATGGTTTGTTGATTGAAAGAATATAGTATTCATGTCACAACAACATATATCTAAGAAGATTAACAAATAATCATTATTATAGTTATAAAGCATTTTAATGATGTTTTGATGATGCAGGTTAGATTAGGGTGAGTTAGCCGAGCTCTGGAACCGACCCTAGATCTGAACCATTCAAAAGTCGGTCGGGGGTCTGCTCGTCCCGAAGACCCAATAGGGCAGGTCTAAACGGATCAAAACAGGAGCGGATCAACCTGGTTTCGACCCTAAACCGCCCCACTGCCATCCCTTTTATATATATATATATATATATATATATATATATGTATGTATGTATGTATGTATGTATGTATATATCTGTGTATGTGTGTGTGTATGTGTGTATGTATGATAAGATCGATAATACATACATATACATACACATATATGTATAGTAAGACCGGTAACATAAATATTTTCATTACCATTTCTTAGAACCTATGTATACATACATACATACATATACGTACACACACACACACACACATATATATATATATATATATATATATATATATATTGTGTGTGTGTGTGTATACATGTATACATATATATTTGTAATAATCATGATGATCTAGTGTGTGTGTGTGTGTGTGTATATATATATATATTAGTAATTTTTTTTGGAAATTAGTCAATATGCCAGCATGGTGTTCAGAGTAGGCCTCGAACTCCTGACCTCTTATCAGGCACACTACAAAGAACACTGTATATAGCAACGGAGGTTGGCAACAACCGACAACGACAAGTGGAAACGACTTCCAACGGAAGTTTATTTCTGGAATTTTCTTCACGTATTAAAAAAACATATCGTTGGAGGCCGTTGATTATAATGTCGTTGGAGACCATTGCAGGCTGTTACATAGTCGAGCAGAAATTAACACGAACTGCTTCTTCCTCTCTAACTTCACCGTTCCTCCAAAATTTCCCCAAATCCCTACTTCCCAAAATATGAATTCGGCCTCCAACGCTCCATACCCCACGGATATTCTCTCTAACGTGTTCAAGGCTCTCTTTACTCCTCTCTAGGTCCAATGCAACTCAATTTCTCATGGTATAAAGCCCTAATTTTTTATAGTACCCTAGATTTGGTCATTTAGGGTTAATTTGGTTGTTAGATTATATGTTTGTATGTGTAGTGTTGTTAATATGTGCATATATAGGTTGAAATTATGTTGCTAATATTCAATGAATTAGAATTTATGTTGTATGTATATGTGCATGTATAGTGTTGCATGCATGTATATACAGTGTTGTTAATTAATCTATGTATAGGTTGACTTAATTGAGGCCCAATTATTGTTATTAATTTATGCATTGCAAGTTTATGTTATTTGTATATGTGCGTGTATATATGGTTGAAGTAATATATAAAAGATTTCGTACTTGTTAAGTGACGTTTAGTGGAAATAGAAATAAATAAAGTTTATGTTTTATAGAAATTTATCAAAATCTATATTTAATTCTATAACGTATGGTTAGTTCGATTGAATGTTGAATATATACGTATATGTGATAAATTTCGTATATGCACAATCAGAAATTGAAATGCAGCCTTAGAGTGTTTTCGGTCCCGTCTGATAAGTGTTGCATATGATCGTTATATGAATGTTCATTTTATTAATGGAACAGACATTTATATTCATCATATACAATATTTGTTGGATTTGTCATTTGTATTGGACAAGTAACGAACACAATAACAAAATTAAAATCTCGTAAATCATTCCATTTTGAACGATTCTCAAAATTTCAAAAGCACTTCCTTTATGTTCCCTGTGTACACGCATTTGTGTACTGTTCAGGGAACTAAAGCGAAGTGTTGCCGAAATTTTGTTGAATCGTTTAAATTGAAAAGATTTACGTGATTTAATTATGTTATTGTATTTGTAATGGGAGGTAGAATGACCCACTAGCAAAAGTGTAAATGATGAATTAACATAACATTCAGCAATAAAATTGTTTTAATAAAATGTCAATGCAAATTTTATCATACTTTTTAATTATATATCTACTTAGGAAAAATGGACAATTATTTTAATGATCGAAGTTGGATGTACAAACGAAGCGAAGCTGATGACACAATAAGTGAATATTTTATTAACGGTGTTGGCGTGTTTATTGATTTCGCTTTAAGTAACAACAGAAACAATGTCGAAATCCGTTGTTCATGTAGTAGATGCAAATTATTAAAGCATTTGATACCGCAAATGGTTGGAGTTCATTTGCGTCAGTATGGTTTTGTGCCGAACTATTTGGTTTGGGATCGTCATGGAGAACCGTTAGCATCTACTTCTGTACAAGTTGAGGAGGTAGTGCATAATGAAATTGCTACGACGAATCTTGTATAACATATGATTGAAGATGCTGCATGTTTAATGTTCCCGGTTCAACAATTTACTGATGATAATGGAAATGATGAAGAAGAACCAAATATTGGAGCAAAAAATATATATGATTTATTAGATGCCGCGAAGAAACCCCATTGGGAGGCTGTAAAACCGGAAATCAATTATCAGTAACTGCTGAATACATTGCAATGAAATCTAAATACAACCTCACAAAAGCTGGATTTACAGCTGTTATACAAGCTGCGAAGCGCCATATGCCTCCCAATAATTTAATGTACAAAAATCATTATGAAGTAAAAAAAAATGATGTCGACTTTCGGTTTACTATATGAAAAAATAGACACGTGCTAAAGGGTTGCATGCTATTTTGAAAGGAAGATATCAACCTTAAGAATTGTAAAATATGTAATCTGGAAAGATACAAACCAAGAAAGAAAAAGGGAAAAGAAGTCCCGTATAAACGTATGAATTATTTACCTATTACTCACAGATTTCGAAGGTTATATGCATCTTCTGTAACCGTGCAACATATGAGATAGCACAGTGTGAGAACACAGGAAGAAGGTATGTTAACACAACCAGCTGATGGGGAAGCATGAAAGAATTTTGACCAGGATCCGAAAGTGACGAGGACTAATCAAAAATCCTCATTTTAAAAAGGTAATTTTATGTTAAGTTATGTCATGTTATACTATTTGTTATACAGTTTGTTATAATGTGATAATTTTATGTTATGTCATATTATTATATTGCATAGTACTCTTATGTTATGTCATACTATTTTTTTTACATAGCTCTTTTATGTTATGTTGTTGCTTGTAACATGTATGACATCACACGGTCCTGTAGGTAGCGATGACAGTGGTCCATCATAGGAGCTATCTCGTCCTATAGCGTGTCTTAAGCCAAAAGCCAACAGAGAGTAAGTACTAAGTTTCTAGTATAAATTTAAATTTTTTTACAATAAATTATATAAATATATATACAGTAGCCATGAAATGTTTTTTTCCGTTTATCACAGGAGTTTTGAGTTGGAGCCTTCCAACACAGTCTTGACTATATCAAGACGCGCTTATCAGGCTCGTATGACTGCATGTTGGCCCACGTGGACATTAATACCCGACATTGTCAAGGAGACAATCTGACAGGATTTTCTGATACATACATGTGATATATCATTTATTACATTACGTAGTCATGCTCATATTTGATCAATTCATATTTATGCTTTTTTTTTTAAATGCAGGGTGCGGTGGATCTCCAAGAGATGGATTTAGACCTCGTTAAGCGCCACTGGAACAACAAAGTAGCAAAAAATTACAGAGAAACAATGAATAACACAAAATCAGGTGGGAAAAAATCGAATTGGATGAGCGGTAAGGTGTGGGACGAGCTATATACTTATTGAAATAATAATGAGGAGTTTTAGGTAAATTTACTGCATATTTAATTTAAATTGTTCTACTCAATGAATATATAAATTAGATTTTTTTTTAAATTTAAATGTATAGGTCAAGTCTGCGAGAAATGCGACAAATAGGAGCAAGTACCTGGTTACACGTCGCGGTGGCTCCTAGTCATTCCAGCACCTTCGCGAGGACCTGGTATATTTATTAATTACATAGTTAAAGATTTTAATTTATAAGTTGTTAAAATTAATAGTAGATTTAATTTTAAGTTCTAATTTACATACACACACACACACATATACATACATACATACATACATACATACATACATATATATATATATATATGCTTATTTCAGGAGAGACAACATGGTGTTCATGTGTCGTATGGGAATGTTTTTGAACATACACATGCATTGACTCAAATCGACGACACAGGATCAGTTTCCTACTCTTAGGACCACGATGCCAAGACGCATGAGGCATATGTAAGTCTAAAATAGTTAAGTTAAAGTTATAATTTAATTAAAATAGTGTTATCTAAATTCATTTGTTTTTTATTTAACAGGAGAAATTTCAGGAGCAAATGGCGCAAATGATGGAATCCATTGGGAGTGCTGAGTTGACTACAAAGGATGAGGATAGGATTTTTTATGCTGTCATGGATTCACCTCCACGGAACAGATTATATGGTTTTGACAATCTAGCAGTAATAGAAACTAAAATTTATAATAAAAACTGAAATTTACTCAAATTGCTATAATGAAATACTGAAAAACTAAAATTATATATAGGTTAAGACATCTCAACAGAGGTACAAGAAGGCTCAAGACAAGAAGGAGATCGCAGAGCTTCATGAGCGTGATCATCACTGCGAAGAGTAGATGGAGCAGCTTAACCAGCGGCTGGCGGAGCTCATTGCCCAACATAGTACACTACCTTCATCTTCCGATGGAGAGAGGTGAGGTTAGTTTGTTTTGAGAGTTGGTGAGGCTTGATACATTATGATGTTGTATATATTGATGCTTTGTTGGTGATGATGGTTTGGACATGGTGTTGGATGGTTTGTTGGTGATGATATGATTTGGACATGGTGTTGGTGACGATGGTTTGGACATTCTATGTACATATATGTTGTGTTGCTGACGTTGAGTTGTTATATTATGTAAATATTGGTTTATATTATGTGTTTGATTTTGGTATAATATTGTGTTTGGGTGTATATATGATTGAGACTGTGACTTATATGCTCGAAATGGAGTAATTTTGATTAATATATATTGTGTGTGGCTGGAAGTGATTAGCTTGAAATATGGTTAGAAAAAAAACTAGATTTCCAACGGCTTCCAACGGTTGGCAACATCTTCCAGGTTCATATATTTCAAAGTCTCCCAACGGCTATTAACAACTAATTTCAATGGTTTTCAACATTTTCCAACGGCTCTGTGGCAAGAAATAAAAGACATGTGGCCAAGTTTCACGGTTGGAAGCCGTTGGAAAATAGTCGTTGATGGTATTGGAAGTTGTTGGAAACCGTTGATCCGTATACCAGCGGCTTTCAACGACCATACCAACGGCCGCCAACGACCCCTAGCCGGTTGAATGTATTGTTCCTCTTGAAGTGGCAGGAGCATGACTTTCCACTATGCCACACTATTTTACTAATATAATATATAAATATATAAAAAATATATTAGTAATGTATGTACATATATACATATATAAATATATACTAATATATATATATATATATATATTATATGCATTTATGCATATAGTAATATAATATATATGTATATTATAGTTAACCAACTTAACTGATTCAATCGACCTCATGAAAACGACATTGAAAAATTGTGCGGTTAACCGAAAATATTAACCGTTTGATGCAGTTAACCGACTACGTGCCCACCCCTAATTCATACATTCTCATAATCACTGTTCACGTAGGCCTACTTTAATACCAACCCTATATAACATAATCTAATTATTGATTAGATCCCACTGTATTGTTGAAAAAATGGATGACACGAGGACAGGTGAAATGAGGGCAAATGAATTCAAGCAATGTTCCTATAATCCTTGCTTTAGATTCCTCCTAAAGTTTTGCACTTCTTTCCTCCCATGTAGTAAGTCATGTCTTATATTCCCCTCATCCTCTCGCTCAACAAATATGTTCTCCTCTTATTTTCTCGCATATTAACTCTTTTAATTCTTCTGTGCATTTTGCACCTTCTCTTTTTCGGATTACTTAATTTTTTATATTTTTGTACTACTCGATGATCCTTTTTATTTGTGTTTCGCTTATTTAAAATCGTTTTTATTTGTGTCTCGTTTGTTTATTGAGGTTGCATTTTCTAAAATGCTGATTTTTTTTAGTATTACCGTCCGCATACTACTCTTACCACTTTAACTCATTTTTTCCACAAGCAACTATTTACTCCTCCCAAACTTTACGCACCCACATATTTAATTTTCTTTTTCATGCGTTTTATCTTCTTAGAAATCCATCATCTTTCTTCTCGTCGATTCAAAATCATTTGATGCATCTATTTTTTTTAAAGAAATATATATACCAAAAAGGAGAAAATAGCCATTCTTTGGAGGCTCACAAAAACAAATCAGTAGTACTGCATACTGAACTGAAATTGAGGGGATGGAACATATAGACTTAAGCATAAATAAAATAGCCTACAAACCAAAAAAAACCCAGCCAAATCAAAGGAGACACAAGAACTACTCCAAAGGCCAAACATAGAAAGAGAAGGAAGCCAACACCAAAAGCCCACTGACACTGCCACCCCAAAAGACCAACTGCTAGAGACAAACGCCAACCTACAAGAAAAACCTTCGGCTACTGAACCAAAATCCTAGCAGAGCTCCATCAAACAAAGAAAGCATCCAGTAGGCAAGAAAAAACCAGTATATAACCAAGCACCAAAACAATGGAAAGATCAAAGCAAGACGCCCTAGCAACCATCTACCTAGCCTCAAACCGGATAATCACAACAAGCCGGATCCGCAACCAACAAACCTTCAGATAGCAGATATAAATGGAAGCCAACCTAATAAAAGGGTTAGAGGGGGGGGGGGAAGAGAGAGGAACCAAAATACCACTCAGTAAAGGATAAGCATTACCCAACTCTAGCTCAAGGAAAATGGCCCGTATCAATAGCGAAAGCACGAGCCAAAGCTACAGACCCAGAGCGAAGAAGACCTAAGAAAGGCCTAGCGCAAAAAGTAAGGTAGACATCGTCCTTAACTGTAACGACCCGGATTTTTAGCCGTTGAATTCTGAATATTTAAATTGGTTTTAAATGTTTTATTTAAATTATTAAACGAATGGTGAATGTATTAAATTTTAAACGAGTTCAGAATAGTTGCGGTATTTCATAAGCAACATTTTTATTTGAAGTATTTTACATCCTATATCAACGTTTGGGATATCACAAAATAAATTAACTTATCTGTTCTGTTATATTTTTGGAATCCTAGCATATCGTTCGTCATGATCATATCTTTATTTTTTTTCCGTAGCAGTCATAAATAAATGGAATTTTGTGTAGTCAACACCGCATTAACTGTAACAGATATATATACCAATATTGATTCAAGCATATTACTTCCGAAGCCTATTACCGCTTCACTATATACCGAAGTTGAGTTTTTTTTTTCAATACCATCAAAATTGTTCAGCATTGATAAATTTTATTTGTTTATTTTCTCTAATAAAACCCATAGTTTACAACATTAACAGTGCAAAACTAATGGAGATGTAATAACCCATTTAAGATAAACCAGGAGCATACAACGATGTTGTTATGAATATTGGTTCTATCAAACTATTCGCAGATGCCAAAGAAAAGAAAGATAATAATAATATATAACAATCTTTCTCCATAAGCTTTAGAATATCGTACACTTCACTTTCCCAATTCTGTGCGCCTGAAGCTACTACAACCCGTGCTTTCCAAGCTATTTAAAACCGTGCAAAGTAAGCCACCCAAATCCTTATAAATAAAATAAGCTGACCATCTTCTTTTTGTTTCCTTGACCATCTTCTGTTTGTTTCCATCAACAAAACAAAGCATCTCCTTCTCCTTTACAAAACAAAACGAGAAATCACCCCTCTTCATAAATCAGTATAAAAGCATAAATTCCAAAATAGAATTATTCGGATTCGAAATGAGATCCGCTACCATCTGATATCCAATTTCTGGGAGATCGAGTACTTGTTCACTGTTGTGGGTGGCTCGTGAGTTAGGGTTCGCGGTTAACTAGTTATCAACGTTGATCTGGTCAACGATGGTGGAAGCGGATGAAGTTTTCTGGTCGAGGATGGAAGGGGCGTGACTGTGTTAAGAAGGAAAGGGTTATTATGGGATTTTGGGTTTGTTTTGTTGCAAAAGAATTTGCTTTTCAGTATAGCATAGAGGAGATCGATGTCAGATTTTGGTTGAAGTGGAGGAGTAGGTGCGTGGAAGGGAATGAGTTAGCTAGGGAGGGAAGTTGAAGTCAGCCGTGGCAAAACTGGGTTACGTGTTAGAATGTCTAGTAATAAGGAAGGATGATATTGTTGAACTAGTAGTTAATGAAGGAGGAAGTCAGCTGTTTTACTTTTGTCTGGCAACAGAAGGTTTAGTTGTGTTCAATACTGGAAGTGGGAGAAAGTCTAGAGTAATATAGTTCATAAGTTGTTGCTGTAGCGTGAAGTATGAGGTGGTTTTGGTGGCTACTGGTTATTGAGGTGGCGGAACAAGAGGGGTTGACAAGGTGTGGGTACTGGCTGGTGAATGAAGGTAATTATGCTATGTTTTATGAATTAAATATGGTGAGGAGGGGAGTTTTGGAAAGGAGAATGTTGGCGTTCCGGGGATGTACAACAGGTTATGGACTACAGGGGGAAGAAGATTTTAAAATAGAAGAGTAATTAATGCTAGTATAGGATTAAGGGGAGTTGCGTGGTGAAGCCCATCAGGAAGTGGAGACAAATGCACATCCATTATATATAATAAAATAAAAGAATATGAAGACAAAAGGAGAAGAAAGATGGCACGGCAGTTAAAGCATGGCATGCGTGGGTTTTAGTTTTCAATAAAGACAGAAGAAAGGAGAACGAATGGGAACAGACGTGAAGAAAGTGGATTTATCTTTTTGTATCGTGATGTTTATGGCACTGGAAAGGATTTAAAATACTGGATGGTGGAAGATGATGTCGAGTTATTTCGATACCCAAGAGAGGCTTGAATTAGTAATTAGCGACAAACAAAAAGGTTAATTGAAAGATAAGAAATAATAAGGTAGTTATTTAATTGTTTACTAACGTGCTATTCTAATTTAAAACTTATAACAGCCATATATATTTCATATGTTAACAGAATCTGACCAAAATAGTCGCGTTGGGATTATAAAGAAGGAGTCTACATTGTGGAACTATTTCAGTTGAAAATGGAGCTACTAGAATTTCGCAGAAAAATCAAACGTCGGTTTGATTTTTAAACGAAACAATGGCAGAACCGTCAACTACAAAACTAGGTGAGTAAACTCACTAACTTTGCCTTGTTTATATTTTTATATAAACGAGTTTTAAATTTATTTATAGAAAATTTTACTGTGTGATGGTTGTTTGGTTGAAATGGTTGATAGTTGGTCGATTATTAGTTCTGTTTACCAGGATATTTCATATTTATGTGAAATTAATGTTGATTAACATCTATGGATGCAGGAAACAGGTTGGAGGGATCCAACTGGATTCCTCAACATTTTATTTACTGTTTTATTTATTGTGATATATGATTGGTAATTGATAATGTCGTGGTTAAATTACACTGGCCCCATAATTTGGTATTTAATTACCGTAAAATAATTTAGAATGGAGAAAAGAAATTTGAGATTTTAAAAAGGAAACTATTTCCCAAAAATAGAAAGTAGATTTCAAATGGATTTAAAATAGAAACTTGTTTAATAAATATATAAAGTAGTTAGATTTATAAATGATGTTTATAAATAAAGTGAAATATTTATCATTGGGTAATATAAAAATATAAATTCAAGTTGAATTTATATAAGCAAAGTGGAATTCGGTGTTGACACCGATATTTGAAGTGGGATTTGAACACAGTAGTTGTAAAAGAGATTTGAGTCGAGAAAAAGATAATTCAAATGGAAATTTGAATAAGAAATCGGTTCTAAAAGGAAACGATGGGTTTTATTCCAAATTTGGAATATAAAATAAGTTGTGATAAACCCAATGGATTAATAAACGAGAAGTGTTAATTGAGTAACAGTTCTATAAACAGAGTTTAAGTGAAACAGAATATGATGTGGCTTTAAATATATACTCGATAACTAGAAGTAGAGCAGTAATGATACTCAAGTTGATTTGAATAAACGAGTTTAAATTCCTATTAAGGAATGAAATTCATATTTGAAATGAATAACAGTTTGAAAGCAAATGTTTACGAATGGAAGGGGTTATAAAGGAATTTGGTAATGATAAATTCAAAAATGAATTTAGAATTTGAGATGACCTGAAATGGTAGATAAATTCTAAAGTTCGGAATATTTATCGAATATAGAGTATTCGAGTGAGAGTTGTTTATTGGAATTCGATTATATCGAATTTAGGGAAGTAGTTATTTTACTTTCTGTTTGAATCAAATTTAATAATTTAATTATTTATGTATTTACTTATTAATTTATTTATTTAAATAAATAAATACAAGTTGTATTTTTATAAACCAAATATTTGTAAATAGCGATTTTAAACGCTGTCGTTATAATAAATGTTTTGGTAAATCTAAATAGCAATTTTAACACTGCCGTTATAATAACTGTTTTGTAAATCTAAACAACGATCTTAACGCTATTGTTATAATAAGTGTTCTATAATTCTAAACAGCGATTGTAACGCTTTTTTTAAACGTAATGTTTTATAAATCAAATATTTGGAAACAACGATTATAACGCTACCGTTATAATTAAAGTTTTTCCGTGAAAGAAGTGTTTTCTTAGATTGGATCTGAAAGTCGCGTAAGCGATGTTTGTTTTAAAGTTGTGAGCTTTGACTATTTCAAAGTTGAGAATGTTGTTCAATTAAGGTCTGAGACGTAACTATACCCCAACTTGATTGTTTCCATGATTGATGGAGGAATAGTTAAGGTTCGCTAGTGAAGATTGGTTAGCAATATGGTCAGTTAATAAATAATTAATGGTTTGTGTTATAATAACGATGTTTTATAACATCGTGTTAATTCAAAGAAAATTTTGAAATGTTTCCCAAATAAAATAAGAAATATTTTCTATGCGTAGAAAATGAAATGAATTTGTCAACGAGAAATTAATAAATGTAATATGGGAATATTTTCCAATATTAATAAGGGATATTTTCTGAATATAGAAAATAATGATTGTGAATATATAGAAATGTTTTCTAACCGGAATAAGAGATGTTTTCTCGAATAAAGAAATTAGGATATTGGAATTATTTTCCAATTATCGAGAGAGACAATCGAGCTTTGAAAAGATAGGAAAGATGGAAATTTGGAATTGATAACAAAATAAGGAATTTATATAAATAGGGGCCAGTATTGCTTGACGGTTGAACAGTAGAATTTCCATTTGGAAATAGGGTCGTTGGTTGGATGGATGTTCCTTTGATAGTTAAATCACCGTCTATCAAAATTTTGATTTGTTTTATACCTACATTGTCAATACGGAGAGATCTGGATCAGATTTAATATCTGAAAACCACTCCGTATTGGCATAAGCGTTACAAATCAACTGATGTCGAAGAGATTATGAAGACGGAGTAAAGTGCAAGGGCTGTTCTGTTAATCCTAGGTAGGAAATTGCCTAAGATGGATTAATAAAATCGTGCCTTTGGTTTGTCCAGACCCAGGACAACCTGTATGGACGAGTGTCTGACAGAGTATTTCCAAAGGGATTACGTGCATTGATTCCTTCAAACGTACGAAGTTGGTGGCAAAGAAGGGAAACTTCTTTAGCCTAACAATCTGAGTATTTTTGTGGGAATCAATTAGTGATTTCCGATGGATCTGACGAAGTGGCATTCAAAGTGAATGGTGGCCAGATGTTCTGGAAGATAATCCAAACCTCAAGCCTCACAACCGGGAATTAACAAAAATCGGGCAGGCAGCATGGCTATGTGGGTCGCTCCCATTAGGATGTATAATCACCTATCTAGAGAAATTTCATTTGTTTCTTTAATCTATCGATGCTGTCGCTTTCGAGGAACGGTTGCTGATCCCAACCGTTGGTGATATACATTCGATACACTCAAGCGAAATGAGTGGTCGGTCATGTGTGGGCTGGATTGCAAGATGTTCTTGTTGAAACCCAGTGTATCCCCTCTAGAGATACACTATCATAAGGTGGTTCCATACCTTGTCATGTTGGAAATCCAATCTCCAATAAGCGCCATGCGGTTTTTGATTTAATATTATATATGGAGCGTGAGATGCAAGCGTTCCGCTAGATTCTATTTATTTGATGTAGACATTATTATAATATCACTGGATTTGATATTAAAAATATTTTTGGTTATCGTAAGGTAAAAACCATCCGTGTTTATGTGTGGATCGGTCTTACGATTATCATTTCTTTCAAAAGGATTTTGGAAGTTAGACAAATGGTTGGAGTTTACTCACACCAGTCCCATGACTGACACAGAGTTTATTTTGTTTGTTTTCCCTAAACTCTTGGTGAAACACCCCACCTCCGTTAGGGTCACTCTCAAAGGGAATGCCCTAATTTTGGTGGAGGTTTATAAGTATAAGTCACAGATATACAAGACAGATATAGGAACACATATTTGTAAACAGCGGAAGAACAACAAATTTTATTTCATAAAGTCAAATACGTGTTACAACAACATCCTTTCCAAAAACATAACACTTTCATAATCTGTCTTGAGTACATTATTTAAAGAAGCATAAATAAAACATAGATAAACTGCAAAAGCCCCATAGTGGATTGTCCAAAGCCATAGTTCAAAACAGGAAAGTCCAAGCAATACATTTCTCTTCTTCAAGCTGGATGTTGAGGTAGGTCAAGCTGCTGTGTTCCCTCCCTGAGGACCTTGGGGGGGGGGGGAAACGGAAGAAAGAAGACGAAAGAAAAGTAGAGTCAGACATAAAGCCTGAGTAAGTCTAGTACTATTTTGTCTATGAATAAAGAACTGGGTATGATAAGTATAAACAAGAAGTGGGCATGCATTATAAACTTGGTTAAGTTGTCTAGGGTCGAATAATACTATCGTACCCCATGTTGATCTCTGAACCCATATACTAGTTTCCAATTTGCACCCCATAATCAGGGTGATGTGATCCATTCAATGATGACCGGCTCCTACTCGCGTAGTTACATGTGTCTTACGGCCCCCGATGTTGTAGTTACCTATGCTGGTCCCACCATGGGGTGTATCAAGTCCCATAGTGGCAACCCGACACAACCTTAGAGTGCACAGGTATGCTACTGGTGTCCAGTGCCTTATTTTTCTGTGCCGGAGTGTGTGCACGCCCGCACTCCGTTAGAACCTACACTGCTACACCACCGCCGTCGCTTTGACCTCTTACAATCAGCCCAGTAATCGTGCCCCACCCTGCCTAGTTTCAGGGTATCATGATACACCTTTTAGGGTTACTGCTGAAAAGGGTCCCCCGTTACTAGGTTTTCTATCTCTAGCCAACATGCTAAGTTGGTTAAGTGTTTCTAACCTAACCCCCACCAGTCCGTTTAGTTTAGCATGTTCCATTTTGATTAAGTCTTTAGTCCACTTAATCCTAACAATCCTGACTCAGCCTTAATTGTCTTATTAAGGCCCTGACCTCTCACATTAGACATGTATTGTTGTGGCTGCCTGTTGCCGGTTGGTTCCGGGCAGTCTTACGCCACAACTCAGTCTAACCTCGGGTCCTTGCTGGGCTCCATGTTTAACCTCTCACATTGGATAGGTATTGTTGTGACTACTGGACAGCCGGGCGGTTCCGGGCAGGTTTACATCACAACTCAATCCAACCTCGGGTTAAACACATCGTATTTTCTACATTTACATATCTTGTCATTCTTCTTTATTTATATGTAAATATTTGCGGCCCATTATTAAGTTAATGGTGTAAAGGTTAAACCAATCACGGGCCCAACCCATACTTGAATTTGGGCCCTTCTATTTTATATTTTCATTCATTAATTAATTTTAACCCAACGTTATTTTCCCCCGTTTTACACGTCTGTTCATATATATTGGGCTTAGCCTTTTAAAGCCCAATTTAGCCATGCGAAAAGGGGAGGCTTAAAGCGTGATTACATACACAAAGAGGGGAAGGTGAGCGTATGAACTTGCAATATGACGATGGGAATACAAAATAGAAACTGGTGTACTTGCATAGTAGTGACATATACTTTGGTCATAAAACATAGGTGACATGAATCAAAGCATGTGAACTTGTAATTGAGATATCATTATTGACACATGAACCTATATTTTTATTTAGGCATAATGTCAAGCATAAGCATGGCATAAATACTTCTAGCATAAACATGGCATAATGTCAAACATAAGCATGGCATAAATACTTCTAGCATAAACATGGCATAATGTCAAACATAAGCATGGCATAAATACTTCTAGCATAAACATGGCATAATGTCAAACATAAGCATGGCATAAATACTTCTAGCATAAACATGGCATAATGTCAAACATAAGCATGGCATAAATACTTCTAATCATGGTGTTTGCTTTAAACTTGCAAAAAGGGATTTTTGAGTCTAACCTAGCCATGTCTCACATATGTCATCATATAATTCTTTTAAACAAGATAGACTTAATCATAGATTTCAATTATGCCAAATATCATTCATAGCCTAGCCATATTCATAAGTTTTGCAAAAGCATGACTTAATACATGGATTATGGTGTCAAAATTCCAACATAGTTTCATATGAACTATAACAACCAAACTTGTTTCAATTACTTGCAAAATGATTTATGCACAAAAATATACATCATGACGACATAATAACAAAGCCCCAAACTTGCATGAATTTCACTCAACTACATACATGTAGCTTCAACATAGATTACATAATTTGCGCAATATTCCAAACGTATATTTGCATAGAACTACCGCATGTAGTTCTTTATAATGAATAACATAATTTTGCACAAATATGAACTACTTTATTATCCCAATTCAAGCATACAAATCAATACAATTGTTTATTCATACCAAAGTAATACTCTACTTACAATGGTTGCGGCGAATTCTCTAATTAAGAGATATGATTCCTTTGTTGAATTGATTGTCTTTAGGTTGCTTGAATTGCTTTAGGCTTTAGAACTTTTTTTTCTAATTCTCTCTCTAGTCGGCGGCTACTCTTAGTCGTTCCTCAGCAACATGGCGGCTATGTTCTTAATTTGAATGAATAGATTAGGGTTTAGTCTAGGGTTGTTTATATAGAGGTTAGGAATTGATTAGGACCATTGATGTTGCTAGGTTAGATCGTAGCCATTCATTAGATAGAGAGGCCAATTAGAACCCGCCACCTAGCCCTAATGACAAAGCAGACCACAGAAATTCGACCAAACACAGACCTGGCCAGCCAGGTTGACTGGGCTCGACCAGGTCGACACCCCTGTCGACAGGGCTGTCGACAGCCCTGTCGACATGGGTAGCCCAGGTCGACAGCCCAGTCGACCTGGGTGGCCTAGGCGGGTGTTTATCCGCCCTGGCCCACTGGGCCCGATTTTTAATTATTTTATTCTGTTTGAATTTTAAATTTAATTCAAAACTTCCGAAGGCCATATCTTCTTCATACGGACTCCGTTTTTCGAAAACTCGGACTCTATTTCGCGTATTTTTCCGAGACGAACGCAATGGCGTATCCCGTTTCCCTTAGTTCTTTGATTTCAGATTAATTATACTTTAATTTGCTAATTTCATAGTTATAGAATTTTCGGGGTGTTACATTCTCCCCCACTTAAAAGGATTTCGTCCCCGAAATCTTCAAGTTAGGAGGAATGTAAATCCTAACATCCAATCATCCATCTACTCATCCATCAAACACGAGCATCCATTGTCCTTAAAAGACTTCTAATGCTTCATGATCATATGCGAAGTGTGTGTGTACATGTACTTATCTAATGCAAAATCAGGCGGTCTACTGATTCAGTTGACCTCCTTAATGCGAATTATGTAAGTGCCATGAATCCATTATGTATGCAAATTTTCCTATTCTTGATTCTACATGAGTGCACAATCATTCAATACAAATGCAGCATCCACATGACAACACATTAAAGTTCAATCACATACGAATGCAAACATATATGCATATGCAATATGAAGTGACTGAGCCGATCTAAAACCTAGATTGTGTGTATATGCAACCACGAGCAACCACTAGCAATCACTTGCAACCACTTGCAACCATTCATACATAACATGTTTCAATTACATGTTTCCATCCAAAGAGTTTCTACCTAAAAGATACGGTCGAGGAAATATGCCTAAAAAGATAGATAAAAGCGCAACTTAAGGAAAAAGAAAGATCAAGGATGTACCCTCGAACAAAAAAGGGTAGGCAGTGCGGATTCTAGCTTCAGTTTCCCAAGTCGCATCTCCCTCGGCGTCGCTCCACTGGACTTTGACGAGCTTGACTTCGCGGTTGCGTAGCCTCTTCACTTCCGTTCCTAAGATGCGGGTTGGAACTCTCCTTATGGTTGCTTCGCGCTCCACTTCGGTCTCTTCGAGGATATTTGGCTTTACCACTTCAGCAGACTCATGTAGACATTTTCGGAGATGTGAAACGTGAAAGACGTTGTGGACTCCAGCCAACTTCTCGGGTAGCTCTAATCTATAGGCCATTTTCCCAATTTTCTCGATGATAGGGAATGGACCTACGAACCTTGGTGCTAGCTTTCCTGTGGTTCCAAAACGAACAACGTTTCTTAGCGGTGATACCTTGAGAAAAACTCTGTCTCCAACCTCAAATTCAAGGTCGGTCCTCCTCTTGTCGGCATAGGACTTTTGTCTGTCTTGGGCCGTCTTCATCCTTCTTCGTATTAAGTCTACTTTCTCTGAGGTCTCTCGGATCATGTCTGGTCCAAGTATGAGCTTATCAGTAGACTCCCACCAACAAGTGGGCGATCGGCACGGTCTTCCATATAAAGCTTCGAAGGGCGCCATTCCTATGGTTGCTTGATAGCTGTTGTTGTAGGCAAATTCCACCAAAGGAAGGTGGTCTTCCCATGTCCCTCCGAAGTCAAGGACGCATAGCCTTAAAAGGTCTTCCAAAACTCTGTTCACTCTCTCTGTTTGGCCGTCGGTTTGGGGATGATAGGCTGTGCTCAAGCATAACTGCGTTCCTACTGCTTCTTGCAGACTCCGCCAAAACTCGCTGGTGAAGATGGGGTCTCGGTCACTAACAATGCTAGATGGTATTCCATGGAGTCGAACGATTTCCTTGAGGTAAAGTGATGCTAGGGATGAGGCAGTCCTTTTACTTTTGACAGGTAAAAAGTGGGCGCTTTTAGTAAGCCTATCCACTATTACCCAAATGCTAGTGTTGCCTCTCCTAGACCTAGGCAGCCCATCGATGAAGTCCATTGAGATGCTATCCCACTTCCACTGCGGGACCTCCATAGGATGTAGTAGTCCGCCAGGCTTTTTCTGTTCCGCCTTAACCTGTTGGCACACCATACATTTAGAAACGAATTCTGCCACGTCCTTTTTCATGCCATTCCAAAAGAAAGTCCTTTTTATGTCTTTGTACATTTTATCCCCGCCTGGGTGTATCGTCATCTTGGAGTGATGTGCTTCCTCGAGAACCTTCTTTATTAAATCGTTTGTCTGTGGGACGCATAGTCTTCCGTCTCGCCTTAGCAAACCCTTATCGTCGATGGAGTATCTGTTGAGGTGACTTGAAGTCTCACCCCTAATTAGCCTATCAATTATTTCCACAAGTTGAGGGTCTTCGCGTTGTGCTGTCCCTACTGAATCCACTAAAGTTGGGCACACTTCGAGAGATGCTAGCAAGCCTGGTACGAAATCGGAGGAAGGCCTAAAGTCGAAGCTGGCTATAAACTCTAGGCTTTGTCTTTCAACAAACAACGGGCTTAGGGTCAATTTCTTTCGGCTCAACGCGTCTGCCACTACGTTGCCTTTGCCCGGAGTGTAGGAGATTTCGAAATCGTACGAGGCAAGAAACTCCATCCATCTTTGTTGCCTCAAGTTAAGATCCTTCTGCGATAAAAGATATTTCAACGATTTATGGTCAGTGTAAAGTTCGAACTTCTCACCTAGGAGATAGTGTCGCCAAGACTTGAGTGCAAAGACGATGGCGGCTAACTCAAGATCGTGGGTTGGGTAGTTCTTTTCGTGCACCTTCAACTGCCTCCCGCCATAAGCTACTACCCTTCCTTCTTGCATTAAGACGGCGCCTAGCCCTGTCCCACATGCATCCGTATAAACAGTGAACATCTTACTCCCATCTGGCAGCGTCAAAACTGGGGCTGTTGTGAGAGCCCTTTTTAGTCGTTGGAAAGCAAACTCGCAATCCAAGTTCCAATTGAACACTAGATTCTTCTTAGTTAATTTCGTGAGCGGAGCTGAGATTTTCGCAAAATCCCTTATAAACTTTCGATAGAAACCCGCTAGTCCTAGAAAGCTTCGCACCTCAGTTGCATTCCTTGGTGTCTTCCAATCCTGTACCGCCACTACCTTAGCAGGGTCCACTGCTAACCCATGTTTGGATACTATGTGCCCAAGGAACCTCACCTCTTCTCTCCAAAAGTGGCATTTGGAGAATTTGGCTTTTAGTTGATGGACTCGCAAAGTTTCCATGATTGCCCTTAAGTGTTGAGCATGTTCCTCTTCACTCTTTGAGAAGATAAGGATATCATCTACGAAGACCACTACGAATTTGTTGAGGAAATCTCTAAACACCCTACTCATCAGGTCCACGAAGTACGCAGTGCATTTGTCAAGCCGAAAGGCATGACAAGCCATTCAAAGAAGCCGTCTGGGGTTCTGAACGCCGTTTTATCGATGCTATCTTCAGCCACCCTTAGCTGATGAAAACCGGTTGCTAAATCGAGTTGGGAGAAAACAGACGCTCCTACAAGCTGGTCAAATAAATCGTCAATTCTAGGGAGAGGATGCCTATTCTTTTTCGTTAGCTTGTTGAGCTCCCTATAGTCAACACATAGACGGAGTGAACCATCCGCCTTTGTAGCGAACACCACCAGAGCGCCCCATTCTGAAATGCTCCTCCTAATGAACCCCTTTTCTAGAAGCTCTTTAATCTGTTTACTGAGATCTTTCCTTTCTCGTGGAGCCATATGTCTAACGGGCAACGCAACGGGCTTTGCATTATCTACAAGATATATGCGGAAGTCTATTTCCCGCTTCGGAGGCAAGCCCTTCACCTCTTCAAAGACATCCGGATATTCCCGGACCACTCTAACTGATTGCAAATTTTCAACAGAGGCATCTAGCGATTCAAGATAACTAAGCATAACCGCATACGAGGGATTACAAGAAATTTCCAAAGTATTACCGAGCTGGGTTAGGAGCCTAACAACCCTTTTCTCACAATCAAGGATGGCCCCATTACTGGATAGCCAATCCATACCCAAAATCAAACCATACCCCGAAAAGCCCAAAACAAAGGCACTACATTGAAATTCAACACTTAGAATAGAAATTTTCAAATCCAAACAGATTATAGACAAATGAGCTGGGCCCCCAATTGGGTTTGAAACAATTAAGGGGTCCTCTACCATACTAGTTTTTAGGTGCAGAGATTCTACTAAAGCAGACGAGATAAAGGAGTGTGATGCGCCGGAATCAAATAAAGTGCGAACGGGGTGATCATAAAGATAAACTACGCTTTCTACAGAAGTATTTATACCTCGCTGTTGCAGAGGTGGCGCTTCTAGCACATGAACCTGTGCCCCTGGGGTGGATCCAGCGCCCTGCCCCTGTCCTCGTTTCTTTGGGCAGTCCTTAGCCCTGTGGCCTGTCTGACCGCATGAAAAGCACCCACCATTCTCCTTGGCCTTCTTTTTCCGGCAGTCCTTTACTAAGTGCCCCACTTTGCCACAGAAATTGCACTTCCTCTTCTCTTTGTTGCCTTTTCCGCCTTTCTTAAAGTCCGCCTTCTTAGGCTGCAAACCCTCTTTCTTCTTGCCCTTATCCTCTTCATTTAGCAATGCCATTTGCACCAATCTTTCATACGTGGCTCCCATGGGTATATGGGTCATGGCCAAACTGTGTAATGGCTCATTTAACCCTTTGACGAAACGGAGAGCCTTCTTGTGCGGGGTGTTGACTAGGTCAAGCCCAAACCTAGCCAGCTCATCGAACTGATTCACATATTCTCTGACAGTCTTGTCCCCTTGCTTAAGAAATAAGAATTTTTCCAACTGCAAACTTCTTTCTGCATCTGAGAGAAATTTAGTCTCAAACCTTGCCCTAAAGTCCTCCCATGTCTCCACTGGTCTTTCAGCATTAGTGACTTCCCACCAGTAGGAAGCCTCGCCCTTCAATAGCCACACCGCCAGTTGTACTTTTTGTCTATCTTCTACCTCAAAGATGATGAATAGGTCCTCAGTTTCTTTCAGCCAATTCCTAGCTGCTACGAAGGACTCAGTTCCATGGAAATCCCTTCCTCCCATAGCTTTAAAATCTTTGCATATCTTAGCAAGCGTGTTTCCCCGAGGAGGAGGTGGAGGAAAAGGTGCTGCTGCAGCTGGATGATTTCCTTCAGCTGGGGGAGGAGGAATGGTAGGACCTGGCTGAGTGGCCCTTGCTTCTAAGAACCGTCTAAACCAACCAGGTATTGGTACCCCTTCCGGCAAGTTAAGTTCTTGGGACATGCTGAAACAAAAAGGATAGATTTAAAACGAAGGATAAGAGATAGTACCTATGGCTTTGGGGAGTGGACTTTGCCTTTTAGAATAAAATAATATTTTTCTTTTAAAAATGCTTCTTTAAATTTCCTTTTTGAAAATAATTTTTCCAAAACTTTTTATCTTATCTGGTAAACCTATGCTCTGATACCAAGTGAAACACCCCACCTCCGTTAGGGTCACTCTCAAAGGGAATGCCCTAATTTTGGTGGAGGTTTATAAGTATAAGTCACAGATATACAAGACAGATATAGGAACACATATTTGTAAACAGCGGAAGAACAACAAATTTTATTTCATAAAGTCAAATACGTGTTACAACAACATCCTTTCCAAAAACATAACACTTTCATAATCTGTCTTGAGTACATTATTTAAAGAAGCATAAATAAAACATAGATAAACTGCAAAAGCCCCATAGTGGATTGTCCAAAGCCATAGTTCAAAACAGGAAAGTCCAAGCAATACATTTCTCTTCTTCAAGCTGGATGTTGAGGTAGGTCAAGCTGCTGTGTTCCCTCCCTGAGGACCTTGGGGGTGGGGGGGGGGGAAACGGAAGAAAGAAGACGAAAGAAAAGTAGAGTCAGACATAAAGCCTGAGTAAGTCTAGTACTATTTTGTCTATGAATAAAGAACTGGGTATGATAAGTATAAAAAAGAAGTGGGCATGCATTATAAACTTGGTTAAGTTGTCTAGGGTCGAATAATACTATCGTACCCCATGTTGATCTCTGAACCCATATACTAGTTTCCAATTTGCACCCCATAATCAGGGTGATGTGATCCATTCAATGATGACCGGCTCCTACTCGCATAGTTACATGTGTCTTACGGCCCCCGATGTTGTAGTTACCTATGCTGGTCCCACCATGGGGTGTATCAAGTCCCATAGTGGCAACCCGACACAACCTTAGAGTGCACAGGTATGCTACTGGTGTCCAGTGCCTTATTTTTCTGCGCCGGAGTGTGTGCACGCCCGCACTCCGTTAGAACCTACACTGCTACACCACCGCCGTCGCTTTGACCTCTTACAATCAGCCCAGTAATCGTGCCCCACCCTGCCTAGTTTCAGGGTATCATGATACACCTTTTAGGGTTACTGCTGAAAAGGGTCCCCCGTTACTAGGTTTTCTATCTCTAGCCAACATGCTAAGTTGGTTAAGTGTTTCTAACCTAACCCCCACCAGTCCGTTTAGTTTAGCATGTTCCATTTTGATTAAGTCTTTAGTCCACTTAATCCTAACAATCCTGACTCAGCCTTAATTGTCTTATTAAGGCCCTGACCTCTCACATTAGACAGGTATTGTTGTGGCTGCCTGTTGCCGGTTGGTTCCGGGCAGTCTTACGCCACAACTCAGTCTAACCTCGGGTCCTTGCTGGGCTCCATGTTTAACCTCTCACATTGGATAGGTATTGTTGTGACTACTGGACAGCCGGGCGGTTCCGGGCAGGTTTACATCACAACTCAATCCAACCTCGGGTTAAACACATCGTATTTTCTACATTTACATATCTTGTCATTCTTCTTTATTTATATGTAAATATTTGCGGCCCATTATTAAGTTAATGGTGTAAAGGTTATACCAATCACGGGCCCAACCCATACTTGAATTTGGGCCCTTCTATTTTATATTTTCATTCATTAATTAATTTTAACCCAACGTTATTTTCCCCCGTTTTACACGTCCGTTCATATATATTGGGCTTAGCCTTTTAAAGCCCAATTTAGCCATGCGAAAAGGGGAGGCTTAAAGCGTGATTACATACACAAAGAGGGGAAGGTGAGCGTATGAACTTGCAATATGACGATGGGAATACAAAATAGAAACTGGTGTACTTGCATAGTAGTGACATATACTTTGGTCATAAAACATAGGTGACATGAATCAAAGCATGTGAACTTGTAATTGAGATATCATTATTGACACATGAACCTATATTTTTATTTAGGCATAATGTCAAGCATAAGCATGGCATAAATACTTCTAGCATAAACATGGCATAATGTCAAACATAAGCATGGCATAAATACTTCTAGCATAAACATGGCATAATGTCAAACATAAGCATGACATAAATACTTCTAGCATAAACATGGCATAATGTCAAACATAAGCATGGCATAAATACTTCTAGCATAAACATGGCATAATGTCAAACATAAGCATGGCATAAATACTTCTAATCATGGTGTTTGCTTTAAACTTGCAAAAAGGGATTTTTGAGTCTAACCTAGCCATGTCTCACATATGTCATCATATAATCCTTTTAAACAAGATAGACTTAATCATAGATTTCAATTATGCCAAATATCATTCATAGCCTAGCCATATTCATAAGTTTTGCAAAAGCATGACTTAATACATGGATTATGGTGTCAAAATTCCAACATAGTTTCATATGAACTATAACAACCAAACTTGTTTCAATTACTTGCAAAATGATTTATGCACAAAAATATACATCATGACGACATAATAACAAAGCCCCAAACTTGCATGAATTTCACTCAACTACATACATGTAGCTTCAACATAGATTACATAATTTGCGCAATATTCCAAACGTATATTTGCATAGAACTACCGCATGTAGTTCTTTATAATGAATAACATAATTTTGCACAAATATGAACTACTTTATTATCCCAATTCAAGCATACAAATCAATACAATTGTTTATTCATACCAAAGTAATACTCTACTTACAATGGTTGCGGCGAATTCTCAAATTAAGAGATATGATTCCTTTGTTGAATTGATTGGCTTTAGGTTGCTTGAATTGCTTTAGGCTTTAGAACTTTTTTCTAATTCTCTCTCTAGTCGGCGGCTACTCTTAGTCGTTCCTCAGCAACATGGCGGCTATGTTCTTAATTTGAATGAATAGATTAGGGTTTAGTCTAGGGTTGTTTATATAGAGGTTAGGAATTGATTAGGACCATTGATGTTGCTAGGTTAGATCGTAGCCATTCATTAGATAGAGAGGCCAATTAGAACCCGCCACCTAGCCCTAATGACAAAGCAGACCACAGAAATTCGACCAAACAAAGACCTGGCCAGCCAGGTTGACTGGGCTCGACCAGGTCGACACCCCTGTCGACAGGGCTGTCGATAGCCCTGTCGACATGGGTAGCCCAGGTCGACAGCCCAGTCGACCTGGGTGGCCTAGGCGGGTGTTTATCCGCCCTGTCCCACTGGGCCCGATTTTTAATTATTTTATTCTGTTTGAATTTTAAATTTAATTCAAAACTTCCGAAAGCCATATCTTCTTCATACGGACTCCGTTTTTCGAAAACTCGGACTCTATTTCGCGTATTTTTCCGAGACGAACGCAATGGCGTATCCCGTTTCCCTTAGTTCTTTGATTTCAGATTAATTATACTTTAATTTGCTAATTTCATAGTTATAGAATTTTCGGGGTGTTACACTTGGGTGCCCAAATTTATACGAGCAGTCAAGTAGTCGGGATTTTACAGATTCACTTGAAGGAGCTCGAAGCAGGAGGCTTCATCAATTAACTAAAGACTATCATATTTTCCGCTGTGTATTATGTTCGTATCTGGAAACAGGTGTTTATAACTGTTCCAGAAATAGCTGTTGTGCTCTGATGATGGTATGTAAAGTTACTGAATTATATTGCAAAGTTTATGTTATCTAATATATTTTATTCGTTCTGTTGTGAGTTTGTGATTTTTGTTTCTTCTATTCTAATATTTCTTTCTTTCTATTTCTCATCCTCTAACTTCTTTCTAATAATGATTCGTATTTCTGTGCAATTTGGATTGGACGTGTGGTATTATTAGTCGACTCAAGTGTACGGAAATTCGGGCCATTAGATTAACTTTCTGAATGATGGAGCCAGATTCCATAGGAATCTCATCAAACAAAGCCTTGTTACGCAAGCACCAAAGATGCCAACATATCAGGCAAGGAATAAGATGGAAAAGGAAAGATTGAAAAGTCTTCTTGGTCGATCCATCTTACCATAGGTGAAACGCCCCACTTCCGTTAAGGTCACTCACAAAAGGAATGCCTTAACTTCGGTGGAGGTTTATAACTAAAAGTCATAGATAAAACACAAGACAGATATAAACACATATATATGAGCAGCGGAAAACAAACAGACTTTCATTTCATAAATACGTGTTCATACAGAACATTTCCATAGTTGCCTCAAAACAAACTTCCAATTATTACAACCATAATACTGTCTTGATTATTAAAACTTAAAGAAGCAC
This sequence comes from Allium sativum, assembly GCA_030737875.1. Classification (NCBI taxonomy): domain Eukaryota; kingdom Viridiplantae; phylum Streptophyta; class Magnoliopsida; order Asparagales; family Amaryllidaceae; genus Allium; species Allium sativum. The sequence continues at coordinate 441,276,654 of CM060910.1, read as the reverse complement.
AAAACATAGTTAAAACTGCATAAATCCCCATGGAATGTCCAAAGCCATAGCCCAAACGAAAGAGATCCAAGCAATACATTCTCTCTCTTCAAGCTGGATGAAAAATCTGTCTAAGCTGAGGTGTTTCCTCCCTGTGGACCTGAGGGGCGGGGGGAACGGAAGAAAAGAAAGCGAAAGGAAAATGGGTCAGACATAAGTCTTGTAAGTCTAGTTATAATTCTAGCATGAGAACAATAAAAAGGTCATGACTTGCATAAACTGAGAACAGGACAATACCAGAATATAAGACAAGATATGGCAGGGAATACCAACTATACTAAACGCACTCACTATTTCTTCTTTGCACCTACTAGCCAGCCTAACTAGCACCACGTGTTCATGACAAGGTGATCCCTTATTCGATCGGCTCTTACTCGCAATGTTCTCTTCCTGTGTCTTACAGCCCCATATGATTATAGATACCTATGCTGGTCCCATCATGGGGTGTATCAAGTCCCAAGGTGGCGGCCCGACACAATTCTAGAATGTATATGTTAAACTACTGATGCCCAGTGTCCTGTTTGTCTGCTCCGAAGTGTGTGCACGCCCGCACTACGTTAGAACCCACACTGCTGCACCAACCGTCGTCGCTTTTGACCGCTTACAATCAGCCCAGTAACCGTGCCCTACCCTGCCTAGTTTCAGGGTACCATGATACCTGATTGGGTTACTGCTGAAATGGGTCCCCGTTACTAGGGTTTTCTAGTCAAACATGTTAAGTGGTTAAGTGTCTGTATTAACCTAACCCCCACCCATCAGTTTAATTAACATGTTGAATTGGTTAAGTGTTTTAGTTAACTTAACCTTACCATCCTGACTTGTCTGTCCTTAGCTTTAATTAATTAAAGCACCAACCACTCACATTAGACAGGTATTGTTACGGTTACTAGATGTGTCGGTCCATTCCGGGCAGGTTTACACCGTAACTCAGTCTAACCTCGGGTCCTTATTGGGCTCAATGCCTTAACCTCCCACATTGGATAGGTATTGTTGTGATTACTGGACAGCCAGGCGGGTCCGGGCAAGTTTACATCACAACTCAATCCAACCTCGGGTTAAGCATATTCTTCTAAATTTACATATTTGTCTCTTTTACTTGTTATATGTAAATTTGTTAACAATTAAATGTTATATCCCACTATCCAAGTTCATCATTTTTAGGTACATGATTTATACCGTTTCATGCCATAAATTACCTATGTGATTTTTCAACAATTATGTCAAGTTTCCTATAATTACCAATTTTTTCCAATGTTACCCCATCTAAATATTAGGCTAACAATCTTAGCCTAATTTTCGTCTTCATGATTTTTGACATATAATATTAGGCTAACAACTCAGCCTAATTTAGCGTACAAAAAATTGGCATAAAGAAATTCATTAACATGAACATGACATAGGTGTAAACTTGGCATTTTCGGCATAATCAATATGAACATCATAGGTGTGAACTTGCAAAATAGTCAACATGAATATCATAGGTGTGAACTTGCAGCATAGACTAAATTAACATATATATGTGAATTTGCAACATAGACTAAATCAACTTATATATATGTGAATTTGCAACATAGGCTAAATCAACTTACATATATGTGAATTTATGACATAGACTAAATCATCTTACATATATGTGAATTTCCAAATCAATCACGAACATATGAATAAGTGTGAACTTGCAATATGACATAGGTTTAACATATACACATAAACATGTAGATCTAATATTTGGCCACATATGTGATATGATTTTACAACCTGAAACTTGCATAACATGATGAACTACACAACTTGTCATAACAGGTTATACTCCAAGTTCATATACATATGAATAGGCTTATCCATTAATTTCCAATCCAACATGATAATAAAATAGAACCACAGACATAGATCAATATCATTCAATTCCACATAATAAACATTGTTCTATTATCAATTTATTTCCAAGGCATGACATTAATTTTGATTCGCATCCCAAAACATAACTAAACTTACAACGAACGACGAACTTGAGTTCTGGATTCTGAGTTCTGAATTTGCAATTCTTTCCTTTGGGTAGATAAACGTTGTTTGAATCTTGTTTTTGAATTCGATTTGTTCGTCTCTAAGCTTTCTCCAACTGACGGCTACTCTTAGTTTCCTCCCGGCAGCATGGCGGCTCTAGCTCTATTTTATTTGTGTGAATTTAGGTTGAGTGTTGGGTTGTATTTATAGAATTTCAGATTGATTTGAGCCGTCGGATGATCATAGGGTGAATCCATACCATACACACCAAGAGGAGCCAATCAGAAAGTGACAAATCAACCCTAGTGACACACCAGAACATAGAAAATCGCTCAGAACCCGACCAGGCCAGCCAAGACTTGACCAGGTCGACCCCCTGGTCGACCTGGGTCCTGGGCGGGAAAATTCCCGCCCATCCCAGTTTGGGTCTGTTTTCGAATTTTGGGCTGTTTGAAATTTAAATTGAATTCTGAAACTTCTTCATACGGAGTCCAATTTACACAAAATCGGACTCTATCTCAAGCTGAATTCCGAGATGAACGCAACGGCGTAACCCGTTTCCCTTAATTCTTTCATTTAGAATTAATTATACTTTAATTTGTCAATTTATTGTTAATAGAAAATTCAGGGTGTTACATTCTCCCCTCCTTAAAGGATTTCGTCCCCGAAATCTTCAAGTCTAGAAAAACGTATATCCTAACATCCAACCGTCCATCTACTCAACCAACGAACACAGGCGTCCATTGTCCTTAAAAGGCTTCTAATGCTTCATGATCATATGCATAGTGTGTGTATATGTCCTTATCTAATGCAAAATTAGGCGGTCTACTGATTCAGTTGACCTCCTTAATGCGAATCATGTAAGTGTCATGAATCCATTATGTATGCAAATTTTTCCCTACTCATAATTCTACATGAGTGCGCAACCATTCATACAAATGCGACATCCATATGACAACATATCAAGTTTCAACCACATACAAATATGAATACATATATGCAATATGGACGTGACTGAGCCGATCTAATACCTAGGGTGTGTGTATGTAATAACCCGGAAATTCTGAACCAGTTTAAAATTTTTATTTTGGCAATTTTAGCGAATTTTGAATATTTAAAATAGAATTATTTTAAATAATATCGACGAGAAATTTATTTCGAATATAGAAATCGAACGTATATATTGTATATGTCATCGTTAGAATATAAATAATTATATATAATTATAAATAGAATTGAAAATGGCGCGGTAGTTCGATAATTCGATTTCAAACTTCAATTGAACATACCGGGTGCAAAACAATCCGTATTTTAGTGAAACAAAAAACATTAGGATCTATTTTAGAATATCTTTCCAACGAATCCGAAAAATCGAGATTTCATAGCGGGAATCAAAAGATATGTCCAGTTGAAAATTTTGAATAGTCGCTATGGAATTCAGGCCCTTAAAAATGGAAATTTTGCAAACGACCTCGGATTTCGACGAAACCACTTTTGTTGGGTCCATGATGTCAAATTATAGATAGGTTTCAAATTTCATAATTTTTCGATTCAATATGTGAGCGTGGCAAAGGAAAACGCGTTTGACCAGTTTCAATTGATTTTAATCGACTGGAAAATGGCCATTTTTCAGACGGTCTCAGAATTCGATGAAACTAGTTTTGTTAGGACCGTATCGTCAATACGAAGCTAGAAAATATTTTTCTGGAATTTTTCTTGTTAGTATGTGACCCCGGTAAATTGAAATGCGTGTTCAAATTCAATATATAGAAGTATATGTTGATTTTGACAAAAACTGATTGTAACAGCCGAATCAGCTTACCATACATATCCCATTGTGTTCGGAATGGGGGTAATTAGCTATGGACGACAGGCGGTGGGCCTCGTTTCGAGGTCGAAATAAAAAGTGAACTTTTTGGTAAATAAAATAATTAAATAAATTAAAAATAAACTTTCTCTCCCCTCTCCTTTATCTTTCTCTGCCCCCCCTTCCGTTCAAAATCATTTTTCAGAAAAAAAAAGAGAAAGAAAGCGGAGAGGAGCATCGCCCCTCCCCTTAAACCGCCGCCACCTCGAAGCGACACCCCCCTCCTCGTCAGATCGGAGACCCCCCCCCCCCCAAGCGCCAGAGGCGAAGCGATACCCCCCCCAATCGATTGATGCGCCACCTCCGAAGACCCCCCCTTTTTTCTGCCTCGCGCCGACCCCTTCCCCCCCGAAACCCCCTGCCTCGACCACAGCGACACCCCCCCTCCGACATTGAACGCTGCTCTTCCCCCTTCTATTTCTATGTAAGTCTTTATTTTATTTTTCTATTTTCAGTTACCATTTTATTTGATTTTAAAACTGAATTTATTCGATAGGAAAATTAGCAATAGAATTTTCATTCGATCGGAGAGTTAAAAATATGATTTTTATATTTTTAAAGTGTTAAAAATATAATCTTTATTAAGTAGAAGATGTAAAAATATGATTTTTGTTTAGGTAGAGAATTAAAAATATAATTTTTACATGATAGGAATATTAAAAATATCATCTTTGTATATGTAGCGAAATAAAAATCTGATTTTTGTTATATATACGTTTAAATAAAGAGGTGATTTTTATAGTGATGAAATCTTTATATTTGAAAAGGCGAAATCTTTTTATATAGTAGCGTTGTAAAAATAGAATTTTTATCAATATAGTAGCGATAAAAATTCGATTTTTACATTAAAGAAACAGCGATAAAAATTTGATTTTTACATATGGAGTAGAAAGTAAAAATTCGATTTTTATATATTGAATAGCGAAGTAAAAATTCGATTTTTATATATTGAATAGCGTAATAAAAATTAGATTTTTATATATTGAATAGCATAGTGAAAATTCGATTTTTATATATTGAATAGCGAAGTGAAAATTCTATTTTTACATACGTAGAGAATACGGGCAATGAAGATTTCTATCAATGAAGAGTCGTGGTATTGGCTAGCTATTGGTGAGAATTTCTCACCTTTCAATTTCTTTTTCTAGTTGTATATATATACTAGGATGCAGACGGTGTTTAGTAGCACCCGACACCCGTCATCCACAGACAATGGATGGCTTGTTTGTTAAAATTGTTTGATTGTGTAGTTGGTTAGATTATTTGGTTCGAATTAAATTGTTTGGTAAAATGTAATGGATTTGATTGATGTGTGAATGGCGTGGGCCTTCACTAGACCGGGGATAAGGCTAGGCCTCGTCCCGTTTCTAGTATCGTGCCGTTATGCCGCCGAAATTTTCTAAAATAAGTTAGAAAAATAAAAATATCATTTTATTTAAAGAATGAACTGAATAGAAATTCATATGTTAAAATAAAATGTTTATCGTTAAAAATATAATTTTTAACGTGAAGTGAATAAAATAAAATATTCATCTACAAACCGGACGGTTTGTTTATGTACACCTATTTGGAGGACATTGATTGGGACGATAAATTTTACACATCGCCCAACTGCACAAATAAAATTTGTGTTTGATTGTTTGAAACCCCACACGGGTGTTGGGATGAAATTTGAAGTTCACTCATCCTGATTGATTAAATATGTCGATCGATTGATTGACAGGCTGGTATAAGCGTTAGATATCTATATATGATGCTTATACAGTGTAGTGCACTTTGGTTGATGGTTGATTATTTTTCAATGCTATTATATACGTGTGATGTATGAAAATCCATATAATTAACATTATATGGTGATTGTTTGGGCCTCATTCCAATTTGAAAAATAAAGAATATTATAAAATAAAGGTTCATGTGTTGACAGTACTCATCCGTTGAGATTAGTCATGTGTTGAACGAAATATTTGAAATAGAAATATTTGAAAAAGAAATATTTGAAATAGAAATATTTGAAAAAGAAATATTTGAAATAGAAATATTTGAAAAAGAAATATTTGAAATAGAATATTAGAAAATAGAAATACCTGAAGCCGTGTTGATTAGATTGACGCCATTTTGATGTGAACGATATTTATATCGATTTTACTCATTTTAAAATGAGTATTGAAAAGTGATTTCGTAATCGAATATTTTGAAATGAGAAATGAATTGAATATAAAGCGATTTTGAGATGAATTGAATACGAAACGATTTCGAAATGAATTGAATATAAAACGATTTGAAATGAATTGAATATAAAACGATTTGAAATGAATTGAATATAAAGAGATTTTGAAATGAATTGAATATGAAACGATTTCGAAATGAATTGAATATGAAACGATTTCGAAATGAATTGAATATAAAGCGATTTTGAAATGAATTGAATATAAGCTATTTTGAAATGAACTGAATATAAAACGATTTTGAAATGAATTGAATATAAAACGATTTCGAAATGAATTGAATATAAAACGATTTCGAATTGAATTGAATAGAAAACAAATTTGATTTCAATTGAATATATAACGAATTTGATTTGAATTGAATAGAAAACCAATTTGAATTCGAATTGAATAGAAAACGAATTGAATTCAAATTGAATAGAAAACGAATTGAATTTGAATTGAATAGAAAACGAAATGAATGCGAATCGAATTAAAAATCGATTTGAATTGAAATCAAATAGAAATGAAAGTAAAAAGGATTTATAATAGGAAATTCAATTTTGATTTGAATTTGAAGTAAAGGTTGAAAATGTTTTTGAAACGAATTCAAAACTATTTATATAATTCGATTTAAATAGTAATCGACGAAATATATATTATATATATAATATAATGGCCTGAATAGAACGCGCCGCGCCACGGTAGTTCGTGAATTTCGACCATTTATTTCAAACGGACATTACGGGAGATCCGAACGTCGGACTCTCCTAAACCTGGAACCGTTGGGTTCGTATCGAAAAGAGCTTTCTAACGAATATTAGAAATATGAAATCTAATGGTTGGATTTGGAGATACGTCCAAATCAAATTGGGAAAAGGTCGCTGTAAGTGCAGTTCGATGGCCATTAATGAAAATCGACTGTACGGGCCTTGATAAAATTATTAAAAATATCAATAATTTGTGTAAAATCATAAGAAATGATTTGGGAAAATTTGGGATGAAAAACTCCATACTTGAAAAGATAAAAATAGATTTTTATCGAAATGAACTAGTTTTGAACTGAAATTTAAAACCCGTTTATTTTTTAATAAATAAATTGGATTTGAAATGGGTTTGAAATAGAATTGATTTGTGGGTTTATCGTGAGCAGTGTTTTAAATAACACCAGTTCTTTAACCCGATAATAAATAGAATGTGATTCGGGTTTGTCGTGAACTGTGTTTTAAAAGACATTAGTTCTTTAACCCAATAAAAGGAGTTTTAATGAATCTTCAATTAAATTGAAATGTGGATTGATAATTTAAATTATCAACTTTAGAAAATGAGCGAGGATGGAGTATCACCAGTTTTGCTCCAAAGCGATAGTTAAATCTTTAATTAGATTTGAACGTGAAATGGTAATTAATTTTACCGATAACACCGTGGTGTTAGATATGGAGTATTACCAGTTTTGCTTCATGGGATGAATAGGTTGGGATTGGGAAATAAAATAAATAATTACTTCGATGTAGTTCGCTAATCTCGACTAGTTTGAAAAACCATAATTTGGTTTAAAATGCCATCCAAAGGAAGATTAAAGGACAAATTTGAAAGAATTTATCTTGGATAAAATTAATGGGAACCTTTCCCTAAAAATGTGATTTTGTGAATAAAAGAATATTCTAAATTGGAATGAGGCGTATGTTGTGTTTGTGTAACATTTGTTTTTAATATACGCGGGTTGTTCGGAAAGTCCGGGTTTATACCCATTCTGAATAACCCATTCGACGATAAGTCGAAGATGAAGACGGTGGTTGAAGACCGGAAGTCTTCACATCATTTGGATAATTACTGACGATCCTGATTGGGCTGTACACCCAAGAGGATGGAAATAGTTGGTGGTCGTCCAGACGTACTTGGGGATCGATGGATATGCGAGGAAAGTGCCTCCGGTTTCGTTCAGACCCAGAACGAACTTGTAAATGGATTGTGTGTCTGACATTGGATTTTATTCTGTGTTGATTGATTTCTGTTAAATATATATCTATTTGGCGGTGGAGAATTTATTCTCTTGCTTAACGCCCTTCTCTGAGACGTACGAGCTTAGAGGTTATATATTGATAGATATCGATCGCATGGCATGAATTGCCTGTGTGGCACGCTGAGTTGCATAGATCAAGGCTTTTGTTGAAAAGCAAAGTCTTGTGGTTGATGATCAAAGCACGGCCTACGTGACAGCTTTGTGTATAACGTGAATTCGCGAGCCTCACACCTCGGTATGAGTCAAAAACGGGATACAGACCGCTGGGAGAGCACGACGTTTCTTTCTAGCTTTGGTGTTGTCAGTGACTTACCAGCCCTGACATTTATATACTTTTCACCTATGTGGTTGTTGGATGCAAGGCGCCTCGATTATAGGTCTGTAAGGACCGGAAAATGTGTGTTCAGGCATAACTAATCCTCTAACGTAAGTGAGGACCGGCCCAGCCGATTCCAGGGTTACCCAAAGTGCGTAGTCCTGAGGCATTTGCTAGAATGTCTCGAAGCGGAGAGGAGCTTGCCCCTTGCCTCGACTCATGACGGAAATCCAATTTCCAATACGTGTATTGCGGTTTTAATTATAGAACTAGTATGGCAACATGATAGATGGTGCCCATGCCGCCTATGATTGATATTTATGATTTGAATTGTTTTGACACTATACACTTATTATAGTATCAAATGATTTGTTTTAAACGTACCAAGCTTGTTTGGCTAGTATAAGGGAAAACCCTATCCTCCAGCTTGCGTTGCATTGTGTGATGGGACCTGGGTCTTATAATAGCTTCATTTTTCGAAAAAGCATTGCGCCGTTTATTCTATGCACTGGTATTCTTGGGAGGAAACCCGTTCCGTGTTATACGGCGTGGTCCCTTGAATTACTCTCTTTTAAAGTAAAGCTTTAAATAACTGTTTTAGTTCTCACACCAGTCACATGACTGACCTGGAGTTTATTGTTTTAACCTAAACTCTGGGTGCCCCTATTTTCTACACGGGCAACTTGTAGTTTTGGTTTTGCAGATTGATATTCACAGGATCCTGGTTTACAGCTGGAATGATATCCGGAAAGCTCTGTATCCGTATATCACCTTCAGTTGTGCTTTGTATTATTTTCCGCTGCTATGTAATTTATTGTAATCTCTGATATTTGTCGAATGTAATGTATTCATTTATACTCTGTATATTCTTGTGTCTGATGGAATTGTTGTAATAGCAATGAAATGTTCTTCCGTTTGCGTTCTGATTTGTCCTGTTCTCAAACGATCAGGGGTTTCGAACGGTCTAGATCAGTTTAACGACTGATTCAGATCGAGCGAAATTCCTTGCCGTCACATTTGGTATTAGAGCTTTGGTTTACCGAGCTCGAGAACAAGACGCATTAGAACCATACGAAAGAATTCATCAGATATTGGATTAGTAATATCCAATTAGAATGACTCGTTAGAGATAGGATCAGTAGTATCCTAGAACGAGTGTGAAGAGTATATTTTTCGAATGAAAACAACTTTGTTTTGAAATTTAAATCGTTTTATACGTATTTGAATATTTACTTACTTTGAATTTGGACAATCTAGTATATAAAGGTTTTGCATATACGTGTCATGAACGTATATTCGAAATTTTAATATATTAGATAGATATAGAGTCACACTCTAGTCGCCCGGACATGGTCCTGATGATGAAGTAAACCATCACCAGTATTTATTTTCGTGTTTCGAAGGTGTGATATCTATATATTTCCATTAGACTGGTGTGAGAACCAAAACTTATATAGCTAGAACACATTGTTGTGAATTGGCATCAAAAACATGATTTTCAGTATATATATCAAATTATGAATTTGAAACTCTAATTCACTAATTGATTGATGTTTGTGTTGTTTGTCTATTTGTTTGATAATTTTGAACCATTATGCCTAATTGAACCAAATATTGAATTGTATTGAAAATTGGTCGCATTTGTTTGCATATACATGTGCTTACATTGAACAGGTCATAGCAAGGAGGCTAGGGCAGAGAAAAAAATTTGTTTGCCCGACAAATAGGTACATGTTTATTATATAATTTACTGTTTTGTTTGGGTGATGATGATTTTATGAGCCTATTAGCTAGCCGCTTGGCTTTTTCTTTTTCTTTTTGAGATCAGAAGGCCTATATGGCTATTTTGGGATTTTCCCGTGGCTCCCGGTGCAGGGGAGGTTATGGCAAAAAATTTTGAAAATTTAGGGTGTTAGCCAAATTTTTGAAGAATTTGAGAATTCTCAGAAACTGAAAAGTTAGAGAATGGAAGCCAGATCGAACGTAGAGTTGATTAATCAAACCACTTTCGACTTTGTTCCTTTTCGGGGATGAAAAGTTTTAAGTGGGGGAGATTGTAATAACCCGGAAATTCTGAACCAATTTAAAATTTTTATTTTGGCAATTTTAGCGAATTTTGAATATTTAAAATAGAATTATTTTAAATAATATCGACGAGAAATTTATTTCGAATATAGAAATCGAACGTATATATTATTTACGTCGTTGTTAGAATATAAATAATTATATATAATTATAAATAGAATTGAAAATGGCGCGGTAGTTCGATAATTCGATTTCAAACTTCAATTGAACATACTGGGTGCAAAACAATCCGGATTTTAGTGAAACCAAAAACATTAGGATCTATTTTAGAATATCTTTCCAACGAATCCGAAAAATCGAGATTTCATAGCGGGAATCAAAAGATATGTCCTGTTGAAAATTATGAATAGTCACTATGGAATTCAGGCCCTTAAAAATGGAAATTTTGCAAACGACCTCGGATTTCGACGAAACCACTTTTGTTGGGTCAGTGATGTCAAATTATTGCTAGGTTTCAAATTTCATAATTTTTCGATTCAATATGTGAGCGTGGCAAAGGAAAACGCGTTTGACCAGTTTTAGTTGATTTTAACCGACTGGAAAATGGCCATTTTCCAGACGGTCTCAGAATTCGACAAAACTAGTTTTGTTAGGACCGTATCGTCGATACGAAGCTAGAAAATATTTTTCTGGAATTTTTCTTGTTAGTATGTGACCCCGGTAAATTGAAATGCGTGTTTAAATTCAATATATAGAAGTATATGTTGATTTTGACAAAAACTGATTGTAACAGCCGAATCAGCTTACGATACATATCCCATTGTGTTTGGAATGGGGGTAATTAGCTATGGACGACAGGCGGTGGGCCTCGTTTCGAGGTCGAAATAAAAAGTCAACTTTTTGGTAAATAAAATAATTAAATAAATTAAAAATAAACTTTCTCTCCCCTCTCCTTTATCTTTCTCTGCCCCCTCCCCCCCCCCCCCCCCCCGTTCAAAATCATTTTTCAGAAGGAAAAAAAAGAAAAAAAAGAGAAAGAAAGCGGAGAGGAGCATTGCCCCTCCCCTTAAACAGCCACCACCTCGAAGCGACACCCCCCTCCTCGTCAGATCGAAGACCCCCCCCCCCCCCAGGCGCCAGAGGCGAAGCGATACCCCCCCAATCGATCGACGCGCCACCTCCGAAGACCCCCCCTCTTTTTTCTGCCTCGCGCCGACCCCTCCCTCCCGAAACCCTCTGCCTCGACCACAGCGACACCCCCCCTCCGACAGTGAACGCTGCTCTTCCCCCTTCTATTTCTATGTAAGTCTTTATTTTATTTTTCTATTATCAATTACCATTTTATTTGATTTTAAAACTGAATTTATTCGATAGGAAAATTAGCAATAGAATTTTTATTCGATCAGAGAGTTAAAAATATGATTTTTTATATTTTTAAAGTGTTAAAAATATAATCTTTATTAAGTAGAAGATGTAAAAATATGATTTTTGTTTAGGTAGAGAATTAAAAATATATTTTTTACATGATAGGAATATTAAAAATATCATCTTTGTATATGTAGCGAAATAAAAATCTGTTTTTTATTATATATACGTTGAAATAAAGAGGTGATTTTTATAGTGATGAAATCTTTATATTTGAAAAGGCGAAATCTTTTTATATAGTAGCGTTGTAAAAATAGAATTTTTATCAATATAGTAGCGATAAAAATTCGATTTTTACATTACAGAAACAGCGATAAAAATTTGATTTTTACATATGGAGTAGAAAGTAAAAATTCGATTTTTATATATTGAATAGCGAAGTAAAAATTCGATTTTTATATATTGAATAGCATAATAAAAATTCGATTTTTATATATTGAATAGCATAGTGAAAATTCGATTTTTATATATTGAATAGCGAAGTGAAAATTCTATTTTTACATATGTTGAGAATACGGGCAATGAAGATTTCTATCAATGAAGAGTCGTGGTATTGGATAGCTATTGGTGAGAATTTCTCACCTTTCAATTTCTTTTTCTAGTTGTATATATATACTAGGATGCAGACGGTGTTTAGTAGCACCCGACACCCGTCATCCACAGACCATGGATGGCTAGTTTGTTAAAATTGTTTGATTGTGTAGTTGGTTAGATTATTTGGTTCGAATTAAATTGTTTGGTAAAATGTAATGGATTTGATGGATGTGTGAATGGCGTGGGCCTTCACTAGACCGGGGATAAGGCTAGGCTTCGTCCCGTTTCTAGTATCGTGTCGTTATGCCGCCTAAATTTTCTAAAATAAGTTAGAAAAATAAAAATATCATTTTATTTAAAGAATGAACTGAATAGAAATTTATATGTTAAAATAAAATGTTTATCGTTAAAAATATAATTTTTAACGTGAAGTGAATAAAATAAAATATTCATCTACAAACCGGACGGTTTGTTTATGTACACCTATTTGGAGGACATTGATTGGGACGATAAATTTTACACATCGCCCAACTGCACAAATAAAATTTGTGTTTGATTGTTTGAAACCCCACACGGGTGTTGGGATGAAATTTGAAGTTCACTCATCCTGATTGATTAAATATGTCGATCGATTGATTGACAGGCTGTTATAAGCGTTAGATATCTATATATGATGCTTATACAGTGTAGTGCACTTTGGTTGATGGTTGATTATTTTTCTGTAACGACACGGATTCCGCCCGGACCTAATCGATCGCTAAACCGACCAAGACCGTTCGAATCCCGCATACGCTAACTTTGGGTATACAACACATCAGAACAAATAACAGAAGACTTCAATAAACATCATAATAATGTTACATCAGAGTACAGAATATCAGAGTATATCGAAATATAATACACAGCGGAAGATAAATTTACATAAATGTAAAACAGTGCACAGCGGAAATATAAACTACACAGCGGAAGACTGTAAATGCCTGGACACAGCTTAAAGCTTCAATCCAGAATCCTGCTCAAAACATCTGCAAAATAAAACTACTCGACTGCCCGTGTTGAAAATAGGGGCACCCGAGTTCGCAAGGGAAAAGCAAACTACGAGTCAGTCATGGGACTGGTGTGAGAACTCAAAAACAGTTGTTAACTTATTTACTAAAATGGCATATCACGGGACCACGCCACTTTCGCGGAACGGGTTTACCCCCATGAAAGCCAGTGTATAAACAACAATCAATATAGATATATGGATCTACTATGCATCAATCAACATGCAATATCCCAATCTACCCATTTAGATTAATCACTACACTTAGATTTTCTAAATCCAATTCAATTTACAGAAATTTTTCCTTTGGATTTTATTCCCGATTTCTTATTTCAAATCATTTGAAATACATATCTAACTTTCTATATCAAAGTAGACTTCACTTCGGGATCTCAAATCAAATCATTTTGAAATGTGAATTCCAAAACATAACAATGCATACAAACAAGTATGCAACCAAATATCGTGCTCCCCATCGACAAGGCAAAGGGTACGCACCTCGCAACTCGATATATATATGTGCACCTACCCCACATAGGAGTAGGCTACACCGACGATGCACCTCCCACTCATGGAGAGCATACACCGCCCTCTCACCCATACTTTTAGTCTCAGGGTTACCCGAATCTTTAGCCACACACTAAATCATTTCATATCCCGAAGTAGGGAAAATCATTTCACAACATAATAATCACAAGTACTTTCAAAATATAGTACTTCACATCTGTAATTCACGCATATGATCAGTCACTATTAATCACATAACCTTTGAGCTCGTACGTCTCAAAGAAGGGTGTTAAGCAAGAGAATAAATTCTCCGCCACCAAACAGATACATCATTAATAGCAACTGATCGAATACGCGATGAACCACAATGTAACATATAATACATTTTCTAAATCACTTTAGAAATCATCGGGTTTTGGGCCTCGAAATCCTTTCTGTTTTATAAAACATTTTTATAAAACATTCCCTGTCCAAAATCGGGAATACGTTTCTTTTCGCTTTAAGAAAAATATCATTTCACAATCATTCGTTAAATTTGAAATGAACACAATATCGCTAAACACCTTATCGTCAAATCGTGAAGTGTTTCACAAGGCGTTAGCACACAGATATTTTCAACCCAACCCAATGCTAAATGTAAAAGCATATTCTGCTCATAAACTGGTCGAGCACAATCCAAACCATCAATCAATCAAATTTGACATTAAATATAAGGTTTTAAATAGAGAGAATATTGACTTATATTTAACATCAAATCCTGAAACCAACAGATATCATATCGGGAATAACGATATCGATATCTTCCAAATTCCCATCACAATATCTGTAATCACGGAATCCATTATCGAAAATATCCATTGATAATTTCAATTCAAATCTAATCCAATTTATTTATTTATAACCATTGGATTATTTTTCTAGTTAATAACTAGTTCAATTCGATAAAAATCTATTTTTATCTTTTCAAATATGGAGTTTTTCATCCCAATTCTTCCCAAATCATTTCTTATGATTTTACACAAATTATTACTATTTTTAATAATTTTATCAAGGCCTGTACGGTCGATTTCCATCAATGGCCATCGAACTGCACTTACAGCGACCTTTTTCGAATTTGATTTGGACGTATCTCCAAATCCAACCGTTAGATTTAAAATTTCTAATATTCCTTAGAAAGCTCTTTTCGATACGAACCCAACGGTTCTGATTTCAGGAAAATCCGACGGTCGGATCTCCCGTAATGTCCGTTCGAAGTCAATGGTCGAAATTCGCGAACTGCCGCAGCGCGGCGCGTTCTATTCAGGCCATTTATTATATATATAATATATATAATATATATTTCGTCGATTACTATTTAAAACGAATTATATAAATAGTTTTGAATTCGTTTCAAAAACATTTTCAACTTCCTTTTCAATTCAAATCACAATTGAATTCTTCTTTATAGATTCGTTTTAAAATTCATTTCTATTCAATTCAAATTTCAATTCAATTTGAATTCGTTTTCTATTCAATTCAATTCGAATTCGTTTTCTATTCAATTCGAATTCGTTTTCTATTCAATTCGAATTCGTTTTCTATTCAATTCAATTCGAATTCGTTTTCTATTCAATTCAATTCGAATTCGTTTTCTATTCAATTCATTTCGAATTCGTTTTCTATTCAATTCAATTCGAATTCGTTTTCTATTCAATTCAATTCGAATTCGTTTTCTATTCAATTCAATTCGAATTCGTTTTCTATTCAATTCAATTCGAATTCGTTTTCAATATATCCGATATTTTCACTTCGCTATATATATAAATTTCACTTTTCATATATTCGATATTTTCACTTCGCTATATATATAAATTTCACTTTTCATATATTCGATATTTTCACTTTGCTATATATATAAATTTCACTTTTCATATATTCGATATTTTCACTTTGCTATATATATAAATTTCACTCTTCATATATATGTTATTTCACTTCGCTATCAATCAATTTTCACAACAATTCCAACCAATAAATATCGTCCATGGTTTGTGGACGAGGGGCGTATATATATATATATATATATATATATATATATATATATATATATAGATATTCATATATAGCAATTCACTTCCACTTTCAACACATATATAAAATTATAAAAAGAAATTGAAGAGTGAGAAATCCTCACCAATAGCTATCCACTCACACGATTCTTCCTTAATAGAAACTTCGCCTTCTTGTTGCTTTCGTTGACTGTATCCTCTACATAGGTAAAAATCGAATTTTTACTATGTTATTCAATATATAAAGATTGCATTTTGACTTCGCTATTAAATATAAAGATTATATTTTTATTATTCTTATGATGTAACAATTATATTTTTATTGCTTTAAAAATATAAGAATCATACCTTACTACTTCTACTTAACAAAAATTCCATATTTTCTATCTTTAAAAATATGATCTTTATTTTCAAGTTCAAATCTTTTTTTATTAAAAGATCAAACCCTTTTTCTATTTCAAAGTTTAAACCTTTTTTTCTTCTTCAAAGTTTAAACCTTTAAAATAAAACCAGTTTTTATTTTCTTATCAAATCAGTTTTTAAAATCTTTTCAAAAATTCTGTTTTTACATTCATTTATAAAAAATGCAGTTTTCAGTTTCTTTAAAAAAACAGTTTTAAAATTCTTTTCAAATCAGAAGTTAGTTTTTTTTCCTTTTATAAAATCTGTTTTTATATTTTTTTCTAACTCCAGTTTTTACATCATTTAAAAAAAATAAATCCAGTTTTTACATCATTAAAAAAAATCCAGTTTTCAGTTTCTTTTTAAAAAAAACAGTTTTAAAATTCTTTTCAAATCAGAAGTTAGTTTTTTTTCCTTTTATAAAATCTGTTTTTATATTTTTTTCTAACTCCAGTTTTTACATCATTTAAAAAAAATAAATCCAGTTTTTACATCATTAAAAAAAAATCCAGTTTTCAGTTTCTTTTAAAAAAAAACAGTTTTAAAATTCTTTTTAAAAATTCTGTTTTAAAATTCTTATTAAAATCAGTTTTAAAATTCTTTTTTAAAAATTCTGTTTTAACTCTTTAAAAACAAAACAGTTTTTAAAACCTTCTTAAAAATTCAGTTTTGCTCTTTTTAAAAAAAACAGTTTTCATCTTTTAAAAGATTCAGTTTTTGTCTTTTAAAAAAAATTCAGTTTTTATTCTAAAGAAAAAAAATACAGTTTTAAATCTGAAGAAAATACAGTTTTTAAATAAAAATAAAAAACAAATAAAATAAAATGGCTCACCGAGATTTCGAAGGGGAGGAGGAGGAGTCGGCGGCTCTGGTGGCGTTCGGAGGTGTCGCGAGGTGGTGTTCGAGGTGGAGGCTCCGATTGCGTCGCGGATGTCTGGAGGGAGGAGGCGCTGCTTCGATGCGTCGAAGGTGGTGTTCGGCGAAGAGCTCGTCGGCGGATTGAGGTCAGGGACGGCGCGATTCGATGAACTTAGGGTTTTCTATATTTTTTTTTTATTTCGTTCTGGTATAATGAAACTGGGGGGGGGGCAAACAGAAGAGAAAAGGGGGGATTCTATATTTTTTTTATTTTATTTTATTATTTTATTATTAAATTTTGCCAAAGGGTTGACTTTTACATACGACCTCGAAACGAGGTCCACCGCCTGTCGTCCATAGCGTTTTACCCCCATTCCGAACACAATGGGATATGTATCGTAAGCTGGTTTGATCGTCACAATCAGTTTCCGTTGAATTTACAATTTAAATCCTTATATTGAATTTTAAACGTACATTTCAAATTACCGGGGTCACATACTAACTAGAAAAATTCCAGAAAAATATTTTCTAGTTTCGTATTGACGATACGGTCCTAACAAAACTAATTTCGTCGAATTCTGAGATCGTTTGAAAAATGGCCAATTTCCTGTCGATTAAATTCAACAGAAATTGGTCAAACGCGTTTTCCTTTGCCACGCTCACATATTGATTCGAAAAATTATGAAATTTGAAATCTAACAATAGTTTGACATCCCGGACCCAACAAAAGTCGTTTCGTCGAATTCCGAGGTCATTTGCAAAATGTCCATTTTTAAGGGCCTGAATTCCATAGCGACTATTCAGAATTTTCAACTGGACATATCTTTTGATCTCTGCCATGAAATTTTGATTTCTCAGATTCGTTGGAAAGATATTCACAATTAGATCCTAATGTTTTTGGTTTCACTAAAATCCGGATTGTTTTGCACCCGGTACATCCAATTGAAGTTTGAAATCGAATTATCGAACTACCGCGCCATTTTCAATTCTATTTATAATTATATATAATTATTTATATTCTAACGACGACGTATATAATATATACGTTCTAATTATATTCAAAATAAATTTCACGTCGATATTATTTAAAATAATTCATTTTAAATAATCAAAATTCACTAAAGTTGCCAAAATAAAATTTTCAAACTGGCTCGCATTTTACGGGTTGTTACAATCTCCCCCACTTAAAACTTTTCGTCCCCGAAAAGGAACAAAGTCGAAAGTGGTTTGATTAATCAACTCTACGCTCGATCTGGCTTCCATTCTCCAACTCTTTAGTTTCTGAGAATTTTCAAAATTTCAAAAATTTGGCTAACACCCTAAGTTTTCGAAAAATTTCGCCATAACCTCCCCTGCAATGGGAGCATCGGGGAATTTAAAATAGCTTCCCCGGTCCTTCAGATCTCAAAAAGAAAAAGGAAAAGCCAAGCGGCTAGCCAATAGGCTCATAAAATCATCATCACCCAAACAAAACAGTAAATTATGTAGTAAACATGTACCTATTTGTCGGGCAAACAAATTTTATTCTCTGGCTCTAGCCTCCTTGCTATGACCTGTTCAATGCAAGTACATATATATGCAAGCAAATGCGACCAATTTTCAATACCGTTCAATATTTGGTTCAATTAGGCTAAATGGTTCAAAATTATCAACCAAATAAACCAACAACACAAACATCAATCAATTAATTGATTATATTTTCAAATATATAATTTTATATATTTAAAATCATATTTTCTAAAATCAGATTATATATATAATCACAAATACGTTATTTATAAACAAATAACTCTCGACTCATTCTAGGGCATTTCTAACCCCATCTCTAACGAGTCACTCATCCTAGAATGCTACTGATTCTATCTCTAATGAGGATTCTTTTATAGGACATTACTAATCCTACCTCTGATGAGTCTTTTATTCTGTTCTAACGAGTTGTACCCCAAAGATTTGAGTTTAACCAAAGCTCTGATACCACGTTGTAACGACACGGATTCCGCCCGGACCTAATCGATGGCTAAACCGACCAAGACCGTTCGAATCCCGCATACGCTAACTTTGGGTATACAACACATCAGAACAAATAACAGAAGACTTCAATAAACATCATAATAATGTTACATCAGAGTATAGAATATCAGAGTATATCGAAATATAATACACAGCGGAAGATAAATTTACATAAATGTAAAACAGTGCACAGCGGAAATATAAACTACACAGCGGAAGACTGTAAATGCCTGGACACAGCTTAAAGCTTCAATCCAGAATCCTGCTCAAAACATCTGCAAAATAAAACTACTCGACTGCCCGTGTGGAAAATAGGGGCACCCGAGTTCGCAAGGGAAAAGCAAACTACGAGTCAGTCATGGGACTGGTGTGAGAACTCAAAAACAGTTGTTAACTTATTTACTAAAATGGCATATCACGGGACCACGCCACTTTCGCGGAACGGGTTTACCCCCATGAAAGCCAGTGTATAAACAACAATCAATATAGATATATGGATCTACTATGCATCAATCAACATGCAATATCCCAATCTACCCATTTAGATTAATCACTACACTTAGATTTTCTAAATCCAATTCAATTTACAGAAATTTTTCCTTTGGATTTTATTCCCGATTTCTTATTTCAAATCATTTGAAATACATATCTAACTTTCTATATCAAAGTAGACTTCACTTCGGGATCTCAAATCAAATCATTTTGAAATGTGAATTCCAAAACATAACAATGCATACAAACAAGTATGCAACCAAATATCGTGCTCCCCATCGAGAAGGCAAAGGGTACGCACCTCGCAACTCGATATATATATGTGCACCTACCCCACATAGGAGTAGGCTACACCGACGATGCACCTCCCACTCATGGAGAGCATACACCGCCCTCTCACCCATACTTTTAGTCTCAGGGTTACCCGAATCTTTAGCCACACACTAAATCATTTCATATCCCGAAGTAGGGAAAATCATTTCACAACATAATAATCACAAGTACTTTCAAAATATAGTACTTCACATCTGTAATTCACGCATATGATCAGTCACTATTAATCACATAACCTTTGAGCTCGTACGTCTCAAAGAAGGGTGTTAAGCAAGAGAATAAATTCTCCGCCACCAAACAGATACATCATTAATAGCAACTGATCGAATACGCGATGAACCACAATGTAACATATAATACATTTTCTAAATCACTTTAGAAATCATCGGGTTTTGGGCCTCGAAATCCTTTCTGTTTTATAAAACATTTTTATAAAACATTCCCTGTCCAAAATCGGGAATACGTTTCTTTTCGCTTTAAGAAAAATATCATTTCACAATCATTCGTTAAATTTGAAATGAACACAATATCGCTAAACACCTTATCGTCAAATCGTGAAGTGTTTCACAAGGCGTTAGCACACAGATATTTTCAACCCAACCCAATGCTAAATGTAAAAGCATATTCTGCTCATAAACTAGTCGAGCACAATCCAAACCATCAATCAATCAAATTTGACATTAAATATAAGGTTTTAAATAGAGAGAGTATTGACTTATATTTAACATCAAATCCTGAAACCAACAGATATCATATCGGGAATAACGATATCGATATCTTCCAAATTCCCATCACAATATCTGTAATCACAGAATCCAATATCGAAAATATCCATTGATAATTTCAATTCAAATCTAATCCAATTTATTTATTTATAACCATTGGATTATTTTTCTAGTTAATAACTAGTTCAATTCGATAAAAATCTATTTTTATCTTTTCAAATATGGAGTTTTTCATCCCAATTCTTCCCAAATCATTTCTTATGATTTTACACAAATTATTACTATTTTTAATAATTTTATCAAGGCCTGTACGGTCGATTTCCATCAATGGCCATCGAACTGCACTTACAGCGACCTTTTTCGAATTTGATTTGGACGTATCTCCAAATCCAACCGTTAGATTTCAAATTTCTAATATTCCTTAGAAAGCTCTTTTCGATACGAACCCAACGGTTCTGATTTCAGGAAAATCCGACGGTCGGATCTCCCGTAATGTCCGTTCGAAGTCAATGGTCGAAATTCGCGAACTGCCGCAGCGCGGCGCGTTCTATTCAGGCCATTTATTATATATATAATATATATTTCGTCGATTACTATTTAAAACGAATTATATAAATAGTTTTGAATTCGTTTCAAAAACATTTTCAACTTCCTTTTCAATTCAAATCACAATTGAATTCTTCTTTATAGATTCGTTTTAAAATTCATTTCTATTCAATTCAAATTTCAATTCAATTCAAATTTCAATTCAATTTGAATTCGTTTTCTATTCAATTCAATTCGAATTCGTTTTCTATTCAATTCGAATTCGTTTTCTATTCAATTCAATTCGAATTCGTTTTCTATTCAATTCAATTCGAATTCGTTTTCTATTCAATTCAATTCGAATTCGTTTTCTATTCAATTCAATTCGAATTCGTTTTCTATTCAATTCAATTCGAATTCGTTTTCTATTCAATTCAATTCGAATTCGTTTTCAATATATCCGATATTTTCACTTCGCTATATATATAAATTTCACTTTTCATATATTCGATATTTTCACTTCGCTATATATATAAATTTCACTTTTCATATATTCGATATTTTCACTTTGCTATATATATAAATTTCACTTTTCATATATTCGATATTTTCACTTTGCTATATATATAAATTTCACTCTTCATATATATGTTATTTCACTTCGCTATCAATCAATTTTCACAACAATTCCAACCAATAAATATCGTCCATGGTTTGTGGACGAGGGGCGTATATATATATATATATATATATATATATATATATAGATATTTATATATAGCAATTCACTTCCACTTTCAACACATATATAAAATTATAAAAAGAAATTGAAGAGTGAGAAATCCTCACCAATAGCTATCCACTCACACGATTCTTCCTTAATAGAAACTTCGCCTTCTTGTTGCTTTCGTTGACTGTATCCTCTACATAGGTAAAAATCGAATTTTTACTATGTTATTCAATATATAAAGATTGCATTTTGACTTCGCTATTAAATATAAAGATTATATTTTTATTATTCTTATGATGTAACAATTATATTTTTATTGCTTTAAAAATATAAGAATCATACCTTACTACTTCTACTTAACAAAAATTCCATCTTTTCTATCTTTAAAAATATGATCTTTATTTTCAAGTTCAAATCTTTTTTTATTAAAAGATCAAACCCTTTTTCTATTTCAAAGTTTAAACCTTTTTTTCTTCTTCAAAGTTTAAACCTTTAAAATAAAACCAGTTTTTATTTTCTTATCAAATCAGTTTTTAAAATCTTTTCAAAAATTCTGTTTTTACATTCATTTATAAAAAATGCAGTTTTCAGTTTCTTTAAAAAAACAGTTTTAAAATTCTTTTCAAATCAGAAGTTAGTTTTTTTTCCTTTTATAAAATCTGTTTTTATATTTTTTTCTAACTCCAGTTTTTACATCATTTAAAAAAAATAAATCCAGTTTTTACATCATTAAAAAAAAATCCAGTTTTCAGTTTCTTTTTAAAAAAAACAGTTTTAAAATTCTTTTCAAATCAGAAGTTAGTTTTTTTTCCTTTTATAAAATCTGTTTTTATATTTTTTTTCTAACTCCAGTTTTTACATCATTTAAAAAAAAAAAATCCAGTTTTTACATCATTAAAAAAAATCCAGTTTTCAGTTTCTTTTTAAAAAAAACAGTTTTAAAATTCTTTTTAAAAATTCTGTTTTAAAATTCTTATTAAAATCAGTTTTAAAATTCTTTTTTAAAAATTCTGTTTTAACTCTTTAAAAACAAAACAGTTTTTAAAACCTTCTTAAAAATTCAGTTTTGCTCTTTTTAAAAAAAACAGTTTTCATCTTTTAAAAGATTCAGTTTTTGTCTTTTAAAAAAAATTCAGTTTTTATTCTAAAGAAAAAAAATACAGTTTTAAATCTGAAGAAAATACAGTTTTTAAATAAAAATAAAAAA
Source organism: Allium sativum (assembly GCA_030737875.1). Classification (NCBI taxonomy): domain Eukaryota; kingdom Viridiplantae; phylum Streptophyta; class Magnoliopsida; order Asparagales; family Amaryllidaceae; genus Allium; species Allium sativum. The sequence goes on along the minus strand of CM060910.1, from coordinate 441,253,335 downwards.
CAAATAAAATAAAATGGCTCACCGAGATTTCGAAGGGGAGGAGGAGGAGTCGGCGGCTCTGGTGGCGTTCGGAGGTGTCGCGAGGTGGTGTTCGAGGTGGAGGCTCCGATTGCGTCGCGGATGTCTGGAGGGAGGAGGCGCTGCTTCGATGCGTCGAAGGTGGTGTTCGGCGAAGAGCTCGTCGGCGGGTTGAGGTCAGGGACGGCGCGATTCGATGAACTTAGGGTTTTCTATATTTTTTTTTTATTTCGTTCTGGTATAATGAAACGGGGGGGGGGGGGGGGGGCAAACAGAAGAGAAAAGGGGGGATTCTATATTTTTTTTTATTTTTTTTATTATTTTATTATTAAATTTTGCCAAAGGGTTGACTTTTACATACGACCTCGAAACGAGGTCCACCGCCTGTCGTCCATAGCGTTTTACCCCCATTCCGAACACAATGGGATATGTATCGTAAGCTGGTTTGATCGTCACAATCAGTTTCCGTTGAATTTACAATTTAAATCCTTATATTGAATTTTAAACGTACATTTCAAATTACCGGGGTCACATACTAACTAGAAAAATTCCAGAAAAATATTTTCTAGTTTCGTATTGACGATACGGTCCTAACAAAACTAATTTCGTCGAATTCTGAGATCGTTTGAAAAATGGCCAATTTCCTGTCGATTAAATTCAATAGAAATTGGTCAAACGCGTTTTCCTTTGCCACGCTCACATATTGATTCAAAAAATTATGAAATTTGAAATCTAACAATAGTTTGACATCCCGAACCCAACAAAAGTGGTTTCGTCGAATTCCGAGGTCATTTGCAAAATGTCCATTTTTAAGGGCCTGAATTCCATAGCGACTATTCAGAATTTTCAACTGGACATATCTTTTGATCTCTGCCATGAAATTTTGATTTCTCAGATTCGTTGGAAAGATATTCACAATTAGATCCTAATGTTTTTGGTTTCACTAAAATCCGGATTGTTTTGCACCCGGTACATCCAATTGAAGTTTGAAGTCGAATTATCGAACTACCGCGCCATTTTCAATTCTATTTATAATTATATATAATTATTTATATTCTAACGACGACGTATATAATATATACGTTCTAATTATATTAAAAATAAATTTCACGTCGATATTATTTAAAATAATTCATTTTAAATAATCAAAATTCACTAAAGTTGCCAAAATAAAAATTTCAAACTGGCTCGCATTTTACGGGTTGTTACATTTTCAATGCTATTTTATATGTGTGATGTATGAAAATCCATATAATTAACATTATATGGTGATTGTTTGGGCCTCATTCCAATTTGAAAAATAAAGAATATTATAAAATAAAGGTTCATGTGTTGACAGTACTCATCCGTTGAGATTAGTCATGTGTTGAACGAAATATTTGAAATAGAAATATTTGAAAAGGAAATATTTGAAATAGAAATATTTGAAAAAGAAATATTTGAAATAGAATATTAGAAAATAGAAATACTTGAAGCCGTGTTGATTAGATTGACGCCATTTTGATGTGAACGATATTTATATCGATTTTACTCATTTTAAAATGAGTATTGAAAAGTGATTTCGTAATCGAATATTTTGAAATGAGAAATGAATTGAATATAAAGCGATTTTGAAATGAATTGAATATGAAACGATTTCGAAATGAATTGAATATGAAACGATTTCGAAATGAATTGAATATAAAACGATTTGAAATGAATTGAATATAAAACGATTTGAAATGAATTGAATATAAAGCGATTTTGAAATGAATTGAATATGAAACGATTTCGAAATGAGTTGAATATGAAACGATTTCGAAATGAATTGAATATAAAGCGATTTTGAAATGAATTGAATATAAGCGATTTTGAAATGAATTGAATATAAAACGATTTCGAAATGAATTGAATATAAAACGATTTCGAAATGAATTGAATATAAAACGATTTCGAATTGAATTGAATAGAAAACAAATTTGATTTCAATTGAATATATTACGAATTTGATTTGAATTGAATAGAAAACCAATTTGAATTCGAATTGAATAGAAAACGAATTGAATTCAAATTGAATAGAAAACGAATTGAATTTGAATTGAATAGAAAACGAAATGAATGCGAATCGAATTAAAAATCGATTTGAATTGAAATCAAACAGAAATGAAAGTAAAAAGGATTTATAATAGGAAATTCAATTTTGATTTGAATTTGAAGTAAAGGTTGAAAATGTTTTTGAAACGAATTCAAAACTATTTATATAATTCGATTTAAATAGTAATCGACGAAATATATATTATATATATAATATAATGGCCTGAATAGAACGCGCCGCGCCGCGGCAGTTCGTGAATTTCGACCATTTATTTCAAACGGACATTACGGGAGATCCGACCGTCGGACTCTCCTAAAACCGGAACCGTTGGGTTCGTATCGAAAAGAGCTTTCTAACGAATATTAGAAATATGAAATCTAACGTTTGGATTTGGAGATACGTCCAAATCAAATTGGGAAAAGGTCGCTGTAAGTGCAGTTCGATGTCCATTAATGAAAATCGACTGTACGGGCCTTGATAAAATTATTAAAAATATCAATAATTTGTGTAAAATCATAAGAAATGATTTGGGAAAATTTGGGATGAAAAACTCCATATTTGAAAAGATAAAAATAGATTTTTATCGAAATGAACTAGTTTTGAACTGAAATTTAAAACCCATTTATTTTTAAATAAATAAATTGGATTTGAAATGGGTTTGAAATAGAATTGATTTGTGGGTTTATCGTGAGCAGTGTTTTAAATAACACCATTTCTTTAACCCGATAATAAATAGAATGTGATTCGGGTTTGTCGTGAACTGTGTTTTAAAAGACATTAGTTCTTTAACCCAATAAAAGGAGTTTTAATGAATCTTCAATTAAATTGAAATGTGGATTGATAATTTAAATTATCAACTTTAGAAAATGAGCGAGGATGGAGTATCACCAGTTTTGCTCCAAAGCGATAGTTAAATCTTTAATTAGATTTGAACGTGAAATGGTAATTAATTTTACCGATAACACCGTGGTGTTAGATATGGAGTATTACCAGTTTTACTTCATGGGATGAATAGGTTGGGATTGGGAAATAAAATAAATAATTACTTCGATGTAGTTCGCTAATCTCGACTAGTTTGAAAAACCATAATTTGATTTAAAATGCCATCCAAAGGAGGATTAAAGGATAAATTTGAAAGAATTTATCTTGGATAAAATTAATGGGAACCTTTCCCTAAAAATGTGATTTTGTGAATAAAAGAATATTCTAAATTGGAATGAGGCATATGTTGTGTTTGTGTAACATATGTTTTTAATATACGCGGGTTGTTCGGAAAGTCCGGGTTTATACCCATTCTGAATAACCGATTCGACGATAAGTCGAAGATGAAGACGGTGGTTGAAGACCGGAAGTCTTCACATCGTTTGGATAATTACTGACGATCCTAATTGGGCTGTACACCCAAGAGGATGGAAATAGTTGGTGGTCGTCCAGACGTACTTGGGGATCGATGGATATGCGAGGAAAGTGCCTCCGGTTTCGTTCAGACCCAGAACGAACTTGTAAATGGATTGTGTGTCTGACATTGGATTTTAGTCCGTGCGATTGATCTCTATTAAATATATATCTGTTTGGCGGCGGAGTATTTATTCTCTTGCTTAACGCCCTTCTCTGAGACGTACGAGCTTAGAGGTTATATATTGATAGATATCAATCGCATGGCATGAATTGCCTGTGTGGCACGCTGAGTTGCATAGATCAAGGCTTCTGTTGAAAAGCAAAGTCTTGTGGTTGATGATCAAAGCACGGCCTACGTGGCAGCTTTGTGTATAACGTGAATTCGTGAGCCTCACACCTCAGTATGAGTCAAAAACGGGATACAGACCGCTGGGAGAGCACGACGTTTCTTTCTAGCTTTGGTGGTGTCAGTGACTTACCAGCCCTGACATTTATATACTTTTCACCTATGTGGTTGTTGGATGCGAGGCGCCTCGATTATAGGTCTGTAAGGACCGGGAAACGTGTGTTCAGGCATAACTAATCCTCTAACGTAAGTGAGGACCGGCCCAGCCGATTCCAGGGTTACCCAAAGTGTGTAGTCCTGAGGCATTTGCTAGAATGTCTCGAAGCGGAGAGGAGCTTGCCCCTTGCCTCGACTCATGACGGAAATCCAATTTCCAATACGTGTATTGTTGTTTTAATTGTAGAACTAGTATGGTGACATGATAGATGGTACCCATGCCGCCTATGATTGATATTTATGATTTGAATTGTTTTGACACTATACACTTATTATAGTATCAAATGATTTGTTTTAAACGTACCAAGCATGTTTGAATATTATAAGGGAAAACCCTATCCTCCGGCTTGCGTTGCATTGTGTGATGGGACCTGGGTCTTATAATAGCTTCATTTTTCGAAAAAGCATTGCGCCGTTTATTCTATGCACTGGTATTCTTGGGAGGAAACCCGTTCCGTGTTATACGGCGTGGTCCCTTGAATTACTCTCTTTTAAAGTAAAGCTTTAAATAACTGTTTTAGTTCTCACACCAGTCACATGACTGACCTGGAGTTTATTGTTTTAACCTAAACTATGGGTGCCCCTATTTTCTACACGGGCAGCTTGTAGTTTTGGTTTTGCAGATTGATATTCACAGGATCCTGGTTTACAGCTGAAATGATATCCGGAAAGCTCTGTATCCATATATCACCTTCAGTTGTGTTTTGTATTATTTTCCGCTGCTATGTAATTTATTATAATCTCTGATATTTGTCGAATGTAATGTATTCATTTATACTCTGTATATTCTTGTATCTGATGGAATTGTTGTAATAGCAATGAAATGTTCTTCCGTCTGCGTTCTGATTTGTCCTGTTCTCAAACGATCAGGGGTTTCGAACGGTCTAGATCGGTTTAACGACTGATTCAGATCGAGCGAAATTCCTTGCCGTCACAGTGTATATGCATCTACAAGCAACCACTTGCAACCACTTGCAGCCATCAATCATAACATGTTTACATCCATTAGTTTCTACCTAAGGAGTTAGGAGGAAAAAAGAGGACCGAGAAGATACACTAAGAGGTAGATACAATCATAAACTTATGGAAAAAGAGAGGTCAAAGATGTACCCTAAAAAATAAAAGGGTAGGCGGCGCGTATTCTATCCTCAGTTTCCCACATCGCATCTTCCACGGCATCGCTCCATTGAACTTTAACAAGCTTGACTTCACGGTTGTGTAGCTTTTTGATTTCAGTTCCTACGATTCGAGTTGGAACTCTCCTCACAGTTGTTTCTCGTTCTATTTCAACTTCTTCTAGAATGCTTGGCTCCACCACTTCCGCGGACTCATGTAAACATTTCCGGAGATGAGAAACGTGAAAGACATTGTGAATTCCAGCCAACCTATCGGGCAACTCTACTCTATGAGCCATTTTCGCAATCTTCTCGATGATAGGGAACGGTCCTACAAATCTTAGTGCTATCTTTCCTGCGGATCCAAAACGAACGACGTTCTTTAAAGGGGATACTTTAAGGAAAACCCTGTCCCCAACCTCAAACTCAAGGTCGGTCCTTCTTTTGTCTGCGTAGGATTTCTGTCTATCTTGGGAAGTCTTCATTCTACTTCGTATCAAGTCCACTTTTTCTGAAGTCTCTCTAATCATGTCTGGCCCAAGTATAAGCTTGTCTGTAGACTCCCACCAACAAATTGGTGATCGGCATGGTCTTCCATACAAAGCTTCGAAGGGCCCCATGCCGATGGTGGCTTGGTAGCTGTTGTTGTAGGCGAATTCCACTAAAGGAAGATGATCCTCCCATGTCCCTCCAAAGTCAAGAACGCACAGTCTCAAAAGATCTTCTAATACTCTATTCACCCTTTCTGTCTGACCATTAGTTTGGGGGTGATAGGCCGTGCTCAAGCATAATTGTGTGCCTACAGCTTCTTGTAGACTCCGCCAAAATTCGCTCGTAAAGATAGGATCTCGGTCACTCACTATGCTGGAGGGTATTCCATGGAGTCGAACTATTTCCTTGAGATAAAGAGATGCTAGAGATGAGGCAGTCCTTCTACTCTTGACAGGTATAAAGTGGGCGCTTTTTGTGAGCCTGTCCACTATTACCCAAATGCTAGTATTGTACCTTCTTGACCTAGGCAACCCATCAATAAAGTCCATTGAAATGCTATCCCACTTCCATTGCGGGACTTCTAGAGGATGAAGCAGTCCTCCAGGCTTCTTTTGTTCCGCCTTGACCTGTTGGCATATCATGCACTTAGAAACGAAATCTACCACATCCTTCTTCATGCCGCTCCAAAAGAAAACTCTCTTTACGTCCTTGTACATCTTGTCTCCACCTGGGTGTATTGTCATCTTGGAATGGTGTGATTCCTCGAGAACCATCTTTACCAAATCTCTTGCTTGTGGGACGCATAGTCTTCCATCCCGCCTTAGCCAACCCTTATTATCGATGGAGTACCTATTGAGGTGACTGGAAGTTCACCCCTAATTAGCTTATCAATCACATCAACAAGCTGAGGGTCTTCACATTGTGCGGCCCCTATTGAGTCTAAAAGAGTGGGCCGTACTTCTAGTGATGCCAATAAACCAGGTACAAAATCAGAGGAGGGCCTAAAGTAAAAACTGGCTATATACTCCAAGCTTTTCCTTTCTACAAAGAGAGGACTTAAGGTCAGCTTCTTTCTGCTCAAGGCGTCTGCTACTACATTGCCCTTGCCAGGAGTATAGGAAATCTCAAAATCATACGAGGCAAGGAACTCCATCCACCTTTGCTGCCTCAAGTTAAGATCTTTATGCGAGTAAAGATACTTCAACGATTTATGGTCAGTATATGATTCGAACTTCTCACCTAGGAGATAATGGCACCAAGATTTAAGCGCAAAGACGATGACGTCTAACTCAAGATCGTGGGTTGGGTAGTTCTTTTCATGAACTTTCATTTGTCTTCCACCATAAGCTACTACCTTCCCTTCTTGCATCAGAACAGCGCCTAGTCCCGTACCACAAGCATCCGTGTATACTGTGAACATCTTGCTTCCATCTGGCAATGTAAGAACTGGGGCTGTTGTGAGAGCCCTTTTCAAGCGTTGGAAAGCAATATCACAATCCAAATCCCAAGCAAACGCTAGATTCTTCTTTGTTATCCTTGTGAGTGGAGCTGAGATTTTCGCGAAGTCTCTAATGAACTTTCAGTAAAAACCTGCTAGCCCGAGAAAGCTTCGGACTTCGGTTGCATTTTTTGGTGCCTTCCAATCTTACACTGCCACCACTTTCGCGGGGTCCACAGTTAACCCCTCTTTGGACACTACATGTTCCAGAAACCTTACTTCTCTCAAAAAGTGGAACATGGAGAATTTGGTTTTCAGCTGATGAACTCGAAGAGTTTCCATGATCTCCTTCAAATGCTGAGCATGTTCTTCCTCATTCTTTGAGAAGATCAAAGTATCGTCTATGAAGACAACCACAAACTTGTTGAGGAATTCTCTGAACACCCTGCTCATTAGGTCTATGAAATAAGCGGGTGCGTTTGTCAAGCCGAAAGGCATGACAAGCCACTCAAAGAAACCGTCTGGGGTTCTGAACGCCGTCTTATCAATGCTATCTTCAGCTACCCTTAGCTGATAGAACCCAGTAGCCAGATCAAGTTGGGAGAAAACCGATGCTCCTACAAGCTGATCAAACAGATCGTCTATTCTGGGAAGCAGGTGTCTATTCTTCTTAGTCAGCTTGTTTAGCTCCCTATAGTCCACACAAAGACGTAGTGAGCCATCTGCTTTGGTGGCGAACACCACTGGAGCACCCCATTCTGAGATACTCCGCCTTATAAACCCCTTCTCGAGAAGTTCCTTAACTTGCTTACTGAGCTCCTTTCTCTCCTTTGGAGCCATGTGTCTAACAGGTAAAGCTACGGGCTTTGCATTATCAACAAGATATATGCGGAAGTCTATTTCCCGCCTCGGAGGTAAGCCCTTCACCTCTTCAAAGACATCCGGGTATTCACGGACCACTCTAACTGACTGCAAATTCTCAACAGAAGCATCAAGTGACTCTAGATAACTAAGCATAACAGCATTCAAGGGATTACAAGAAATTTCTAGAGTGTTACCGAGCCGAGTCAAGAGTCTAACCACTCTCTTCTCACAACCAAGAATGGCACCATTACTGGATAACCAGTCCATGCCTAAGATCAATCCATATCCTGAGAAACCCAAAACAAAGGCACTACATCTAAACTCAACACTTAGAATAGAGATTTTCAAATCCAAACAAACCATTGACAAATAAGCTGAGCCCCTAATTGGATTTGAAACAACCAAGGGATCTTCTACCATACTAGTGTCTAGGTGCAGAGATTCTACTAAAGCAGATGAAATAAAGGAGTGTGTTGCGCCAGAATCAAAGAGAGTGCGAACTGGATGATCATAAAGATAAGCTACACTTTCTACAGAAATATTTCTACCTCGTTCCTGCGGAGGTGCCACCAGCGTGTGAACCTATCCCCCTGAAGTGGGTCCAGTCCTCTGTCCCAGCCCTCGCTTCTTTGGGCAGTCCTTAGCCATGTGTCCAGTCTCGCCACAATGGAAACAACCACCATTCATCTTTGCCTTCTTCTTTCTGCAGTCTTTCACTATATGTCCAACAATGCCACAGAAATTACACTTTCTCTTTTCTCGGGGTTTATTGTTCTTCCCGCCTTTCTTTGAATCAGCCTTCTTGTTCTGTGACCCTTCCCCGTTCTTGTCTTGAGGCACTTCTGCTTTTTCCTCTTTCTTGCCTTTATCTTCCTCGTGTAGCAGCGCCATGTCCACCAAGCTTTCATAAGTCGCTCCCATGGGTATATGGGTCATAGCAAGGCTGTGTAGAGGCTCATTCAAACCTTTGACAAAGCGAAGGGCCTTCTTGTGTTGGGTGTTTACTAAATCCAGCCCAAATTTGGCCAGCTGATTAAACTGATTGACGTACTCCTTGATCATCATACTCCCTTGTTTAAGAGTTAGGAACTTCTCCATCTGCAGGATTCTTTCAGCTTGGGAGAGGAATTTCATCTCAAACCTCATCCTGAAATCTTCCCAAGTTTCCACTGGCCTCTCAGCTTGGGTAACTTCCCACCAATAAGAAGCTTCGTCTTTAAGCAACCACACTGCTAGCTGTATTTTTTGCCTATCGTCAACTTCGAAGATGACGAACAAATCTTCGGTCTCCTTCAGCCAGTTCCTTGCTACCACAAAGGATTCAGTTCCATAAAAGTTCTTTCCACCCATAGCCTTGAAGTCTCTACACGTCTTAGCGAAAGCATTTCCACGAGGAGGAGGAGGAGGAGGAGGAACCGCTGCCACTGTGGGAAGAGGAATGTCTGCTGGGCCCGGATTATTGGCCCTGGCCTTTAGGTACCTTTGGAACTAGCCAGGTATCGGTACTCCTTCTGGAAGGTTAAGATCTTCAGACATGCTGAAACAAAAAGGAAAGATTCAAGACAAAAGGACTGAGAGATAGTGCATATGGCTTTGGGGAATTATGCCTTTTAAAAACAACACTTTTTCTTGAAAAAAAAATGCTTCTTTAAACTTCTTTTTGAAAATAGTTTCAAAAAAAAAAACCTTTATCTAATCTGGTAAACCTGTGCTCTGATACCAAGTGAAACACCCCACTTCCGTTAAGGTCACTCATAAAAGGAATGCCTTTACTTCGGTGGAGGTGTATAAGTAAAAGTTACAGATAAAATACAAGACAGATATAAACACATATATATGAGCAGCGGAAAACAAACAGACTTTCATTTCATAAATACGTGTTCATACAAAACATTTCCATAGTTGCCTCAAAACAAACGTCCAATTATTAAAACCATAATACTGTCTTGATTATTAAAACTTAAAGAAGCATGAAACATAATTAAAACTGCATAAATCCCCGTAGAATGTCCAAAGCCATAGCCCAAACAAAAGAGATCCAAGCAATACATTCTCTCTCTTCAAGTTGGATGAAAAATCTGTCTAAGCTGAGGTGTTTCCTCCCTGTGGACCTGAGGGAGGGAAACGGAAGAAAAGAAAGCGAAAGGAAAATGGGTCAGACATAAGTCTTGTAAGTCTAGTTATAATTCTAGCATGAGAACAATAAAAAGATCATGACTTGCATAAACTGAGAACAGGACAATACCAGAATATAAGACAAGATATGGCAGGGAATACCAACTATACTAAATGCACTCACTATTTCTTCTCTGCACCTACTAGCTAGCCTAACTAGCACCACGTGTTCATGACAAGGTGATCCCTTATTCGATCGACTCTTACTCGCAATGTTCTCTTTCTGTGTCATACAGCCCCACATGATTGTATATACCTATGTTGGTCCCATCATGGGGTGTATCAAGTCCCATGGCGGCGGCCCGACACAATTCTAGAATGCATACGTTATACTATTGATGCCCAGTGCCCTGTTTGTCTGCTCCGAAGTGTGTGCACGCCCGCACTCCGTTAGAACCCACACTGCTGCACCAACCGCCGTCGCTTTTGACCTCTTACAATCAGCCCAGTAATCGTGCCCCACCCTGCTTAGTTTCAGGGTACCATGACACCTAATTGGGTTACTGCTGAAATGGGTCCTCGTTACTAGGGTTTTCTAGTCAAACATGTTAAGCGGTTAAGTGTCTGTATTAACCTAACCCCCACCCATCAGTTTAATTAACATGTTGAATTGATTAAGTGTTTTAGTTAACTTAACCCTACCATCCTGATTTGTCTGTCCTTAGCTTTAATTAATTAAAGCACCAACCACTCACATTAGACAGGTATTGTTACGGTTACTGGATGTGCCGGTCGGTTCCGGGAAGGTTTACACCGTAACTCAGTCTAACCTCGGGTCCTTATTGGGCTCAATGCCTTTACCTCCCACATTGGATAGGTATTGTTGTGATTACTGGACAGCCGGGCGGGTCCGGGAAGGTTTACATCACAACTCAATCCAACCTCGGGTTAAGCATATTCGTATTTTCTAAATTTACATATTTGTCTCTTTTACTTGTTATATGTAAATTTGTTAACAATTAAATGTTATAGCCCACTTTCCAAGTTCATTATTTTTTGGTATCTGATTTATACCGTTTCATGCCATAAATTACCTATGTATTTTTTCACCAATTATATCAAGTTTCCTATAATTACCAATTTTTCCCAACGTTACCCCGTCTAAATATTAGGCTAACAATCTTAGCCTAATTTTCGTCCGCATGATTTTTGACGTATAATATTAGGCTAACAACTCATCCTAATTTAGCGTACACAAAATTGGCATAAAGAAATTCATTAACATGAACATGACACAGGTGTAAACTTGGCATTTTCGGCATAGTCAATATGAACATCATAGGTGTGAACTTGCAAAATAGTCAATATGAATATCATAGGTGTGAACTTGCAACGTAGACTAAATTAACATATATATATATATGTGAATTTGCAACATAGACTAAATCAACTTATATATATGTGAATTTGCAACATAGGCTAAATCAACTTACATATATGTGAATTTGCGACATAGACTAAATCATCTTACATATATGTGAATTTCCAAATCAATCACGAACATATGAATAAGTGTGAACTTGCAATATGACATAGGTTTAACATATACACATAAACATGTAGATCTAATATTTGGCCACATATGTGATATGATTTTACAACCTGAAACTTGCATAACATGATGAACTACACAACTTGTCATAACAGGTTATACTCCAAGTTCATATACATATGAATAGGCTTATCCATTAATTCCCAATCCAACATGATAATAAAATAGAACCACATACATAGATCAATATCATTCAATTCCACATAATAAACATTGTTCTATTATCAATTTATTTCCAAGGCATGGCATTAATTTTGATTCGCATCCCAAAACATAACTAAACTTACAACGAACGACGAACTTGAGTTCTGGATTCTGAGTTTTGAATTTGCAATGCTTTCTCTTGGGTAGATAAACGTTGTTTGAATCTTGTTTTTGAATTAGATTTGTTCGTCTCTAAGCTTTCTCCAACTGACGGCTACTCTTAGTTTCCTCCCGGCAGCATGACAGCTCTAGCTCTATTTTATTTGTGTGAATTTAGGTTGAGTGTTGGGTTGTATTTATAGAATTTCAGATTAATTTGAGCCGTCGGATGATCATAGAGTGAATCCAGATCATACATACCAAGAGGAGCCAATCAAAAAGTGACAAATCAGCCCTAGTGACACACCAGAACTCAGAAAATCGCTCAGAACTCGACCAGCCAGCCAAGACCTGACCAGGTCGACCCCCTGGTCGACCTGGGTACCCAGGTCGACCCCCTGGTCGACCTGGGTACCCAGGTCGACCCCTAGGTCGTCCCCCTGGTCGACCTGGGTCCTTGGCGGGAAAATTCCCGCCCAGCCCAGTTTGGGTTTGTTTTCGAATTTTGAACTGAATTTTGAGCTGTTTGAAATTTTAATTGAATTCTGAAACCTCCGGAGGTCATAACTTCTTTATACGGAGTCCGATTTACACAAACTCGGACTCTTTCTCAAGCAAAATTCCGAAACGAACACAACGACATAACCTATTCCCCTTAATTCTTTCATTTAGAATTAATTATACTTTATTTTGCCAATTTATTGTTAACAGAAAATTCGGGGTGTTACAATAGGCTTACCAAACCTGGAAGGGCAAAGATGATTCCCTGAGGCTGACTAAAGTCCCGAAGAACGACCATATGGTTTTAGCACCATCACCAATGAAAAAAAATGAGCAGTTGATTCAACATCTCCTGCTCGGTAACACCTTAAATAGGATACGGTAGGAATACCGATCATCTTTAAGTTTTCATCCAGTGGTAAACCCCATGAAGGATTTTTCACATAAGGATAGATACCATTGGAGGGACATGGTGGTCCTGTATGAAAGAAAACGTTGGAATTCTAGGCACCGGAATCCTAGCTGAATTCCACGCTGCATGAAGAGAGAAAGGAACTCCATCCCACCCAACACCTCCCCCGTGCAAGTCGGAAAAAGACTTGACTAACTACATCTGTTTCTACGTCTCACTCGCATATGAAGGAACCTTGGTGATATCAGCCAATAAAATCCGCCGGTACTTAGCATGAAGAAACGACGCACAAAGAAAGTCGTTTGAGAGAAACCTAATCCACAACTTAAAAGCATAAGACTTTCAAATATCCCTAGGATTCTATAGCCTAGACCTCCCTCTCGTCTGGGCCGGCAGATGACATCCCAAGAAACCCAATGGTGTCGCAAAGCATTGTTCTTTTTCCCCCAGTAGAAGGACGATGCCAACAAACGGAACGAATGAATAGACGAAGAAGTAGGTGTCATGATAGTGAAGACATGAGACCCAATAGAGTCAAGCATTGACTTTATGAGAATAAGTTGGTCAGCTTGGGAAAGGAGAGAAGAGTTCTAGCGAATAATCTCCCCTCTTTCTTTATCGGTTAGGGGATAGTAAATCGCATTGAGTTTGTGCCCACAATACAGAACCACACCAAGGTAAGGCAAAGGTAAAGAATCAACATAAAAACCGGTCTAGGAATCAATCCACGAAAGCCTTTCCTAAGCCATAGACTTAGCTGGAACGAAGCAACTCTTATAAGAATTGATGAGTTGTCCCGAACACCTCTCGTACTGCCGAATAAAGGATATTAGGCGACTAGTGGACCTTAGGTGACCATTAGTGAAAATAATGATGTCATCAGCGAAAGATAACGATGAGATAGTAAGGCAACCATGAGGGATACTGAAAAGATGAATCTAACCCGAGATAGTAAGCAAACGCACACCGCGCTCAAAAGTCTCAGCGGCAAGAATGAACAGTGAGGGGGAAAAGGGATCTCATTGATGCAGTCCCCTTCCTGAATGAAAGAAACCCTTGGATGATTTGTCAAAAAGAATGGAAAACCAACAGTTTGAGATGATCCTCCAAATAAGGTCAGTAAGAAGCTCAGGAAAACTTAAAACACGAAGGAATCTTATGATGAAAAACCAAGATATGCGATCGTAAGCCTTATCCATATCTAGTTATATCACCACATTGGACCCCCTTACTGTGCGATCTAACTAAGAAATGAGTTCCTTAGCTAGAAGGGTAGAGCCACTTGGAAAACAAAATAAAACGGTCAATAATTGGTGCAAGCCTAGAAGTTAACACCTTGAAAATGACCTTATTCGAGAATTGCATAAGCTAATAGGTCTAAACTAAGAACACGACCTGGGTTTCTCACATTTAGGGATAAGAAAAAGATTGGTGGAGGTCCATCCTCTGGGAAGATCACCACCCGAAAAGAAGAATTGGATTAGAAGTCTGATTGAGTGATCTGTCAGACACTACGGTAGAAAATCCCATTGAAACTGTCCGGGCCATTCACACTTTCCTTGCTAAGAGCAAACACACATGACCTAATCTCCTCAAAGGAGGGGGGAAAAGAAAATATTATCAGACTCGTTCAACAAAACCATTCTGGGGATAAAAGCCAAAAGAGTCGGGTTTGGCAAGGAGACGAAAGGACAACCAAGAAAGGATTCAAAGTGAGATTGGATGGTCTCCTTGACCTCCTCAGGAGAGGAAGCCAGGGAAAGGTCATGGTGAAGTATTTAGTGGATAAACAAGATGTTGTTCTTCTTACAGATGGTAGAGTGGAAATTTTGGAGTTCGAGTCTTTATCGAATATCCATTTTCCTTTTTCCTAAGGAAATCGTTTTCGACTCGCAACTCAGAAGAAAAGACTAGTTTGGTTGAAAGCATTCCTCCTTATTAGAAGCGGTAGGGTTGTGTCGTAAGAAGATTACACTAAAATAAGAATCTCTTCTGACGTATGAAGCCTATCCAAAATATTCTTGAAAATTAAAGAATTCCAATCCTTGAGACAAGATTTAAGATGCTAACGCTTAAGAGAGAACACAACATGATAGGGTTAACTGGAATAAAACAAGAGTCCCCTACTACTTGAAAGAAAGTGTGGTGAGATCTCCACATCGATTGAAAATGGAACGAGGAAGGTCTAGTTGAGGAAAAAGGGGAACAGTGTAATAACATTGGAGCATTGTCCAAGTTAATACGACAAAGATGAGCGATCGAGAAGGAGAAGGGTTGATTAAACCAATCCTTCGAGCCAAAGACTCGGTCAAACGAGAAAGGATCCTGCAGAGACCATCTTGGTTGTTACACCAAGTAAAGTCCGAACCTACCAAAGACACCTCCGCTAACCCAAATTCAATGCTGAAAGAATTGAAATCCCCTACTATAACGTGGTTAGTAGAGGATCCCCCACACTTCTCGTCCTGGCTCAAAACGATTTGAAATCGCCACCGATGAAAGAGGCCGCAAGACCCAGGCTCGAAAGAGAAAGGATATCAGACCAAATACATATACACTCTACACTGTCATACTTGGTGTAAACATTGGAAAAAGGGAAGAAAAGGGAAAAGCAGGGAGAAAAACTTTCGCCGAAAGAAGTTAAATAGATTCGAAGAGGAGCCGAACCAAGATGTCATTTGCCCAAAGAATCCAAATCTTATTGGATACGTTGGACAATCCTCCCCCAAATCCTAAAGAAAGGATCGAGTTGGAGAGCACCTTAGAATCCATGAGAGGCTCAAGAATTGCCATTAGACAGATGGAATGTTTCTTGATGATGATATCTTTTAAGCCGTGCTAGGGAGGCATTGTTTCCGATCCCTCTGATGTTCGAAAATAGAAAATGTGCCATATTCAAATAAAAACCCAACCAGTGAAAAAAGGATCGAAGAGAAAAATAAAATAAGAACAGAGACATAAAAAGCCAAGGAGAGAAAACAGAAACAAGGGACCTGGAAACCAGGATCAGACAAGATATAGGGTGTGTCGAGTATATGATAATATTTTACAGAAAAAACCTAACTAAAATATAGAAGAAAACAAAGTCCACATTTCATCCATATTCCATGTTATATATGATAAAGTGTTATATAATAATGAAAAATGACTAGCCACTTATGAATAATGTAATACATTAGTCAAATGTTAGCCCATCACTTTCATAACTTATTTTTGAATTAAAACAAAAAAGAAATCACCATATTTGATTTTTTTCTATTAAAATAAAATTGTTATCACTTACTATCTTAGTAAACATCAACACAGACTGCAACAACTTCGGCCATGATTTAATGAAATTAGAATTAAACATAAAAACATTTTATTTTGAATTGTAGCAAAGAAAGTAAATACTGATTCATTCAAATATTGTCAAAAAGGATTGACTTACATCATTTTATTTCTGTTTTTTTCCATTAGTCGTCCATACTATTTTTTTTAATAGTGTTTGAAAACTGGGATTTAGTTTTTATATACCTAATTTACTTGGTTATGCAAAACTAGGTAAGTAATTTTTCATTTAGTTTTTAATCGACGAATTATGGTTTAAGCGGAATTAGCAACATGATCATTATATGTAAATAGTAAATTCCTTTATATTGAATTTTGAAAGAATTAGCTAATCGTTTTCTTGTTTGTTTTTATTTTATAACGTCTAATAACAATTAAGGAATATGTTTTTTCATAATAAGGCTCATTTTTATTTCTTTTATTAAACTTCTAAATTTAGTTATTTTAAATTATAAAATGTTTTAAATAAGAGAATTATGAATACTAGAAAAATTATAAAATGTTCATTTAAGAAAGTTAAATTTTCTAGATTATTAGTTATTAAACTTCCATGTCTAAAATCATAATTTCTAAGGTACTGATCATTTTTAAACTTTGTTTTAAATTTTCTAAAGCTTTTAGTTTCAAAAGCAGTTTATAACAAGAAAATTTATACTTTGGATTTTAAATGATAATTGAAATTTCAAATTATTATATTCTAACCAAAAAAAATTAAATTCCCAATTTTTTAAAGGCATGGGTTTTCCATGTTTGGACTTTTAAATTTTGAAACATTTAAATTTAATTTAAAATTCTAAATACTTGTGTTTGGATTAATGGTTTATATTAGTACATTTAATGAAACAGATAGCACAAAATATTCTAAATAATATTGAGAAGTTTTAACACATCCTAAGGTTAGTTCATTTGCTAGAGAGACAGATCAAAATCTATATAGGTTATTCATATTATCTTTACTTCATCTCTCCCACGTTTATTTAAGAAATGATATAGTAAAAAATTAACTCATTTATCTATTTCTCTTCAAAAATTCATTCAAAAAAATCATCTTCTAACTATAAGTAAAATTCCTAGTAATAGTATTTATAGTTTTCTATATCATTTTACCTTAAGTGGAAAAGTTTGATGGACTATTATGCTAAGCAGTTATAGGCCTGTTAAACGCTTATAGTATCCCCGCTATAATGCATATCGTTATTGTTATATTATGCTATTTTAGTCCAGTGCTATTAAACATCAGATCTATTTAAATCCCCGTTATTTTCCGCTACATGTTGTAAATAAAGGGTTAGCATCCTCTTTATTTATATTAGTATACAAAGGTTGACTTGACTAATCATCCAATCAATACAATTAAAGTAAAGACCGATTCTATAGCATAAATTCTCAATTCAAGTCATAAATCTAGAGCAATCACATAATAAATCTGCATAAATTATGAAATTCTTCAGTGTTTTATATAATATTAACATTTTTTACTATATAAATGATGTGGGGATGAGAATAATCTAACTTTAAATATTCTATTTCATATTAATTAAAGCATTTTGTACCAACGTTATTTTCCACTATATATCTGTTTTAACTTTATACACCTTTACCTCTATATATCAAAAAATCGCTTTAACTGCTTAACTACTGTGGTAACCTTAGGAAGCAGACAATATTACTGATTGCATCGTAGAAGTGTCAAATTTCGATTTAAAAATAATTATTTGTCCATGATATAATATTTTATTGATTACTCTTCCCTATTCATACTCCACGGATTCTAACAATTTATAAGAAAAATTTAAATCCATTTTCCTTCATGATTACTAGGACGCTTGGAGAAAGAAAATTGTGATTCTTAATAAATTTAGATCCACGTAATTTAATGATAACCTAGAGGAGGTACAACAAAATTTTGGTATGGTCAACATTACAAGAAAATGACCATGTATATTTTATTATCAAACCGACCGTTAGTCAAACTGACTGTTAGTCAAACCGACCGTTAGGGAGGTTTGCCTACTGTAAGAGCCAAAAACAAATTGTCTGAGCCAATAAATCAAGGCCTAATTTTCGCTCAGAAGACTTTCCTTTCTGCGTTTTCCTTCTTTTCGGTCCCTTCTCATTTTATTTCCTCCGCGATTTTTCTCCTTCTAATTCTGAGTAAACGAGAGTGCTTCAATGCCAGCAGAACTCTTCTAAAGCGGATTTGCCAACTTCACTTCTCACTTCGGATTTAATTCTTCAATTCAATTCATACCTAGGCCGCACTCCATTTTGGATCAGCTCGAGCCGATGATTCGAATCCGTGCCCTTCCAAATCTTTCGAGCCTGGTTTTCCGCTGTTCTGATCTAATCAATCGCAGGTATCAATCCTTTGAGATTTACATCGAAGGTGATAACTTTGATGTTAGAGTCTTAACTTTGTTCAGTTAGGGATTGGACTGTAAATTGGGGCTTAAGGCCACGAATTTCTGATATCGAAGTGTTATAAAATGGAATTGGACTTCAATGTAACGGTTTTTAGAGTAATTTGGTGGATTTGAACTATACAATACCCATAGAATGCTATTTTCACAATAATGCACACGTCATATTCGATGAAATGCTCGAACCTTTGAAATTTTAAGAATTCGGTTCCCATGGTTTGCGGCTTGTACTTGGACTTTGAGAGATATAGCATGATGAGCTTTTATTTTTACGCTTGCTGTGACAACCCCAAACCCCGTTCCACGGTGGCAAGGGTAATCTTTGGAATATAACACATAAACAGATAATAGCAGAACAGAAATAAATAAATACACCAGATAATGTACAACATAATATACTGGATAAATATAAACATCAGAGTTACATAGTATACAGGATCATACTTAGTACAAATACAGTTCAGCTATACATAAATGTCTACATCGGAAAACAAAACATAATATGTACAATAGGAGCTGAACAGCATAAAAAGAGATAAATGATAGAATCCATCTTCAGCTCCAGCTATCCAGAAAAAGCTTGCTAAAACCTGAATACAAGGCCGCCCGTGTAGAAAAAGGGGCACCCGAGTTTGCAAGTGAAACAAACTACGAGTCAGTCATGGGACTGGTATGAGAAATCTATTTTAACTTATTTTACAATTTGGCTAATCACAAGACCACGCCACTAACGCGGAACGGGTTTACTCCATTGGATTGCCAGTGCTTTAAAACAAGTAATTCTTTTAAACATCGCAATGCTTTTTATAAAAATGAAGCCATTATAAGACTCAGTTCCCATCACACAATGCAACGCAAACCAAGGGATAGAGTTTTACCTTATAATGGCCAAAAATGCCTGATACGAATCAAACAAAAGCATTTGATATTATTACTAGTGTTATATGTTTCAAAAACAATTTCAATCATAAGTATCAATCATAAACGGCATTAATGCCCCATACCACTATGTCGCCATATATAGGTATACAATCAAAATTGCACGATGTCGTATTTGGAAATTGGATTCCGTCATGAACCAAGGCAAGGGATCGTCCTTACCGCTTCGTGACTCTCTAGCCCGAGCCTCGGGATCAGAGCTCGAGTGACCCTTGGATCGTCCGAGGCGGTCCACACGGATGGATTAAAATGCCTGAACACTGCGTTTCCCCACTCTATGGGGTGTAAACTGGTCATATCCCGACCAGGCAATCGGCTCCGAAGAGACCGAACTAACCAAGGCGCCTCGCTATCCATCATCCACATAAGTAAAATGCCCGGGCGTGTAAAACCCAAAGCACCATTCCTAGCTAGAAAGAAACGCAGGTCCTCCCTGATGTCCTCTCCCGTTTCTGGCTCATACCGGTGTGCGAGGCTCGCGAAACAACGCTAAACACAAAGCTAGCTATTCAAAGCCGTGCTTTGACCATTAACCACAAATCTCTTCTTTTCAACAAAAGCTTTGATCACAACATCTTTGCATGCCATGTTGTCAATATACAACGTCAGACACACATCCATTTACAAGTCCATTCTGGGTATGAACGAAAACGGAGGCACCTTATACCTCGCATATCCGTACAATCAACAAGTACGTCCGGACGGCTACCACTTTAGCCCCCTTCAAGGTAGCTACTCCCATTGTGAGCATCAGTAGCACCCATCCATTCGATGTGAAGATCGTTGGTCTTGCACCGTCTTCATATCTTCGACTTCTAGCCGTCGATCAATTATTTGAAATGAGAATTAACTCGGCCTTTTCAATTCATTCACGTATATTTAGAATTTCAAATCAATTCATTTCAATGGTTAAATTATTCGACATCAATAACTCTGTTCTTTAATTTATTTTTCACGCCAAACACATTCAACCATCAAATATCCAATAAACCTGTGATGACCCCAAAACCCGTACTGACGGTGTTAAGGGTAATCATTGGTATATAACACAAAAACAGGATCATACTTAGTACAAATACAGTTCAGCTATACATAAATGTCTACAGCGGATACAAACATAATATGTACAATAGGAGCTGAACAGCATAAAAAGAGATAAATGATAGAATCCATCTTCAGCTCCAGCTATCCAGAAAGAGCCTGCTAAAAACCTGAACACAAGGCTGCCCATGTAGAAAAAGGGGCACCCGAGTTTGAAAGTGAAACAAACTACGAGTCATTCATGGGACTGGTATGAGAAATCTACTCAACACATCTAAAATATGGCCAATCACAGGACCACGCCACTTTCGCGGAACGGGTTTACTCCATTGGATTGCCAGTGCTTTAAAACAAATAATTCTTTTAAAAACATCGCAATGCTTTTTATAAAAAATGAAGCCATTATAAGACTCAGTTCCCATCACACAATGCAACGCAAACCGGAGGATAGAGTTTTTACCTTATAATGGCCAAGATATGCTTGATACGAATATAACAAAACCATTTGATATTATTACTAGTGTTTATATGTTTCAAAAACAATTTCGAATCATAAGTATCAATCATAGACGACATTAATGCCCCATACCACTATGTCGCCATATATAGGTATACAATCAAAACCACACAGTCACGTATTTGGAAATTGGATTTCCGTCATGAACCAAGGCAAAAGATAGTCCTTACCGAATTCGAGACTGTCTAGCCCGAGTCTCAGGCAAGCGCGCAGGCAAGCCTTGGAGCGACAGGGCCGGTCCACCAATGTGGATTATTATGCCTGAACACTACGTTTCCCCGCCCTTTGGGGCGTAAATGAGCCAACGAATGACTCCATCGGTCCCGGATCGACCGATATATCCGAGGCGCCTCGCAACAGCAACAACCACATAGGTGAAAATAATATAAATGTCAGCCAGTTTAAGCACCGACACCACCTCTAACTAGAAAGAAACGCATGTCCTCCCTGAGGTCCTCCTCCTGTTTCTGGTTCATACCGGGGTGTGAGGCTCACGAATTCACGTTATACACAAAGCTACGCCATACAGACGGTGCTTTGATCATCAACCACAAGACTTTGCTTTTCAACAGAAGTCCTGATCACTGCATCTTAGCATGCCACACAGGCAATTCACGCCATGTAACTGATGGCTATCAATCACACAGAATGAATTCCAATGTCGGACACACATTCCATTTGCAAGTCCGTTCTGGGTCTGAACGAAACCGGAGGCACTACGTACCTCGCAAACCCATCGATCACCACGTACGTCTGGACGATCACCACTCATTATCCATATTTCGGGATGCCTCCCAATCAGGACCTCGGTTACCATCCAAACGAGGTGAAGATCTCTGGTCTTCGACCACCGTCTTCATCTTCGATTTCTTATCGTCGATTCAGTTATTCAGAATGGGATACACCCGGTCTTTCTGAGCAACTCGCGTATATAATAAACTAGTGTTATACAAACACTACTACGCATCATTTCAATTCACTAGTCACTAACCGTCAATCAGTAAGAGAACGATTTCCCAAATATTAACCCCGAAGGCCGAAGCCAACATCAGATCAATACCCAAGAAACCATTAGACTTAGCTAACCTTCAGTTAGTTTCTACATTTCACATCCATATCGTTTATAATATTTTATAATGATTTATCGCTATTTTTATTTATTTTTAAACAGCCAATTTATTCAAAACGACGCTTCGGGCCATAACGCGGCCGTGGCACTGTTTTTCTTCAGATTTGACTTACACATATCTGAAAATCTAACCGTTGGATCTTCACAAAATTTACATCATTAGAAAGATCTTTTCAAAACGAATCCAACGGTTCCAGTTTCGGGAAAATCCGACGGTCGGATCTCCCGGTATAATCGTTTGAAGTCTCGATTTCAAAATACGAACTGCAGCGTCGTTATTCGATTTAATATAATTATATTTATATATATATAATCGATTCTGGCACTGTTTTTCTTCAGATTTGAATTAAACATTCCAGACAATCCAACCATTGGATTTTTACAAAGTTGGTGCTGTTGGAAAGATATTTCCAAAGCGAACCCAACGGTTGCGGTTTCGGGAAAATCCGATGGTCGGATCTCCCGCACTAATCGTTTGAAATCACGATTTCAAAATACGAACTGCAGCTTCTTTATTCGATATATTTTAATTATATATATAAATATAATCGATCCTTCGATTTCAAAACCATTTCCTTTTCATACATTTGATAAAAATGACATTTTTATCCAACTGACTTCTATTTCAACACTTCACTATTTTTAACTATTCATGTTTATGATAGAAAGGTGATTTTTATTATAAAACAATTCATTTCAAAACGCGATTATTTTATATAGTTCATATAGGTAATAAAAATATGATTTTTATTATAAAACAATTTATTTCAAAACAATAGTATTTTATATAGTTCATATAGGTAATAAAAATATGATTTTTATTATAAAACAATTTATTTCAAAATATGAATACCATTCAACACATGAATTCTATTCAACGAATGAATTTCAATTCAACACATGAAGGTTTTCTATAGTTTATATATATCGATAAAAAGGTGATTTTTATATTTAAAACACGAATACCATTCAACACATGAATTCTATTCAACGAATGAATTTCAATTCAACACATGAAGGTTTTCTATACAACACACGAATATAGTTTCAACACAGGAAAATAATTCTAACACATGAATATTATTCAAAATTTCGGCAGCATAACGGCAGGGTAGTTAAAACCGGGGCCGTCCCTAGTACGGCTCCTCGCTCTACCTTAAAGCCTCGCAGCTTTTGACAATGGGGAATCATGCATCTAGTTCGCACGCAGGCGGCATGTATATATATTTTTCCATTTCCACAAACTAATCCTATGTGGTTTCAACCAAATAATTCTCAACCACAAATGGGTATTTTTCAACCACAAATCAATCAATTCCAACCACAAACAATTATAATCAATCATTCGCTATCAACCAATTTTCAAACCAATCACAATCAATAAATATCGTCCATGGTTTACGGACGAGGGCGTATATATATATATTCATATATAACATTTCACTTCTATTTCAACACATATATAATTTTTACAACGCATATATAACTTATACATCGAACGTACAACTTATACAACACTTATACAAGAGGTGTACAACGCTTATATAACTCATATATCGACTATATAATTTATACATCGTCGTTTTCCATATCGTTTATAAATTAGAAACCTCACATTGGGTTCCACTCCACCAAAAATAGCAGAAGGCTCAGAAAAATATGTGGTCTCTTCTAGAAGGTAGAAGATGTCCACACGAGTCCACTGTCCCTTGTTTCACCGAATTTCGTCAACACACGAAAAAGATATGATTTTTCAAAGTTTGCAACGGTTTAAAGGTGTTAAAACAGTTGAAAATAAACAAGGCCGTACCTCCACAGTTTGGTTCGAAACAAGGTTTTCGATTTTCGCGAAATCCGTGTAGCTATATGACGATCGGCCTTCGCAGCGTCGAAGGGCTAGGAGAGGCGCAGGGATCGGCGGTGGAGGGGGTCAACTCGGTCAAGCCAGGAAGTGGCGGCGGCTCCCTGAAGTCGATGACTTCACCGCCCCCAATCTCGACAACCACGCCACGAAAAAAATCCAAGGTAGGTTTGGATTTGAAGGTCTTCTCTAGCTCTACAAAATCCTCAGCAGGAGGTGGGGCTAATTCTTCTTGGATCGATCGGAAAATGAGGGAGAAGGTTTTGAGGGGCTCCGCCGTTTAATCGCGATGTGAGGGGAGAGAGAAAAAGATTCCTGGCCAATGTTTTTTTTTATATTTATAAATTTTTAAAATCCAAAAATACCTCTCTTCACGTACTAACACCGATCCAAACCCAACGACTGTCGTCCCTAGCGTTTTACGCCCATTCCGAACACAATGGGATATGTTTCGAAGGCCCATTTGACTGTTTCAATCAGTTTTCCTTCGAATTAAAATATAAAACATTCAATATTCGATTTGAACGTACATTTCAATTTGCCAGGGCCCCAAACTGATTCGAAAAATTCCAGAAAAATAAATCTAGCTATGTTTTGACGATACGGTCCCAACAAAACTAGTTTCGTCGAATCCTGAGACCGTTTGCAAAAAGGCCCATTTTTGGTCGATCCAATTTAACTATAACTGACCAAAACACGTTTTCCTTTTTCACGCTCACATACTAGCTTCAAAAATTATGAAATTTGAAACCTAGCAATAACTTCACATCCCAGATCCAACAAAAGTGGTTTCGTCGAATTCCGATGTCGTTTGCAAAATGGCCAATTTCACGGGCTATATAAATTCCATAGCGACCTTTCTGAAAATTCATTTGGCCATAAATTTTGCTTCCTACTATGAAACTTCAATTTTTCAGATTCGTTAGAAAGGTATTCACTAAAAGATTTAAATATTTTTGGTTTCACTCAAATCCGTTTTGTTTTGCACCCGGTACAGTCCGACAAAGTTTGAATTCAATTTTTTGAAACTACCGCGCCATTTCAGGCCTTGTTTATAATTCAAAGTAATTATATTTATTTTCAATGTCGATTCAAACTTACTTTTCATCGTTATTATTCAAAATATTTATTTTAAATATTTAAAATCCACTAAAATTGCCAATTTAAATTTTTTTAATTGGTTCAGATTTTTCGGGTCGTTACAAAACCGGGTAAATTCGGTTTATTTCCATTCCATATCGTTTATAATATTTTATAACGATTTATCGCTATTTTTATTTATTTAAAAATAGCCAATTTGAAAACACCTGAAATCCCCCATACGGGAAATCACGGATTGAATTGAGGACAGGACGAATCAGAACGAAAACAGAAGAACATTTCATTGTTAGTTACAACAATTCCATCAGAATACAAGAATATACAGAGTATGAATAAATATTACACATTTCACAAATATCAGAGATTACAATACATTACATAGCAGCGGAAAATAATACAATACACAACTGGAAGTATTACACGGATACAGAGCTTTCCGAGTATCGCTTCAGCTGTAAATCAGGATCCTGTGAATATAAATCTGCAAAACCAAAACTACTAGCTGCCCGTGCGGAAAATAGGGCAACCAGAGTTTAGGTTAAAACAATAAACTTCAGCTCAGTCATGTGACTGGTGTGAGAACTAAAACAGTTACTAATCTTTATTTTAAAGTTAGGTAAATCAAGGGACCACAACATATAACACGGAACGAGTTTCCTCCCAAGAACACCAGTGCATAAAACAACAACGCAATGCTAAATAAAGAGCAATGAAGCTATTATAAGACCCAGGTCCCATCACACAATGCAACACAAGCCGGAGGATAGGGTTTTACCTTATAATTGCCAAAGATGCTTGGTACGTTAAAAAACAAATCATTTGATACTATTATTAGTGTATAGTGTCAAAACAATTTCAATCATAAATATCAATCATAGACGACATGGGTACCATATATCATGTCGCCATACTAGGCTCTATAATCAAAAACCGCAAAGTCACGTATTTGGAAGTTGGATTTCCATATATGAACCGAGGCAAGGGATCGTCCTCTACTGAATTCGAGACTGTCTAGCCCGAGTCTCAGGAACAGTCGCAACTGCCCCATGGATCGTCAGGGCCGGTCCACCGATGTGGATTATTATGCCTAAACACTGCGTTTCCCCGCCCTTTGGGGCGTAAATGAGCCAAATGACTCCATCGACTCCACACATTCATCGATATATCCGAGGCGCCTCGCAACAGCAACAACCACACAGGTGAAAATAATATAAATGTCAGGGCTGGTAGGTCACTGACACCACCCTAGCTAGAATGAAAAGCATGCCCTCCCTGAGGTCCTCTCCCATTTCTGGTTCACAACCGGGGTGTGAGGCTCGCGAATCAACGCTACACAAAGCTATGCCACATAGGTCATGCCTTGATCATCAACCACAAGACTCTGCTTTTCAACAAAAGCCTTGATCATTTGCCACTTAGGCATGCCACATAGGCAATTCACTCCATGCGATTGATATCCATCAATATATAACCCCTGAGCTCGTAAGTCTCAGAGAAGGGCGTTAAGCAAGAGAATAAATTCTCCACCGCCAAACAGAAATATATTTAATAGAAATCAATCACACAGAATAAAATACAATGTCAGACACACAGTCCATTTACAAGTTCGTTCTAGGTCTGAACGAAACTAGAGGCACCTTGTACCTCGCATATCCATCGATCTCCAAGTTCGTCTGGACGATCACCAACCGATTCCCTCCTCTTGGGTTTACAGCCCAATCAAGATCATCAGTAATCACCCAAACTATGTGAAGACCTCCGGTCTTCAACCACTGTCTTCATCCTCGACCCCACGTCGAATCAGTTATTCAGAATGGGATAAACCCGGTCTTTCTGAATAACTCGCGTATATAATAAACAAGTGTTACACAAACACAACATACTCATCATTCCAATTCAGAATATTCTTATACTTTGGGAAAGGTTCCCATTAATTTTATCAAAGATAAATTCTTTAAATTTATTCTTTAATCTTCCTTTGAATATCAATTCAAACTAGTCGGGATTAGCAATCCACACCGAAGTAATCATTTATTTTATTTCCCAATCCCAACCTATTCATCCCATGAAGTAAAACTGGTAATACTTCATATCTAACACCACGGTGTTATCGGTAAATTCAATTACCATTTCACGTTCAAATCTAATTAAAGATTTAACTATCGCCTGGAGCAAAACTGGTGATACTCCATTCTCAATTATTTCAATCTAATTAAAGATTCATTAAAACTCCATTTGGTTTTAATCTTCCCAAAAATCAATATTGATGATTGTTTAACTTGGGAAATGTCTTTAACTGGGTTAAAGAACCAATTTCATTTAAAACACGGTTCACTATAAACCCAAAATCACATTCCATTAATTATATGGTTAAAGAACAAGTGTTACTTAAAACACCGTTCAAGATAAACCCAAAAATCAATTCAAATTCAATTCCAATTAAATACCATTTAATTGGTACACTTCATTAAATCTAAATAAAAAGATTTAGTCTTTTTCTCAACTGGGTTTAAGAACAGTGTTAATGAAGACACCATTCACGACAAACCCAAATCCCATTTGATATTAAATACAAGGCTCTGAATAGAAAATATATCGTCTTATATTCAATATCAAATTCTACGACCAACAAATAACGTAATAGAAATAACGATATAAATATATCTTTCAAATTTGCATAACAATATCTGTATAATCACGAAATCCAACATCGAGATATTCCAAAGACAATTTCGATTCAAATCCATTCCAATTCAATTATTGGAAATTCAGGTTATTTTCAAAACCATTTCAAATCTACTTTATTTATTGTAAAAATTAATGGGATTATAATTCTAGTTCAAAACTAGTTCATTTCGATAAAAATCTGTTTTTATCTTTTCAAATATGGATTTTTTCATCCCAATTCTTCACAAATCATTTCTTATGATTTTACACAAATTATTACTATTTTTAATAATTTTATCAAGGCCCGTACAGTCGATTTCCATCAACGGCCATCGAACTTCACTTACAACGACCTTTTCCAAATTTGATTTGGACATAATTCCAAATCCAACCGTCAGATTTCTAATTTCTAATATTCGTTAGAAAGCTCTTTTCGATACGAACCCAACGGTTCCGGTTTTAGGAGAATCCGACGATTGGATCTCCCGTAATATCAATTCGAAGTCAATGGTCGAAATTCGCGAACCGCCGCAGCGCGACGCGTTCTATTCAGGCCATTATATATAATATACCTATATATATTATATATTTTTTGTCGATTTCCTTTCGAAACATATTTTATAAATCGTTTTAAATTCATTTTCAAAAACGATTTCAACTTCATATTCAATTTCTAATCAAAATTGAATATTTTATATCATCGATATATAAATGATAACATTTTCAAAACATTATATTTTGAAATCAATTACTCTTTGATATTCATTATAAAAATGAATAAAATCGATATAAATATCGTTCACTTCAAAATAGCGTCAATCTAATCAACACGGCTTTATATATATATTTCAATAACTTCGTTATTCTATTCAACAAATGAATATTTTCTTCAACACATGAATTTATATTTTTATTCAACACGTGAATATTTTCTTCTATCCAACACATGAGTATTTATTCTATTCAACACATGAATTTTTATTCTTATTCAACACATGAATATTTTTATTTTATTCAACACATGAATATATTTTTTTCAACACATGAATATTTATTCTATTCAACACATGAATTTTTATTCTTATTCAACACATGAATATTTTTATTTTATTCAACACATGAATATTTATTTTTATTCAACACGTGAATATTTATTCTATTCAATACATGAATTTTTATTCTATTCAACACATGAAATTTCTTTTATAATGTTCCTTATTTTTCAAATTGAAATGAGACCCACTCAATTTCCATATAATGTTATTTATATTGGTTCTATACAAAACATGTATATAATAGCAATGATATATCATCAACCATCATCCAGAGTGCACCACACAACGGCATAAGCATTAAATATAAATAATTAACGCTTACACAGCCTGTTAACCTATCGATTGACATTCAACTAAACAATCAAGATTAGTGTACGTCAAATATCATCCCAATACTCGTGTGGGGTTTCAAATCAACAAACACAGATTTTTATTTGTGCAGTTGGACGATGTGCAAAATTTGTCATCCCAATCAATATCAGTCAAATGGGTGTATATAAACAAATCGTCTGATTTGTTTATAAATATTTATTTTATATACACGTTAAAAATCATATTTTTAACTATAAAATATTTTCCACTATAAAATATTTTATTTCATTCCACATCACACAATCAAATTTCACAACACAACAATCAAACAAACTAGTCATCCATGGTCTGTGGACGACGGGTGTCGGGTGCTACTAAGCACCGTCTGCATCCTAGCATATATTCCAACTAGAAATCAAAATAAAAGTGAGGAGTTCTCACCTTTGGGTTTCACTCCGCCATTCTTTAATTCTAAACGGTTCAGATTCGCTCGACATTCCAACTTAACCATTTCACGCTGTTCACAATAAAAATCACATTTTTGTTCTTCTCCTTATATAAAAATTATATTTTTACTTTCTATAACTATAAATAAAAATCGTTTCTTTATCTCGATACATATACAAAGATTCAATTCTTTTAACAAGTAAAAATCCAATCTTTATGCTGTTAAAAATCATTACTTTATATAATGAAAAATCAAAGCTTTTCCTATTTAAAAGAAAATCTAATCTTCCTATATATATAAAAAAGATCTATTCTTTATCTATTTCAAAATCGCATCTTTATCTATTTAAAAATCGCATCTTTATCTATTTAAAAATAGCATCTTTTTCTATTTAAAAATTGCATCTTTTTCTATTTAAAAATCGCATCTTTTTGTTGTTCATATAAATAAAAAATCAAATTTTATAGTGTAAAAATCATATTTTTCTTATGTTAAATATCTAAGGTGTTCTTGTTTAAAAATAAAAACTTTTCTTGTTTTATTAATCAAAACTTTCTAATCTAAAAAATCAAAACTTTCTCACTATAAAATCAAATCCTTTTTATTAAGGGAAGTCAGATTTTTCTTATCAAAGAAACAAATAAAATCACTAAAAGAAAACTTACTTTTGCTGTTGGAGGAGGAGGGTTTCACTGTCAGGTTTGGCGATGGGGGAGGCGCGTCAGGGCCGGAGTTGGTGGCGAGGTGGCTCTTCAATCGGCGGAAGGCGACGTGTTGGCCCAGTGGAAGCTGTGATTGATTTCCGAGAAGGGGCTCGAGTTGTGGAGCTCACGCGAGAGGAGAGGGAGGAGGGGGAAGGAGGGGGTGCGACCGACGTTGGGGGAAGGGAGGCGCGCCTCTTGGTGGTGGGAAAGTGAAGGCGCCGGGATCGAACTGGGTAAGGCTATAGTGGGGGAGCGGGTGTGTTTTTTTATTTCATTTTCCTCGTTTGACTTTTGACTGTAAGGAGGGAAAGAAGGGGTATATAAATATATATGTTTTATTTAATTTAGTTAATTAATTCCAAAAAGTTTGTTTTTCTTTCGAACCCCAAATCGAGCCCAACGACTGTCGCTCCTAGCTAATACCCCCATTCCGAACACAATGTGATATGCCCAGTAAGCCAAATCGACCGTTACGATCAGTTTCCGTTCAAGTTAAAATATAAATCATTATATTGAATTTTAAACGTACATTTCAATTTACCGGGGCCACATACTGACTCTATAAATTCCAGAAAAATATTTTCTAGCTTCATATTGACGATACGGTCCTAACAAAACTAATTTCATCGAATTCTAAGACCGTTTGAAAAATGGCCATTTTCCAATCTATTAAAATCAACTGAAACTGGTCAAACGCGTTTTCTTTTGCCATGCACACATATTGATTCATAAAATTATGAATTTTGAAACCTAGGAATAACTTGACATCCCAGATCCAACAAAAGTGGTTTCGTCGAAAACAGAGGTCGTTTGCAAAATTTCCATTTTTAAGGGCCAGAATTCCATAGCGACTATTCTGAATTTTCAATTGGGCATAACTTTTTATTCCCGCTATGAAATTTCAATTTTTCGGATTCGTTGGAAAGATATTCTCAATTAGATTCTAATGTTTTTGGTTTCGCTAAAATTCGGTTTATTTTGAATCTTGTACATTCATTTGAACTTTGAAATCGAATTATTGAACTACCGCGCCATTTTAAATCCCTTTTATAATTAAAATAAAATATTTATATTCTAACGACGATTCAAATAAATATATTCATTCTACTTCTATTCAAAATAAATTTCTCTTTGCTATTATTTAAAATAATTCATTTTAAATATTCAAAATTCACTAAAATCGCCAAAATAAAATTTTTAAATTGGCTCGGATTTCCGGGTTATTACAATCTCCCCCACTTAAAACTTTTCGTCCCCGAAAAGGAACGAAGCCGAAAGTTGTTTAACTAATCAAATCAACTTCAATTATTTTCTTTACAGTTTAAGTTCTTCAACTTTTCAGTTTCTAAGAACTTTTCAAATTTTCCAAAAATTTGGCTAACACCCTAAATTTTTGAAAAATTTCGCCATAACCCCCCCGCACCGGGAGCTTCGGGATATTTCAAATAGCCTCCCATGGCCCTCATCAATCCAAAAGAAAAAGAAAAAGCCAATTGGCTCATATAATCATCCAAACCCAAAGAAATACAATAAAAATGTACCTATTTGTCGAGCAAACAATTTTATTCCTCTTCTCTAGCCTCCTGCTATGACTTGTTCAATGTAAGTGCATGTATATGCATGCGATTGCGATAAATTTTCAATACAGTTCAACATTTTATACAGTTTTGCTAAATGGTTCAAAATTTAATTAATCAACCAATAATCAAACAACACAATCAACAATCATTTAGTTGATTAGCTTTTCAAGTTCATAACTTTGATACATAGTCCAAAAATCAGATTTTTGATGCCAAATCATAACAGTAGACCTTATCTAGTTTTGGTTCTCACACCAGTCAATTGGAAATATATAGAAATTCCACTTTCGTAACACGAAAATAAATTCTGATGATGCTCGAGCGATCATCAGAATCATCTCCGAGCGACTAGAGTGTGATTTTATATCTATAGAATATATTTGAGGCTTCTAGTACACGTGGATCAGACATATATTAAAACTCTATATACTCGATTGTCCAAATCAATTTAAAATGAATACTCAAATACGAATAATTAATTTAAATTTTCGAAACAAAACTTATTTTCATTTTAAAAATATACTCTTCACACTCGTTCTAGGAAACTACTGATCCTATCTCTAACGATCCATTCCTATTGGATATTACTAATCCAATCTCTGATGAATTCTTTCGTATGGTTCTAATGTGCCTTGTTCTCGAGCTTTGTAAACCAAAGCTCTGATACCACGATGAAACCACCCGAAATCCCCCTTACGGGAAATCACGGATTGAATTGAGGACAAAACGAATCAGAATGCAAATAGAAGAACATTTCATTGTTAATTACAACAATTCCATCAGAATACAAGAATATACAGAGAATGAATAAATATTGCAC
The DNA here is from genome assembly GCA_030737875.1 of Allium sativum. Taxonomy (NCBI): domain Eukaryota; kingdom Viridiplantae; phylum Streptophyta; class Magnoliopsida; order Asparagales; family Amaryllidaceae; genus Allium; species Allium sativum. The sequence goes on along the minus strand of CM060910.1, from coordinate 441,220,507 downwards.
ATTTCACAAATATCAGAGATTACAATACAATACATAGCAGCGGAAAATAATACAATACACAATTGGAAGTAATACACGGATACAGAGCTTTCCGAGTATCGCTTCAGCTGCAATCCAGGATCCTATGAATATAAATTTGCAAAACCAAAACTACTAGCTGCCCGTGCAGAAAATAGGGGCACCCAGAGTTTAGGTTAAAACAATAAACTCCAGGTAAGTCATGTGACTGGTGTGAGAACTAAAACAGTTATTAATCTTTATTTTAAAGTTAGGTAAATCAAGGGACCACACCGTATAATATGGAACGAGTTTCCTCCCAAGAACACCAGTGCATAAAACAACAGCGCAATACTAAATAAAGAACAATGAAGCTATTATAAGACCCAGGTCCCATCACACAATGCAACACAAGCCGGATGATAGGGTTTTACCTTATAATAGCCAAAGATGCTTGGTACGTTAAAAAAAATCATTTGATACTATTATAAGTGTATAGTGTCAAAACAATTTCAATCATAGACGACATGGGTACCATATATCATGTCGCCATACTAGGCTCTACAATCAAAAACCTCAAAATCACGTATTTGGAAGTTGGATTTCCATTTATGAACCGAGGCAAGGGATTGTCCTCTACCGAATTCGAGACTGCCTAGCCGAGTCTCAGGAACAGCCGCAACTGCCCCATGGATCGTCAGGACCGGTCCACCGATGTGGATTATTATGCCTGAACACTGCGTTTCCCCGCCCTTTGGGGCGTAAATGAGCCAAATGACTCCATCGGCTCCACACAGTCACCGATATATCCGAGGCGCCTCGCAACAGCAACAACCACACAGGTGAAAATAATATAAATGTCAAGCCTGGTAGGTCACTGACACCACTCTAGCTAGAAGGAAACACATGCCCTCCCTGAGGTCGTCTCCCATTTCTGGTTCAAAACCGGGGTGTGAGGCTCGCGAATCAACGCTACACAAAGCTATGCCACACAGGTCGTGCTTTGATCATCAGCCACAAGACTCTGCTTTTCAACAAAAGCCTTGATCATTTGACGCTTAGGCATGCCACACAGGCAATTCACTCCATGCGATTGATATCTATCAATATATAATCCCTGAGCTCGTATGTCTCAAAAAAGGGCGTTAAGCAAGAGAATAAATTCTCCGCCGCCAAACAGATATATATTTAATAGAAATCAATCACACATAATAAAATCCAATGTCAGACACACAGTCCATTTACAAGTTCATTCTGGGTTTGAACGAAACCGGAGGCACCTTGTACCTCGCATATCCATCGATCTCCAAGTACGTCTGGACGATCACCAACTGATTCCCTCCTCTTGGGTGTACACCCCAATCAAGATCATCAGTAATCAACCAAATGATCTGAAGACCTCCGGTCTTCAACCACCGTCTTCATCCTCGATCCCACGTCGAATCGGTTATTCAGAATGGGATAAACCCGGTCTTTCTGAATAACTCGCGTATATAATAAACAAGTGTTACACAAACACAACATACGCCTCATTCCAATTCAGAATATTCTTATACTTTGGGAAAGGTTCCCATTAATTTTATCAAAGATAAATTCTTTAAATTTATTCTTTAATCTTCCGTTGAATATCAATTCAAACTAGTCGGCATTAGCGATCCACACCGAAGTAATCATTTATTTTATTTCCCAATCCCAACCTATTCATCCCATGAAGTAAAACTGGTAATACTTCATATCTAACACCACGGTGTTATCGGTAAATTCAATTACCATTTCACATTCAAATCTAATTAAAGATTTAACTATCGCCTGGAGAAAAACTGGTGATACTCCATTCTCGATTATTTCAGTCTAATTAAAGGTTCATTAAAACTCCACTTGGTTTTAATCTTCCCAAAAATCAATATTGATGATAGTTTAACTTGGGAAATCATATCCTGTCTTTAACTGGGTTAAAGAACCAATGTCATTTAAAACACGGTTCACTATAAACCTAAAATCACATTCCATTAATTATCGGGTTAAAGAACAAGTGTTACTTAAAACACCATTCAAGATAAACCCAAAAATCAATTCAAATTCAATTCCAATTAAATACCATTTAATTGGTACACTTCATTAAATCTAAATAAAAAGATTTAGTCTTTTTCTCAACTGGGTTTTAGAACAGTGTTATTGAAGACACCATTCAAGACAAACCCAAATCCCATTTGATATTAAATACAAGGCTTTGAATAGAAAATATATCGGCTTATATTCAATATCAAATTCTACGACCAACAAATATCGTATTGGAATTAACGATATAAATATATCTTTCAAATTTCCATAACAATAACTGTATAGTCACGAAATCCAACATCGAAATATTCCAAAGACAATTTCGATTCAAATCCATTCCAATTCAATTATTGAAATTCTGGTTATTTTCAAAACCATTTCAAATCCACATTATTTATTGTAAAAATTAATGGGATTATAATTCTAGTTCAAATCTAGTTCATTTCGATAAAAATCTGTTTTTATCTTTTCAAATAAGGAATTTTTCATCCCAATTCTTCACAAATCATTTCTTATTATTTTTCACAAATTATTACTATTTTTAATAATTTTATCAAGGCCCGTAGTGTCGATTTCCATCAACGGCCATCGAACTGCACTTACAACGATCTTTTCCAAATTTGATTTGGACATAATTCCAAATCCAACCGTCAGATTTCTAATATTCTTTAGAAAGCTCTTTTCGATACGAACCCAAAGGTTCCGGTTTTAGGAGAATCCGACGATTGGATCTCTCGTAATATCCATTCGAAGTCAATGGTCGAAATTCGCGATCTGCCGCAGCGCGGCGCGTTCTATTCAGGCCATTATATAATATATATATATATATTATATATTTTGTCGATTTCCTTTCAAAACGTATTTTATAAATCATTTTAAATTCGTTTTCAAAATGATTTCAACTTCATATTCAATTTCTAATCAAAATTGAATATTCTATATCATCGATATATAAATGATAATATTTTCAAAACATTATATTTTGAAATCAATTACTCTTCGATATTCATTATAAAAACGAATAAAATCGATATAAATATCGTTCACTTCAAAATGGCATCAATCTAATCAACTCAGCTTTATATATATTTCAATAACTTCGTTATTCTATTCAACAAATGAATATTTTCTTCAACACATGAATTTATATTTTTATTCAACACGTGAATATTTTCTTCTATTCAACACATGAATATTTATTCTATTCAACACATGAATTTTTATTCTTATTCAACACATAAATATTTTTATTTTATTCAACACATGAATATTTATTTTTATTCAACACATGAATATTTATTCTATTCAACACATGAATTTTTATTCTTATTCAACACATGAATATTTTTATTTTATTCAACAAATGAATATTTATTTTTATTCAACACATGAATATTTATTCTATTCAACACACGAATTTTTATTCTATTAAACACATGAATTTTCTTTTATAATATTCCTTATTTTTCAAATTGAAATGAGACCCACTCAATTTCCATATAATGTTATTTATATGGGTTCTATACAACACATGTATATAATAGCAATGATAAATCAACAACCATCATCCAGAGTGCACCACACAACGGCATAAGCATTAAATATAAATAATTAAGCTTACACAGCCTGTCAACCTATCGATTGACATTCAACTAAACAATCGGGACTAGTGTACGTCAAATGTCATCCCAATACCCGTGTGGGGTTTCAAATCAACAAACACAGATTTTTATTTGTGTAGTTGAGCGATGTGTAAAATTTTTCGTCCCAACCAATATCAGTCAAATGGGTGTACATAAACAAATCGTCTGATTTGTTTATAAATATTTATTTTATATACACGTTAAAAATCATATTTTTAACTATAAAATATTTTCCACTATAAAATATTTTATTTCATTCCACATCACACAATCAAATTTCACAGCACAACAATCAAACAAACAAGTCATCCATGGTCTGTGGACGACGGGTGTCGGGTGCTACTAAGCACCATCTGCATCCTAGCATATATTTCAACTAGAAATCAAAATAAAAGTGAGGAGTTCTCATCTTTGGGTTCCACTCCGCCATTCTTTAATTCTGAACGGTTCAGATTCGCTCGACATTCCAACTCAACCATTTCACGCTGTTCACAATAAAAATCACATTTTTATTTTTCTCCTTATATAAAAATTATATTTTTACTTTCTATAACTATAAATAAAAATCGTTTCTTTATCTCGATAAATATACAAAGATTCAATTCTTTTAACAAGCAAAAATCCAATCTTTATGCTGTTAAAAATCATTACTTTAGATAATGAAAAATCAAAGCTTTTCCTATTTAAAAAAATCTAATCTTCCTATATATAAAAAAAGATCTAATCTTTATCTATTTCAAAATCGCATTTTTATCTATTTAAAAATCGCGTTTTTATCTATTTAAAAATCGCATCTTTTTCTATTTAAAAATCGCATCTTTTTCTACTTAAAAATCGCATCTTTATCTATTTGAAAATCGCATCTTTATCTATTTAAAAATCGCATCTTTTTGTTTTTCATATAAATAAAAAATCAAATTTTATAGTGTAAAAATCATATTTTTCTTATGTTAAATATCTAAGGTGTTCTTGTTTAAAAATATAAACTTTTCTTGTTTTATTAATCAAAACTTTCTAATCTAAAAAAATCAAAACTTTCTCACTATAAAATCAAATCCTTTTTATTAAGGGAAATCAGATTTTTCTTATCAAAGAAACAAACATAATCACCAAAAGAAAACTTACTTTTGTTGTTGAAGGAGGGGGGTTTCACTGTCGGGTTCGGGCGATGGGGAAGGCGCGTCAGGGCCGGAGTTGGTGGAGAGGTGGCTCCTCAATCGGCGGAAGGCGGCGTGTTGGCCCAGGGGAAGCGACGGTTGATTTCCGAGAAGGGGCTCGAGTTGTGGAGCTCACGCGAGAGGAGAGGGAGGAGAGGGAAGGAGGGGGTGTGGCCGACGTTGGGGGAGGGGAGGCGCGCATTTGGGCGGTGGGAAAGTGAAGGCGCCGGGAACGAACTGGATAGGGTTACAGTGGGGGAGCGGGTGTGTTTTTTTATTTCTTTTTCCTCGTTTGACTTTTGACTGTAAGGAGGGAAAGAAGGGGTATATAAATATATATGTTTTGTTTAATTTAGTTAATTAATTCTAAAAAGTTTGTTTTTCTTTTGAACCCCAAATCGAGCCCAACGACTGTCGCTCCTAGCTAATTACCCCCATTCCGAATATAATGGGATATGCCCGGTAAGCCAAATCGACCGTTACGATCAGTTTCCATTCAAGTTAAAATATAAATCATTATATTGAATTTTAAACGCACATTTCAATTTACCGGGGCCACATACTGACTCTATAAATTCCAGAAAAATATTTTCTAGCTTCATATTGACGATACGGTCCTAACAAAACTAATTTCATCGAATTCTGAGACTGTTTGAAAAATGGCCATTTTCCAGTCGATTAAAATCAACTGAAACTGGTCAAACGCGTTTTCTTTTGCCACGCACACATATTGATTCAGGAAATTATGAATTTTGAAACCAAGCAATAACTTGACATCCCGTATCCAACAAAATTGGTTTCGTCGAAAACAGAGGTCATTTGCAAAATTTCTATTTTTAAGGGCCAGATTTCCATAGCGACTATTTTGAATTTTCAACTGGGCATAACTTTTTATTCCCGCTATGAAATTTCAATTTTTCGGATTCGTTGGAAAGATATTCTCAATTAGATTCTAATATTTTTGGTTTTGCTAAAATCCGGTTTATTTTGAATCCTGTACATTCGTTTGAACTTTGAAATCGAATTATCGAACTACCGCGCCATTTTCAATCCGTTTTATAATTAAAATAAAATATTCATATTCTAACGACGATTCAAATAAATATATTCATTCTACTTCTATTCAAAATAAATTTATCGTTGCTATTATTTAAAATAATTCATTTCAAATATTCAAAATTCACTAAAATCGCCAAAATAAAATTTTTAAATTGGCTCGGATTTCCTGGTTATTACACAATTCATTCAAACGATGCTTTAGGCCATAACGCGGCCATGGCGCTGTTTTTCTTCAGATTTGATGTACACATATCTGAAAATCCAACCGTTGGATCTTTACAAATTTTATATCATTAGAAAGATCTTTTCAAAACGAATCCAATGGTTCCAGTTTTGGGAAAATCCGATGGTCGGATCTCCCGGTACAATCGTTTGAAGTTACGATTTCAAAATACGAACTGCCGCGTCGTTATTCGATTTAATTTAATTATATTTATATTTATATATAAATATAATCGATTCTGGCGCTGTTTTCATTCAGATTTGAATTAAACATTCTAGACAATCCAACCGTTGGATCTTTACAAAGTTGGTGTCGTTGGAAAGATATTTCCAAAGCGAACCTAACGGTTTCGGTTTCGGGAAAATCCGATGGTCGGATCTCCCGCAATAATTGTTTGAAATCACGGTTTCAAAACACGAACTACAGCTTCGTTATTCGATTTATTTTAATTATATATATATATATATATATAATTCTTTCCTCGATTTCAAAACTATATTCACTTCATATATTTGATAAAAATGACATTTTTATCCAACAGATATTTATTTCAACACATCACTATTTTTAACAATTCATATATATAATAAAAATGTGATTTTTATGGTTAAAACAATTTATTTTAAAACATGAACAATTTATATAGTCTATATATGTGATAAAATGTTATTTTTATCTTTCAAAGAATTTATTCAACACATGAATTTCTATTCAACACATGAATATAGTTTCAACACATGAATATGGTTTCAACACATGAATATTATTGAAAATTTCGGCAGCATAACGGCAGGGTAGTTAAAACCGACACCGCCCCGAGTACGGCTACTCGCTCTACCTTAAAGCCTCGCAACTTTTAACAATGGGGATTTTCAATATCTAGTTCGTACGCAGACGAATTTTCCCATATACTAATCCTATTGGGATTTCAACCACAATTAATCATTTCAAATCAACCATTCATGATATTCACCAAATTTCACGTCAACCAATAATCCAAACAATATCACAACCAATATATATCGTCCATGGTCTGCGGACGAGGGGAGTATATATATATACGTATATATATATATATATATACGTATATAACTATATTTCGATTTCATTTCAATATCATTTCAATTCATTTCAATGCATATATCATTTTTACAACGCATATATAACTTATACATCGAACATACAACTTATACAACGCTTATACATGAGGTGTACAACGCTTATATAACTCATACATCGACTAAATAATTTATACATCATTGTTTCCATATCGTTTATAAATCAGAAATCTCACATTGGGTTCCACTCCTCCAAAAATAGCAGGAAGCTCAGAAAAATATCCAGTCTTTTCTAGAATGTATAAGACGTCGCCATAAGTCCAATGTCTCTGGTTTCACTGGATTTCGACAACATAGCAAAAAGATATGATTTTTAGAAGATTAATCAACTTTGCGACACTTTTATATGTTGAAATCAGTTTAAAAATAATCAGCCGTATACCTCAATGAATCATTCAAAACTAGGTCTCGATTTTGCGATCAAACGGTGTAACGGTTGGAGGATCAGAGGGTGCCACGTCGTAGGGCGTAGAGAGGCGCACGTGCGCCAGGAAGGGGGCCCACTTCGGTGGCCTGTGCTGGCGTCGGTGGCGGCTCAAAGTCTCCGACTTTGGGAGGCTGGATCTCACGATATACACAACGATAGAGGGTATACTTTAGATGGATTTGAAGGGGGGTCACGATCTACTAAAACCATAACTGGGGCTCTCGTTTTTATTGAGTGTGGAAGGAGAAATCGGAGGGGGAAGCCATCGAGCGGTATCCATCGTCGCCTGGATGTATTTATGGGGAGAGAGAAAGTCAACGAGAAATGTGATTGGCCCTCCCCCTTTTTTATATTTATTTATTTCTCTAAATTCAAAAATACCCCTTTCTCTGTACGAACACCAATTCAAACCCAACTACTGTCGTCCCTAGCTAAATACCCCCATTCCGAACACAATGGAATATGTTTCGTAGGCGCATTCGACTGTTTCAGTCAGTTTCTCTTCAAATTAAAATATAAAACATTCAATATTTGATTTGAACGTACATTTCAATTTGCCGGGGCCACAAACTGATCCCAAAAATTCTTGAAAAATAAATCTAGCTATGTTTGACGATACGGTCCCAACAAAACTAGTTTCGTCAAATGTTGAGACCGTTTGAAAAATGGCCCTTTTCTGATCGACCCAATTTAACTAAAATCAACCAAACACATTTTCCTTTGTCACGCTCACATATTAACTTCAAAAATTATGGAATTTGAAACCTAGCAATAATTTTCCATCCCTGATCCAACAAAAGTGGTTTCGTCAAATTCTGAGTCGTTTGCAAAATGGCTATTTTCACGGGCTATATAAATTCTATAGCGATCTTTCTGAAAATTCATTTGGCCATAACTTTTGATTTCCGCTATGAAATTTCGATTTTTCTGATTCGTTAGAAAGATATTCATAAACAGATTTAAATATTTTTGGTTTCACTAAAATCCATCTTATTTTGCACCCGGCATAGTCAATCAAAGTTTGAATTCAAATTTTCAAACTGCCGCGCCATTCCAGGCCTTGTTAATAATTGAAATAAATATATTTATTTTCAAACATCGATTCAAATATACTTTTCGTCGATATTATTTAAAATAATTTATATAAAATATTTAAAATCCACTAAAATAGCCAAATTAAAATTTTTAAACTGGTTCTGATTTCCCGGGTTGTTACACTTGCACCCATTTTTACACTTTGCCTTTGGAGAGGCAATTTTTTTCTTGGCTTCTTTTAGTAAAATAAGATATAATGTTCTCTAGAAAAGCTATTTAAATCTGTTGAATGAAGGAGAGAAGCAATTAAACCGTTTGTTAAAAAAAGATGATGGTAAATACACTATGTGTTACATTTCCACAAAAAAATGATGGTAAATACCTATATATGGAGTCTGAAATAACAATTCAAGTATTCCATTTCCACCAAAAAAAATCTAGCATCCACCTGTAAAACAATATTTTTTTTAACTATTTACCATGCAGAAGGTATAAAACATAATATAACAGAAACAAATAAAACCACATTAAAGATTTGAAGAAAAAGTGCCTGCTGTTGTCCAAGCATTGAGGTTGAAAAGCTAAAAGTTATTTTGTTTGATCCTTCATTAAGATTTAATGAAGCCCGTTCCTCAGAAGTCGGATTTCCCCCCTATAATATTTGTCGTATGTAGTGAATTGGACAAATTTGTCATTATATTTTTTCCTATTGAATTTCATTAGTCATTTCCTGAAGAATAACAGAGGTACAGTTAATTAATAAAAAAGTTATTGTGTTTGATCCTTCATTAAGATTTAATGAAGCAATTTCCTCAGAAGTCGGATTTTCCCCCTATAATATTTGCCGTATGTTTTCTACTTTTATTGATTTGATATTCTTACATTTGTTTTCGCTTAATATTTAGGCTCGATGTGAAATTACGGATGAACCTATTATGTTACAACGGACAAAGTCATGTGATAATGTTTCATTATTTGATGAGGCTCAAGAAAAAGCACTGACCCCTAATCAAGGTGATTCTTTTATAAGTATCATTATATCGTTTGAACTTTTAATAAGTTTGCATAAATATGACATCTTACGATCATTATAATTGTAGGTAGGTTTAATTTTGATTTGGACGTCTTACCATCGTCAGTTGATGACGCACAATCGTTTGAAGATTTAATATATTATGTACAAAGCTCCCCAAATACTATGACTGCTTCACATATGGTAAACATACAAGCTTATCAATCTTAAACAATTGTGTTATGTTTCTCATGGCTTCTATGTTATGCTTTTCCAAAATAAGGCTTGTAATGCATCCAACATTGCTACAGATAAATATATCGAAATTATTTAAAATCACTAATTTCTTTTATAATGTGCATGTGTTTGTAGAGGTCGTATGAAGTTATGAGTGAAACTTCTGGTGCGTTTAGTCTTGATAACATGCTGGATTTACAACAACAAACGCTGACGGTGGGTTCCTTTTTTCAACTCGTTCCTTGAATTTGTCTTTTATGAGGGGAAAAAATCAATCAATTCGTACTATTATTGCTTCATCTTCATCTGTTGTAGAGGTAGATGCTTCCGTTTCCTTAGGCATCTCCGCTAATTTATGTTCACTTCATTCTATTTAGTTAATTTTATTGAGAAAAAAGTGAAAAACACAATTAGCGGTTTAGTAATTGAAATGAATTGGATTATTTTCTTTCAAATGTATGAAAACAGAGTTATGTAAAATGGATGAGCACCATGTTAAATAGTTAAATTATTTTTGTAACATGTCAAAATAATAGGCTACATGAAAGAATAATTTAACCATCCTATTTTATTTTCTTTGGGTACTTTCGTCTCTGGTAGTTTATAGTTGCTGTATTTTTGAATTAAGAGCTTAAAAACAACATATATTGTAAATTTATGGCGCATCAGTTGTTTTGTACGATTTTTAGGAGATGGGTGTACGCTGTACATTGAGTGGAGGCTGGCTACTATTGGTATCTCTATCGAATAATACGAAATGGAAATATATGCTTTATCAATCTTTCATGACAAATTTGCTAATCGGATACGATTTCTGAGGCCATGTTATTGGAACTGTTTTCTGCATTTTTTTAGTTTGGTTGTGCTGCATCTTTTATTAGTTTGGTTGCTGCATCTTTTATTATCTTTTAACACCTTCAATGATTACTATCTTCTATTAGTTTGGTTGCTGCATCTTTTATTATGTTTTCAAGTTTTTTACTCTTGAAGTACAGGTTCATACTCTTTTTTATACTGAGAGTCAAGAAAAGTTTTTACTTGTTTCTTAACATAGAAACATTGCCATAATATTTATGTGCTAGCTTGCTTGAGTAGCTTATGCGTTGAAAACTTGAAATACATGGGATTCTATTTTGACTATTTAATATGTATACATGTGCTTCTTGGAATTTTTTAGAACTATCGTTTGGAGCAAGATTGCTTTGCATGAGAGTGCTTGGAATTTTATTTTGGTGTATCCGGAAATTTTGATTTGAAAGCTTTTAGTAATGATATCATGGTTACCAGTGTTCCACTCTTTACCACCTCGCAATTACCAGATTTCTTTATTAATTTAAACATGTCTCTAAATACTTCTCGAATGGACTCCATGTACATTTAGGAACAAAACTATGCATGCACATGCACGATTTGCATCCAATGCAGTCTCGGTACCATGATGTCTGACTGTTTCAACGTGCATGTTTTCCAGGCTATAGATGTATAGTTTTATGCCTTCCTTCATACCACATGCAAGTGCCATATTCCATGCCTAAACAGTTTATAGCTGTGATTCATTCATTTTTCGAAGATGATTCTCCAATTACAAGTTCTCTGGTATGTCAAGTATCATATATTATCCATTTTCTTTAATATGCGATTTATTTATAGCTACCAGAAGCTGTATTGGTTTCAGTTTATCATATATGTCTTTGTTCAGAGTTATTGGTGGATAGTTTGAGTGGATAATTGTACTTGCTACAACAGCTATGCATCACTCTGTGCAGGAAGGTACCTATTGGTAATTAATTTTTTATACAAATCAATAACTGCTCTTTGTTTTCACAATATTATTATTTTTGTTAGATGTTTTAATTTGTGAATGATTCATCATGTCATTTGATTAAAAGTAACAATTATCAAACCTACAAAACCTGTTTTGATTTCATTTTTAGCGTGAGTGCTAATTTATACTTATATACTTAGATAATAAAATGAATAAATAAAGTTGATTCATTTATAATTATTTCTATGCATCTAGTCATGTTTTATGTAGAAAATGGTTGTGCTGATATTCTCAATAAGAATGAAGAAAGTATACACCAAAACTAGTAGATACGGTTCGAAATTGTTTATACTATTGAATAAAGAAGACATTTATTTGAAAAGAAAGCGTAAGGTTGTAAAATTCAAAGGAATAAGATAAATAATGAATAGTTATATCTGTACTTATGCTTTATGTTACTTTATTCATCTCAAATTAAATTTGTGAAGTAAAACTGCAAACAACAAACTTTTAATTGGTCATGCTTAATTGGAGTAACTTTAGCTTTTGTTTGGTATTATTTACAGTGTACTATCATAAAGAATATAATTGCAATTAAATTAATAACAATTTTAACAAGCTATGACTAAGCTTATATTTAAGAACAATTATTATTAAAGTAACGATGAGTGTGACATTCTTATATGCATGATTTCATTACTGTCATTTGTGTACTAATTTATGTGGTTAAGCAATTCATGATGGGAATAGCCTTTAACTTGAAAGGATTTCAAAATTTATGGGTGTTTGAGTTAGCTTTGAGATAGTAATTTATGAGCAGTCAAATATGCAAGAATAATTTTAAGAGCTAACAAATATGACTTTAGATTAGTAATTGTCTTGATTATTAATTGGACTTTGTTAAAAATTTAGGCAAACAAATTAGTGAGCGAAAAAACAAACAAAAGCCAGTTATGAATTTTTGAAACATGTCTAGCAAGGCAACAAACAACATGATAAGAATTTGAATGCCATTGCATTTATACACCAGCGCGCTATGTATGACTTGCTAAAATAAATTAGAGGGCATAACAGCAGTTAGAGTCCATTATTTTTACTATATGTGAGAATATTTATTACTAAATATATGAAACATGTCATTGACGGTTGCACTAAGTTTATCGCATCAATAATCCATACAGTTACTTACCTTTTTAATTTTCTTTGTCAACAAATATTCTTTTAAGAGAAGGTTGTAAAGAGAAACTATTAGATGTTTGCTTGTTTACAAAATTAATGTAAGCACCATTTTTGCAGGTGGGTTCTTAAGTGAGAGACATTTGAATATATGATAAAGAATTCCATTAAAGTCATTATCTAAATTTTTTATGATTCTAGGCTACTTTATTTGTAGTTGAGTGGATTCTAATGTGATTAAGGTAATGCCAGATGGTAAAATGGAGACCTTGGATGCAAATGGAGTTTATATGTTAAGTTTGTTTATGTATATACAGTTTCAGTTAATATTAGTTTCGTATCGAGATAAAAGTTCATACAACAAGCATTTCTTTTGGAAAACTCATAAGATATGATAGTCAGAACCACCAATCATGTTTCTTACGGCTGCATGAAGCGAAGGAAAAGTGAATGGATTCTGATGACTTCCCATTTCATAATACATATGCATTTTCTTTTTTGAATGAGTCCAGTGTACTCTAATTGACTGCCGTAATGAGTAAATTTACTATCCTGATTGATTTTCAACATGCCATTAGCAAATAACCATAGAAGAGAGAACATATAATGACAGAAGGAAGTTTTACAAGGTAACTAAGTTGTAAATAACCGTCTAAAGATGGTCTTATTAATACATTTATATATGCTTTGTTTGCAAGGGATGACAATATAAATCATGGCGTCTTGCACATTGAAAGTGGTTGCGGCATTCTACATGGTCAGTCATTCGGTGACATTTTGTAATGTAGCATGTTAAAAAATTTCTCTAACTAGATGTCAATATGTTCAAAATTTCTCTGATTGGATGTGAATATGTATGAACCATGCTCCAATTTGTCACCAATTGATAGCTTCAATTTTGTCGTCAATTTAGTTCATTGATATGCGATTTATTTATTTCACTTATTATTGTATTATCTGTCTTCTTTAATCGAGTATTCACAACTATAATTATGTGTTTTGATCTAATATTTGTTTAATTTGTTACTTTATTTTGTAAATTCAATAATGATTTAAAATATATTAATTAACAGAATTTACATGTTTGCACTCATTTTTAATTTTATTTTAGATAACATAGTGAATTTTTCATTAATTTCTTGTTTAAGAAAATGGTTACTAGATTATTTTTTAATATAACACAATTTAACGGTCGGTTTTCCACTGTTGTGCGGTAATACTAGTATAAGGAAGCTAATGTAGAGTTGACTTTTTTTCTTGCTCCTAATTTGTTCTCAACTCAAATACCTCATTCTCATGCATCTGAAATATATTTATCGTTTTAGCATCATTAAAATAAATTATATTTTTCCATTTTGGTAACCAAATATTAAATTATACCCTAATTTTACTTCTTCATTATCCTACAAAATACCCGATTAAGTTTCCCCTAGAAATGCCAATGTAAGGTTGACTTTTTCCTTGCTCCTAATTTCTTCTCATATTGAATACTTCGCTCTTACAGATCTGATATACATTTATCTTTTTAGCCTTATTAAAAAATTATTTTGCAAATCTAGTTACCAATTATTAAATAGGCCTTTCTTGGGCCTTTTCATTCTCATGTGCTATAACCGGTTACATTTCTCCAATCAATTTCTCTACTTAGTTATATCTCTTATGTCATTCAATCTTGTTCCAAATGTTATATTATTGGAATTTGTATAATATTTTTACAATGTAATCCCTTTATATTTTACGTGTTTCACATTGATAATTTAAGTTTTGTTGTAATACGTTACCTCATAATATTCTCTCTTTCTCACGAACTACCATGGATACATATTTACTTCATCAGAAAACTGAGTTAATACTGAAAGCAAATAAAAATTGTAAAGACCCGAAAATCCCCGACCTTTGAATCGACCATAAACCACACAGGTCTAATCCAAAAGTTGGAAATCCACGAATACTTTAACTTTGGGCATACAACACATTAGAACAAATAACAACAGACTTTTGTAAACATCATAATAATGTTACATCAGAGTACAGCGAATATAATAATACAATGGAAGAATAAATTACAATAATTTTTATACAATGCAGTGGAATAAATAAACTAATATAGCGGAAGACTACCAATGCTCTGGACACAGCTTTAAGCTTCGATCCAGAATCCTGCTTAAGAAATGAATATCTACAAAAGAAGCTACTCGACTGCCCGTGTGGAAAAGAGGGCACCCGAGTTTGCAAGTGGAACAAACTACAGGCCAGTCATGGGACTGGTATGAGAAATCTTACTTAAACTATCTAATAATAATAAGGCTAATCACAGGACCACGCTGCTAACGCGGAACGGGTTTACTCCATTGGAATGCCGATGCATAATTAAAGTAAATCGTTAAGCAACGCAATGCTTTTTATAAAAATGAAACCATTATAAGACTCAAATCCCATCACATAATTCAAAGCAAATCGGAGGATAGAGTTTTACCTTATAATGGTAAAAAATTCTTGATACGATAAAACAAATTTGATATTATTATAGTGTATATATGTTTTAGAACATTTCAATCATAATATCAATCATAGACGGCATAACTACCATATACTATGTCGCCGTACTAGTAATACAATCAAAACCGCATGGGTCGTATTGGAATTTGGATTTCCATCATGAACCAAGGCAAAAGATAGTCCTTACCGAATTCGAGACACTCTAGCCCGTGCCTCAGGCTCAGCCGCAACTGCACCTTGGATCTTCAGGGCCAGTCCACAAATATGTTAGTGGATTAATAATGCCTGAACAATACGTTTCCCTGCCCTATGGGGCGTAAATAGAGCCACTAGGGAGTCAATAACCGAGTCGCCTCATTCCATCATCCACATAAGTAAAAATGTCAAGGCTGGTAAATCGTCGACACCACTTCTAGCTAGAAAGAAACGTATGTCCTCCATGCAGTCCTTACTCCCGTTTCAGGTTCATACCGGGGTGTGAGGCTCGCGAAGTAATGCTATACACAAAACTGTGCCTAGATAGGCTGTGCTTTGATCATCAACCACAAGGCTCTTCTTTTCAACAATAAGCCTTGATCATTTGCATCTTGGCGTGCCACATTGTTAATCCATACCATACCATTGATTTCTGCCAACATATAACCTCTAAGCTCGTACGTCTTAGAGAAGGGTGTTAAACACCAAAAATCTATATATTTAGCAGAGATCAACGAATACAGTACAAAGGAATACAACGTCAGACATACAATCCATTTACAAGTCCGTTCTGGGTCTGAACGAAACCGGAGGCACCTTATACCTCGCATATCCGAACGATCAACAATACGTCCGGACAACTACCACTGGAACCTTCTCAAGGCAATAAATCCAATCAAAGGCATCAGTAGTCCTCGTCCGTTCGATGTGAAGATCGCTGGTCTTCAACCACCGTCTTCAATTTCGACTTTTAATCGTCGCAGTAATTATTCAGAATGGGTTAAACCCGGTCTATCCGAATAACTTGCATATTTTATAATAAAAATCAAGTGCTATAAAACACATCATACGCTACATTCCAATTCATAATATTCTTTTAATAAGATATTCACATTATTTGGAAAATGGTTCCCATTAATTTTATCAAAGATAAATTCTTTAATTTATTCTTTAATCCCCCTTTTAAAGATTCATTAAAACCCCAATTTTGTTTTAATATCCAAAATCATTACTCTATGATTATTCAGATTTAAGAAATAAATCTTATCTTTAACTGGGTTAAAGAACAAACATCATTTAAAAACATTGTTCACGACAAACCCCAAAATCATCTTCCATTAAATATGGAATTTTCACAGAAATCAAATCAATATATAACCGATATAAATTTCTGTATCAGACCAATAATATAAATGGGATAACGACAAAGCCTTTTAAATTCCATATATAGTAACAGTCTTCTTTTACAGAATCTCATCTCGATTATTGTTAAATTGAATTCCATTCAATTCTAATTTAATATATTTAATTGGAAAACTTTACTTTGGAAAATTTTCACTTAAATCTTAATAAAAGATTTAGAAATTCCAAATTATATTTTCACTGTTAATTGAGTTAAGGAACAAATGTCGTTAAAAACACAGTTCACAATAATTGAAAACTTTAATAATCTTAATTAAAAGATTTATTCTTTTCGATACGAACCCAACGGTTCCGGTTTTAGAAGAATCCGACGGTCGGATCTTCCGTTAAGCCAATTTGAAGTTAATGGTCGAAATTCGCGAACGGTCGCTGCGCGGCGCGTTCTATTCAGGCCATTATATAGATATATAATATATATTTCATCGATTTCTATTATAAATCATTTTTATAGAAGATTTATAAATTCATTTAAAAATGATTTTGACTACATTTTCATTTTTAAAGCAAAACTGAATATTCTATATTTTATCATATTAAATTATTCATATTTACAAAATATGAGATTTATAAATCACTTCTTTTTATATTCATTTTAGAATGAAATAAATCGATCGATAAACCCGTTTGGGTTAAAAATGGCGTTTCTACTTAGTTCGGCTTCACATGTCAACTTTTTTATTCTATTGAATATTATTCTAAAATATTCGTTATTTAAAATTATTCTTTATTTACAAGATTCTTTAATTTAAACTATTCTTTATGTAAAGTTGTTCTTTATTTTAAAATAACCTTTAGATTAAAAGATGTTCTGAATCGGAATGCAACTCAATCAATTACCATACAATTTCAGTTGTATAGATTTCATACATCGCATGTATAAATATAACAATAATGATACATAATCTTTAAGCAATGCATTCACAACCAGAGTGAAATTTATAATTGTGTGAGCGTTAAAATAAATAAATAAATAACGCTCAACACAAACTGTAAATCCATCGATTGACATACAGTTAAATATTGGGACTAGTGTATGTCATCCCAACACCCGTGTGGGGTTTTCAAACAACAGCAGTTCATCTAAATAGATTATTGGTTAATAAGTTTAACCAATTTACACTGTTTACATTATAAATGAATATTTATAATTTACTTTCAACAAACCATATATTTAATGTAACATGGCATGGTCTATGACATATTTATTTGACTAACATAAATGACATGATTATTTAACATGGACATGATCTAAATATATGGCCTTTTTAATGTAACACGACATTAATCTAAATATATGACAACTTTAAATAAAATGACATAAATTACATTTTTAATTCTATGATAAATGACATGATTCTAATATATTAATATTTTTAATTTACATGACATTTTTAAATAGAATGATATTTCTAATATAATGACATTTCTATTATGATGATATTTCTAATTCACTAACATATTTATAATCATGTTTTAGAATAAACAAAACATATAATGGTTTTTCTTCTAATACATGTAAATGGTAATGTTTTGAATAAACAAAACATACAACTACAAAGGATTCTTTTTAACCGAAGGTGACATTCCTATATAAAATGTCATTTTCTTATGTTGACAATTCTAGTATGACATAACCAATAAAAATGTTGTTTTCATTTTGACAAAAATCTAATATGACAAAAATGATATTTTAATTCCGATGAAACATTTTAATAATAAGAATGTTATTTTCCCTTATGTAACAATTTACAACAAAATGTTTATTTACCTTTTGTTTACAAATCTAACATAATATGAAAATAAAATGTTAATTTTCATTTTGTCTACAAAATCTAATGCAACTTTTCTTAACAAAAACGTTATTTTAATCTTCCTCAACAAAATGCTATGTTATTTTCTCCAATGTCATATTTTATAACAAAATGCTATTTTATTTTCAACGCATATTTTATTCTCTTCTTTCATTTGTATCAAAATGCAAGTGAAAAAAAATGTAATCTTTTTCTACATTGTTTATTTGCATCAAAATATGGAAATAAAAATGAAATCTTTTTTTTTATTGAGAACAAAGAACAATAAAAGTGATATTTTCCTATTCTAATCTTTTTAAATGAAACAAAGTGACGATAAAGATATGGTCTTTAATTGTGACAAAATGGAACTAAATATGTCCTTTTATTTCAACTCTTTTTATTCTATTTAAAACACGTTTAACAAAATTGACATTTTTATTCTAATGTAACCCTTTATAATAAAATGTGATCTTAATTTCTAATATGGCATTTTATAACAAAACGTACAATTTATTTTTCTATTCTTTTATTGAAACAAGGTGACAATAATAAAATAGTCTTTTTATTTTACTTAAATAGCAATAAAAATATGAACTTTATAATCTAAACTTTTTATTGTAACGGATCTACGAATAAAAATACAATCTTTAATCGCTAATCTTTTTATTGAAACAGATCTACAATAAAAATATGATTTTTATGGTAAAATCAGAACTTGACATATATGAACATTTCAATCAGGCATACACAACTAAATGTAGCCATCCATTTCAATCTCAAACAATCAATCCAAATTTCATCCAATCACATATATAAATTTTACATCAAAATAAATAATAATTTTATTTTTAAAATAGAGATCTCACCGATGGTTTCCATTCTGACAAAAATTGAAAATAGTTCTATTTCTGCTCTGGTTTGTTTCATTGTGTAGATCTGGCCAATACGAGTCCAACACAATCAGTTTCGTTGAATTCTGTCGAGTATTGAACACGTTATAGGTTTCTGAATATTTGATTACATTATTAAATAATTAATTATAATTAATTTTCTCTTAACCTTGCTAATCCTTCTTCAACCTCGTTGGCTTCTACTGTAAAAGGCCGAACCCATAGTCGCTTCAATCCCTCCTCCACGCACACCGCCAGAGACCACCGTTCGTTGATCAGACGATGCCATCTCAAAATCGCCTGACACCTCCACCTTCGCCAAGACACACGGCCAACTCGACCTCACCCTCCGCCTCGAAAACCGTCCCCAAGTTGTCGGCTTCACCCCCAAAATCCGAGAAAACCACTTAATAAAAATCGATCATATCCGTACCAAATTGAAGAGTGGAGAATTCTCTTTAATTTGGTGTTGAGGTTGGAATCTAATTCGAGTTGGATTGGAAATTATTGATCCATGAAAATTCGACTTTTCTAGCCATTGAAATTGGTTTGTGGCGGCTGTATCTTTTTGGAATTAGGGTTGCGTATAAGACCGTATTTATACGGTATATATAGTGTATTTTCCTTGTTTTATTTAATTTCTTATTTCAAAAATTCATGTTTAACAATACGAACTCCAAATCAAACCCAATGAGTGTCGCCCCTAGCCAAATACCCCCATTCCGGACAAAATGAAGTATGTTTTGAAATCCAATTCGGCTGTTACAATATTTTTTTTAATTTTAATTATAAATCATTTAATTATTTAATTTGATCGTACATTTAATTTTACCGAGGCCACATACTACATCTAAAAATTCAAGAAAAATTATTTCTCGTTATCTATTGACAATACGATCCTAACAATACTAATTTCGTCGAATTCTGAGACCGTTTGAAAAATGGACATTTTCTGGTCGATCGAAATTGACTGAAACTGACACAACACCTTTTCCTTTGCCACGCTCACATATTAATTCTAAAAATTATGAAAATTAAAACCTAACAATAATTCGACATTCCAGTTCCAACAAAAGTGGTTTCGTCAAAAACGGAGGTCGTATGAAAAATGGCTATTTTTAATATTAATATATATATAAATTCTACAGCGACTATTCTGAAAAATAAACTGGGCATAACTTTTGATTCCCGCTATGAAATTTCGATTTTTCGGATTCGTTGGAAAGATATTTTTAAATAGATTTACATATTTTTGGTTTCACTAAAATCCGATTTATTTTGCATCCTGTATGGTCATTCAAAGTTTGAATTCAAATTTTCAAACTACCGCGCTATTTCTTACTCCTTTAATAATTAAAATAAACATATTCGTTTTAACCTCGATTTAAATAAATTTTTAGTCGTTATTATTTAAAATAAATTATTTTAACTATTTAAAATCCATTAAAATTTCTAAAATAACATTTTTAAATTGGTTCAGAATTTCCGGGTTGTTACAATCTCCCCCACTTAAAATCTTTTCGTCCCCGAAAAGGAACGAAGCTAAAAGTCGTTAAATTAACCAATTCAATTTTCATTTTTATTATTGGTTTCAATTTTTTTTATTTGGTTAACTTTTCAAATATATATAACTTTTATATATCAAAATCATATTTTCTAATATTGGATTATATGTATAATCTCAAATACGTTAATTATAGACCTTTTTACTCTGAACTCATTCAAGGGCATTACTAACCCTATCTCTAATGAGTTTTCTCATTCTAGAATACTACTAATTCTATCTCTAATGAGTATTCTTATTGGATATTACTAATCCAATCTCTGATGAGTCTTTTGTTCAGTTCTAACGAGTTGCACCCCAAAGATTTGACCTAACCAAAGCTCTGATACCAGATGTAAAGACCCAAAAATCCCCGACCTTTAAATCGACCATAAACCACACAGGTCTAATCCAAAAGTTGGAAATCCACGAATACTTTAACTTTGGGCATACAACACATTAGAACAAATAACAGCAGACTTTTATAAACATCATAATAATGTTACATCAGAGTACAGAATATCAGAGTACAGCGAATATAATAAGACAGCGGAAGATTAAATTACAATAATTTTTATACAATGCAGCGAAATAAATAAACTAATACAACGGAAGGCTACCAATGCTCTGGACACAGCTTTAAGCTTCGATCCAGAATCCTGCTTAAGAAATGAATATCTGCAAATGAAGCTACTCGACTGCCCATGTGGAAAAGAGGGCACCAGAGTTTGCAAGTGGAACAAACTACAGGTCAGTCATGGGACTGGTATGGGAAATCTTACTTAAATTATCTAATAATAATAAGGCTAATCACAGGACCACGCCGCTAACGCGGAACGGGTTTACTCCATTGGATTGCCGATGCATAATTAAAGTAAATCATTAAACAACGCAATGCTTTTTATAAAAATGAAACCATTATAAGACTCAAGTCCCATCACACAATGCAACGCAAACCGGAGGATAGAGTTTTACCTTATAATGGTCAAAAATGCTTGATACGATAAAACAAATTTGATATTATTATAATGTATATATGTTTTAGAACATTTCAATCATAATATCAATCATAGACGACATAGCTACCATATACTATATCGCCGTACTAGTAATACAATCAAAACCGCATGGGTCGTATTGGAATTTGGATTTCCATTATGAACCAAGGCAAAAGATAGTCCTTACCGAATTCGAGACACTCTAGCCCGTGCCTCAGGCTCAGCCGCAACTACACCTTGGATCTTCAGGGCCGATCCACAAATATGTTAGTGGATTAATAATGCCTGAACAATACGTTTCCCCGCCCTATGGTGCGTAAATAGAGCCACTAGGGAGTCAATAACCGAGTCGCCTCATTCCATCATCCACATAAGTAAAAATGTCAGGGCTGGTAAGTCGCTGACACCACTTCTAGCTAGAAAGAAACGTTTGTCCTCCCTGCAGTCCTTACTCCTTTTTCTGGTTCATACCGGGGTGTGAGGCTCGCGAAGTAACGCTATACACAAAGCTGTGCCTAGATAGGTTGTGCTTTGATCATCAACCATAAGGCTCTGCTTTTCAACAATAAGCCTTGATCATTTGCATCTTGGCATGCCACATTGTTAATCCATACCATACCATTGATTTCTTCCATTATATAACCTCTAAGCTCGTACGTCTTAGAGAAGGGTGTTAAACACCAAACAGATATATATTTAGCAGAGATTGACGCATACAGTATAAAAGAATACAACGTCAGACATACAATCCATTTACAAGTCCGTTCTAGGCCTGAACGAAACTGGAGGCACCTGATACCTCGCATATCCGAACGATCAACAATACGTCCGGACAACTACCACTGGAACCTTCTCAAGGCAGCAACTCCAATCAAAGGCATCAGTAGTCCTCGTCCATTCGATGTGAAGATCGTCGGTCTTCAACCACCGTCTTCAACTTCGACTTTTAATCGTCGTAGTAATTATTCAAAATGGGTTAAACCCGGTCTTTCCGAATAACTCACATATTTTATATTAAAAATCAAGTGCTATAAAACACATCATACGCTACATTCCAATTCAGAATATTCTTTTAGTAAGATATTCACATTATTTGGAAAAAGGTTCCCATTAATTTTATCAAAGATAAATTCTTTAATTTATTCTTTAATCCCCCTTTTAAAGATTCATTAAAACCCCAAATTTTTTTTAATATACAAAATCGTTACTCTATGATTATTCAGATTTAAGAAATAAATTTTATCTTTAACTGGGTTAAAGAACAAATGTCAATTAAAAACATTGTTCACGATAAACCCCAAAATCATCTTCCATTAAATATGGAATTTTCACAGAAATCAAATCAATATATAATCGATATAAATTTCTGTATCAGACAAATAATATAAATGGAATAACGATAAAGACTTTTAAATTGCATACATAGTAACGGTGTTCTTTTACAGAATCTCATCTCGATTATTGTTAAATCGAATTCCATTCAATTCCAATTTAATATATTAAATTGGAAAACTTTACTTTGGAAAATTTCCACTTAAATCTTAATAAAAGATTTATAAATTCCAAATTATATTTTCACTGTTAATTGAGTTAAAGAACAAATGTCGTTAAAAACACCGTTCACAATAAACTCAACTCACACTTCCTTTTGTTCCAATTATTAAATATAATAGAAAACTCAACTAATCTTAATTAAAAGATTTACTCTTTTCTTATAGGGTTTAAGAACAGTGTTATTTAAGACACCATTCACAACAAACCCCAAAATCCAATTTATCTTATTTAATTCCAATTAAATATCAATTAATTGGAAAACTTCATTAAATCTTATTTTGAAGATTTATTCTAGTTAATAACTAGTTAAATTCGATAAAAATATATTTTTGTCTTTTCAGATATGGAATTTTTCATCCAAACTGCTTCTAAATCATTTATTATGATTTTACATAATTTTTCCACATTTTTAGTAATTTTATTATCGCTCGTACAGTCAGTTTCCAATAACGGCCACCGAACTGCATCCATAGAAACCTTTTCCAAATTTGATTTGGACATAATTCCAAATCCAACCGTTATATTTCAAAACTCTTATATTCATTGGAAATTTCTTTTCGATACGAACCCAACGGTTCCGGTTTTAGAAGAATCCGACGGTCGGATCATCCGTTACGCCAATTTGAAGTTAATGGTCGAAATTCGCGAACAGTCGCTGCGCGGCGCGTTCTATTCAGGCCATTATATAGATATATAATATATATTATATATTTCGTCGATTTCTATTATAAATAATTTTTATAGAAGATTTATAAATTCATTTTAAAATGATTTTAACTACATTTTCATTTTTAAAGCAAAACTGAATATTCTATATTTTATCATATTAAAATATTCATATTTACAAAATATGAGATTTATAAATCACTTCTTTTTATATTCATTTTAGAATGAAATAAATCGATCGATGAACCCGTTCGGGTTAAAAATGGCGTTTCTACTTAGTTCGACTTCACATGTCTACATTTTTATTCTTCATTGAATATTATTCTAAAATGTTCATTATTTAAAATTATTCTTTATTTACAGATTCTTTAATTTAAACTATTCTTTATGTAAAGATGTTCTTTATTTTAAAATAACATTTAGATTAAAAGATGTTCTGAATCGGAATGCGACTCAATCAATTACCATACAATTTCAGTTGTATGGATTTCATACATCGCATGTATATATATAACAATAATGATATATAATCTCTAAGAAATCCATTCACAACCAAAGTGAAATTTATAATTGTGTGAGCGTTAAAATAAATAACACTCAACACAAAATGTAAATCCATCGATTGACATATAGTTAAATATTGGGACTAGTGTATGTAATCCCAACACCCGTGTGGGGTTTTTCAAACAACAGTAGTTCATCTAAATAGATTATTGGTTAATAAGTTTAACCAATTTCCACTGTTTACATTATAAATGAATATTTATAATTTACTTTCAACAAACCATATATTTAATGTAACATGGCATGGTCTATGACATATTTATTTGACTAACATAAATGACATGATTATTTAACATGGACATGATCTAAATATATGGCCTTTTTAATGCAACACGACATTAATCTACATATATGACAATTTTAAATAAAATGACATAAATTACATTTTTAATTCTATGATAAATGACATGATTCTAATATATTAATATTTTTAATTTACATGACATTTTTAAATAGAATGATATTTCTAATATAATAGCATTTCTAATATGATGACATTTCTGATTCACTAACATATTGATAATCATGTTTTACAATAAACAAAACATATAACGGTTTTTCTTCTAATACATGTAAATGATAATGTTTTGAATAAACAAAACATACAACTACAAAAGATTCTTTTTAACCAAAGGTGATATTCCTATATAAAATGTCATTTTCTTATGTTGACAATTCTAGTATGACATAACCAATAAAAATGTTGTTTTCATTTTGACACAAATCTAATATGACAAAAATAATATTTTAATTCTAATGAAACATTTTAATAATAAGAATGTTATTTTCCATTATGTAACAATTTACAAAAAAATGTTTATTTACCTTTTGTTTACAAATTTAACATAATATGAAAATAAAGTGTTTATTTTCATTTTGTCTACAAAATCTAATGCAACTTTTCTTAACAAAAACGTTATTTTAATCTTCCTCAGCAAAATGCTATGTTATTTTCTCCAATGTCATATTTTATAACAAAATGCTATTTTATTTTCAATGCATATTTTATTCTCTTCTTTCATTTGTATCAAAATGCAAGTGAAAAAAAATGTAATCTTTTTCTACAGTGTTAATTTGCATCTAAATATGCAAATAAAAATGAAATCTTTTTTTTTATTGAGAACAAAGAACAATAAAAGTGATATTTGCCTATTCTAATCTTTTTAAATGAA
Source organism: Allium sativum (assembly GCA_030737875.1). Lineage (NCBI taxonomy): Eukaryota > Viridiplantae > Streptophyta > Magnoliopsida > Asparagales > Amaryllidaceae > Allium > Allium sativum. Next base: position 441,194,520 of record CM060910.1, on the reverse strand, counting down.
ACAAAGTGACGATAAAGATATGGTCTTTAATTGTGACAAAATGGAAATAAAATATGTCCTTTTATTTCAACTCTTTTTATTCTATTTAAAACATGTTTAACAAAATTGACATTTTTATTCTAATGTAACCCTTTATAATAAAATGTGATCTTAATTTCTAATATGGCATTTTATAACAAAATGTACAATTTATTTTTCTATTCTTTTATTGAAACAAAGTGACAATAATAATATAATCTTTTTATTTTACTTAAACAGCAATAAAAATATGAACTTTATAATATAAACTTTTTATTGTAACGGATCTACGAATAAAAATACAATCTTTAATCGCTAATCTTTTTATTGAAACGGATCTACAATAAAGATATGATTTTTATGGTAAAATCAAAACTTGACATACATGAACATTTCAATCAAGCATACACAACTAAATCTAGCCATCCATTTCAATCTCAAACAATCGATCCAAATTTCATCCAATCACATATATAAATTTTACATCAAAATAAATAATAATTTTATTTTTAAAACAGAGATCTCACCGATGGTTTCCATTCTGACAAAAAATGAAAATAGTTCTATTTCTGCTCTGGTTTGTTTCATTGTGTAGATTTGGCCAATATGAGTCCAACGCAATCAGTTTCATTGAATTCTGTCGAGTATTGAACAAGTTATAGGTTTCTGAATATTTGATTACATTAGTAAATAATTAATTATAATTAATTTTCTCTTAACCTTGCTAATCCTTCTTCAACCTCATTGGCTTCTACTGTAAAAGGACGAACCCATGGACGCTTCAATCCCTATTCCACGCACACCGCCAGAGACCACCGTTCGTCGATCAGACGAAGCCATCTCAAAGCTGCCCGACACCTCCACCTTCGCCGAGACCCACGGCCAACTCGGCCTCACCCTCCGCCTCGAAAACCGTCCCAAAGTCGCCGGCTTCACCACCAAAATCCGGGAAAACCGCTTAATAAAAATCGATCATATTTGTACGAAATTGAAGAGTGGAGAATTCTCTTTAATTTGGTGTTGGGGTTGGAATCTAATTCGAGTTGGATTGGAAATTATTGAGTCATGAAAATTCGACTTTTCTGGCCGTTGAAATTGGTTTGTGGCGGCTGTATCTTTTTGGAATTAGGGTTGCGTATAAGACCGTATTTATACGGTATATATAGTGTATTTTCCTTGTTTTATTTAATTTCTTATTTCAAAAATTCATGTTTAACAATACGAACTCCAAGTCAAACCCAACGAGTGTCGCCGCTAGTCAAATACCCCCGTTCCGAACACAATGGAATATGTTTCAAAATCCAATTCAGCTGTTACGATATATTTTTCTTTAATTTTAATTATAAGTCATTTAATTATTTAATTTGATCGTACATTTAATTTTACCAAGGCCACATACTACCTCTAAAAATTCCAGAAAAATCATTTCTAGTTATATATTGACGATACGGTCCTAACAAAACTAATTTCATCGAATTCCGAGATAGTTTGAAAAATGGTCATTTTCTGGTCGATCGAAATTGATTAAAACTGACAAAACACGTTTTCTTTTGCCACGCTCACATATTAATTCTAAAAATTATGAAAATTGAAACCTAGCAATAATTTGACATTCCGGTTCCAACAAAAGTGGTTTCGTCGAAAACGGAGGTCGTTTGAAAAATGGCTATTTTTAATATTAAAAAATATATAAATTCTACATCGACTATTCTGAAAATTAAACTGGGCATAACTTTTGATTCCTGTTATGAAATTTTGATTTTTCGGATTCGTTGGAAAGATATTTTTTAATAGATTTACATATTTTTGGTTTCACTAAAATCCGATTTATTTTGCATCCTGTATGGTAAGTCAAAGTTTGAATTCAAATTTTCAAACTACCGCGCTATTTCTAACTCCTTTTATAATTAAAATAAATATATTCATTTTAACCTTGATTTAAATAAATTTTTAGTCGTTATTTTTTAAAATAAATTATTTTAACTATTTAAAATCCATTAAAATTTCTTAAATAAAAATTTTAAATTGGTTCAGAATTTCCAGGTTGTTACAAAAATCCTCTAACTTGATATCTTTTTTCTCTCTTCCGTAAAAGTGACTATAACAACCTACCCTAGAATGTACTTAAATTTCAATCGCGAAAAGACCTATCGAAACTTAGAACCATTCTTAGTCAAGTTGTTGGTTGAATAAACGAAATAAATAATATAGAGCAGCTACCATACAATCATATCTCATAGCAAATGGAACAAACTATAACATTTAATAGTTACCAATTTGTTTCCAAAAACCAAAATTATTACAATTTTGTATGAGTCTAAGAGTCATAAAACCATCATAAACAAATATCTCGTACATAATCTTACGTGTACATTAAAATAATCATAAAATAGTATATCCATGCTACCAATAATTGCTTCCGCTCCCCAATCATGTCATCCTAAAATGATACTTTGACCTATTTTAACGAAATAAATCCCAATGGGTCCTGATTTTTCATAAAATGATAAAATCAAGTCCACTGAAGTCCGAGTTGGGTGTTAGGTTTCCTGAAAATAGGAAAAATGAATATATTAGCGCTAAAGTAAAAACTCATATTTAAAATGAATAAAGTATTATAATAAATATACTTAACAAGGGAATGACACTTTCTATACCAAGTGTATGTAAGATGAATAACTCTTCCTTTTATCTAACATGTGGGTTGTTATAAGGATAGGTTCAAATCTAATGTTCTGATGAATGACAAATTATATACTTTTAAACATAATACTACATATATTGTTTTGTTTCCATCTTTGTCATATTAGGTTTATTAAGGTTACATTTCATACACATTTCCATGTATGAATCATACCCATCTACTTCTAAGTAGATCTGACCTAATATAGAGCATATATTCTCATATGCCCTTGGACCTCTTCGGTTCTAGTACTGCCATAGTACCTTTCATATCCTCCTCGCTAGGATTCAACCATCTCGCCATGAGAGTGTTGAGACTACATCTGTAAAGGTCCATTTCGTAAGTGTAATGTCCCAAATTTTATTAAGTAATATTTAATTAATTTAAATATTTAAAACGATTTATTTTAAGAATTAGCAACTTGGAATTTATTTAATTTAAGGTTCGAACGTATAATTTATAATATAGTTAAAAGCAAGCTTATCGTGTCGTGGTAGTTAATAATATCACGTTTTGAAATTTAAATGAATGTATAGGATCCAACATAAGTCAAAATTCGTTGAAACAAGAACCATCTGAATCTATTGAACTATAGTTTTCTAATGAGAGGGAAAAATCGAGATTTCATCTTGTAGATTGTGAGTTATGTCCAAATAAAATTTTCAGAAAGTCGCTATGGAATTGTTTATAGACCATAATGATTTATTAAATAAAATAAAGGGATTTTAAAATAAATTGAATATCGATTTAGCTTGAAAAGGAAATATCGAGGTTAAAATTCAAGTTACTTTATCTTGAAGTTTTGTAAGATTCTATTTGAGTATATATGATGATTATAATTTGTTTTCAAAGAATTTGATTATTTTGAATTTAAATTATATTTTATTGATTTAATTGAATATTGGAAAATAGCCATTATGTAAACGTTCTTGCATTTCGACGAAATCAGTTATATCAGATCTAGGATAGTAAATTATTGTAAGATTCCAAATTTCATATCAATCGGAGTCAATTTGTGAGCCTGCATGATATAAACATGTATCGAAAATTGATTTGAAATTAATATATTAATTAATCGATAATTTGAACTCAGACTAGCACTATTTGAGCAAACAGACTCGAATTTCGACGAAACAAGTTTCGTTGGGTCTGCAATGTCAAACCATAGTTGCATATCCATTTCACCATGTGATCGTACGAGTTAATAAACGTCAAACGAAAAGGGCCTTAGGCACGAAATGATATAATAATTGAGTAAAATATTATTAAACCAAAATATCCCACCTATAGAATATCTTTAACTCCCTAGCCCTCATTCACTCCTACCTTCTCCTTCTTCTCCACATTTTGCAGCCACCACCCTCCTTATTTACCAATTTTGTAGAAACAACCTTTTAAATTTTAATTCCAAAATGAGTGAGAATTAGGAGAAGTGTCCAACATGAAAGTTGTAGTACTCGAGGAGTTCGACCTACTGCTAAAATTTGGTGGCCAATGGACGCCCGAGGTGGCCGGAATCTGACCGGGACCGTGAAGGGATGAGTTTCGGATTTTCTTGATTTACGTGCAAATGATGGGCTGTTCGGCGAGGGGGTTTGAGGGAAGTTGTAGAGAGGAGAGAAGCCTAAAAGTTTCACGTTGGTCGGTTGGCCTGAAATGGTCTGTGGTGGCCGTGGTATTAAGATGATCGGAGGTGTACGTTTGGGTAGAGCTCCCGTTGGGTTTTGGGGTGGTGCGTCGTCGTCGTTGACCTAGGGGTGTTGGAACCTGAAGGTGGTTGGTAGGGGGAAGCACGATGAGGCTGGCGGTGGTGGAAGTGGAGCAACCGCAGGTGGTGGTAGCGCTTGGATTTTAGTCTCAAACATTTTTGGTTGGAGGGGGGTTTTTAGGCGAATGGTGGCTAATTGGGGTCGGAGCCGGTCGGCGTGGTGGCGACTCATGTAGGCGACGGTAGCGATCTGGGTGGCTGTAGGCGGCGTGAAGAGGAGAGAGGGAGGAGGAGCAGTGAACGAGATGATGGGGAAGAAGGATAATTAAGGTTTAATTATTTAATCAGTTTAAACTAATGACGTAATTAATTTTTTTAAGTTTAAACAACTGTATCTTGTTCATATGAAATCAGAATTGAGTGAAACAAGTTGTTATGGATTCGTGGAGAAGAAAACTACGCAATGAAACTGATTTGGGCGAGTTTGGAGCTAATTGGAATTTTTGGTTAAATTAAACCCCTATTAAATTTAATTTAAAAATGATCGTTATTGCAACGATTAACCATCAATGTGAGTACTCCTTAACTCAATTTGGAAAGTTATTATAATCATTATCTTACTATATATTGATTGCTTGTGGTTGTTTCGTGGATGATGGATGTTATTACAGTTTATTATTACTGTTTATGTACATATAAGTGTTAACGATTATAAGCTTATATTACAACTATTAATTGATGGATGTTAACTGTTGTGGTTATTACTATAATTGTTCACACAATTCACCCGACGAATATAGAATTATTTTGGAATTGGTCAAGTCTCGTTCTATTGGAATTTTAAATGAATAATATATTTAAGTGAACTAAGGCATAAAAATGCAAATTGGATTTTTATGTCCGAAACGAAATGGAAATGAAGTTAAGATAATTTCGAATAACTTTTGAAAATGTTGAAACGAAGTTGAAAGAGTTTTGAATTGGAAATGACTTGTTCTAATTTAAATTGATTTTGAATAGTAAATTCAAAATTGAATTCGAGTTAGATATGTATACGACGTTTTTAACTCGAATCAATTATTCCGTTATTTTTATATAATGTTTAAATTGACTTCTTAAAAGTTTGGATTTTAAAAGATTTAATTTTGAAAAATAATATTATTTTATTAATATTATTATCATAATAGAATGATTTATAACTGAATTTGAAGTTAGAATTTGATAATATTGTTTTTAAACGAATTTATAAACATTTATAAAATTTATAAAATTATTTGAACTGAATCATATGGGTTTTATTTTAAATTATAATATGGTTTGAATAGGACATGTCACACAATGACATTTCGCGAATTTCGACCATCAGCTTCAAACGACCATAACTAATGCAATTTAAATCGGATTTCCCTGAAATGAAAAAACGATTGTTTTCTATTAATAGTAACTTTCAAATGAAAGATTTTTTTTTGAATTTCAACTTATATATTTCAATTATGTTTAAATTTATTTTTCAAAAGGTCGCGGTAAACGCAGTGCGATGACTGTAATAGGAAATTGATTGAAATGGACTTATAAAAATTATTAAAAATATAGGAAAATTACGATAAGTCATAATAAATGATTTTAAAGTGATTTGGACAAGAAATAAGAAGTTTTGAACTATATTTTCATTTTTGGTGTTTTCAGCCTAACTTGTTGAAAACGGTAAAATGACGTTTCGAGAATTTGCGTTAAATAAACTAAGTTTTCAAATATTAGTTTATTGGATTTGATTGGAATTAATCATCGAGTACTTGGTGTTAATTCCTTGGATAATACTCATACTATTAGAGGAATTTAAAAATTGGATACACCGTTATTCCATTTATATTATCTGTTAAATATGCGAAGTTGATATTGAATATGAGCTGATGTGATTTCTTTCTAAATCCATATATTTAATATTAATTGTTTTTGGGTTGTTGTGGATGATGTCTTGAATAACATCATCCTTAATCAAATAATTTAAGTTATTTTGTTTATCAAATATAAATGTCGTTTCAAAGGATATGTTTTGGTCAATCTTTTGATTAAGAAAAGTTTTCCAATTTGAATAAACTGGATTTGGATAGAAACTATCCTCGGATATTTGGTATTGATTTCCGTTGTGTAGACGTTTACTAGTTAAGGAATTTGGAAGATATTTATATCGTTATTCCATTTATAGTATTCATTGATTACGAGAATTGGTGTTGAATATAAGTTGATGTAAATTCTGTTTGAATCTTATATTTAATATCAATTGGTTTCGGGTTTACCGTCAACGATGTCTTAAATAACATTTGTTCTTTAACCCGTTTAATGGAGAATATGATTTTCTAAGTTAAGTTGAAGTGAAATCTTTATTTTATTTGACTATAAAGATTTAATGAAAAAGTTTGCCCCAACAAACGATAAGGGGAACAAAATTTGAGGGTCACTTAAAAGAAGATAAGCGTATTTTCCGTGTAAAGATAAGATTAAGAAATCACAAGTACAATTTTGGACAAGAGTTATGATCAAGGAAAGATAAAGTAATTTACCCTGATCAATGAATGGGTTAGGTTTGGGTAAATACGTTTTCCCGTAAAGATAATTGGAATCTTTAATCATATTTGAAATGAAAGAAGGAAATTAATAAGGGTAATTAAACTTACCAAAATACGAGGGCAACTAGATATGGAGTACTGCCAGTTTTGCTCCATGTGATGAATATGATGGGATTGGGATAATGATTTGAGAAATGACCTTTTTCACGAGACTCAATAATCCCAATAAAGCGTAGAAAACTTGGTTTGAGTTAAATTTGTGAAATGAGATTTTATAATCTTCTAAAATGATTTCCAAGGAAAGATTTAACAAGAGTTGTATAAATCATGGATAAGATTTGAATGAGTATACCCAACGTAAAGAATGATTTGAGTAAAAGAATATTCCGAAATGGAATGAGACTCATAATATTTTTGTATATATATTATGGATTTTTAAAGATGCGCTAGTTATTCAGAAAGACCAGGTTTCAACCCATTCTGAATAACTATACGACGAGCATTAAATATTTTAAAGACGGTGGTTGAAGATCGGGGATCTTCACATTGTTTGGATTAATTGTTGATGTCTCTATGGGATGTACACCCAAGACGAGGTTATAAGTAGCAGTGGTCCGGACGTATTTGGAGATTTTTCGGATTTGAAAGGGCCTTCTCTCCTTTGTTGGATGAGGAATAAGGTGCCTTTGGTTTTGTTCAAAACCGAGAACGAACTTGTAAATGGATGTGCGTCTGACACTATGTTTTATGGCATAATCAATTCATTACTATTGATGATATATTAGTTGGTGGTGGAGGATTTCCCCCTTAACTTAACACACTCCTCTGATACATATGTACTCAAAAAGTTATATATTAATAGACATCGATTATATGTAGGGAATTGAAAATGTGGCATGCTAAGTGCTGAGCTATTGATGATCAAAGCTTTTTGTTGAAAAGAAGAGCTTTGTGTAGAAGCATGACTTCAGGGCCTCACAACAGGAATGAGACGAAATGGGATGAAGTATCGCATAGTTATGGACTAACATTTCCTTGTAGTTGAGAAAGTGATGCTATGGTATGGATCCCAGAAAATTTACTTAGTGGGAAATAGATCAAGGCGCTGTCGACAACGACCGGGAGATGTTATGTACAGGTGAAACCAAACTACACCAGATATAGGTGGTGAAACGACCCAAACTTCCCCGTAAAGGAAAGCCCGGATTGAATTGAGAACACGACGAATCAGAACATGAACAGAAGAACATTTCATTGCTTATTACAGCAATTCCATCAGAGTACCAGAATATAACAGAGTATGAACAATTAATATACATTCGATAAATATCAGAGATATAAAATTACATTTAAATCATAGCAGCGGAAAACTAATATAAACACAACTGAAAGTAATATACAGATACAGAGCTTTCCGAATATCATTCCAGCTGTAAACCAGGATCCTGTGAATACAAATCTGCAAAACCAAAACTACTAGCTGCCCGTGTGGAAAATAGGGGCACCCAGAGTTTAGGTTAAAACAATAAACTCTAGGTCAGTCATGTGACTGGTGTGAGAACTAAAACAGTTATTTAAAGCTTTTCTTTAAACTTAGGTAAATCAAGGGATCTAGCCCGAGCCTCAAGATCAAAGCTCGACTGAACCTTGTATCGTCAGTGTTTGTCCACTCGATGTGGATTAAAATGCCTGAACATTATGTTTCCCCACCCTATGGGGCGTAAAATAGGTCTGTATAAATACCATACCATCCATCAACCCCGTAGTGCCGATATATCAGAGGCGCCTCACTATACATCATCCACATAAGTAAAACATCTGGGCATGCAAAACCCAGACACCACTCCTAACTAGAAAGAAACGCATGTCCTCCCTGGTGTCCTCTCCCGTTTCTGGTTCACACCGGGGTGTGAGGCTCGCGAATTAACGCTATACACAAAGCTATGCTATATTAAAGCTGTGCTTTGATCATTAACCACAAGACTATGCTTTTCAACAGAAGCCTTGATCATTTGCATCTCAGCATGCCACATAGGCAATTCATGTTGTGCAACCGATGTCTATCAATCACACAGAATGAAATCCGATGTTAGACACACATCCATTTACAAGTTCATTCTGGGACTGAACGAAACTGGAGGCACCTTATTCCTCGTCCCGTATGTCCAATACAGGAGAGAGTTCCTCGCATATCTGGTCGATCTCCAAGTACATTTAGATGATCACCACTTATTACCTTGTCTTGGGTGTACAGCCCAATCAAGACATCAGTAATCATCCAAACGATGTGAAGACCTCCGGTCTTCAACCACCGTCTACATTGTCGACTTATCGTCGAATCAGTTATCCAGAATGGGTATATACCCGGCCTTTCTGAATAACCCGCGTATATAATAAACGAGTGCTATAAAAGCACAACATACGCCTCATTCCAATCCAGAATATTCTTTTATTCAAATATTCACATCATTAGGGAATAGGTCCCCATTAATTTTATCAAAGATAAATTCTTTTAAATTTATTCTTTAATCTTCCTTTGGATATCAAACCATATTAAGGTTTTCCAAACTAGTCGGGATTAGCGAACCACACCGAAGTAATCATTTATATATTTCCCAACCCCAACCTATTCAACCCATGGAGCAAAACAAGTAGTACTCCATATCTAACACCACGGTGTTATCGGTAAATTTAATTACCATTTCACGTTCAAATCAAATTAAAGATTTAACTATCGCTTGGAGCAAAAGTGGTGATACTCCATTCTCGATCATTTCATGAACTCGATAAGTTTAATTATCTCATTCACATTCCAATCAAATTAAAGATTCATTAAAACTCTAATTCAGTTTTAATATCCAAAAATCATTACTTAATGTTTATTCAAAGTTAAGAAATTAATCTTATCTTTAACTGGGTTAAAGAACTAATGTCATTTAAAATACAGCTCACGATAAACCCAAAATCACATTCCATTAACAATGGAATCTTCACGGAAAACAGATCAATATATATAATCGATATAAACTTCCATATCCAACCGATAATATAAATGGAATAACGGCAAAGCCTTTTAAATCGCATATATAGTAACAGTCTTCCACCACAGAAGTTCACTTCGATTATTACCAAATCGAATTCCATTCCATTCCAATTTATTTTGTTAAATTGGAAACTTTACTTTAAAAAATTCCATTAAACCTTAATTAAAAGATTTATAAGTACCAAATCTCATTACACTGTAAATCGGGTTAAATAACGAATGTCTTTAAAAACATAGTTCACAATAAACCCAATTCACATTCCATTTCAAATCCAATTAAATGTTAATTAATTGGTAATTCTTCTCTATATCTTGAATAAAAGATTCATTCTATTCACATGGGGTTTAAAAACAGTGTTACTAAAGACCCCATCCCATCAGTCTCTAACCGTAAATTAGTAAGAGAACAATTCCCTAAGTATTAATCCCGAAGGTTGAAACCAACATCAGATCAATACCCAGGAAACCATTCAACTTATCTAATCTCCAGTTAGTTTCTAATTTTCTTAACTCCATTGGGTTTAAGAACAGTATTATTTAAGATACCATTCAAAACAAACCCAAAATCTCATTCTATTGTTAATCAGGTTAAAAACAAGTGTTATTCAAAACATCATTCGTGATAAACCCAAAAACCAATTTCAATTTAGTTCCAATTGAATGTTAATTAATTGGTAAGCCTCATTAAATCTTAATAAAAAGATTTATATCTTTTCTCAACTAGGTTTAAGAACAGTGTTAATGAAGACACCGTTCACGACAAACCCAAAATCCAATTTGATATTAAATACAAGGCTCTAAATAGAAAATATATTGGCTTATATTCAATATCAAATTCTATAATCAACAAATATCGTATTGGAATAACGATATATATATATATATATCTTCCAAATTCCTCCACAATGTCTGTATAATCACGGAATCCAATATCGAAATATTCGGAAGATAATTTCGATTCAAATCCATTCCAATTCATATACTGAAAATTCCGGTTATTTTTAAAACCATTTCAAATCCAATTTATTTATTTAAAAATATTGGATTATAATTCTAGTTCATAGCTAGTTCGTTTTGATAAAAATATATTTTTATCTTTTCAAATATGGAATTTTTCATCCCAATTCTTTCCAAATCATTTATTTTGATTTTACACAAATTACTGATATTTTTAATAATTTTATCAAGGCCCGTACAGTCGATTTCCATAAACGGTCATCGAACTCCACTTACAGCGACCTTTTCTAAATTTGATTTGGACATAATTCCAAATCCAACCGTTAGATTCAAATCTTTTATATTCGTTGTCTTTTCGATATGAACCCAATTGTTTCGGTTTTAGGAGAATTTGACGGTCATATCTCCCGTAAGTCAATTCGAAGTTAATGGTCGAAATTCGCGAATGGTCACGGCGTGGCGCGTTCTATTCCGGACATTATTTAATATATATATATATATATTATATATTTCGTCGATTTCCATTTAAAATGAATTTTATAAATCATTTTAAATTCGTTTTAAAAACGATTTCCTCTTCCATTTCAATTACAAATCAAAATTGAATTTTTCCTTTTAAATTTGTTTCAAATTCATTTTTAAAACGATTTCAATTCCATCTTCAACTTCAAATCAAATTGAATATTCTTTATAACTTCGTTTTAAATTCATTTTAAATCAATTTCATTTTCATTTTCAAATTCGAATCAAAATTGAATATTTCATATCATTATAGTATAAAAATGATAATATTTTCAAAATATCATATTTTGAAATCACTTTTCGATATCCATTATAAAATGAATAAAATCGACAGAAAATCCCGTTCGTGTTAAAATGGCGTTTAACTACTTAATATGGCTTCACATTTCAATAACTACCAAATATTATTTTAAAATATTCGTTAATTCTGAACTGGAATCAGACTCAATCCATTACCATATAATTTTAGTTATATGGATTTCAACATCACATATGTACAACAATAACGATAAGCAATCATTAAAAATTCATACAACATCCAGAGTGCATTTTACAACTATATAAGCATTAAAATAAATAGGTAATGCTTCTACAGTCTGCCAACCCATCGATTGACATGCCACTAATTATTGGGATCAGTGTATGTTAAATATTATCCCAATACCCATGTGGGGTTTTCAAACAAAAAATACTGTTTATTATTTGTGCAGTTGGGCGATGTGTAAAATTTATCGTCCCAATCCATATTAGATAAATAAGTTTACATAAACAAATCGTCCGACTTGTAAATGAAAATTTATTTTATTCATATACACGTTAAAATTATATTTTTAATGATAAAATACTTATTTCAACACATGAATATTTTATACAGTCCATTTCTACAATAAAAATATTCATATATTTTATTTTGTTCATTTCACATCACAATCAGTTTTCACAACACAATCAAACAAACAAGTCGTCCATGGTCTGTGGACGACGGGGAGCAGTTCATATATGCAGTTATAGAATAAATAACTATACAAAAATAATTTTAGTGAGAAGTTCTCACTGTCGGATTTTATTTTTGAATCTCTGAATTTCAGTCTGGACTCGAAATTGCTTGAAATTCCAACATGCTCCGTTTTGGATGCGGTCAGTTTTGTTGTGATGCTCTCGTCCCCACGATCGCAACGGATCCTGTTTCATACGATTTGGATACCGTATGAGAATGTTATTGTATTATATACATTGTGTAATTAATTAAATAATTAAGGTTAATTACATCTTTAAGGGATTAATCCCTTTCTTCCATCGTCTGTGTCTCGAACCCGTGCTCCAAAGCAAGAACCCGTCGCCCCCATTGCCAGGGACCTTCGGAGTCTGATCCTCGTCCACCACGTCGTCAACCTTGAGGAGCGCTGCCACTGCCAGCAAAGGGTACCCACTCGCACCCTCGTCGGTGCCAGAAATCGTGACCAAAGGAAGCAACTTTGGGTAGAAAATTCGAGCGGAATATGCCATGGAAGCTGATCATGTCCGTATCAATTGGAAGGCCTAAAGAATCTCCACAAGTTTGCTTTGGAAATTCCTGATATCATTGCATGGATTTCACGATTTTTGGGATCGAATTTTGGAGTGTTTCAGTCGTCGATGAATCGGTGACGGCGCAGTATTTATATGGGCTAGGGTTTAATTTTCTGAATTTCTATTGGCCTGGGGTATTTATAATAAATTTTAATTTCCAAAAATAACAGATTTTTCATTCGAACTCCAAATCTAACCCAACGACTACTGCCCCTAGCTAAGTACCCTCATTCCGGACACAATGGGATATGTTTCATAAGCCAATTAGACTGTTTCGATCAGTTTTCATTTAAATTAAAATATAAATCAATGTATATTGAATTGGAACGTACATTTTAATTTACCGGGGCCACATACTGACTCCAAAAATTCCCGAAAGATAAATCTAGCTATGTTTTGACAATACAGTCCTAACAAAACTAATTGCGTCAAATTTAGAGACCGTTTGAAAAATGGCCATTTTCTGGGCGATCCAATTCAATTGAATCTGACAAAACACGTTTTCTTTTGCCATGCTCACATATTAATTCCAAAAATTATGAATTTTGGAATCTAGCAATAATTCGACATTTTGGATCCAACAAAAGTGGTTTCGTCGAAAACGGAGATCGTTTGCAAAATGGCTATTTTTAAGGGCTATATATATATATTTAAAAAATATATAAATTCCACAGCGACTTTTCTGAATTTTAAACTAGACATAAGTTTTAACTTATAAAGTTAAATCTCAGTTTCTTACATCCGTTAGAAAGATATCATCAAACAGATTCTAATATTTCTTGTTTCGTCCAATTCTGACCTATATTGAATTCTGTATATTCATTTGAAATTAGAAATCGAATTTTCGAACTACCGCGCCATTTCAGGCTCGTTTTATATTCAAAATAAATTTATACATTCTAATTTCATCTAAAATAATTTTTCTGTTGCTATTATTTAAAGTAATTCATTTTAAATATTCAAAATTCATTAAAATTACCAAAATAAAATTTTTAAATTGGTTCTGATTTTCCGGGTCGTTTCAAGTGGGCTGGCTCTACTACTACTGGAAATGGCTCGCTTGTTGACTCCTGGGACATCCCGCTAGAGGTGTTCGCGAACGCGGTTAAGGAAGATCCTTTGCCTTGGCTATTGATGGAATTCAACTTCCAATATGAACATTTACGGGTTTTTTTGTAATCTATGTATGTAGACCTAATATATGGGTATCTACGTCTACTAAGATTTATACATTTACTTTCAAAAGTGATTTCCACACTATGCACTAATAATAAAAGAGACCTTCGCATACCAAGCATGTTTGGTTATCATAAGGTAAAACTTGCTCCTAATGGTGTGTGTTTGCATTGTGTAATGCGATGCGAGTCTTATGGTAGCTTCGTTTCCAAAAAAGCATTGCGAGTTTTATGACTGGTATTCATAAGGGGAAACCAGTTCTGTGTTATATGGCGTGGTCTTATGATTTACCTAACTTAAAAATAAGTGTAAATAACCGTTTTAGATCTCACACTAGTACCATGACTGACCTGGAGTTTATTGTTCGTTCCCTAAACTCTAGGTGACCATATTTTCCATATAGGTAGCCTAGTAGTTTTTGTTTGCAGGTATTTCATATAACAGGTTCTAGATTGAAGTTAGAATTATGTCCAGAGCATTTTATTTCTTCCGTTGGGTTGTGTATTTTATGTTGTGCATGTATTTACTATTGTACTCTGACATATGTTGTACTCGGATGTAAAAGTGATTGTAATGATAATGAAAAAGTAGTTTTGTTCAGTTCTTATGTGTTGTACACCTAAGAAATGCTAATTCAGGAGTTCAGATATTCGATGTTTGACACTCAACTAGCGTCGAACGTCGAGCTTTGAGCCCCAAAAATCCGGGTCGTATCTGCTCCTTTTAGCTTATTACATTCAAGCCCCAAAAATTCAAGGATCACTTATTACATTCCCTTCATATCTTACTAAGGCACTATTTCCTATCTACTTCTTTCTTAATTTTTTTTCCAAAGGTTTAATCATTTTTATAAAAAAGTCTTTCCCAATTTATCTTTTCGAAACACTTTCTAATAATTTAAAAATTGTAATAGATATGATCAACTATCTTCTATCCATTTTCTTGGTCTTTTCATTTTTTTAGCCATCAACTATTGGCAAGCCTCAAATTATCTTCTAAAAGGGAAGCTTCTTAAAAAGAAATGCAACTAAATACACATTACAAAGGAAAAAATATATTTTTCCCATTGCTTAGCCTTTCTTCTTAGGTTTCCTATGTTTCATTTACCATAATTTACCCATTACTTGACTTTTTATTATATTATAAGTGTTATGCACTTTAGTACATCAAATGTAATAACCCGGAAATTCTGAGCCAGTTTAAAATTTTTATTTTGGCAATTTTAGTGAATTTTGAATATTTAAAATGAATTATTTTAAATAATATCAACGAGAAATTTATTTTGAATAGAATTCAAACGTATATATTATATACGGCATCGTTAGAATATAAATAATTATATATAATTATAAATAGAATTGAAAATGGCGCGGTAGTTCGATAATTCGATTTCAAACTTCAATTGAACATACCGGGTGCAAAATAAACCGGATTTTAGTGAAACCAAAAATAAAAGGATCTATTTGATAATATCTTTCCAAAGAATCCGAAAAATCAAAATTTCATAGCGGGGATCAAAAGATATGTCCAGTTGAAAATTCTGAATAGTCGCGATGGAATTCAGGCCCTTAAAAATAGCCATTTTGCAAACGACCTTGGATTTCGACGAAACCGCTTTTGTTGGGTCCGTGATGTCAAGTTATTGCTAGATTCCAAATTTCATAATTTTTCGAATCAATATGTGAGCGTGGCAAAGGAAAACGCGTTTGACCAGTTTCAGTTGATTTTAATCGACTGGAAAATGGCCATTTTTCCAACAGTCTCGGAATTCGACGAAACTAGTTTTTTTAGGACCGTATCGTCAATACGAATCTAGAAAATATTTTTCTAGAATTTTTCGAGTTAGTATGTGACCCCGGTAAATTGAAATGCGCGTTCAAATTCAATATATAGAGTTATATGTTGATTTTGACGGAAACTGATCGAAACGATCGAATCAGCCTACGATACATATCCCATTGTGTTCGGAATGGGGGTAAAACGCTATGGACGACAGGCGGTGGGCCCCGTTTTGAGGTCGAAAATAAAAGTTGCTTTTTGGTGGAAAATTAAATAATTAAAATATTCTATCTCTCCCTCCCCTTCAAAACCGCTGCCCCCCCTTCGTTCAATCAGATTCAACCGAAATAAAAAAAAAAGAGAAAGGGGGAGCGACGATCGTCGCCCTCCCCGATGACCAACGCGCCGCCGCTCCAAGTGGCGCGCCCACGATGGAACCCCCTTCTTGCGCCAGAGCGCGATCTTCCCCCCCCCCCCTCAAATCGACGCTTCGATCGATGGAACCCCCCCTGCCCTCTGCTGCTCCGCCCGCCACCGCAACCGCCTGCACCGACCCCCAACGCGCCACCAACCCCCTCCTGAGCCGCAGCCGCCACCTGGGCTGACCCCCTTCCGACCGCCAATCCTCCGGTGAGCCTTTATTCATCTTTTGAATTGTTTAGATTATATAAGCTGATTTTTCTTGTGTTTAAAAACTGAAAAAAATTAGATTTAATTTAGGAAAAGCTTAGATTTTGAAATACAAAAAGGTTTGTTTTTATAGATGTAAAAATAGGATTTTTATAATATAGGAAAGTTAAAAATATAATTTTTAGATTATAGAAAGGCTAAAAATATTATCTTTATGTTGTAGAGATAATAAAAATATATTTTCTATATAATATAGATAATAAAAATTCGATCTTTATTATGTAGAAGATGTAAAAATATGATTTTTGTTTAGGTAGAGAATTAAAAATATAATTTTTACATGATAGGAATATTAAAAATATAATCTTTATATTTGAAAAGGGGAAATCTTTATCTATATAATAGCGGTGTAAAAATAGAATTTTTACCTATATAATAGCAAAGTAAAAATTCGATTTTTATATATTGAATAGCGAAGTAAAAATTCGATTTTTATATATTGAATAGCGAAGTAAAAATTCGATTTTTATATATTGAATAATGAAGTAAAAATTCGATTTTTAAATATACGAAGTGATTATAAAAATATGATTTTTAAAATTGAAAGTAAACAAATAAAAATGTGATTTTTAGTTTAAAAAGACAGCAATATAAAAATGTGTGATTTTTATATATGTAGTGGCTACGGGCAACGAAGCTGACGAAAAGGCGAGAACGACGAAGGTTTCTGCAAAAGAAGAGTCGTGGAGTTAGGATAGCTATTGGTGAGAATTTCTCACCTTTCAAATTCTTTTTCTAGTTATATATATATACTAGGATGCAGACGGTGTTTAGTAGCACCCGACACAATCGTCCACAGACCATGGACTTGTTTGTTTGGTTGTGTAGTTGGTTAGATTATTTGGTTTGAATTGAATTGTTTGGTGAAATGGAATGGATTTGATTGATGTGTGAATGGCGTGGGCCTTCACTAGACCGGGGATAAGGCTAAGCCTTGTCCCGTTTCTAGTATCGTGCCGTTATGCCGCCGAAATTTTCTAAAATATGTTAGAAAAATAAAAATATCATTTTTATTGTGTAAATGAACTGAATAGAAATTCATGTGTTGAAATAAAATATTTTATCGTTAAAAATATAATTTTTAACGTGGAAGTGAATAAAATAAAATATTCATCTACAAACCGAACGGTTGGTTTATGTACACCCATTTGAAGGACATTGATTGGGTCGATAAATTTTACACATCGCCCAACTGCACAAATAAAATCTGTGTTTGATTGTTTGAAACCCCACACGGGTGTTGGGATGAAATTTGAAGTCCACTCATCCTGAATGATTAAATATGTCGATCGATTGATTGATATGCTGTTATAAGCGTTAGATATCTATATTTGATGCTTATACAGTGTAGTGCACTTTGGTTGATGGTTGATTATTTTTCAATGCTATTATATACGTGTGATGTATGAAAATCCATATAATTAACATTATATGGTGATTGATTGGGCCTCATTCCAATTTAGAAAATAAAGAATATTATAATATAAAGGTTCATGTGTTGACAGTACTCATCCGTTGAGATTAGTCATGTGTTGAACGAAATATTTTAATAATAAAATTTACATCTTTATCAATACAAAATAAAGGTTTATGTGTTGACAGTACTCATCCGTTGAGATTAGTCATGTGTTGAACGAAATATTTGAAATAGAAATATTTGGAAACGAAATATTTGAATTAGAAATATTTGAAATAGAAATATTTGAAATAGAAATATTTGAAATAGAAATATTTGAAATAGAAGTATTTGAGAAGGAAATATTTGAAATAGAATATTTGAAAATAGAAATATATGAAGCCGTGTTGATTAGATTGACGCCATTTTGAAGTGAACAATATTTATATCGATTTTATTCATTTTAAAATGAATATTGAAAAGTGATTTCGAAATAGAATATTTTGAAATGAAATTCGAATTGAATTGAATAGAAAACGAATTCGAATTGAATAGAAAAAGAATTCGATTTGATTTGATTAGAAATCGAATTCGAATTGAATTGAATTGAAAACGAATTCGAATTGAACTGTATAGGAAACGAAATTCGAATTGAATTGAATAGAAAACGAATTGGAATTGAATTGAATAGAAAACGAATTCGATTTGATTTGATTAGAAAACGAATTCGAATTGAATTGAATAGAAAACGAATTCGAGTTGAACTGAATAGGAAATGAATTCGAATTGAATTGAATAGAAAACGAATTCGAATTGAATTGAATAGAAAACTAATTTAAATTGAATTGAATAGAAATGAATTCGAATTGAAATCAATTTGAAGTAAATTTAAAGCGAATTATATGGAATATTCAGTTTTGATTCGAAATTGAATAGGAAGTTGAATTTGTTTTGAAAACGAATTCAAAACTATTTATAAAATTCGTTTTAAATAGAAATCGACGAAATATATATTATATATATAATATAATGGCCTGAATAGAACGTGCCGCGCCGCGGCAGTACGTGAATTTTGACCATTTATTTCAAACGGACATTACGGGAGATCCGACCGTCGGATTCTCCTAAAACCAGAACCGTTGGGTTTGTATCGAAAAGAGCTTTCTAACGAATATTAGAAATTAGAAATCTAACGGTTGGATTTGGAGATACATCCAAATCAAATTCGAAAAAGGTCGCTATAGGTGCAGTTCGATGGCCGTTGTTGGAAATCGACTGTACGGGCCTTGATAAAATTATTAAAAATAGTAATAATTTGGGTAAAATCATAAGAAATGATTTGGGATGAAAAACTCCATATTTGAAAAGATAAAAATAGATTTTTATCGAAATGAACTAGTTTTGAATTGAAATTAAAACCCATTTATTTTTTAATAAATAAATTGGATTTGAAATGGGTTTTAAATAAAATTGATTTATGGGTTTATCGTGAACAGTGTTTTAAATAACATTTGTTCTTTAACCCGATAGTAAATAGAATGTGATTTGGGTTTATCGTGAACTGTGTTTTAAATAACATTAGTTCTTTAACCCAGAAAAAGGAGCTTTAATGAATCTGTAATTAGATTGAAATGTGAATTGATAATCTAAATTATCAAATTTAGAAAATGAGCGAGAATGGAGTATCACCAGTTTTTCTCCAAAGCGATAGTTAAATCTTTAATTAGATTTGAACGTGAAATGGTAATTAATTTTACCAATAACACTGTGGTGTTAAATATGGAGTATTACCGGTTTTGCTTCATGGGATGAATAGGATGGGATTGGGAAATAAAATAAATAATTACTTCGGTGTGGTTCGCTAATCTCGACTAGTTGGAAAAAACCATAATTTGGTTCGAAATGACATCCAAAGGAAGATTAAAGAATAAATTTTGAAGAATTTATCTTGGATAAAATTAATGGGAACCTTTCCCTGAGAATATGAATTGGAATGAGGCGTATGTTGTGTTTGTGTAACATTCGTTTTAATATACGCGGGTTGTTCGGAAAGGCCGGGTTTATACCCATTCTGAATAACCGATTCGACGATATGTCGAAGATGAAGACGGTGGTCGAAGACCGGAAGTCTTCACATCGTTTGGATAATTACTGATGATCCTGATTGGGCTGTACACCCAAGAGGATGGAAATAGTTGGTGGTCGTCCAGACGTACTTGGAGATCGATGGATATGCGAGGAAAGTGCCTCCGGTTTCGTTCAGACCCAGAGCGAACTTGTAAATGGATTGTGTGTCTGACATTGGATTTTATTCTGTGTTGATTGATTTCTATTAAATATATATCTGCTTGGCGGCGGAGAATTTATTCTCTTGCTTAACGCCCTTCTCTGAGATGTACGAGCTTAGAGGTTATATATCGATAGATATCAATCGCATGGCATGAATTGCCTGTGTGGCATGCTGAGTTGCATGGATCAAGGCTTCTGTTGAAAAGCAAAGTCTTGTGGTTGATGATCAAAGCACGGCCTACGTGGCAGCTTTGTGTATAACGTGAATTCGCGAGCCTCACACCTCGGTATGAGTCAAAAACGGGATACAGACTACAGGGAGAGCACGACATTTCTTTCTAGCTATGGTGGTGTCAGTGACTTACCAGCCCTGACATATATATACTTTTCACCTATGTGGTTATTGGATGAGGCGCCTCGATTATAGGTCTGTAAGGACCGGGAAACGTGTGTTCAGGAATAAATAATCCTCTAACGTAAGTGAGGACCGACCCTGAAGATCCAGGATTGCCCAGAGTGCGTAGTCCTGAGACATTTGCTAGAGTGTCTCGAAAGCGGAGAGGAGCTTGCCCCTTGCCTCGACTCATGACGGAAATCCAATTTCCAATACGTGTATTGCGGTTTTAGTTGTAGAACTAGTATGGCGACATGATAGATGGTACCCATGCCGTCTATGATTTATATTTATGATTGAAATTGTTTTGACACTATACACTTATTATAGTATCAAATGATTTATTTTAAACGTACCAAGCATGTTTGGCTATTATAAGGGAAAATCCTATCCTCCGGCTTGCGTTGCATTGTGTGATGGGACCTGGGTCTTATAATAGCTTCATTTTCCGAAAAAGCATTGCGCTGTTTATTCCTTGCACTGGTATTCTTGGGAGGAAACCCGTTCCGTGTTATACGGCGTGGTCCCTTGAATTACTCTCTTTTAAAGTAAAGTTTTAATTACCTGTTTTAGTTCTCACACCAGTCACATGACTGTCCTGGAGTTTATTGTTTTAACCTAAACTCTGGGTGCCCCTATTTTCGACACGGGCAGCTAGTAGTTTTGGTTTTGCAGATTTATATTCACAGGATCCTGGTTTACAGCTGGAATGATATCCGGAAAGCTCTGTATCCGTATATCAACTTCAGTTGTGTTTTGTATTATTTTCCGCTGCAATGTAATTTATTGGAATCTCTGATATTTATCGAATGTAATTTATTCATTTATACTCTGTGTATTTTTGTATCTGATAGAACTGTTGTAATAACAATGAAATGTTCTTCCGTCTGCGTTCTATTTTGTCCTGTTCTCAAAACGATCAGGGGTTTCTAACGGTCTAGATCGATTTAACGATCGATTCGGATCGAGCGAAATTCCTTGTCGTCACATTTGGTATCAGAGCTTTGGTTTACAAAGCTCGAGAACAAGACACATTAGAACCATACGAAAGAATTCATCAGATGTTGGATTTGTAATATCCAATTAGAATGACTCGTTAGAGATAGGATCTGTAGTATCCTAGAACGAGTGTGAAGAGTATATCTTTCAAATGAAAACGATTTTGTTTTGAAAATTTAAATCGTTTTATACGTATTTGAATATTTTATTTATTTTGAATTTGGACAATCCAATATATAAAGATTTTGCATATACGCGTCATGAACGTATATTCAAAGTTTTAATATACTGGATAGATATAGAATTACATCCTAGACGCCCGGAGATGATTCTGATGATTGATATATCATCATCAGAATTTGTGTTCGTGTTTCGAAGGTGTGATATCTATATATTTCCATTAGACTGGTGTGAGAACCAAAACCAATATAGCTAGAACACATTGTTGTGATTTGGCATCAAAAATGGGATTTCTGTATATATATCAAAAATTTATGGATTTGAAACTCTAATCCACTAATTGATTGATGTTTGATTTGTTTGTTTATCTGTTTGATAATTTTGAACCATTATGCCTAATTGCATCAATTATTGAATTATATTGAAAATTGGTTGCATTTGCTTGCATATACATGTACTTACATTGAACAGGTCATAGCAAGGAGGCTAGAGCAGAGAATAAAATTTGTTTTCCCGACAAATAGGTACATGTTTACTATAATTTACTGTTTTGTTTGGGTGATGATGATTTTATGAGCCTATTGGCTTTTTCTTTTTCTTTTTGGGATCAGAAGGCATGTATGGCAATTTCGGGATTTTCCCGTGGCTCCCGGTGCAGGGGAGGTTATGGCGAATTTTTTCGAAAATTTAGGGTGTTAGCCAAATTTTTGAAGAATTTGAAAATTCTCAGAAACTGAAAAGTTGGAGAATGGAAGCCAGATCGAACGTAGAGCTGATTAATCAAACCACTTTCGACTGTGTTCCTTTTCTGGGACGAAAAGTTTTAAGTGGGGGAGATTGTAATAACCCGGAAATTCTGAGTCAGTTTAAAATTTTTATTTTGGCAATTCTAGTGAATTTTGAATATTTAAAATGAATTATTTTAAATAATATCGACGAGAAATTTATTTTGAATAGAATTCGAACGTATATATTATATACGGCGTCGTTAGAATATAAATAATTATATATAATTATAAATAGAATTGAAAATGGCGCGGTAGTTCGATAATTCGATTTCAAACTTCAATTGAACATACCGGGTGCAAAATAAACCGGATTTTAGTGAAACCAAAAATAATAGGATCTATTTGATAATATCTTTCCAACGAATCCGAAAAATCGAAATTTCATAGCGGGGATCAAAAGATATGTCCAGTTGAAAATTCTGAATAGTCGCTATGGAATTCAGGCCCTTAAAAATAGCCATTTTGCAAACGACCTCGGATTTCAACGAAACCACTTTTGTTGGGTCCGTGATGTCAAGTTATTGCTAGATTCCAAATTTCATAATTTTTCGAATCAATATGTGAGCGTGGCAAAGGAAAACGCGTTTGACCAGTTTTAGTTGATTTTAATCGACTGGAAAATGGCCATTTTTCCAACGGTCTCGGAATTCGACGAAACTAGTTTTGTTAGGACCATATCGTCAATACGAAGCTAGAAAATATTTTTCTAGAATTTTTCGAGTTAGTATGTGACCCCGGTAAATTGAAATGCGCGTTCAAATCCAATATATAGAGTTATATGTTGATTTTGACGGAAACTGATCGAAACGATCGAATCAGCCTACGATACATATCCCATTGTGTTCGGAATGGGGGTAAAACGCTATGGACGACAGGTGGTGGGCCCCGTTTTGAGGTCGAAAATAAAAGTTGCTTTTTGGTGGAAAATTAAATAATTAAATAATTAAAATATTCTCTCTCTCCCTCCCCTTCAAAACCGCTGCCCCCCCCCTTCGTTCAATCAGATTGAACCGAAATAAAAAAAAGAGAAAGGGGGGAGTGACGATCGTCGCCCTCCCCGATGACCAACGCGCCGCCGCTCCAGGTGGCACGCCCACGATGGAACCCCCCCTTCTCGCGCCAGAGCGCGATCTCCCCACCCCCCTCAAATCGACGCTTCGATCGATGGAACCCCCCTGCCCTCTGCTGCTCCGCCCGCCACAGCAACCGCCTGCACCGACCCCCAACGCACCACCAACCCCCTCCTGAGCCGCAGCCGCCACCTAGGCTGACCCCCTTCCGACCGCCAATCCTCCGGTGAGCCTTTATTCATCTTTTGAATTGTTTAGATAATATAAACTGATTTTTCTTGTGTTTAAAAACTGAAAAAAAATTAGATTTTTAATTTTGGAAAAGCTTAGATTTTGAAATACAAAAAGGTTTGACTTTTATAGATGTAAAAATAGGATTTTTATAATATAGGAAAGTTAAAAATATAATTTTTAGATTATAGAAAGGCTAAAAATATTATCTTTATGTTGTAGAGATAATAAAAATATAATTTCTATATAATATAGATAATAAAAATTCGATCTTTATTATGTAGAAGATGTAAAAATATGATTTTTGTTTAGGTAGAGAATTAAAAATATAATTTTTACATGATAGGAATATTAAAAATATAATCTTTATATTTGAAAAGGGGAAATCTTTATCTATATAATAGCGGTGTAAAAATAGAATTTTTACCTATATAATAGCATCGTAAAAATTCGATTTTTATATATTGAATAGCGAAGTAAAAATTCGATTTTTATATATTGAATAGCGAAGTAAAAATTCGATTTTTATATATTGAATAACGAAGTAAAAATTCGATTTTTAAATATATGAAGTGATTATAAAGATATGATTTTTAAAATTGAAAGTAAACAAATAAAAATGTGATTTTTAGTTTAAAAAGACGACAATATAAAAATGTGTGATTTTTATATATGTAGTGGCTACGGGCAACGAAGATGACGAAAAGGCGAGAACGACGAAGGTTTCTGCAAAAGAAGAGCCGTGGAGTTAGGATAGCTATTGGTGAGAATTTCTCACCTTTCAAATTCTTTTTCTAGTTATATATATATATATATATACTAGGATGCAGACGGTGTTTAGTAGCACCCGGCACAATCGTCCACAGACCATGGACTTGTTTGTTTGGTTGTGTAGTTGGTTAGATTATTTGGTTTGAATTGAATTGTTTGGTGAAATGGAATGGATTTGATTGATGTGTGAATGGCGTGGGCCTTCACTAGACCGGGGATAAGGCTAGGCCTTGTCCCGTTTCTAGTATCGTGCCGTTATGCCGCCGAAATTTTCTAAAATATGTTAGAAAAATAAAAATATCATATTTATTGTGTAAATGAACTGAATAGAAATTCATGTGTTAAAATAAAATATTTTATCGTTAAAAATATAATTTTTAACGTGGAAGTGAATAAAATAAAATATTCATTTACAAACCGGACGGTTGGTTTATGTACACCCATTTGAAGGACATTGATTGGGTCGATAAATTTTACACATCGCCCAACTGCACAAATAAAATCTGTGTTTGATTGTTTGAAACCCAACACGGGTGTTGGGATGAAATTTGAAGTCCACTCATCCTGAATGATTAAATATGTCGATCGATTGATTGATATGCTGTTATAAGCGTTAGATATCTATATTTGATGCTTATACAGTGTAGTGCACTTTGGTTGATGGTTGATTATTTTTCAATGCTATTATATACGTGTGATGTATGAAAATCCATATAATTAACATTATATGGTGATTGATTGGGCCTCATTCCAATTTAGAAAATAAAGAATATTATAATATAAAGGTTCATGTGTTGACAGTACTCATCCGTTGAGATTAGTCATGTGTTGAACGAAATATTTTAATAATAAAATTTACATCTTTATCAATACAAAATAAAGGTTCATGTGTTGACAGTACTCATCCGTTGAGATTAGTCATGTGTTGAACGAAATATTTGAAATAGAAATATTTGAATTATAAATATTTGAAATAGAAATATTTGAAATAGAAATATTTGAAATAGAAATATTTGAAATAGAAATATTTGAAATAGAAGTATTTGAAAAGGAAATATTTGAAATAGAATATTTGAAAATAGAAATATATGAAGCCGTGTTGATTAGATTGACGCCATTTTGACGTGAACGATATTTATACCGATTTTATTCATTTTAAAATGAATATTGAAAAGTGATTTCGAAATCGAATATTTTGAAATGAAATTCGAATTGAATTGAATAGAAAACGAATTCGAATTGAATTGAATAGAAAATGAATTCGATTTGATTTGATTAGAAAACGAATTCGAATTGAATTGAATAGAAAACAAATTCGAATTGAACTGAATAGGAAACGAAATTCGAATTGAATTGAATAGAAAACGAATTGGAATTGAATTGAATAGAAAACGAATTCGATTTGATTTGATTAGAAAACGAATTCGAATTGAATTGAACAGAAAACGAATTCGAATTGAACTGAATAGGAAACGAATTCGAATTGAATTGAATAGAAAACGAATTCGAATTGAATTGAATAGAAAACGAATTTAAATTGAATTGAATAGAAATGAATTCGAATTGAAATCAATTTGAAGTAAATTTAAAGCGAATTATATGGAATATTCAGTTTTGATTCGAAATTGAATACGAAGTTGAATTTGTTTTGAAAACGAATTCAAAACTATTTATAAAATTCGTTTTAAATAGAAATCGACGAAATATATATTATATATATATAATATAATGGCCTGAATAGAACGCGCCGCGCCGCGGCAGTTCGTGAATTTCGACCATTTATTTCAAACGGACATTACGGGAGATCCGACCGTCCGATTCTCCTAAAACCGGAACCGTTGGGTACGTATCGAAAAGAGCTTTCTAACGAATATTAGAAATTAGAAATCTAACGGTTGGATTTGGAGATACATCCAAATCAAATTCGAAAAAGGTCGCTATAGGTGCAGTTCGATGGTCGTTGTTGGAAATCGACTGTACGGGCCTTGATAAAATTATTAAAAATAGTAATAATTTGGGTAAAATCATAAGAAATGATTTGGGAAAATTTGGGATGAAAAACTCCATATTTGAAAAGATAAAAATAGATTTTTATCGAAATGAACTAGTTTTGAATTGAAATTAAAACCCATTTATTTTTAAATAAATAAATTGGATTTGAAATGGATTTTAAATAAAATTGATTTATGGGTTTATCGTGAACAGTGTTTTAAATACCATTTGTTCTTTAACCCGATAGTAAATAGAACGTGATTTGGGTTTGTCGTGAACTGTGTTTTAAATAACATTAGTTCTTTAACACAGAAAAAGGAGTTTTAATGAATCTGTAATTAGATTGAAATGTGAATTGATAATCTAAATTATCAAATTTAGAAAATGAGCGAGAATGGAGTGAGCGAGAATGGAGTATCACCAGTTTTGCTCCAAAGCGATAGTTAAATCTTTAATTAGATTTGAACGTGAAATGGTAATTAATTTTATCGATAACACTGTGGTGTTAAATATGGAGTATTACCAGTTTTGCTTCATGGGATGAATAGGTTGGGATTGGGAAATAAAACAAATAATTACTTCGGTGTTGTTCGCTAATCTCGACTAGTTGGAAAAACCATAATTTGGTTCGAAATGACATCCAAAGGAAGATTAAAGAATAAATTTTATAGAATTTATCTTGGATAAAATTAATGGGAACCTTTCCCTGAGAATATGAATTGGAATGAGGCGTATGTTGTGTTTGTGTAACATTCGTTTTAATATACGCGGGTTGTTCGGAAAGGCCGGGTTTATACCCATTCTGAATAACCGATTCGACGATATGTCGAAGATGAAGACGGTGGTCGAAAACCGGAAGTCTTCACATCGTTTGGATAATTACTGAGGATCCTGATTGGGCTGTACACCCAAGAGGATGGAAATAGTTGGTGGTCGTCCATACATACTTGGAGATCGATGGATATGCGAGGAAAGTGCCTCCGGTTTCGTTCAGACCCAGAGCGAACTTGTAAATGGATTGTGTGTCTGACATTGGATTTTATTCTGTGTTGATTGATTTCTATTAAATATATATCTGCTTGGCGGCGGAGAATTTATTCTCTTGCTTAACGCCCTTCTCTGAGACGTACGAGCTTAGAGGTTATATATCGATAGATATCAATCGCATGGCATGAATTGCCTGTGTGGCATGCTGAGTTGCATGGATCAAGGCTTCTGTTGAAAAGCAAAGTCTTGTGGTTGATGATCAAAGCACGGCCTACGTGGCAGCTTTGTGTATAACGTGAATTCGCGAGCCTCACACCTCGGTATGAGTCAAAAACGGGATACGGACTACAGGGAGAGCACGACGTTTCTTTCTAGCTATGGTGGTGTCAGTGACTTACCAGTCCTGACATATATATACTTTTCACCTATGTGGTTGTTGGATGAGGCGCCTCGATTATAGGTCTGTAAGGACCGGGAAACGTGTGTTCAGGAATAAATAATCCTCTAACGTAAGTGAGGACCGGCCCTGAAGATCCAGGATTGCCCAGAGTGCGTAGTCCTGAGACATTTGCTAGAGTGTCTCGAAAGCGGAGAGGAGCTTGCTCCTTGCCTCGACTCATGACGGAAATCCAATTTCCAATACGTGTATTGCGGTTTTAATTGTAGAACTAGTATGGCGACATGATAGATGGTACCCATGCCGTCTATGATTTATATTTATGATTGAAATTGTTTTGACACTATACACTTATTATAGTATCAAATGATTTGTTTTAAACGTACCAAGCATGTTTGGCTATTATAAGGGAAAACCCTATCCTCCGGCTTGCGTTGCATTGTGTGATGGGACCTGGGTCTTATAATAGCTTCATTTTCCGAAAAAGCATTGCGTTGTTTATTCCATGCACTGGTATTCTTGGGAGGAAACCCGTTCCATGTTATACGGCGTGGTCCCTTGAATTACTCTCTTTTAAAGTAAAGTTTCAAATACCTGTTTTAGTTCTCACACCAGTCACATGACTGACCTGGAGTTTATTGTTTTAACCTAAACTTTGGGTGCCCCTATTTTCGACACGGGCAGCTAGTAGTTTTGGTTTTGCAGATTTATATTCACAGGATCCTGGTTTACAACTGGAATGATATCCGGAAAGCTCTGTATCCGTATATCAACTTCAGTTGTGTTTTGTATTATTTTCCGCTGCTATGTAATTTATTGTAATCTCTGATATTTATAGAATGTAATTTATTCATTTATACTCTGTATATTCCTGTGTCTGATGGAATTATTGTAATAACAATGAAATGTTCTTCCGTCTGCGTTCTATTTTGTCCTGTTCTCAAAACGATCAGGGGTTTCGAACGGTCTAGATCGATTTAACGATCGATTCGGATCGAGCGAAATTCCTTGCCGTCACATCAAAGCTACTTATTATTATATTTTTTTCAAGAGGAACCATAAACACTAAGTTTATACGTATCTTTTTAAAGAGGGATTTTGCATTTTGTGTAAAGTAACACATAAACTTTCCTTTTGATTTCTATATTGAAACATATAGCATAATATATGGTGTTTTTCCTATACTTTGTACACCTCTTTTGCTACTCATTCCTTATACCTTTAATAAAGTACATTTACTTGTAAATTTGTTGATTCATAAAAGCTTGTCTTATGGTTCTTCTCGTTCCAACGAACTATAGTATATCACAACCCATACAACTTATGAAATTTCATCTTATTCCTACCAAATTTGTGTAATCATTTAAGGCTTTAATTACATTATTCTTAACCTTCTTTTCTAAAGTACCTACTCTATTCCAACTTTTTACAAATCCAGTAGAATAGTGTTTTATAGACTACTTCCAAAAATTCAAGCATCCCTCCTACTTATTTTGTCTAACCCCATAATTTATTTTCACAACAAGTATACTATGTCTTTTTTCAAAAATTTGTTTTAGAAAATATCCATATTTTATAATACTTTGATATTGGGATTTTAGTAAAATTTCATAAATCTAAAATCTTTCATTTTCAAAGACTACTTATGGGGCTAGGCTTAAAATGAGTTCTTAGTCCTTTCTTTCAATTAACCCCTTTTTCCAAACTAAAAGCGGGGCTTCCAAATCCACTTGCCTCTATGCAAATTCCTCTAAGGTTGTATATTATTTCATACTACAATTTGTATCTAGGGACACTTGTAAACTATATATATATATATATGTTAAATCCATTTCTTTTCGAAAAAATGTTAATGTTTATCCCATAACCTTGAAAAAATTTCTGAATTACTGATACTTGTATATGAATACTCAGTTTCATATAAAGTCTATGGTATACCCTATCTAATGGTCACTCTAGGACCTGCTACTCTTGGATTTCCCTAATCACAATCTTGATGTACAAAACTGCTCCCATAAAACTTTTTATATGTTATTCCTTTAAATTTGGGTTTTCATAGGATCTAGCGATATATATATATATATATAACATTTATATTCTAAAAATACAAATACGTTCACTCACTATCTTATTATGACCACCATACCTAGGATTTCATATCAAATGTAAATCAAGATTTCAATGGGCCTAATTTTTTCGTAAAATGCTAAAATTTAAGTCATCGAAGTTCTAATTGGGTGTTTGGTATTCTAAAAAATGGCAATAATAAATATATTATAGATCAAGTAAATAGCCCACAACGAAAATGAATAAAGTACAATAATAAATATATACTCACCAACAGAATGACACTTTTATTCTAAGAGTCTCTAAGCTGGGTATAACCTTTGCCTTCTATCTAACCTACATGTTATTATGAGGAGGGCGTCAAAACAAATGTTCTGGCAAATCAAAAATTATGTACTTTTAAGCATAATATTACATACACCATTTTATTTATATCTTTGTTATATTAATTTTATTAAGGTTATGTTACGCTCATCTACGTGCGTGAATCATACCCTTCTACTCCTAAGTGAATTGACCTAATACATTATATATATACCCTTGGACTGCCTCAATCCTAGGTACTACCATAGTACCTTTCGTATCCTCCTGGCTAGGATTAAACCATTTCGCCATGAGAACGCTGGGAATACATCTGTCAAGGTCCACTTCTTAAAGCCTGCAATACAGATGTTCCATTGTTTGATGAGAAAATGTGTAAACTACATCCGCAATGGACAACTCCAATGCAAACACCACGAACATCCCCAATGGAACGCTCCAATACTTACATTATGGACCTACATGTAATAAATCTATCGATATTTCTAAGCCCTTCTCATAGGTAACTCTCATGCCTAATTTGTACAGAACTCAGTCGGAAATTTAATTTAACTATTGTCTATACCTTTATCAACACGGGGTTATGTGTAACATCTCGTATTTTTAGAGTTTTAATTATTAATTTATTTAATTATTTCAATAGTGATTCGGCAACCTAAATGAGTTGAATTAAATAATTTTGATTATTTAATTAATATATATAGTGGAATAATTTATTTATTTTCGAAATAGTCGGAAATAGTTGAATTTGCAATAATGTGTGAATTGGATAATTTGAGAGATTTAATTTAGTTTAGATTTGAATTATAATAACAAATTTGGTTATTAAACGACGTTTGAACGTATAAATTATAATATAATTTAAAACAAGCTCGTAACTGTTGGATCTAGAAATACCCTAGAGGGGGGGTGAATAGGGTTTTTCACAGTTTTAACTGAATTAAAAAACTTAACGAGATATATATAATAATAAACTGATCACAGAAAATAGCAGAAACTGTAATGCAGAAAATAAATCACACACAGATATACCCAGCTTCGGCAAAACCCTGCCTACTGCTGCATTTCTAAGATTTCTACTAGGTGATAGAACAGTTCCCGCATACAAGACCATGTACACTCGCAAACCCCTGCTCCTATTCTAACCCTACGCTCAAAATCCTAGACTGATTCAAACCCCTGAATCAGATTTTCCCAGATTACAAACCCGTAACCTGTATTCCTAGATTTTACAGATTTTATTACAGTCAGTTAACTCCTAACTGAAACTCCCCTAGAGTTTTGCAGACTCTATAAACTGTTCAGGATTGTTTACAATTTACAACTCGAATTAAAACCAAAAATAAAAACAAATTAAAAAGAATTGAAACCCTAGGAGTTAAACAAAGAGGGTCATCCCCTTTTATTCTTGGCCAGCCATGTTTTAATTTGTGCACCCCTTTATTTTTCTGGCCCGATCTCTTTGTCTCTGGAAATAGAAAATGGCGGCTTCAAAGAAACTAGGGTTTCTGATAAATCCTCCAAATCCAGATCGATCTGATGATGATTTTGTTTCAGTGATGCCTTGAATCGAAGGATGCTTTCAGTGTTTTGATTTGAGAATTGCTCTGGCTCGATTCACAGACTTGGGTTGCTACCGACAACGATTTGTGAGTTCTCTTAATTTCAGTTTTTCTCTTGAATTGATTCTGTGGGTTTTCGATTTCAGTTGCTTGGGATTTCCTCTGATTTGCCAGTGATGAAATGCGTGTACATATAGGGTTAGAAATAGAAAACCCTAAATCACTGATTTCATATATGACCCGATCTGATTTCGCTGCTTTCCTCGATTGAAATTCTTGGCTTTGATTAAAAGAGAAATTTGCGTGATTTTGCCCTCTGATTTTATGATAATGACTTGGTCTGATTGTCCCTGATTTTTCATGTTTCCCTTATTGACAAATTTGGTTTTAAAAAACCTCGGCTTGATTGGTTAATTGCTTTAATGCCTCGATTGATTTGTGAACCTTGTTTGATTGATGGAATTTTGGTCTTCTTGCCGAGTTTGGATTTTTTGATTGATTTAAAAAAACTGCCGAGAATGACATGGATGAATTTTGGAAAAATCTCTCTGATTTATTCCCAAATATGTTTTGTGAAATTGAATCTTGACTTTGAATGTGTGATGCCAAAACTGGAAACAATTAATTGTTTTCCAAATCATTTGCTCGTGAGTTAATTTCCTGAACCACTGGTTATCTTTTTGGTCATGCACTGATTTCCTACTTGCCAAATAAATTTTCAATGCACTGATAACTTATGTATTGATTTCTGGAAATATCTTGACACTTTTAATCATTCTGGGAATGTTTTTTAATGTTGCCAAACATATTGTCAATGATTTCATGCCGTGTTGAATATTGAGAACATTTTGCACCACCATGATGATTCACATTTGTTTGCTGAAATAAACATGCTTTAACCCATCTCCATTTGTTCATGAACCAATCTATGTTGCCATACCATGCAGTAGTCACTTGAACTGCTCCACTCTGTATGCTCTAACCTGTGCTCGGATTACTGAAATCTGTTTTGACCAAAAACTTGTTTATTCTTGCATGCAAAAATATTTGCTTGCCAAACTTGCACAGAATTCTTTCCAAAAAATAATTGCTGTAATTTTAAACTGCCTTGGCTGATTCCTTGTTGTGTATACATGTACACATGTTTGTTCTTCACATTTGCTGTTTGGGTTGATTCATTCACTAGCACATGACTTGGGTGCACCTGAAACTGTTTCTGTGCTCGACCATGTATTTTGTCATTACCATGTTGGCTACTTGCTGACCATATCTGCACTCATGTTTGCTCGACCATATATGCTTTTCTATGCTCACTTTGCTGCTGCAATTTGTAATTGCTCAATGCTCCATCATGTTGGTTTACTTGCACCTATGCTGTTTGCTCTCATCCACCCTGTTTGCTGTTGCATGCACAGGGTATTCATTTGTACCTGACCATGTCCTATGCATGGCTTGATTTGTTGACATGCTTGACTCAATACTGTTTCACTATTTTAGCTTTACTTGCATATCAAAGAACACGATCATATTGCTTGAAAATGCTGAAGTTTTGTTTGTCCCACCATATTACATTTGCTGATCCAAGTGTCAATATACTTGAAAATGCTTTGCATGTTCGACCTTGTCATTTTGGTCTGTATTATTGAACTGTCATGAATTTTCTGCTATATTGGCTATGTATGAACTTGGCCGCATTGATCCTTTCTCGAACATGCTGTATTTGATCACCATTTGAGTTCACTTGTATATTGAGTGATCCATCACTTTGAAACTGCAAGTGTACATGCTGTTTGACTTGTTGCACCATCTTTGACTTGACATTGTTGCTCGACCATTTAGTTTGGGCTGTGCTGTGTACTTGAATTTGAGCTGCTTTAACCTTTATTTTTGATGCACTGAGTCGAGACGGTCCACTGCGGCTACTCCTCAGCTGCACACTGATTGGCGTGGCAGTGCACACGTGTATTTATACACGTGTGTATGTGCAGCCGTCAGTCGGAAAAAAAAAACAGATCGAGTCAGAAAAATGATGAGAAACACACCGAATTCTGAGGCAAATAAAATTTTAAAAAATAAAATTTATATTTGCGTGTAATTAGAATATTATTTCTGTTCCATATACTGTGTGTGTATGTTTCATGTGTGACAGGTAAGCAGGGATGACTGGACTGGCTGTGATGACTGGACTGACAATAAGCAGTGAAGACTGAAGATGAAAAAAAAACAGTGAATGAAGCAGTGTCAGAAAAAAAAATGTCTGTATACGAAAAATGTATGTAGAGTGATGAAATGTAATACAAAAATGTATATCAGTGAATATATACAAATAGTGGAGTTTATAAATTTGTACAGTTTTGATAGTGAAATAAAATATTATATTTAAATAAAATACTGTGTGAATATTTATATTTCTGTACAGTCGTATTTTATTTGAATATAAATATTATATTCCAATCTGTAATGTATAATACCAGTACAATATCAAACACATTAAAATAATATATATTTGGTTGTTATCATCAAACAAAAATCATATAATTGTGTATACAACATCGTTATATACAACAATCTCCCCCTTTTGATGATGACAAACAAATAAAAGATTTTGTATACAATAGATGTGTTTGACAGTGAAATTTTAACTCCCCCTATTTACCAGCTCCCCCTACAACAGACAACTCCCCCTATAACTGTGCATGAGTGAAAGGAATGTTATGAATAATAATAAATTTTCAAAATTAAAATATTTATAAACTATTCACTCATAAATCAAAATCTAATCCATTCTCCCCCTTTTGTTATCATCAAAAGGATACAGATTTTAAAATACAGATGAAAAATGACAAAATATAATTTCAGCTTAAGAGGAAGAACGGTCATCATAAATCTCAATCAGTCAAACAAAAATCATAATAAACTAAGAACAGGTGGCATATTTCACATTGTAGAGAATGATGGTTATACGATGAATTTTATAAAAATGAGGAGAGTTAAAAAAAATGTGAATATTTCCCAATTATTTTCAAAAGAATTTTATAAACTGAAGCACAAAAATAGTGATGGATTTGGACTATAATTAATAATTCAATTTAAGTGACGAGATCGAATAATCTCAAATCCCAATATCTATCAATCAACAAAACATAATACGTCATAATATTTCAACACATTTCACAGATTAGAAAGATGGATTGATAGACTGGTTTTTATACTCTGAGGAGAATTTCAGATTAATTTATATTTATAGCACATTTTTCCCTTTATTTATTTATTTATTTAAGAGCACACTGACCACGCATAACCAGAGCTTGGATTTTTAAATGGGATCAGTCGCAACTTAAATTATAAGTTGTCTCATAACCAAGCATGACCAGAGCTTGGATTTTTAAATGAGGTTTGAGACACACTTATGTATTAATTTTATATATTTATCATTTCAGCTTTAAAAGGAAAAACTCCTCGGTATAAAACCAATATATGGATGATAGAAAATGTGGTAGGTACAGAAATGGACTGTGAAATAAATTTCTAAATTAATTATATTATGAAATATGACCAACTGTACCGGGATTATTGAAAATTTTCAATTATCACTAATTCTAAATAATAATATAACCACAATTCCATCACAAATATTTTCACTGTTTTAAAATGATTTTAAGAAGAAAAAAATTAAACTCTCCACATTTATATAACATCATAACGGATGGCAGAAGGATGATAAGTAATGAAGATGGTCGTGAAATAATTGCCAGTTCAAAGATATTATAATAAATATTCAACCATCATGAAAATCTAAATAAAATTCTCCTCTTGTTGTGAAATATACTGCAGTCACAATTCATCACAATTTCTAAATCTGGTTATAATTTTGATGAATTATAAATATAGTTTAATTCGGATATTGATTTCAATTTCTGAAAGAATAATCAATAAATAATTTTAAACTTGAAAATCAATTATAAGAGGAATATGCTGATCTATACATGACAAGAGGAAAAAATATATATACAGCAAAAAAAAATATGCAGCACTTTTAAACTGATACCACATGGTGTCTCTACAAAGAAAAAAAAACAGAACAGATGGATGAAAAAAAAAAACTGATACCAAATGTAGTCTCCCTTATTGAGGAAATTAATTACACCATGATGGACTATCATGTACATCTCAGACCAAAGAAATTTAAACACAAATTCAGCCAGACAAATTTAGCACATTTATTTGTATAAGGCAAAAAATATGTGTGGATCTATACAAGGTGAAGATTTGAATCTCAGTACAGATGGATGAGACAAATATAAGGCGCTTCTGATACCAAATGTTCTCGCTTTCTCGAGGATTTTAATGACACCCCGGTGGCAAACAATGGTACCTCAGTCAACAGAAAAGACTTAATTACAAAGCAAGCAACTTAAGCACACAAATTTCATTTATCAGAGCACGATAAATCTTTGATACCAAATCAAGCAGTCCAAAAAAATATTTACAAATCAATTTCTTATAATCAGAGCAGCATTCCAAAAACAAACAATTTTCAAAAACAGTATCAGAGCTGGTTCCTTTTATCAGAGTAACAAGCAGATTAAATCAAGTAATTTCCAAACCATTTTTCAAATCAATATCAGAGAGAATCAAGAATCAGTTCATGTCAGACTTGTCAGGATGATGGTCATAACAGACAGTTCATGATTAAGATTAAAATACCGTTTATTTTAAATCATTTGATGGAATATGTAAATATCAGGATTTAATGAATCAATCACACCAGATTTTAAAAATATGATTTGAGATATGTATGAGATTCAATAAATCGATAATTTTAAATGATTTTAAACAAACATATATTCAAATCAAATAATCATGAAAAAACAGTGATTTTGAAAACCAAGTTTTTCAAGGAATTTTTCAAAATATTTCAGACAAAGGCAAAGATAATTCAGATTATTTACATCAATTTTGAGAGGTATTCATGATCAGAAAATAATCTATTTGAAATCACTTGAATCAATGTCAATTTTTGGGATATAACGAATCAGTCACACATGATTGATAATTTCGAATTTAGGAGGTGTGTGAGATTCAAAATATCGGGAATTTCAAATGATTTCAAACAAACAAATTTGAACCGTACCGATCATGAAAAAGAATGAATTTTATGATGTATCACTGTAATTCAAGATAAATCAAAATTCCAAGCCAATCTGAAAATCAATGAAATTATCACAACAGATAAATAACAGAATGCTGTAATGAGTATAATATTTCGAGCTTTTCTAAAATGAATTAGAACAAACTCAGAACAGCAGAAATGTGTGAAATTCCACTAATTATTCAGATCTTCAAAAATAATTTAGAATTCTAACTAACAGTGTTCAAGATACGACAAGAATACATCAACGCTGTTATGAATTCAGAAAGCAGAAAAAATAAACCTCAAAAGAATTATAGATATTTACGAAACTAAAAACAAGATCTGGGGAACAGAGTTCTATTCAAATAAAGCAAATTTCCAGAATAAGATGAAAACTGTAATTGGAAGTTAATGAAGTCCAGAAGAAATCACAATGATATTGCAGTGATAAAACAAATAGAGAAGAAGAAGAGGGAAGAAGTAAACAAGAAAATAAAAACTAAAAATATTTACAAAAGTGAGTTCAAAGATCATACCAGAATTCGATTGTAAACTAGAATCTCTAACTCGACCAGATTTGGCTAAGGAACTGTGAATGATTTAATAATATTTGAAATCAGTTTCTCTTTAGCAGTGCAGTTCCTCGGCCTCTTTTGATACCTAGCAATTTGAGGAAACGAGTGGTCTAACAAAATTTGTAAAGCCACTCACAGTTGTACCCATTTGCTTTGGTACCCAAACCTGTTTATATAACAAACCATTCGAATCGACTTTTGTACCTTTCGGAACCCAAATCTGTTTGAATTTAGTCAAAGTCGTTTTATTTTTATTTGGGATCCAAGATTGTTTAAATGGTTTATTATCAAGCAAATTTCCACTTCGATTTTGTTTCAAAAATCCTTTGTAATTTTCAGAGTTTAGATTTTCAAAACGATTCATTCCTAAGTTGATTGAAGAATTTTTAAAACCGTTTGTATTCTGTTTTTCAAAATCATCCATTTTCCCAAATCCAAGTCCATTTTTATTTCCAAACGAAAATTGATTTCTCAACAACATATTCAACGATTTTTCTCCATTTGAAAATTTATTCAGAGTTGATTCAAGCCGTTGAATTTTATTTTTAAGATCAGAATTTTCTTTCATTAGATTTGAGCAACGATTAATGTTGATCTTTCTCCTCTCAGTGTCATTTTGTTTTAAAAACAAATTTTCAATTTCAAGCTGTTTGATTTTGGTCTTGGATTTTAAAATTTCAGATTCAAACTGAACTTGTTTCTCAAGTTGATGTTTCTCAGAGGATTTAAAATTTTCAATCTCTTTTTCAAGCTTATTCAAAATCGAATTCGTTTTCAACAGACTATTATTTTCAGCGATTTTATGTTTGGAATTTTTGATAGCCTTGAAATTTATAAATTCCTTTTGTAAACAATTGTTTGCATCTTTCAGCTCAATCTCGTTATCTTTTAAAATTAAAATTTCTTCTTCAAGCCTTCGAATATTATTATTGAAATGAACGAGATCAGTTTTTAATTTCAAACAATTTTCACAATTAGAATTTTCAAATTTCACGACATTTGACAATTTCGATTCCAAACAATTTATCTTGTTGGTCAACTCAGAATTTATAGATTTCAAAGATTTATTTTTCGATTGAAGTTTGTCAACAGATTTGGTTAAATCAACACAAAAATAAACCAGATCTTCATATGAAAAATTTCTTATCTCATCATCTGTTGAGTCTTCATCAGCTGATTCATCTGTTGAACAAAGATCTGAATCTGAGTTGTCAGTTGAGGGTTTTGAGAAGTTGCTGTCGTTTCCATATCTTGTATTTAGAGCTGTCCAAATTTCCTGCGCAGTTAAACAATGAGAAATCAGACTGTATTGATTATCATTAAGGTGAGAATACCGAATATGTGTAGCACGAGAATTAGAAGCTTTATCTACCATGTCAAACCCATTGATAACAACATCCCAACATTTAATATCAACAGATTTTAAATAAAATTCCATTTCGGATTTCCAATTTAAAAAATCTGTTCCAGTGAAAATAGTTGGAGATGAACTGGACTGACTCTCTGTGGACTGACAGCAAGGGTTACCCATGACTCTAGAGTTAATGAAATTACCAGGCTCTGATACCACTTGTTGGATCTAGAATAACCCTAGAGGGGGGTGAATAGGGTTTTTCACAGTTTTAACTGAATTAAAAAACTTAACGAGATATATATAATAATAAACTGATCACAGAAAATAGCATAAACTGTAATGCAGAAAATAAATCACACACAGATATACCCAGCTTCGGCAAAACCCAGCCTACTGCTGCATTTCTAAGATTTCTACTAGGTGATAGAACAGTTCCCGCATACAAGACCATGTACACTCGCAAACCCCTGCTCCTATTCTAACCCTACGCTCAAAATCCTAGACTGATTCAAACCCCTGAATCAGATTTTCCCAGATTACAAACCCGTAACCTATATTCCTAGATTTTACAGATTTTATTACAGTCAGTTAACTCCTAACTGAAACTCCCCTAGAGTTTTGCAGACTCTATAAACTGTTCAGGATTGTTTACAATTTACAACTCGAATTAAAACCAAAAATAAAAACAAATTAAAAAGAATTGAAACCCTAGGAGTTAAACAAAGAGGGTCATCCCCTTTTATTCTTGGCCAGCCATGTTTTAATTTGTGCACCCCTTTATTTTTCTGGCCCGATCTCTTTGTCTCTGGAAATAGAAAATGGCGGCTTCAAAGAAACTAGGGTTTCTGATAAATCCTCCAAATCCAGATCGATCTGATGATGATTTTGTTTCAGTGATGCCTTGAATCGAAGGATGCTTTCAGTGTTTTGATTTGAGAATTGCTCTGGCTCGATTCACAGACTTGGGTTGCTACCGACAACGATTTGTGAGTTCTCTTAATTTCAGTTTTTCTCTTGAATTGATTCTGTGGGTTTTCGATTTC
The DNA here is from genome assembly GCA_030737875.1 of Allium sativum. NCBI lineage: Eukaryota > Viridiplantae > Streptophyta > Magnoliopsida > Asparagales > Amaryllidaceae > Allium > Allium sativum. Next base: position 441,154,258 of record CM060910.1, on the reverse strand, counting down.
AGTTGCTTGGGATTTCCTCTGATTTGCCAGTGATGAAATGCGTGTACATATAGGGTTAGAAATAGAAAACCCTAAATCACTGATTTCATATATGACCCGATCTGATTTCGCTGCTTTCCTCGATTGAAATTCTCGGCTTTGATTGAAAGAGAAATTTGCGTGATTTTGCCCTCTGATTTTATGATAATGACTTGGTCTGGTTGTCCCTGATTTTTCGTGTTTCCCTTATTGACAAATTTGGTTTTAAAAAACCTCGGCTTGATTGGTTAATTGCTTTAATGCCTCGATTGATTTGTGAACCTTGTTTGATTGATGGAATTTTGGTCTTCTTGCCGAGTTTGGATTTTTTGATTGATTTAAAAAAACTGCCAAGAATGACATGGATGAATTTTGGAAAAATCTCTCTGATTTATTCCCAAATATGTTTTGTGAAATTGAATCTTGACTTTGAATGTGTGATGCCAAAACTGGAAACAATTAATTGTTTTCCAAATCATTTGCTCGTGAGTTAATTTCCTGAACCACTGGTTATCTTTTTGGTCATGCACTGATTTCCTACTTGCCAAATAAATTTTCAATGCACTGATAACTTATGTATTGATTTCTGGAAATATCTTGACACTTTTAATCATTCTGGGAATGTTTTTTAATGTTGCCAAACATATTGTCAATGATTTCATGCCGTGTTGATTGAGAACATTTTGCACCACCATGATGATTCACATTTGTTTGCTGAAATAAACATGCTTTAACCCATCTCCATTTGTTCATGAACCAATCTATGTTGCCATACCATGCAGTAGTCACTTGAACTGCTCCACTCTGTATGCTCTAACCTGTGCTCGGATTACTGAAATCTGTTTTGACCAAAAACTTGTTTATTCTTGCATGCAAAAATATTTGCTTGCCAAACTTGCACAGAATTCTTTCCAAAAAATAATTGCTGTAATTTTAAACTGCCTTGGCTGATTCCTTGTTGTGTATACATGTACACATGTTTGTTCTTCACATTTGTGTTTGGGTTGATTCATTCACTAGCACATGACTTGGGTGTACCTGAAACTGTTTCTGTGCTCGACCATGTATTTTGTCATTACCATGTTGGCTACTTGCTGACCATATCTGCACTCATGTTTGCTCGACCATATATGCTTTTCTATGCTCACTTTGCTGCTGCAATTTGTAATTGCTCAATGCTCCATCATGTTGGTTTACTTGCACCTATGCTGTTTGCTCTCATCCACCCTGTTTGTTGTTGCATGCACAGGGTATTCATTTGTACCTGACCATGTCCTATGCATGGCTTGATTTGTTGACATGCTTGACTCAATACTGTTTCACTATTTTAGCTTTACTTGCATATCAAAGAACACGATCATATTGCTTGAAAATGCTGAAGTTTTGTTTGTCCCACCATATGACATTTGCTGATCCAAGTGTCAATATACTTGAAAATGCTTTGCCTGTTCGACCTTGTCATTTTGGTCTGTATTATTGAACTGTCATGAATTTTCTGCTATATTGGCTATGTATGAACTTTGCCGCATTGATACTTTCTCGAACATGCTGTATTTGATCACCATTTTAGTTCACTTGTATATTGAGTGATCCATCACTTTGAAACTGCAAGTGTACATGCTGTTTGACTTGTTGCACCATCTTTGACTTGACATTGTAGCTCAACCATTTAGTTTGGGCTGTGCTGTGTACTTGAATTTGAGCTGCTTTGACCTTTATTTTTGATGCACTGAGTCGAGACGGTCCACTGCGGCTACTCCTCAGCTGCACACTGATTGGCGTGGCAATGCACACGTGTATTTATACACGTGTGTATATGCAGCCGTCAGTCGGAAAAAAAAAACAGATCGAGTCAGAAAAATGATGAGAAACACACCGAATTCTGAGGCAAATAAAATTTTAAAAAATAAAATTTATATTTGCGTGTAATTAGAATATTATTTCTGTTCCATATACTGTGTGTGTATGTTTCATGTGTGACAGGTAAGCAGGGATGACTGGACTGGCTGTGATGACTGGACTGACAATAAGCAGTGAAGACTGAAGATGAAAAAAAAACAGTGAATGAAGCAGTGTCAGAAAAAAAATGTCTGTATACGAAAAATGTATGTAGAGTGATGAAATGTAATACAAAAATGTATATCAGTGAATATATACAAATAGTGGAGTTTATAAATTTGTACTGTTTTGATAGTGAAATAAAATATTATATTTAAATAAAATACTATGTGAATATTTATATTTCTGTACAGTCGTATTTTATTTGAATATAAATATTATATTCCAATCTGTAATGTATAATACCAGTACAATATCAAACACATTAAAATAATATATATTTGGTTGTTATCATCAAACAAAAATCATATAATTGTGTATACAACATCGTTATATACAACAGTAACGTCGTTGTAGTTTATAATATTACGTTTTGAACTTTAAACGACTATATAGGATTTGTTATATGTCGTATTTTTCAAAACAAGAAAGTTCGAATATACTGAGCTATATTTTTCTACTGGAAGTGGAAAATAAAGATTTTGTCTTATAGATTGTGAGTTATGTCCGAATCAAATTTTCAGAAAATCACTGTGGAATCGTTTATGAGCTATAATGATTTATTTAATAAAATAAATCGATTTTTAAATAGACTGAATATCGTTTTAATTTGAAAATGGAAATATTGAGTTGAAATCCAAATTAGAATTTTTTTTGAAGCTATATATATTCTGTTTGAAAATATATGATAATAATATTTTGTTATTAATATATTTGTTTATTCCAGAATCGATTTATATTATATCGATTTAATATGGAATTTAAGAAATGCCAAATTTCAAACTACCTCCGTTTTCGACAATTTTTTTATTAAATCTTTAGTAGTTAATTACTGTAAGATCTCTAGTTTGTGGTCAATTGGATTTATTTTGTGACCTTGCACCATTTAGATGCGTATTATTTAATCGTTTGAGATTAAAAGGGAACTTTTACAAATGGACTCGGAATTCGATGAAACTAGTTCCATCGTGTCTGAAATATTAAACAATTGTAGGATTATAATTTTCATCACGTTTGGAGATTGTATGTGTTTATTTAAACCTGTTACTTTATGTGAAAGTTTCATGAAAATTTAAATATTAATAAAAATAAAAATATAATATGTATATTCTTTTCCTTGTTTACCAAGCATTGGTACAACCTTCATGTTTCATGCCGGTCTAAAGAACATAAAAACAAACCTATTTTATTTCCTAAAGCTTCATGCCTAAGAAAAATGTGTCTACCCTATCCACTACAAAAGTACACTTTCCAGCCTAGTGAACATCAATGGAAACGCCGACCTACCATTTAAAGCAACTACCCTGAAATAGAATAATCACCATTAGCACATGCTAAGGGAACAAGCCGTAAGTTTTCATGGAAGTAGCTTTATTTTCACGCTTCAAAAGAGTTCGTGTTGTAAGTTTTCATGGTGATCAAAAATTTAAATCGAAACAAATACTTCTAAAAAAAATCCAGTGTTTTTATTTTTGAACTCCTCATTTGTTGCTCTTCATTTCTATCTAGTTTTGTTGGTTTCGCTAAATTTTGGTTCGTTATATTTTCCCTATGTGGGCTAGGTCTATAGATATCGACGTGTGTGCGCATTGATGTGCAAAACAAAGATTAGTAGTGGGTTTGTGGTGAGAAATGGGGTTTGTCGGGAAAATTTGAGGTGAATTGGCGACAACATTTGTCGCATGATCCACTATTGCTATGAAAAGAAGCCTGAGGTCGAGATTTATCTATTGCGTGCGAGTGGAGTATTATTGATATGGAAAGATAGAGTTTTGGGTATGGAGTTTAATGGTGAAGGCGGTTTGTATTTTTGTGAAGTTTATGTAAACTCAAGATCGCTTTCAATTTTCTTAAGTTTATGTAAGCTTAAGTTTTGAATCTAACAACATATTAATTTGTAAACTCAAGATCGCTTCCTATTTTCTTAGTTTCTTCAAGATCGCTTCCAATTTTCTTCGCAAACTCAAAACTCTGATCAGGCTACACAAACACATCAATCAGCCAAAAAAATCTCTTCAAAATAATAAGTATAGAGGAAGAAAAGTCGAACCTTAGATTGTATCCCAATTACCAAGGCAGGAGAGGCTAAAGCGAACATGGAAGCCATGAGAAATTATGTATGCAGATTATGAAAATAACTCAGAACTGTTTAGAAAAATATATGAAAAATGTTGACTAGTGCTCAATGGGAGAAGTGACTGTAACGCCCCGGTTTTTAGCGACTTTGGTTATCGCCATAAACTCAATGATGACTAACCAAACATCGAAAAATAACGGAAAGTTAATAGAAAGAAGTTAGATGGTGAGAATAGATAAGGTAGAAACTTAGAATAGAAGAAGAACAAGAACACAACATTAGAGTAACACGAACCTCACAGCGGAAAGAATAACATATAATATATATCGTAACTTTGAAATATAAATCTGTACTTGAACATATATATCATTTTCAAAGTACAACACTTACAACACAGCGGAAATAAACAATAGCTATATGATCCTGAAGCCTCCTGCTCCAGCTCTTCGAGTATCTGTAAATCCCGACTACTTGACTGGCCGTACAAAATTGGGCACCCAATAGTTTAGGGAAAACAAAACAAAATAAACTCCGAGTCAGCCATGGGACTAGTATGAGTAAAACAGTTTGAACAAGTAAACGATATCTCATAAGACTACGCCGTATAACGGAACGGGTTTTTCCCTTATGAGAATCCAAATTATCTTTATATCAAAAACCTTTTGATATTATAATAATGTCTATCAATCACAATATAATAATCATCTAGAAGAAACGCTTTCATCTCACGTTCTACATATATAGTATACAACCAAAACCGCAAACACGTATTGGGTAATTGATTTCCAACTATGAGAAGGTTTGGAACCACCTTTCGCTAGTGTACCTGTAGAGAGGAATACACTAGGTTCAACAAGAACATCTTGCAACCTGGCCACACATGACTGACCACTCATTTCGCTTGAGTGTATCGAATGTATATCACCAACGGTTAGGATCAACAACCGTTTCCCGAATGGGACAGCATCGACAATAGATTTTTAGAAGTAAATGAAACTCTAGATCAGGTGATTATACACCCTAATAGGTGCGACCTACATAGCCATGCTGCCTTCCCTACTTTTGTCATTTCCGGATGTGAGGCTAGAGGCCACGCTTGTCTCTGACAGATCACACGTTTATTCACTTTGAATGTCACATCGTCATACCCGCCAAATCACAAATTGATTTCCCCAAAAATACCACGGGTATACAGCTAAGAGAAACAAATTCATCCGCCACCAAACGTAAATACGTTTGAAGAGATCAACTTACGAGATCTATTAAATATACTATGTCAGACATTCTTCCATATAGGTCATCCTAGGACGGGACAAACCGAAGGCACTATTCAGTACATCCATCTTAGGCAATTGTTATCTAAGATTTATACAATAGCCTTTGCACTTTACTCCGTCTTCAATATATTCAGCATACTTGATTCACAACGCTTATGCCAATACGGAGTGGTTCTTCGGATAATAATCCAACCGGTCTCTCCATATTAACAACGTTAAAATGGGTCAAACTTTGATAGTCGGTGATTTAACTATCAAATGAAAACATGTCTGTGTACACACAACGATCTTATTTCCAAATGGAATTATCGATCCAATCATCAAACATATATATATATATATATATATATATATTTATCCTCGTTTCTATATTTAGAAAATATACGTTATTAACACTGGAAAACATTTCCATCTGCTTATTCACGCATCACTATCCTTCCACAACTATCAAACTCTAACTATAAACTAACAAGAGAACAACTTCCTAAATACAAACACCGAAGGCCGAAACCAACATCAGATCGATACTCAGGAAACCATTCAACTTATTAATCTCTAGTCAGTTTCTAATTTTTGTTTAACTCTGTTTTGATTAACTATGCTCGATTAACTCCTTTCGATTAATTCGACTAGACCAACCATATTCGATTAACTCAACTTAACTTGATTCAATTAACTAACTTGTCTTAACTAATTCAATTAACTAACTGGTCTTAACTAATTTGATTAACCCTTATTATATCTCATCAATTTCCTTTTTATACTTCAATTTAAATAAATATTTCCTTTATAACTCTATTTATTTCCTAAATAAATATTCCTTTATTAATTCTATTTATTTAACAAATAAATATCCCTTTATAAACTCTATTTACTTTCTAAGTAAATATCTTTCTTTATACTTCTATTTATTTACTAAGTAAATAATCGTTTTACACTTCTATTTCAATACACAGTTTGAAATTCCCCTTTTTCATTCCAATATTTCTCTTGGTATTCAACAGTACCAAATAACAGGACCAGTGTTATTATAATCAAATCACAGATTATACACCACATCTTATAACACAATATATGAAAACAAACAGTATTATAAATATTGAGGATTCCTGCTGGATCCCTCCAACCTGTTTCCCTGCATCACAGATGTTAAACAATATAATTAACATCGATTTCATTTCAATATGAAATATTCTGCTAAATAGAATCAATATTTGATTAACGATTTATATATATATCGTTATCTATGATTTCAACCGATACACAAGCAATTCAACCAAATAGTTAACACACAGAAATCAACAGATGATTAACAGTTTTAAAAATACGTTATAAAAATATAACTGTTCAGAGTTGGTGAGTTTTACTCACATTGGACAATCATTGTTAATAACGATAACCATCGCTTGATTCAGACGAACAATTTATTTTGCAATAAATTGTAACGAGCTTCGATTTACTCCCAGTCAGTTCCATGTTGTAGCCACCGTCCATACGAATCCGACCGTTCGAAATTCTGATACAGTATGGGACAGTTATACGATTTATTAGTTTGTACTAATTTAAATTAAAAATAATTAAATTTCCTTTTATAATCATTTGGGCTTTTAACCTTGTCTCGGCCCATCTTCCTTGAATTAGACTTCAGACCCGCTCCAAGCTACTCAACCCGCAACTGCTTCCCTACCATTCTCCAGTTCTTCCATGGTTCCAACGTGCACTGATATACACAAAAGTCACGCCTTCTTCTCCTATACAAAAAAAACACCCAAACTCCTGTGTCTAGTTTGAATTCTGCCAACCACTTCTAAAGGACCACTCATTTCGTTCGAAACGAACCACTGCCATTTCCTAAACTTAAAGTTCTTCTTCCTCTTCCAACACCATTTCGCACTCCAGGATCTCCACTTTCACCATACCCGTACTCCTCAAGGCTCCACCGAATCACTCCAGAACCCCATCAGCAAGTTCCTCTTCTGATTTCCTTCACCCCCATGTACTCCTCGTCAAACTCGGTTGCTCCACTCACAACCCGACCCTCATCCTCTCTTGTAGCTCAGGGATCCAATACTTTTTATCTCGAAGTTATCCCAAACTCAACCAAAATGAGCGCCTCCTCACAATGATAACCACTACGCCACCCAAACCCCACAACGATGACCCAACTCCCTGGAAATCGTAACCCTATTCGGTTGCTGTTCAAAATTTCATGTGACTAAAAAGTGTTCGAATCCCCCAAACTGGATATGGGTTTAAAGCTCAAAGCTTGAGGATTTCAACCATATACATCATAGAATTTATAGATCGATATTTGATTTTATTTTAATTTTTCTTTGAATCATTTCTCGAGTTTGCTAAAGAATGGAGGTGGCTGAGAACTTTGATTGGAGAAATGAATTAGGTTATAAGGGTGGTGATGTTATATAATGTTTTTCTTTGATATAGAGGAGGCCACGTTTTTAGTTTACTGCCATTTAAAACTTGCGGTTGTGTATTTGATGATGAAGCATGTCACGTGGAAGAGGATGGATTGGCATATCAACGTGTATGGAAAATAATTCATACGACATATCAAATTCGTGATAAAAAAGTTAAACTCTAGGGTACCGTATCTCACACAATCGTTCATGTACGAACTGATAATGACAAAAATAAAAATACCGTTGTGTCCAATGAGGTGTCACAGTTCCAAAAATATAATAATACCGGTAGATTAACTCATATTGTGGAACCCCAAAACACTGATTAAGGGTGCAAAATACTCCAAATAAAAAGTTTCTTATTAAATTAATTAAAATGTAACGTCCCGCCTTCTTGACCGCTTCAAATTGGCAATTAAACCAACTTAAGGCGTTCAAATCGACGGATCGTTATTTTGCTTACAGAGTTTAAACCCGAATCAACACACAGAAATAAATATATAACACGGTATTTGAACAACGAAATAACTTGTATATATATTAATCAAAAACTTTTATACAAAGAATTTCCCTATACAGCGGAATTTTAAAAGAATAGTTTAAAATACGAGAGAAATCTTTACTGTATTAAAAATCTTCAGAGTGCGCATCTCCCTGGAATCCCCAGCCTTGCAAATCTTCAAATTTGTGAGCTGAAATCTGCACTGCTCGGGTCTGACCCGAGCATTTCATGTAAAACACAAAATACTCGAGTCAGGATTAATCATAGTTCAAGTAAATTAATTTCAATAGAAACTAAAATATACAAGTTAATTCCAATGTCGATGTCATGTATATAATAAACAGTTGTGGTATCTGTTCATATCAGTTTTATCTATCACCAGGAATGAACGGTCATGGAAGCCTGCACGTACACACGTGTATATGTACATGTGTGTACTGCCTCAACATCCCGCAACAAGAGAATCCGGTAAAAAAAATGTGCCCAAATATACGATCAAAACAGGGGCCGCAAGGGTATAAGGTTAACCCAATAATGTAGCAAGGCAAATGTCAAGTGTCAAGGTAAGTAAGGGTATATAACTAACCAAGACAGTAACGTACATGTCTACCCATATGTGTGCAGCAGTATTCTTAAGCAAAAAGGTATGAGCAAGGTCACTTGCACAAGCCCAATTCAACAAGAAAGGTTGGTGAAGCAACACGATGTAAATGAGAGTATGCTCGAAATACACATGCAACTAGAATTGGACATGCAACTAGCATAACCGTATACACATTAATGATCAACACTTATAATGGGTTTAACATGGGTTTTACATTTCATGGGTGTGTTTACTGAGAGCATAAATCATATACACAATAATCATTTGAATTATAATCTACTTAAATTAATAAGACATTTATATCTCCCGGAACTTGACATAAATGGAAGTAGAACTGACCAAAACAGAAATAGGAACAACAACCAATAGAGAATTAACCAAAATAGAAGAGCTGTAGAGCAAAAACAAGTGAAATATGCTGGTGGGTTTCGGCACACACATCAATACTGTTAAATACCAGGTTATTTCATTTCCAAACCGACCTCATTATTTGCAATAGCCGTATGTTTACTATTTTACAATATGAAATATAACTGGAAATTTAATGAGTTTTCCAGAAATTAGGAGTACGAAAACAAAACAAAAGAAATAAGAGGAGAAAACTTTAAAGGTAGCATTGAATGCATACAGCAGCATGCATAATTATGGTTAGTTATATAAAAGAATTAAGTTGAATACTTCAGCATCCCTTTAAATCTTCTTATCATTGAATGCATACAATAAGAAAGAGGTCAATTTTCGAAGATATACAGGCACATTAATTTGCATGGTGACAAATACAAATGCAACAACGAAACCAAAGACCGTAGCTTTATTGTTAATGTAAGAGAATACTAAAGCTAATTTCAATGGTCAATTAATGCATACATGCTAACGAACTGTCAATGGAAATAAATTGTAATCCTTCCATTTTGAAACTTTGACACATAATTAAATATTTATTGACTTAACTTTTGATGTGCATTCCTTTTTAACCTTTAACTTTTTCATTTTCGTATTAAAGATAACCAATTTTTACCACTTCCTTCTTCTATGAGTTCATAGATATATTTTTTTCATGGTTGCATTTATTTATTTTACCGTTTCTATTTCTGTTGCATTCTTCTTTTTATGCCCAGTCCTACTATATGAAACACGATTTCCTATCTTATACAAGTTGATACTTTATGCTCAGCCTTTCTTTTTACATGAAATCCCATACTATCATACAACAGTTGATAACTTTGTGCAAGTCCCGAGTTTAAAGTCATAAACAATTTGGGATACTTGAACTTTATTAGTACAGAAGGAAAACTAGAGGAAATACCTTCAAGTTGACAGTTCATAACTAAGAAGCATTATAATACTTGACAATCAAGATTAGTGGGGGCACCGTGGTAGCCTTAAAAGAAATAACATTCATACTGACAAACAGACATATTAAACAAATAGGACAGAAAACATGTAATGGGTGCAGCAAATTTAAATATGCGTACATTGGATGGATAGGGACCTTTAAAACAACCACTGATGTTCATCAGTACTGCATACACATATCAGTGTTATGTTACCAGGGGTATATACATGAGACAAGGGTATAATTTTGGGGTACTTGGGCTCAGGTGTCGCAAATGGGTCAGGTTGTACCGAGACAGATCAAGTCAGAAGAGACTGGCCACGAATAACTCAAATTGGGTACATATTCTAGTGTAACCTAGTGAAACACCCCACCTCCGTTAGGGTCACTCTCAAAGGGAATGCCCTAATTTTGGTGGAGGTTTATAAGTACAAGTCACAGATATACAAGACAGATATAAGAACACATATTTGTAAACAGCGGAAGAACAACAAACTTTTATTTCATAAAGTCAAATACGTGTTACAACAACATCCTTTCCAAAAACATAGCATGACATTTTCATAATCTGTCTTGAGTACATGATTTAAAGAAGCATAAATAAAACATAGATAAACTGCAAAAGCCCGTAGTGGATTGTCCAAAGCCATAGTTCAAAACAGGAAATCCAAGCAATACATTTCTCTTCTTCTTCAAGCTGGATGTTGAGGTTGATCAAGCTGCTGTGTTCCCTCCCTGAGGACCTGGGGGGGGGGGGGAACGGAAGAAAGATGACGAAAGAAAAATAGAGTCAGACATAAAGCCTGAGTAAGTCTAGTACTACTTTGTCTATGAATAAAAAACTGGGTATGATAAGTAATAACAAGGAGTGGGCATGAACTGTAAACTTGGTTAAGTTGTCTAGGGTCGAATATACTATCGTACCCTATGTTAATCTCTGAACCCATATAAACTAGTTTCCAAATTGGCACCCCAAAATCAGGGTGATGTGATCCATTCTATGATGATCGGCTCCTACTCGCATAGTTACATGTGTCTTACGGCCCCCGATGTCTGTAGTTACCTATGCTGGTCCCACCATGGGGTGTATCAAGTCCCATAGTGGCAACCCGACACAACCTTAGAGTGCACAGGTATGCTACTGGTGTCCAGTGCCTTATTTTTCTACGCCGGAGTGTGTGCACGCCCGCACTCCGTTAGAACCTACACTGCTACACCACCGTCGTCGCTTTGACCTCTTACAATCAGCCCAGTAATCGTGCCCCACCCTGCCTAGTTTCAGGGTATTCTGATACACCTTTTAGGGTTACTGCTGAAAAGGGTCCCCCGTTACTAGGTTTTCTATCTCTAGCCAACATGCTAAGTTGGTTAAGTGTTTCTAACCTAACCCCCACCAGTCCGTTTAGTTTAGCATGTTCCATTTTGATTAAGTCTTTAGTCCACTTAATCCTAACAATCCTGACTCAGCCTTAATTGTCTTATTAAGGCCCTGACCTCTCACATTAGACAGGTATTGTTGTGGCAGCCTGTTGCCGGTTGGTTCCAGGCAGTCTTACGCCACAACTCAGTCTAACCTCGGGTCCTTGCTGGGCTCCATGTTTAACCTCCCACATTGGATAGGTATTGTTGTGACTACTGGACAGCCGGGCGGTTCCGGGCAGGTTTACATCACAACTCAATCCAACCTCGGGTTAAACACATCGTATGTTCTACATTTACATATCTTGTCATTCTTCTTTATTTCTTATATGTAAATATTTGCGGCCCATTATTAAGTTAATGGTGTAAAGATTACACCAATCACGGGCCCAACCCATACTTGAATTTGGGCCCTTCTATTTTATATTTTCATTCATTAATTCATTTTAACCCAACGTTGTTTTCCCCCGTTTTACACGTCCGTTCATATATATTGGGCTTAGCCTTTTAAAGCCCAATTTAGCCATGCGAAAGGGGAGGCTTATGGCGTATACACAAAGAGGGGAAGGTGAGCGCATGAACTTGCAATACGACGTTGGAAATACAAAATAGATATTGGTGTACTTGCATAGTGGCAACATAGGTGACATAAATCAAAGCATGTGAACTTGCATAGGTTTAACTACAACATGAACCTATATTCTTATTTAGGCATAATGTCAAACATAAGCATGTCATAAATATTCCTAGCATAGGCATAGCATAATGTCAAACATAAGCATGGCATAAGTAAAGTTAAATTTGTTCATGGCATAAACATAAACAAGTCATGTCCATAAGGTTCCTACATGTTTACAAAGGGGATACTTTGTTACTAACACAAAAGCATAGTTCAACTTAATCATGGTTTAAGTCTAATCACATAACGATGGTATAAACATACTTATGCATAAAAATTCCTAATCATGGTTTTTGCTTAAACTTGCAAAAAGGGATTTTTGAGTCTAACCTAGCCATGTCTCACATATGTCATCATATAATTCTTTTAAACAAGATAGACTTAATCATAGATTCCAATTATGCCAAATATCATTCATAGCCTAGCTATATTCATAAGCATGACTTAATACATGGATTATGGTGTCAAAATTCCAACATAGTTTCATATGAACTATAACAATCAAACTTGTCTCAATTGCTTGCAAAACGATTTATGCACAAAATATACATCATGACGACATAATAACAAAGCCCCAAACTTGCATAAATTTCACTCAACTACATACATGTAGCTTCAACATAGATTACATAATTTGCGCAATATTCCAAACGTATATTTGCATAGAACTACCGCATGTAGTTCTTTATAATGAATAACATAATTTTGCACAAACACGAATTACTTCCATTGCCACAATTCAAGCATACACATCAACACAGTTGTTTATTTATACCAAAGTAATACTCTACTTACAATGGTTGCGGCGAATTCTCTAATTAAGAGATACGATTCCTTTGTTGAATTGATTAGCTTTAGGTTGCTTGAATTGCTTTAGGCTTAGAACTTTCTTCCTAACTCTCTCTCTAGTCGGCGGCTACTCTTTGTCGTTCCTCAGCAACATGGCGGCTATAATCTTATTTTGAATGAATAGATTATGGTTTAGTCTAGGGTTGTTTATATAGAGGTTAGGAATTGATTAGGACCATTGATGTTGCTAGGTTAGATCGTAGCCATTCATTAGGAAGAGAGACCAATAAAAACCCGCCACCTAGCCCTAATGACAAAGCAGACCACAGAAATTCGACCACACACCGACCTGGCCAGCCAGGTTGACTGGGCTCGACCAGGTCGATACCCCTGTCGACAGGGCTGTCGACAGCCCTGTCGACATGGGTAGCCCAGGTCGACAGCCCAGTCGACCTGGGTGGCCCAGGCGGGTGTTCTTCCACCCTGGCCCAATGGGCCCCACTTCGGAATATTTAATTATTTAATTCTGTTTGAATTTTAAATTTAATTCAAAACTTCCGAAGGCCATATCTTCTTCATACGGACTCCGTTTTTCGAAAACTCGGACTCTATTTCGCGTATTTTTCCGAGACGAATGCAATGGCGTATCCCGTTTCCCTTAGTTCTTTGATTTGAATTTGATTATACTTTAATTCATGAATTTCACAGTTATAGAATTTTCGGGGTGTTACATTCTCCCCCACTTGAAAGGATTTCGTCCCCGAAATCTTCCAGCTAGGAGGAATGTATATCCTAACATCCAATCATCCATCTACTCATCCATCAAACACGAGCATCCATTGTCCTTAAAAGACTTCTAATGCTTCATGATCATATGCGAAGTGTGTGTATATGAACTTATCTAATGCAAAATCAGGCGGTCTACTGATTCAGTTGACCTCCTTAATGCGAATTATGTAAGTGCCATGAATCCATTATGTATGCAAATTTTCCTATTCTTGATTCTACATGAGTGCACAATCATTCAATACAAATGCAACATCCACATGACAACACATTAAAGTTCAACCACATATGACAGCAAACATATATGCATATGCAATATGAAGTGACTGAGCCGATCTAAGACCTAGATTGTGTGTGTATATGCAACCACGAGCAACCACTAGCAATCACTTGCAACCACTTGCAACCATTCATACATAACATGTTTCAACTACATGTTTCCATCCAAAAAAAGATTCTATCTAAAAGATACGGTCGAGGAAATATACCTAAAAGGATAGATAAAAGCGCAACTTAAGGAAAAGGAAAGATCAAGGATGTACCCTCGAACAGAAAAGGGTAGGCTGTACGGATTTTAGCTTCAGTTTCCCAAGTCGCGTCTCCCTCGGCGTCGCTCCACTGGACTTTGACGAGCTTGACTTCGCGGTTGCGTAGCTTCTTCACTTCCGTTCCCAAGATGCGGGTTGGAACTTTTCTTATGGTTGCTTCGCGTTCCACTTCGGCCTCTTCGAGGATATTTGGCTCTACCACTTCAGCAGACTCATGTAGACATTTTCGGAGATGTGAAACGTGAAAGACATTGTGGACTCCAGCCAACTTCTCGGGTAGCTCTAATCTATAGGCCATTTTCCCAATCTTCTCGATAATAGGGAATGGCCCTACGAATCTTGGTGCCAGCTTTCCTGTGGTTCCAAAACGAACAACGTTTCTTAGCGGTGATACCTTGAGAAAAACTCTGTCTCCAACTTCGAATTCAAGGTCGGTCCTCCTCTTGTCGGCATAGGACTTTTGTCTGTCTTGGGCCGTCTTCATCCTTCTTCGTATTAAGTCTACTTTCTCTGAAGTCTCTCGGATCATGTCTGGTCCAAGTATGAGCTTATCCGTGGACTCCCACCAACAAGTGGGCGATCGGCACGGTCTTCCATATAAAGCTTCGAAGGGCGCCATTCCTATGGTTGCTTGATAGCTGTTGTTGTAGGCAAATTCCACCAAAGGATGGTGGTCTTCCCATGTCCCTCCGAAGTCGAGGACGCATAGTCTTAAAAGGTCTTCCAAAACTCTGTTCACTCTCTCTGTTTGGCCGTCGGTTTGGGGATGATAGGCTGTACTCAAGCATAACTGCGTTCCTACTGCTTCTTGCAGACTCCGCCAAAACTCACTGGTGAAGATGGGGTCTCGGTCACTAACAATGCTAGATGGTATTCCATGGAGTCGAACGATTTCCTTGAGGTAAAGTGATGTTAGGGATGAGGCAGTTCTTTTACTTTTGACAGGTAAAAAGTGGGCGCTTTTAGTAAGCCTATCCACTATTACCCAAATGCTAGTGTTGCCTCTCCTAGACCTAGGCAGCCCATCGATGAAGTCCATTGAGATGCTATCCCACTTCCACAGTGGGACCTCCAGAGGATGTAGTAGTCCGCCAGGCTTTTTCTGTTCCGCCTTAACCTGTTGGCACACCATACACTTAGAAACGAATTCTGACACGTCCTTTTTCATGCCATTCCAAAAGAAAGTCCTTTTTATGTCTTTGTACATTTTATCCCCGCCTGGGTGTATCGTCATCTTGGAGTGATGTGCTTCCTCGAGAACCTTCTTTATTAAATCTTTCGTCTGTGGGACGCATAGTCTTCCGTCTCGCCTTAGCAAACCCTTATCGTCGATGGATTATCTGTTGAGGTGACTTGAAGTCTCACCCCTAATTAGCCTATCAATTATTTCCACAAGCTGAGGGTCTTCGCGTTGTGCTGTCCCTACTGAATCCACCAAAGTTGGGCGCATTTCGAGAGATGCTAGCAAGCCTGGTACGAAATCGGAGGAGGGCCTAAAGTCGAAGCTGGCTATAAACTCTAGGCTTTGTCTTTCAACAAACAATGGGCTTAGGGTCAATTTTATTCGGCTCAACGCGTCTGCCACTACGTTGCCTTTGCCCGGAGTATAGGAGATTTCGAAATCGTACGAGGCAAGGAACTCCATCCACCTTTGTTGCCTCAAGTTAAGATCTTTCTACGAGAAAAGATATTTCAACGATTTATGGTCAGTGTAAAGTTCGAACTTCTCACCTAGGAGATAGTGTCGCCAAGACTTGAGTGCAAAGACGATGGCGGCTAACTCGAGATCGTGGGTTGGGTAGTTCTTTTCGTGCGCTTTCAACTGCCTCCCGCCATAAGCTACTACCCTTCCTTCTTGCATTAAGACGGCGCCTAGCCCTGTCCCACATGCATCCGTATAAACAGTGAACATCTTGCTCCCATCTGGTAGCGTCAAAACTGGGGCTGTTGTAAGAGCCCTTTTCAGTCGTTGGAAAGCAAATTCGCAATCCAAATCCCAATTGAAAACTAGATTCTTCTTAGTCAATTTCGTGAGTGGAGCTGAGATTTTCGCAAAATCCCTTATGAATTTTCGATAGAAACCTGCTAGTCCTAGAAAGCTTCGGACCTCAGTTGCATTCCTTGGTGTCTTCCAGTCCTGTACCGCCACTACCTTAGCGGGATCCACTGCTAACCCTTGTTTGGATACTATGTGCCCAAGGAACCTCACCTCTTCTCTCCAAAAATGGCATTTGGAGAATTTGGCTTTTAGTTGATGGGCTCGCAAAGTTTCCATGATTGCCCTTAAGTGCTGAGCATGTTCCTCTTCACTCTTTGAGAAGATAAGGATATCATCTATGAAGACCACTACGAATTTGTTGAGGAAATCTCTAAATACCCTACTCATCAGGTCCACGAAGTAAGCAGGTGCATTTGTCAAGCCGAAAGGTATGACAGGCCATTCAAAGAAGCCGTCTGGGGTTCTAAATGCCGTTTTATCGATGCTATCTTCAGCCACCCTTAGCTGATGAAAACCGGTTGCTAAATCGAGTTGGGAGAAAACAGACGCTCCTACAAGCTGGTCAAATAAATCGTCAATTCTAGGGAGAGGGTGCCTATTCTTTTTCGTTAGCTTGTTGAGCTCCCTATAGTCAACACATAGACGGAGTGAACCATCCGCCTTTGTAGCGAACACCACTGGAGCGCCCCATTCTGAAATGCTCCTCCTAATGAACCCCTTCTCTAGGAGCTCTTTAATCTGTTTACTGAGCTCTTTCCTTTCTCATGGAGCCATATGTCTAACGGGCAACGCAACGGGCTTTGCATTATCTACAAGATATATGCGGAAGTCTATTTCCCGCTTCGGAGGCAAGCCCTTCACCTCTTCAAAGACATCCGGATATTCCCGGACCACTCTAACTGATTGCAAGTTTTCAACAGAGGCATCTAGCGATTTAAGATAACTAAGCATAACCGCATACGAGAGATTACAAGAAATTTCCAAAGTATTACCGAGCTGGGTTAGGAGCCTAACAACCCTTTTCTCACAATCAAGGATGGCCCCATTACGGGATAGCCAATCCATACCCAAAATCAAACCATACCCCGAAAAGCCCAAAACGAAGGCACTACATTGAAATTCAACACTTAGGATAGAAATTTTCAATCCCACACAGATCATAGACAAATGAGCTGGGCCCCCAATTGGGTTTGAAACAATTAAGGGGTCCTCTACCATACTAGTTTCTAGGTGCAGAGATTCTACTAAAGCAGACGAGATAAAGGAGTGTGATGCGCCAGAATCAAATAAAGTGCGAACAGGGTGATCATAAAGATAAACTACACTTTCTACAGAAGTATTTATACCTCGCTGTTGCAACGGTGGCGCTTCTAGCACATGAACCTGTGCCCCTAGGGTGGATCCAGCGCCCTGCCCCTGTCCTCGTTTCTTTGGGCAGTCCTTAGCCCTGTGGCCTGTCTGACCGCATGAAAAGCACCCACCATTCTCCTTGGCCTTCTTTTTCCGGCAGTCCTTTACTAAGTGCCCCACTTTGCCACAGAAATTGCACTTCCTCTTCTCTTTGTTGCCTTTTCCGCCCTTCTTAAAGTCTGTCTTCTTGGGCTGCAAACCCTCTTTCTTCTTGCCCTTATCCTCTTCATTCAGCAATGCCATTTGTACCAATCTTTCATACGTGGCTCCCATGGGTATATGGGTCATGGCCAAACTGTGTAATAGCTCATTTAACCCTTTGACGAAACGGAGAGCCTTCTTGTGCGGGGTGTTGACTAGGTCAAGCCCAAACCTAGCCATCTCATCAAACTGATTCACATATTCTCTGACAGTCTTGTCCCCTTGCTTAAGAAATAAGAATTTTTCCAACTGCAAACTTCTTTCCGCATCCGAGAGAAATTTGGTCTCAAACCTTGCCCTAAAGTCCTCCCATGTCTCCACTGGTCTTTCAGCATTAGTGACTTCCCACCAGTAGGAAGCCTCGCCTTTCAATAGCCACACTGCCAACTGTACCTTTTGCCTATCTTCTACCTCAAAGATGATGAATAGGTCCTCTGTTTCCTTCAGCCAATTTCTAGCTGCCACGAAGGACTCAGTTCCATGGAAATCCCTTCCTCCCATAGCTTTAAAATCTTTACATATCTTAGCAAACGTGTTTCCCCGAGGAGGAGGTGGAGGAAAAGGTGCTGCTGCAGCTGGATGATTTCCTTCAGCTGGGGGAGGAGGAATGGTAGGACCTGGCTGAGTGGCCCTTGCTTCTAAGAACCGTCTAAACCAACCAGGTATTGGCACCCCTTCAGGCAAGTTAAGTTCTTGGGACATGCTGAAACAAAAAGGATAGATTCAAAACGAAGGATAAGAGATAGTTCCTATGGCTTTGGGGAGTGGACTTTTGCCTTTTTAAAATAAAATAATATTTTTCTTTTAAAAATGCTTCTTTAAATTTCCTTTTTGAAAATAATTTTTCAAAACTTTTTATCTTATCTGGTAAACCTATGCTCTGATACCAAGTGAAACACCCCACCTCCGTTAGGGTCACTCTCAAAGGGAATGCCCTAATTTTGGTGGAGGTTTATAAGTACAAGTCACAGATATACAAGACAGATATAAGAACACATATTTGTAAACAGCGGAAGAACAACAAACTTTTATTTCATAAAGTCAAATACGTGTTACAACAACATCCTTTCCAAAAACATAGCATAACATTTTCATAATCTGTCTTGAGTACATGATTTAAAGAAGCATAAATAAAACATAGATAAACTGCAAAAGCCCGTAGTGGATTGTCCAAAGCCATAGTTCAAAACAGGAAATCCAAGCAATACATTTCTCTTCTTCTTCAAGCTGGATGTTGAGGTTGATCAAGCTGCTGTGTTCCCTCCCTGAGGACCTGGGGGGGGAAACGGAAGAAAGAAGACGAAAGAAAAATAGAGTCAGACATAAAGCCTGAGTAAGTCTAGTACTACTTTGTCTATGAATAAAGAACTGGGTATGATAAGTAATAACAAGGAGTGGGCATGAACTGTAAACTTGGTTAAGTTGTCTAGGGTCGAATATACTATCGTACCCCATATTAATCTCTGAACCCATATAAACTAGTTTCCAAATTGGCACCCCAAAATCAGGGTGATGTGATCCATTCTATGATGATCGGCTCCTACTCGCATAGTTACATGTGTCTTACGGCCCCCGATGTCTGTAGTTACCTATGCTGGTCCCACCATGGGGTGTATCAAGTCCCATAGTGGCAACCCGACACAACCTTAGAGTGCACAGGTATGCTACTGGTGTCCAGTGCCTTATTTTTCTGCGCCGGAGTGTGTGCACGCCCGCACTCCGTTAGAACCTACACTGCTACACCACCGCCGCTTTGACCTCTTACAATCAGCCCAGTAATCGTGCCCCACCCTGCCTAGTTTCAGGGTATCCTGATACACCTTTTAGGGTTACTGCTGAAAAGGGTCCCCCGTTACTAGGTTTTCTATCTCTAGCCAACATGCTAAGTTGGTTAAGTGTTTCTAACCTAACCCCCACCAGTCCGTTTAGTTTAGCATGTTCCATTTTGATTAAGTCTTTAGTCCACTTAATCCTAACAATCCTGACTCAGCCTTAATTGTCTTATTAAGGCCCTGACCTCTCACATTAGACAGGTATTGTTGTGGCTGCCTGTTGCCGGTTGGTTCCGGGCAGTCTTACGCCACAACTCAGTCTAACCTCGGGTCCTTGCTGGGCTCCATGTTTAACCTCCCACATTGGATAGGTATTGTTGTGACTACTGGACAGCCGGGCGGTTCCGGGCAGGTTTACATCACAACTCAATCCAACCTCGGGTTAAACACATCGTATGTTCTACATTTACATATCTTGTCATTCTTCTTTATTTCTTATATGTAAATATTTGCGGCCCATTATTAAGTTAATGGTGTAAAGATTACACCAATCACGGGCCCAACCCATACTTGAATTTGGGCCCTTCTATTTTATATTTTCATTCATTAATTCATTTTAACCCAACGTTGTTTTCCCCCGTTTTACACGTCCGTTCATATATATTGGGCTTAGCCTTTTAAAGCCCAATTTAGCCATGCGAAAGGGGAGGCTTATGGCGTATACACAAAGAGGGGAAGGTGAGCGCATGAACTTGCAATACGACGTTGGAAATACAAAATAGATATTGGTGTACTTGCATAGTGGCAACATAGGTGACATAAATCAAAGCATGTGAACTTGCATAGGTTTAACTACAACATGAACCTATATTCTTATTTAGGCATAATGTCAAACATAAGCATGTCATAAATATTCCTAGCATAGGCATAGCATAATGTCAAACATAAGCATGGCATAAGTAAAGTTAAATTTGTTCATGGCATAAACATAAACAAGTCATGTCCATAAGGTTCCTACATGTTTACAAAGGGGATACTTTGTTACTAACACAAAAGCATAGTTCAACTTAATCATGGTTTAAGTCTAATCACATAACGATGGTATAAACATACTTATGCATAAAAATTCCTAATCATGGTTTTTGCTTAAACTTGCAAAAAGGGATTTTTGAGTCTAACCTAGCCATGTCTCACATATGTCATCATATAATTCTTTTAAACAAGATAGACTTAATCATAGATTCCAATTATGCCAAATATCATTCATAGCCTAGCCATATTCATAAGCATGACTTAATACATGGATTATGGTGTCAAAATTCCAACATAGTTTCATATGAACTATAACAATCAAACTTGTCTCAATTGCTTGCAAAACGATTTATGCACAAAATATACATCATGACGACATAATAACAAAGCCCCAAACTTGCATAAATTTCACTCAACTACATACATGTAGCTTCAACATAGATTACATAATTTGCGCAATATTCCAAACGTATATTTGCATAGAACTACCGCATGTAGTTCTTTATAATGAATAACATAATTTTGCACAAACACGAATTACTTCCATTGCCACAATTCAAGCATACACATCAACACAGTTGTTTATTTATACCAAAGTAATACTCTACTTACAATGGTTGCAGCGAATTCTCTAATTAAGAGATACGATTCCTTTGTTGAATTGATTAGCTTTAGGTTGCTTGAATTGCTTTAGGCTTAGAACTTTCTTCCTAACTCTCTCTCTAGTCGGCGGCTACTCTTTGTCGTTCCTCAGCAACATGGCGGCTATAATCTTATTTTGAATGAATAGATTAGGGTTTAGTCTAGGGTTGTTTATATAGAGGTTAGGAATTGATTAGGACCATTGATGTTGCTAGGTTAGATCGTAGCCATTCATTAGGAAGAGAGACCAATAAAAACCCGCCACCTAGCCCTAATGACAAAGCAGACCACAGAAATTCGACCACACACCGACCTGGCCAGCCAGGTTGACTGGGCTCGACCAGGTCGATACCCCTGTCGGCAGGGCTGTCGACAGCCCTGTCGACATGGGTAGCCCAGGTCGACAGCCCAGTCGACCTGGGTGGCCCAGGCGGGTGTTCTTCCACCCTGGCCCAATGGGCCCCACTTCGGAATATTTAATTATTTAATTCTGTTTGAATTTTAAATTTAATTCAAAACTTCCGAAGGCCATATCTTCTTCATACGGACTCCGTTTTTCGAAAACTCGGACTCTATTTCGCGTATTTTTCCGAGACGAACGTAATGGCGTATCCCGTTTCCCTTAGTTCTTTGATTTGAATTTGATTATACTTTAATTCATGAATTTCACAATTATAGAATTTTCGGGGTGTTACACCTAGCATGCAACTACAATGGGTTCAGATTTAATCCTAGCACATGCAGTACACGCGTACTTTAACCATACGTGAGTGGTTAGACCCTTAAGAAAATGGGATATATTCAAACTGAGCCCACTGCAACCTATATGACAACAAACAAAATGTGTATGATACTTTAATAGTTTTCTTTTCATTTCTACACAGAGTATAACGTGCCAATGGTTATCATACACATCTGTTAAGGACCCAAATGCATGTGCTAACTTCAAGGCAGAGAACCTAAAATTTGTCAACTAATAATACATGTATCTTATATGTATATACATAGCAGCTCACATCAGTAAAGTAGTAATATGTGCATGGTTGAAAAAAAAACAAGTAAATGGTCATGCATACAGTGTTTGCTGCAAAAAAAAATCAAGGCATCTGTACACTGCTTTGGTTTGAGCATAAGGGTATGGCAGTAAGCTACAAGGCAAAATAACAATGTATAGGATGGATTCAAGTCAACACAATACTGAACTTCCTCAACCAAGTATCTCCAACCCACTGGATGTACTAGTGTACATTTAAATAGTGCCACAAATTTTTATCTTTTTTTTTCTTGTTTCATTCTATTGACAGTATGATGACCCCAAGACCACAAAGGAACAGTGCAGCAACTCAAATCAGTGGATAAGGACAAGCAACAATTATCAAAATGCAATCCATTATCAATCAATGTAAAACCCAAATCAGAAACACCACAGAAAAACTATTAGAATTAGTTTATATTAAAATAAAAGTACTTGGACTAGAATTAATCAATCGTGAGTTCCCAAAAGAAACTCACCTCTAACAATGGATAAAAGGTTGCAGCCGACCCATGGAACAACAACGACGACTCGCAAGCAATTGACTCGAAGCGCGGTGTCTTCGGCTCGATTTGGAGAAGGCTGGTCAAGGCGTCGGAGTAGTGGCGCGAGATTTCAACTTTGGGTAGCTGGAACTCAAAGGAGAACCTGCCATGGTTACGGTGGCAAATTACCCAAATAGGCGGAAGTGATTTTCGCTGGGAGGAGAGGAACGAACTGATTGGAGGCCATTTAATTTTTGATTTGGGTAAAGATGTTAATTTTTCAAGCGCCATTAAAATTGAAGAAGAGAAAAAGAACGGATTTTTTTTTTTGCTGAAGCAATTCGGGGATCTAGGGTTGATTTATAATAATCGGATCCGTGGGGCGCAAGGAAACGAAGTGAGCTGAATTGGAGTAGGTCGTTACTACGTACGAAATTACTTGACGTTGAAGGAAAGGTACATCTGTTTTTAATATAATTTTTTTTTTTACCGCGAAATACCCTATAACGCTCTGACTTCGTACCGCTAACGCAACTTCCAAACACGATAAAAATTATACATACCATTTCGTCTTCACATTTTGAACTTAATAAAATTATTCCGATCGTAATCCGACTCCGGTTTTATACGACATTATTTTTATATTTAAATTATTTACATTCCACTGATTTTATTCCATTTGTTCACCACCAACTATGTTCGTTTCCAAATTTTGAAACGTTAAATTCTATTTTCTTTATACACATATCTTAACCAATTTCCAAATATTCTAACAATTAAAATTCTCCAATTCGTTTAACGTCGAAAATATTTATTTTTAAATCCGACCATTTATATTTTTAGTCGAAATCCAGATCAAATATCCAATCAAATCTATTTCAAATATTCAACTGATTTTTAATACTTAAATCTTCAATAAATTTTATTTCCAACTCCTCAAAATTTCCGGGTCGTTACAATATTCCCCCCTTTAAAACTTTTCGTCCTCGAAAAGGGGAGATAGTTAGAATTATACCAACTACACTCCAATTTTTCATATTTGTGTGAAATTGTTACACAACTAAATTAGATATCGACATTTAAGTAATCGAAGTTTCTTGTTTATACACCACATTCAATTTACTCGGAAAATCAAATTTTCTTTCTTTGAAAATCCATTTTGATCAACCACAATTTTCTTTATCTTCCGAATCGGATTTTGTTTATGCTCTTTATACTACTATATTCATCTTTCTTATACCCATTTCCATTTCAAATTATCTCGAGATATTCCTCAATTTCTCACTCCATTTAATCTTCCGAGAGATCCAAAATCATATAAATTTCTTTATATCCCTTTTGTCAATATTGACTTATCAATATCATCGTGAATTTAATCCATTAATCTTCCCCAATACTCATTGAAGACTACAAATAACATTTCCTCTTCAAGTCTCAAATTTGCCGACTTGAAAATTTTCCAAGGTCCGAAATCCTTTGACTTTTATATAGAAATATTGATATTATTACTACAAAGATATAGATTAGAAAATACTCCAAAATTCTTTTTCTTAATTTATTGAGTACAATTTTATATTTCAAATTATTTTTTGAAAATATTTGATAACTCGAAGTTTGACAAGTTTATTGTCGTCCTCGCAGATGTTAGGCATACGCTGGCCAGGCGAACGACTAAGATCTCCAAGTACTAAATATCCTTGCTTCAACTCCCAGTGAAAATATATTTCAAAAATTCTCTTTAAAATAGATACGAAAAGTACCAATGTGATATCGATAATGTTGATTGTTCATGAATCGCTGATACACAATGGTTTCGTCTGGATCCCCCAGAAAACATCTGTATCCATAGGAAATCGCTTCCCTGCAAATTTCGTCATGGACAGATCAACAGAATATATTTTAAGAATCAAAAGACATTCTGAGGTCACTGAGCGTTGATTGCTCTGTCTCAGAATCACGGAAACAAATCAAGGAATTTTGAAGATACTTCAAATCACAAGGACAAATCAAGTCATAAAGACAAATCAGGTCACGAAGACCAATCAAGACACAAAGACAACTGCTGCATTAAACAGGTGGCTCACTATCACTAAGATATATAAGTGGACCACAGGTACACAATGGTTACGCCTGGGTCCCCCAGGAAACATCCATACCCGTAAGCTTTCACAGCTCTGCGGATTACGCCCTTACAATTCGACTGTAGATCACAGCAGTCACAATGGTTACGCTTGGTTCCCCCAAGAAACATCCGTCCACCGTAGGCTATCTGCAGCCCTGCGAATTACGCTACACGGTCGAATTCCAACCACTCTAGATCGCAGCGATCACAATGGTTACGCCTGATTCCCTCAAGAAACATCCGACCGCCGTAGGCTATCTGCAGCCCTGCGAATTTCGCTAGCAGTCGTTCTCAATGGCAACTCATGAGTTTTATGTCCGGACAACCTACCGCCACCAGCAGCACATCTTACTAAGTTCGAAATTCATAGAGAAGGGAGGTACTTTCCTTATCTTTGATTTTGAAAACATATTATACTATATACATATAGTACTTTTTTTCATACTTCTCATAAATCATACTTACTTCAATTCATAAGATTTCCTCTCAAACCTTGTTTGCAAACATCTCCTTCTTTTACAAATTATGTTATATAAGATTCCATTTCATCCCGATTACCTTCCAAATCAATGGTCTCTAAGTTCGCTGTATTCTTATATATATTTTCCATACGAGTTCCGGAAATTTCTATATCCAATATTCAAAATCAAACATCCTCAATTTCAGTTCCAATTTCAAAATTTCAGTTTTCATCTCTCAATTAATTAGATAGTTGATATACTTTCAAACTCAAATTTACACTCTATTGGTTATAAATCGAATTTTCTTCCAAATCTCCAATTATTCACCAATTTTTCAATTTATCCAATTCTTGACTCAATTCAAATCCCTATACCTTCAAAGTTTCAGAATTCTTCTTTTTATCAAAAATTTCTTCTTCACGCATTATCACCCCTTCACATTCACATACCTCGACCGTAAATTAGCAAGCGAACAACTTCCTAAGCATCAATCCCGAAGGCCGAAACCAACATCAGATCAATACTCAGGAATTTATTCAGCGTAACTAATTTCCAGTCAGTTTTTTTTTTAATTCTTTAACTTCATTTCTTAATTCTAATCAAATCCATTTCTTACGCAACTCTCGAATTCAATTTATGAACACACTTCTTTTACGTTCGGTCGTCCTTCGTTCTCGACGTGCGGCTTTTTATTCTTTGATCCTTGCCATTCTGAGTTATCCAAACTCGTTAGCCTCTCAAGATCTCTCTCTCTCTCTCTTATCATTCAAATTCTCATCAGATTTCTTATTTCCAATCAAATTCAGTTGTCCTTAAAAACTAAAATATACGATCGAATAAATTGATTTGGTCCTTCTCTTATACTCATCTTCGTTTGATATCATTCGATGATGGATCCAGATTTAAATCTAAGGGAATCTTATCAAAGAATAATTCTCGCAAACCTGGATTCGAAGACTTCTGAAGACTGGGGATTCTGAACAAAATTTTAAATCTCAAAATACTTTTTCCGCTGTATTAGTTTCAAAATAATAGTCTCAAAAATAATTTTTTCAAATAACTTTTTTTCAAAATCTATTTTAAAATTATTTTCATTTTCAAAATTCATATTTCGAAACCATTTTATTTTCAAAATTCGCTTTCCTAGTGTCGATCCTACTCATTTAAACTCGATAAGCTAAGCTTTGAATAAACCAAAGCTCTGATACCACTTGTAACGTCCCGCCTTTTTGACCGCTTCAAATTGGCAATTAAACCAACTTAAGGCGTTCAAATCGACGGATCGTTATTTTGCTTACAGAGTTTAAACCCGAATCAACACACAGAAATAAATATATAACACGGTATTTGAACAACGAAATAACTTGTATATATATTAATCAAAAACTTTTATACAAAGAATTTCCCTATACAGCGGAATTTTAAAAGAATAGTTTAAAATACGAGAGAAATCTTTACTGTATTAAAAATCTTCAGAGTGCGCATCTCCCTGGAATCCCCAGCCTTGCAAATCTTCAAATTTGTGAGCTGAAATCTGCACTGCTCGGGTCTGACCCGAGCATTTCATGTAAAACACAAAATACTCGAGTCAGGATTAATCATAGTTCAAGTAAATTAATTTCAATAGAAACTAAAATATACAAGTTAATTCCAATGTCGATGTCATGTATATAATAAACAGTTGTGGTATCTGTTCATATCAGTTTTATCTATCACCAGGAATGAACGGTCACGGAAGCCTGCATGTACACACGTGTATATGTACATGTGTGTACTGCCTCAACATCCCGCAACAAGAGAATCCGGTAAAAAAAATGTGCCCAAATATACGATCAAAACAGGGGCCGCAAGGGTATAAGGTTAACCCAATAATGTAGCAAGGCAAATGTCAAGTGTCAAGGTAAGTAAGGGTATATAACTAACCAAGACAGTAACGTACATGTCTACCCATATGTGTGCAGCAGTATTCTTAAGCAAAAAGGTATGAGCAAGGTCACTTGCACAAGCCCAATTCAACAAGAAAGGTTGGTGAAGCAACACGATGTAAATGAGAGTATGCTCGAATTACACATGCAACTAGAATTGGACATGCAACTAGCATAACCGTATACACATTAATGATCAACACTTATAATGGGTTTAACATGGGTTTTACATTTCATGGGTGTGTTTACTGAGAGCATAAATCATATACACAATAATCATTTGAATTATAATCTACTTAAATTAATAAGACATTTATATCTCCCGGAACTTGACATAAATGGAAGTAGAACTGACCAAAACAGAAATAGGAACAACAACCAATAGAGAATTAACCAAAATAGAAGAGTTGTAGAGCAAAAACAAGTGAAATATGCTGGTGGGTTTCGGCACACACATCAATACTGTTAAATACCAGGTTATTTCATTTCCAAACCGACCTCATTATTTGCAATAGCCGTATGTTTACTATTTTACAATATGAAATATAACTGGAAATTTAATGAGTTTTCCAGAAATTAGGAGTACGAAAACAAAACAAAAGAAATAAGAGGAGAAAACTTTAAAGGTAGCATTGAATGCATACAGCAGCATGCATAATTATGGTTAGTTATATAAAAGAATTAAGTTGAATACTTCAGCATCCCTTTAAATCTTCTTATCATTGAATGCATACAATAAGAAAGAGGTCAATTTTCGAAGATATACAGGCACATTAATTTGCATGGTGACAAATACAAATGCAACAACGAAAGCAAAGAACGTAGCTTTATTGTTAATGTAAGAGAATACTAAAGCTAATTTCAATGGTCAATTAATGCATACATGCTAACGAACTGTCAATGGAAATAAATTGTAATCCTTCCAATTTGAAACTTTGACACATAATTAAATATTTATTGACTTAACTTTTGATGTGCATTCCTTTTTAACCTTTAACTTTTTCATTTTCATATTAAAGATAACCAATTTTTACCACTTCCTTCTTCTATGAGTTCATAGATATATTTTTTTCATGGTTGCATTTATTTATTTTACCGTTTCTATTTCTGTTGCATTCTTCTTTTTATGCCCAGTCCTACTATATGAAACACGATTTCCTATCTTCTACAAGTTGATACTTTATGCTCAGCCTTTCTTTTTACATGAAATCCCATACTATCATACAACAGTTGATAACTTTGTGCAAGTCCCGAGTTTAAAGTCATAAACAATTTGGGATACTTGAACTTTATTAGTACAGAAGGAAAACTAGAGGAAATACCTTCAAGTTGACAGTTCATAACTAAGAAGCATTATAATACTTGACAATCAAGATTAGTGGGGGCACCGTGGTAGCCTTAAAAGAAATAACATTCATACTGACAAACAGACATATTAAACAAATAGGACAGAAAACATGTAATGGGTGCAACAAATTTAAATATGCGTACAATGGATGGATAGGGACCTTTAAAACAACCACTGATGTTCATCAGTACCGCATACACATATCAGTGTTATGTTACCAGGGGTATATACATGAGACAAGGGTATAATTTTGGGGTACTTGGGCTCAGGTGTCGCAAATGGGTCAGGTTGTACCGAGACAGATCAAGTCAGAAGAGACTGGCCACGAATAACTCAAATTGGGTACATATTCTAGTGTAACCTAACATGCAACTACAATGGGTTCAGATTTAATTCTAGCACATGCAGTACACGCGTACTTTAACCATACGTGAGTGGTTAGACCCTTAAGAAAATGGGATATATTCAAACTGAGCCCACTGCAACCTATATGACAACAAACAAAATGTGTATGATACTTTAACAGTTTTCTTTTCATTTCTACACAGAGTATAACGTGCCAATGGTTATCATACACATCTGTTAAGGACCCAAATGCATGTGCTAACTTCAAGGCAGAGAACCTAAAATTTGTCAACTAATAATACATGTATCTTCTATGTATATACATAGCAGCTCACATCAGTAAAGTAGTAATATGTGCATGGTTGAAAAAAAAATCAAGTAAATGGTCATGCATACAGTGTTTGCTGCAAAAAAAAAATCAAGGCATCTGTACACTGCTTTGGTTTGAGCATAAGGGTATGGCAGTAAGCTACAAGGCAAAATAACAATGTATAGGATGGATTCAAGTCAACACAATACTGAACTTCCTCAACCAAGTATCTCCAACCCACTGGATGTACTAGTGTACATTTAAATAGTGCCACAAATTTTTATCTTTTTTTTTCTTGTTTCATTCTATTGACAGTATGATGACCCCAAGACCACAAAGGAACAGTGCAGCAACTCAAATCAGTGGATAAGGACAAGCAACAATTATCAAAATGCAATCCATTATCAATCAATGTAAAACCCCAGTCAGAAACACCACAAAAAAACTATTAGAATTAGTTTGTATTAAAATTAAAGTACTTGGACTAGAATTAATCAATCGTGAGTTCCCAAAAGAAACTCACCTCTAACAACGGATAAAAGGTTGCAGCCGACCCATGGAACAACAACGACGACTCGCAAGCAATTGACTCGAAGCGCGGTGTCTTCGGCTCGATTTGGAGAAGGCTGGTCAAGGCGTCGGAGTAGTGGCGCGAGATTTCAACTTTGGGTAGCTGGAACTCAAAGGAGAACCTGCCATGGTTACGGTGGCAAATTACCCAAATAGGCGGAAGTGATTTTCGCTGGGAGGAGAGGAACGAACTGATTGGAGGCCATTTAATTTTTGATTTGGGTAAAGATGTTAATTTTTCAAGCGCCATTAAAATTGAAGAAGAGAAAAAGAACGGATTTTTTTTTTGCTGAAGCAATTCGGGGATCTAGGGTTGATTTATAATAATCGGATCCGTGGGGCGCAAGGAAACGAAGTGAGCTGAATTGGAGTAGGTCGTTACTACGTACGAAATTACTTGACGTTGAAAGAAAGTTACATCTGTTTTTAATATAAAAAAAAATTTTACCGCGAAATACCCTATAACGCTCTGACTTCGTACCGCTAACGCAACTTCCAAACGCGATAAAAATTATACATACCGTTTCGTCTTCACATTTTGAACTTAATAAAATTATTCCGATCGTAATCCGACTCCGGTTTTATACGACATTATTTTTATATTTAAATTATTTACATTCCACTGATTTTATTCCATTTGTTCACCACCAACTATGTTCGTTTCCAAATTTTGAAACGTTAAATTCTATTTTCTTTATGCACATATCTTAACCAATTTCCAAATATTCTAACAATTAAAATTCTCCAATTCGTTTAACGTCGAAAATATTTATTTTTAAATCCGACCATTTATATTTTTAGTCGAAATCCAGATCAAATATCCAATCAAATCTATTTCAAATATTCAACTGATTTTTAATACTTAAATCTTCAATAAATTTTATTTCCAACTCCTCAAAATTTCCGGGTCGTTACAAAAAATTGCAGTAAAATTCTAAAAATTAAATTATCACTATGTCTCAAAGGGCTTGTCTAAATCCGAGGTCAATATTTAATTATAATTAAATATATCGTTATATTTTATAAACGATTCCATAGCGACTATTTAAAAATTTGATTTGGACATAAATCAAAATCTACACGACGAAATCTCGATTTTTCTCTTCCACTAGAAAAATATACTTCACCAGCTCTGAACGTTTCTTGTTTCACAGAAATCCGATTTAAAACAGACACTATATATCCAGTTGAAGTTCAAATCGCCAAATTATGAAATGCAGCGCCATTTCGAGCTCGATTTTAATTATAATATAATTTCTACCTTCAACTGACGATTATAAATATATTCGTCAATATAATTCAATATAAACTGAATTATATATTTTAAATTGTCCAATTCACACCATATCATGGATTTGTTATTTTCGATTATTCCGGAAATATATTATTTTATTAATTATATTAATTAAATATAAATATTATTTAATTCGAGTTATCGATATTTAATAATTAAATTAATTAATTATTCAACAGTAAAAATGCGGGTCATTACAATCTTTCCCCCTTAAAATAATTTCGTCCTCGAAATTGCTAAGGTAGAAGACGATCCTATCTACTAGGTAAAAATTTATCTGTTTACCTCTTATCTCCAGTTTCTCCGAACCAATTAATATCGACTAAAATATTAATTCATTCTGACTAACTAAATTTTCAAAAATTCTGAAAATTTTTCTAACACCTTATAATTTCAGAATTTTTTTCCATAACCTCCTTTGTATAGCCCTATCGGTAAAACCACAACTCGCCTCTCTAGGCCTTCTCCAACCCAAAAAAAATCAAACAGCCAAGCGGCTTGGCCAGTCGGCTCATAAATCACCAAACTCATACGTACGATATAAACTTGTACCTTTTTGTCGGGCATATCATTATATCATTTGCACCAGTTACCAATTCAACATATACCAATATCATCCAATCAATTTCCAATTAACCAAATCTCAACACCACTATTCGCTTATATACATGTCGAATTCCATTCAAACTCCACTATCAAATTTCAAACTCTTATCTCATCAACTCAATTCCATTCCAGATTATCCTCTAATCAATTCTAGCTTTACTTAACTTCACATGTTAAATGTAAATTCTAGAATTTTAAATTCCTGGGTTTTTCTTTCCAATCAATTTGAAGTCATAATACCAATCCAAAACCTTTGAATTTCTGAATAACTTGTTTTCACAAAACAATTTAAAAACAAAATCCTTGGTAGTAATCCGTCACTTACAACTCGAAAATGAACACTGATGATGTCGCGATTCATCATCAGAATCTATTTTCCAGCGATTTGAAGTGAGTTCAATACTATATCACTTTCAAAGCCATTTCTAACACTTCTCATTTTGAAATCAATTTCAAAACACCATTCACAATGCTGTAAACAATTTAAAATCTCCATATATTTAATCCATGTTCATCTATAAACACTTGTTCAAATTTCCAGGTTTTAATTCCAATTCTGATTTAAATTCAGATTTTATTTAATTCATAACACTTATACGAATCTTAATTGGTTATTTACATAACCATGTCACTTTTATAATCTTACTCGATTATAATAACAACCAACATATCCAATATAATATATTATTTCCAATATAGATACCAAAATATAATTTGGGTAAAATTATTCCATTTACCCTCCTTTTAAAACATACCATGTTGGTTCATCGTATTCAAGTGTTTATAAAACTCAACTCCTACCGATACAGTGGATCAAACTGATCGACCAGAATTCATAAACAACTCAACCAATAAATCTCCACAATATAAAACCATTTTAATATTGAATAACAAATACGCGCTAATATATATATACACTCAAACTCAATCCAGGGTATTACTAACCCCATCTCTACCGAGTCACGCCACAGAGCCAAGGTAATTCACTTAACCTTAAGCTCTGATACCAACTGTCACGACCCGGTTTTTAGCGACTTTGGTTATCGCCATAAACTCAATGATGACTAACCAAACATCGAAAAATACCGGAAAATTAATAGAAAGAAGTTAGAGGGTGAGAATAGATAAGGTAGAAACTTAGAATAGAAGAAGAAGAAGAACACAACATCAGAGTAACGCGAACCTCACAGCGGAACGAATAACATATAATATATATCATAACTTTGAAAAATAAATCTGTACTTGAATATACATATCATTTTCAAAGTACAACACTTACAACATAGCGGAAACAAACAATAGCTATATGATCCTGAAGCCTCCTTCTCCAGCTCTTCGAGTATTTGTAAATCCCGACTACCTGACTAGCCGTACAAAATTGGGCACCCAAGAGTTTAGGGAAAACAAAACAAAAGAAACTCCGGGTCAGTCATAGGATTGGTATGAGTAAAACAGTTTGAACAAGTAAACGATATCTCATAAGACCACACCGTATAACGGAATGGGTTT
The DNA here is from genome assembly GCA_030737875.1 of Allium sativum. Lineage (NCBI taxonomy): Eukaryota > Viridiplantae > Streptophyta > Magnoliopsida > Asparagales > Amaryllidaceae > Allium > Allium sativum. Next base: position 441,120,681 of record CM060910.1, on the reverse strand, counting down.
TTTCCTTATGAGAATCCAAATTATCTTTATATCAAAAACCTTTTGATATTATAATAATGTCTATCAACCACAATATAACAATCATCTAGCAGAAACGCTTTCATCTCACGTTCTACATATATAGTATACAATCAAAACCGCAAGCACATATTGGGTAATGGATTTCCAACTATGACAAGGTTTGGAACCACCTTTCGCTAGTGTACCTCTAGAGAGGAATACACTGGGTTCAACAAGAACATCTTGCAACCCGGCACACATGACCGACCACTCATTTCGCTTGAGTGTATCGAATGTATATCACCAACGGTTGGGATTAGCAACCGTTTCCCGAATGGGACAGCATCGACAATAGATTTTTAGAAGTAAATGAAACTCTAGAACAGGTGATTATACACCCTAATAGGTGCGACCTACATAGCCATGCTGCCTGCCCGACTTTTGTCATTTCCGGATGTGAGGCTAGAGGCCACGCTTATCTCTGACAGATCACACATTTATTCACTTTGAATGTCACATCGTCATACCCGCCAAATCACAAATTAATTTCCCCAAAAATACCATGGGTATATAGCTTAGAGAAACGAATTCCTCCGCCACCAAACGTAAATACGTTTGAAGAGATCAACTTACGCGATCTATTAAATATACTCTGTCAGACATTCTTCCATACAGGTCATCCTAGGACTGGACAAACCGAAGGCACTATTCAGTACATCCATCTTAAGCAATTGTTACCTAAGATTTATATAACAGCCCTTGCACTTTACTCCATCTTCAATATATTTAGCATACTTGATTCACAACGCTTATGCCAACATGGAGTGGTTCTTCGGATAATAATCCAACCGGTCTCTCCATATTAACAACGTTAAAATGGTCAAACTTTTATAGTAGGTGATTTAACTATCAAATGAAAATATGTCTGTGTACACACAACGATCTTATTTCCAAATGGAATTATCGATCCAATCATCAAACACATAGATATATATATATATATATCCTCGTTTCTATGTTTAGAAAATATGCATTATTAACATTGGAAGACATTTCCATCTACTTATTCACGCATCACTATCCTTCCACAACTATCAGACTCTAACTATAAACTAACAAGAGAACAACTTCCTAAATACAAACACCGAAGGCCGAAACCAATATCAGATCGATACTCAGGAAACCATTCAACTTATTAATGTCTAGTCAGTTTCTAATTTTTTTGACAACGTTTTGATTAACTATGTTCAATTAACTCCTTTCGATTAATTCGACTAGACCAACCATATTCAATTAACTCGACTTAACTTGATTCGATTAACAAACTTGTCTTAACTAATTCGATTAAATAACTGGTCTTAACTAATTTGATTAACCCTTATTATATCTCATTAATTTCCTTTTTATACTTCTATTTAAATAAATATTTCCTTTATAACTCTATTTATTTCCTAAATAAATATTCCTTTATTAATTCTATTTATTTAACAAATAAATATCCCTTTATAAATTCTATTTACTTTCTAAGTAAATATCTTTCTTTATACTTCTATTTACTTACTAAGTAAATAATCGTTTTACACTTCTATTTCAATACACAGATTGAAATTCCCCTTTTTCATTCCAATATTTCTCTTGGTATTCAATAGTACCAAATAACAGGAAAAGTGTCATTATAATCAAATCACAGATTATACCCACATCATATAACACAATATATGAAAAAAAAATAGTATTATAAATATTGAGGAAACCTGCTGGATCCCTCCAACCTGTTTCCCTGCATCATAGATGTTAAACAATATAATTAACATCGATTTCATTCCAATATGAAATATTCTGCTAAACAAAATCAATATTTGATTAACGATTTATATATATATATATATCATTATCTATGATTTCAACCAATACACAAGCAATTCTACCAAACAGTTAACACACAGAAATCAACAGATGATTAACAGTTCTAAAAATATGTTATAAAAATATAACTTTTCAGAGTTGGTGAGTTTTATTCGCATTGGACGATCATCGTTAATAACGATAACTATCGCTTGACTCAGACGAACAATTTATTTTGCAATAAATTGTAACGAGCTTCGATTCATTCCCAGGTCCATGTTGTAGCAACCGTCCATACGATCCTAACGGATCCGACCGTTCGAAATTCTGATACAGTATGGGACAGTTATACGATTTATATTTGTACTTGTAACGACCCGGATTTTTAGCAATTTAATAGTTAATTAATTTAATTATTTGAATAGTGGTTTAGAAATTTAAATATCTTGAATTCAATATTTTTGGATATTTAATTAATATAAATAGTGAAATAACGAATTAAATTCTGAAATAATTGAAATTAAGTTGAATTTGCAATATTGGGTGAATTGAATAATTTTAGATATTTAATGGAGTTTAAAATCCGAATTATATTAACAAACATATTTTTATTTTATTTTTCCTTAATGGCTCATATGCGAATGGAATTTTGTGTAGCCAACACCGCATTAACTGTAACAAATATATAAACCAATATTGATTCAAGCGTATTACTACCGAAGCCTATTACCGCTTCACTATATACCAAAGCTGAGTTTTTTTATACCATCAATTTGTTCAGCATTTGATAAATTTATTTGTTTATTTTCTCTAATAAATAACATAGTTTACAACATTAATAGTGTAAAAATGAAGGAGAAGTAATAACCCATTTAAGATAAACCAGGAGCATATACGATGTTGTCATGGATATTGGTTTTATCAGAATATTCGCACATGCCCAAAGAAAAGAAAGATAATTATAATAATAACAATCTTTCTCCGTAAGCTTCAAAATATCGTGCGCTCCACTCTTTCAATTCTGTGCTCTCCAAAATTTCTTAACCGTGCGCTCCAAGGAATTGGATTCTGTGGCCTGCAATCTACCTTACATCGTGTGTGCCAAGTAAATTACTATTATAAATACGCACCCAGCTCACCCCTAATTCCCGATTTCACCTTCTGTTCCCATTCATTACTTGCTCACCCAATCTATTTCTGCCAAAAATTAAAAACAAGCAAAAACATTAGATTCAGAAATCCACCTCAAATCAACAAAAATGTATAAATCGAATTTCTTGTACACTCGAATTCTCCTTTCATTTCTCTTCAACCTCATGTTTAGTTTACATAGTTCGGATCTCTTTTCTGTTGTGGATTCTAAGCCAGCATCGAACTGGTTGTGGAGGAGTACAGCTCGCGATGAAAGGTGATGATGCGAACTGTTCCGATTGATAATGGGATCGACGTATTTGCAGTGGGGTGAAGTAGCATTCGGTGTTTTTGTTAGGAGTTGTTGCGTTTATGCACCTTTTCTGGACATCAAAGGGCACAAGGAAGTGGTGACCTTTGGCGTCGGAGCGCAGATGGGAGGAACGATCTTCGGCAGAAGGAGAGGAGTTTTAAGTTGGGTAATGGAGAAGGAAAATTTTCGGGTACACTGTTTCAGCTTATAATATGGAGTAGAAGGAGAAAGGATTAAGTGGACTTTGTACTGTTAGTATGGGGAAGAGGGATGTTGTCTGGCATTTGAAGTTTGTGTATATTGTGGATCGCGTTTTCCTGGATACGTGTTTTCATACGGAAGTCGCCAGTATGAAGAATGGTGGCGAGTTTGGGCCGCGTAGTGGTGTACGAGAAAGGGAAGCCATTGGTAAATTTTGTTTGTAACCTAGTCTATTTGATTTGGAGATATGAGGAAGTTGAAATCGATCAATACTGTGTTTCTTAGAGGAGGAGTCTGAGTCGTGAAAGGAGGGGTTCTGGGTATTGAACAGGTGGCAGAGGAGAGCTGACGTTGGAGCTTAGGGGTTTGGCACGAGTTGAGGTAGATGAGGGTCGATGTGGAGAGGAGAGGAAGAGGAAGAGAGTGGTGGTGTCAGTCGGTGAACTTGTGATGAATGGGAGGAGCTACGTGGGTAAGAAGGTGCAAGGTATGTTATGTATTTCAGGAAGAAGAGGTCTGTATTATATTAGGAGGGGAAAATGGATTAGCTAATAATTAACGGCCAAATTAGTGATTAAGGGAGGTGGATCTCTAGTCAGTGAAGCTAGTGGTGATGTTTTGTTCGCATTTTTTTTACTATGCAGTGAGTGGAAAATATGATGAGGTGAATGGAAAGGTCTGTTTGGAATGTAAATGGAGGTAGTTCTGTTGTTGATTTCATGGTAAGATGGATGCGAACGGAAAGATGAATTCACGGCATGGATATGTTCTGGGTAAATGGAAGTAGTACACGAACAGGAGAAAGGGAATTAAAATGCACTTATGTATGGAAATGAGTGGAGGTGCAGATGGCACTGGTTCAAAGGGTTACAGGTAATAGGTATATATAAAGGAAGAAGAGAAAATCTTATGAGGAGGAGTTCGAACTGTATCTCCAAACATCATAGCTAAGTTGAAACCAAGTAAGTTAAATTGAGTATGAGGATATTGGTTGCGGTGTTGTCTCAAGGAGTCGCATCTTTCCCTGGAGAGAAAGAAGAGTTCTAACACAAAGTAAGGAAATAAAATAAATGATTTAATAGAATTAATTTTTAAATTAATGGTTAATGACTATTTAAATGTATACGAACTGGTAATTTTCTTGTCTAATGCATATGTTAGCAGAATTGAAACAGACCAGTCGCGATGGATTCGTAATAACGGAATCTACATCATGGAACTATTTTCGTTGAGGGTGGAGCTACCAGGATGTCGTGATAAAATCAAACACTGTTTGATTTCAAACGAAACCAAAGCAGAACCATCAATCTCAAAATGAGGTGAGTAAACTCACTAACTCTGACTCGTTTATATTTTTATATAAACGAGTTTTTAAATTTATTTTATACTATGTGTTGATTGCTTGGTTGAATAGTTGATAAAATTGGTTGATATGATTACATCGTTGATCGATTATTAGTTCTGATATTTCATATTGACGTGAAATAATATTATTGATGTTGATTAACATCTGTGGATGAAGGGAAACAGGTTGGCGGAATCCAACAAGATTCCTCAACATTTATATTATTGTTTGTTATTTACTGCGATATATACTGTGATTGATTATGCTGTGTTGAGTTACCCTGGCCCTAGAATTTTGGTATTTGAATACCGTAAGATATTCTCGAATAGAAAATGAAATTTGAGATTTAAAAAGAAAATATATTTTTCCAACAAAATTGAAGTGTTAGTTAAAAGGTAGAAACTTGTTTTATTGAAACAAGAAGTTGATTTTAAACGAGTATATAAATTAAGTAAATTAGTTACCATTGGATAAATGGAAATATAAATCCAAATATGAATTTATATGGGAAAGTGGGAATGGGATTTGAAACCAATATTTGAAATAAGATTTGAACTTAGCAAGTTATAAAGGGAATTATAAATGAAAATTTAAATAATTGGAATAAGAATGAGATTTGTATGAAAATTCTGAATAATGGTTATAAATGGAATTTGGGTTTAAGATATTATTTAAGTATGAAAATCAAACTGATTTGATTATATATAAAAGGAATATATTTACGATCAAAGTGAATAACGGTTTAAAGGAAATATTTTGCAAATGAAATATTTATAAAGGAAATTTTAGATGATTTGAAATATGAACCCAAATTGGAAATTGAGTAAAAAGGGAAATGGGTAATCGTTTTAAAAGAAAACGATGTGTTTTAGTTCAAGATTCATAATATAAAATAAATTATGACAAAGTTTCATAGATTGGAATGGTTATAAAGGAATTTAAAGGATAAATTCAATGGTGAATTTGAAATTTGAATTTACCTGAAATGGTAAATAAATTCTGAAGTTCAGAATATAAATCGAATATAGAGTATTCAAATGAGAGTTATTTATTGGAATTCGATTATATCGAATTTAGGGAAGTAGTTATTTTACTTTTCGTTTGAAACAAATTTAATAACTTAATTAATTATTTATTTACTTATTAATTTATTTATTTAAATAAATAAATACAAGTTGCATTTTGATAAACCAAATAATTTTAAATAGCGATTTTAAACGCTGCCGTTATAATAAATGTTTTGGTAAATCTTAATAGAAATTTTAACGTTGCTGTTATAATAACTGTTTTAACAGCGATTTTAATGCTATTGTTATAATAACTATTCTATAATTCTAGACAGCGATTGTAACGCTGTTGTTAAAAGAAATGTTTTATAAATCAAATATTTGGAAACAGCGATTGTAACGCTGTTGTTAAAAAATGAATTGGTCAACGAGGAATTAAGAAAGGGAATTCGAAATTATTTTCCGATATTAATAATGTATATTTTCTGAATAAAAAAATAAGGATTCGTGAATATTTAGAAATGTTTTCTAACTGCAGTAAGAGATATTTTCTCAAATAAAGGAATTATAATATTGAAATGTTTTTCAAAGAATCGAGAGGGGAAATCGAGCTTCAAAAGAATACGATAGATGGGAAATGAGAATTGTAAATGATAATATAATAAGGAATTGATTTAAAGGGGGCCAATGTTGATTGATCGATTAAATTCCTACTTGGAAATAAGATCGTTGGTTGTACACTTATTTTTCTTTGATAGTTAAATCACCGACTATCAAAGTTTTTGACTATTTTTCCGCTGTCAATACGGAGAGACCGGGATCAGATTCATTATCTGGAAACCACTCTGTATAGGCGTTAGCGTTGCAATCAAATATGATGAAAATAATTGAAGACAGAGTTATGCAAGGGCTATGCTGTTTACGGGATAGTGCCTTCGGTTTGTCCAGACCCAGGACAACTTGTATGGTCGAGTGTCTGACATAGTATTTCCAAAGGGATTACGTACGTTGATTCCTTCAAACGTACGAAGTTGGTGGCAAAGAAGGGAAACTTCTTTAGCCTAACAATCTGAGTATTTTTGTGGGAATCAATTAGTGATTTCCGATGGATCTGACGATGTGGCATTCAAAGTGAATGGTGGCCAGATGTTCTGGAATCAAACCTCAAGCCTCACAACCCAGAATTTGACAAAAATCGGGCAGGCAGCATGGCTATGTGGGTCGCTCCCATTAGGATGTAAAATCACCTATCTAGAGAAATTCCATTTGTTCTTTAATATATCGATGCTGTCCCTTTCGGGAAACGGTTGCTGATCCCAACCGTTGGTGATATACGTTCGATACACTCAAGCGAAATGAGTGGTCGGTCATGTGAGGGCCGGGTTGCAAGACGTTCTTGTTGAACCCAGTGTATTCGCCTCTAGAGATACGCTATCGGCAGGTGGTCCCATACCTTGTCATGTTGGAAATCCAGTCTCCAATAAGAACCCTGCGGTTTTTGATTTTATATTATATATGGAGCGTGAGATGCAAGCGTTCCACTAGATTCTATTTATTTGTGGTAGACACTATCATAATATCACCAGATTTTGATATCAAAATGTTTTGGGTTATTGTAAGGTAAAAACCATCCGTGTTTATGTGTGGATAGGTCTTATGATTATCTTTTCTTTCAAAAGGATTTTTAAAGTTAAACAAATGGTTGGAGTATACTCACACCAGTCCCATGACTGACCCAGAGTTTATTTTGTTTTGTTTTCCCTAAACTCTTGGGTGCCCAAATTTGTACGGGCAGTCAAGTAGTCGGGATTTTACAGATTCAGTTGGAGGAGTTTGCAGCAGGAGGCTTCACCAGTTAGCTATAGACTATTATATATCCCGCTGTGTACCATGTTTGTATCTGGAAACAGGTGTCACAACTGTTCCAGGAATAACCGTTGTGCTCTGATGATGGTATGTATATATACAATTACAGACTTGTATTTCAAAGTTTATGTTATCTAATATATTTTATTCGTTCCGATGTGAGTTTGTGATCTTCGTTTTCTTCAATTCTAATATTTCTTTCTATGTCTCATCCTCTAACTTCTTTCTAATAATTATTCGTATTTCTGTGCAATTTAGGTTGGGCGTGTGGTATTATTAGTCGACTCAAAGAGTATGGAAATTCGAGTCGTTTCATTTGGTATCAGAGCTGAAGGTTGAGTGATAACCTTGGCTCTGTGGCGTGACTCAATAGAGATGGGGTTAGTAATACCCTAGATTGAGTTTGAGTATATATGCGAGTGAGCGTATTTGTAGATTTGATATAAAAATTGTTTTATATTGTGTTGACTGGTTTGTTGAGTAGTTTATGAATTCTGGTCGATACAGCATGTACAACTGTATCGATAGGTGTTTCTAAACTCTCGAACAAAACAATTCGATGCAGTACTGTTTGAAAGATGGGTAAATAATATAATTTTGCCCAAAAGATATTTTTGATACAAAAGGGACAATTTTCTGAAATTATAGATGTTTTGATTGTTATTATAATCAAATGAAATTATGAAATATTGAAATGGTTCTATATAACCAAAGATAACTTGTATATGGAGAATATACGTAAATAAGACGAACTGAAATTAAATTCAAACCATAATTGGAATTTAAATTCCGGGTGTTTAGAAAGTATTCTCTGAAATATTATAAAGTAATATAACATTACTTTTAAGTATTTTTGGATAAGAATGGTTTAAATGGATTTTTAAAGGAATTAAGCACTGAAATCACTTCAGTGGCGAGAAAAATAATGCTGATAATGGGTCGCGACATTATCGGTATTCATTTTCAAGTTTCTGAGTGACGGATTACTTCCATAGTGATTTGGGAATGAAAAATTTGTTTGAAAAGGAGATGATGATTTATAAATTCAAATATTTTGAATTGAGTTGATTATAAATATATGTATATAAATATATATATGATTTCAAACAAATTTGAAAATACCCAGGAATTTGAATTCTGAATTGGAATTTAAATAGATTGAAATAGTGAATCAAATGGATTGAAATTTATCTTTAGTCAAGTTAATTAAAATTGAATTGAATTAGGGTAAATTCCCAATGAAATTTAAATAAAGAAAAATGTTGAGATTCGAATTATTAATATGAATTCGACTTATGAATGAGCAAGTTAAATATATATTGGATGTGTAATTGAAACTGAATTGTGATAAATTTGGATTCAAGTATAATAAGTGGATTGATTTGAAACCAACTGGAAATGGATATATGTATGCTGAGCAGATATTAAATGGAAGCAAATACAAGAGATAGAATTATGGCCGACAAAAAGGTACATGTTTACAATATTACTTGGGTTTGATGATTTTATGTGCCTATGGGGCAAGCCGCTTGGCTTTTTGATTTTCTTTTGGATTGGAGAAGGCCTAGAAAGGTGAGTTGTGGTAGTACCGATTGAACCGTGCAAAGGAGATGCTGGCGAAATTTTTCGAAAATTTAAAGAGTTAGAAAAATTCAAGGAATTTTTGATAATTTAAATTCGAGTGTTAATTGTAATTGAAATAATAAAAAAAGAATTGGTTAATAAAATTTCAAGGGGAATAATGAAATTGATAAATGGATTTAAAATCAATTGAAATGGGTATGGATATGCAGAAGAGCATATGGGTTGAAGGAAAAAAAAAGTGATGATGGATTGTCCAAAAATGGTGGATAGATCATTTGGAAATAATTATGAATGGTCGAGTATTGGTATGAGGATTTGAAGGTTGGGTAAAAACTGGATTATAAGATATGGAATATAAGATTTCCACTAAGCAGGTTATGAGGTGTTAGAGTTATTGCATTTTTACTGCTTAGCAATTTCGAGGACGAAATTATTTTAAGGGGGAAGGAATGTAATGACCCGGATTTTTAGCAATTTAATAATTAATTAATTTAATTATTTGAATAGTGGTTTAGAAATTTAAATATCTTGAATTCAATATTTATGGATATTTAATTAATATAAATAGTGAAATAACGAATTTAAATTATGAAATAATTGAAATTAAGTTGAATTTGCAATATTGGGTTAATTGAATCATTTTAGATATTTAATGGAGTTTAAAATACGAATTATATTAACGAACATATTTTTATTTTATTTTTCCTTAATGGCTCGTATGCGAATGAAATTTTGTGTAACCAACACCGCATTAACTGTAACAAATATATAAACCAATATTGATTCAAGCGTATTACTACCGAAGCCTATTACCGCTTCACTATATACCGAAGCTGAGTTTTTTTTATACCATCAATTTGTTCAGCATTTGTTAAATTTTATTTGTTTATTTTCTCTAATAAATCACATAGTTTACAACATTAATAGTGTAAAATTGATGGAGATGTAATAACCCATTTAAGATAAACTAGGAGCATATACAATGTTGTCATGGATATTGGTTTTATCAGACTATTCGCACATGCCCAAAGAAAAGAAAGATAATAATAATAATAACAATCTTTCTCCGTAAGCTTCAGAATATCGTGCGCTCCACTCTTTCAATTCCGTGCTCTCCAAAATTTCTTAACCGTGCGCTCCAAGGAATTGGATTCCGTGGCCTGCAATCTACCTTACATCGTGCGTGCCAAGTAAATTACTATTATAAACACGTACCCAGCTCACCCCTAATTCCCGATTTCACCTTCCGTTCCCATTCATTACTTGCTCACCCAATCTATTTCTCCCAAAAATTAAAAACGAGCAAAAACATTGGATTCAGAAATCCACCTCAAATCAACTAAAAATGTATAAATCGAAATTCTTGTACACTCAAATTCTCCTTTCATTTCTCTTCAACCACATGTTCAGTTTACGTAGTTCGGATCTCTTTTCTGTTGTGGATTCTAAGCCAGCATCGAACTGGATGTGGAGGAGTACAACTCACGATGAAAGGCGATGATGCGAACTGTTCCGATTGATAATGGGATCGACGTATTTGTAGTGGGGTGAAGTAGTGTTCGGTGTTTTTGTCAGGAGTTGCTGCGTTTATGCACCTTTTCTGGACATCAAAGGGCACAAGGAAGTGGGGACCTATGGCGTTGGGGTGCAGATGGGAGGAACGATCTTCGGCAGAAGGAGAGGAGTTTAAAGTTGGGTAATGGTGAAGGCAAATTTTTGGGTACACCGTTTCAGCTTATAATATGGAGTAGAAGGAGAAAGGATTAAGTGGACATTGTACTGTTATTATGGGGAAGAGGGATGTTGTCTGGCATTTAAAGTTTGTGTATATTGTGGATCACGTTTTCCAGGGTACGTGTTTTTATACGGAAGTCGCCAGTATGAGGAATGGTGGCGAGTTTGGGCCGCGTAGCGGTGTACGAGAAAGGGAAGCCATTGGTAAATTCTGTTCGTAACCTAGTCTATTTGATTTGGAGATACGAGGTAGTTGAAATCGATCAATACTGTGTTTCTTGGAGGAGGAGTCTGAGTTGTGAAAGGAGGGGTTCTGGGTATTGAACAGGTGGCAGAGGAGAGCTGACGTTGGAGCTTAGGGGTTTGGCGCGAGTTGAGGTAGATGAGGGTCGATATGGAGAGGAGAGGAAGAGGAAGAGAGTGGTGGTGTCAGTCGGTGAACTTGCGATGAATGGGAGGAGCTACATGGGGAAGAAGGTGCAAGGTAAGTTATGTATTTCAGGAAGAAGAGGTCGGTATTATACTGGGAGGGGAAAATGAATTAGCCAATAATTAATGGCCAAATTAGTGATTAAGGGAGGTGGATCTCTAGTCAGTGGAGCTAGTGGTGATGTTTTGTTCGCATTTTTTTTACTATGCAGTGAGTGGAAAATATGATGAGGTGAATGGAAAGGTCTGTTTGGAATGTAAATGGAGGTAGTTCTGTTGTTAATTTCTGGTAAGATGGATGCAAATGGAAAGATGAATTCCCGGCATGGATATGTTCTGGGTAAATGGAAGTAGTACACGAATAGGAGAAAGGGAATTAAAATGCAGTTATGTATAGAAATGAGTGGAGGTGTAGATGGCACTGGTTCAAAGGGTTACTGGTAATAGGTATATATAAAGGAAGAAGAGAAAATCTTATGAGGAGGAGTTCGAACTGTATCTCCAAACATCATAGCTAAGTTGAAACCAAGTAAATTAAATTGGGTATGAGGATATTGGTTGCGGTGTTGTTTCAAGGAGTCGCATCTTTCCCTGGAGAGAAAGAAGAGTTCTAACACAAAGTAAGGAAATAAAATAAATGATTTAAAAGAATTAATTTTTAAATTAATGGTTAATGACTATTTAAACGTATACGAACTGGTAATTTTCTTGTCTAATGCATATGTTAGCAGAATTGAACCAGACCAGTCGCGATGGATTCGTAATAACGAAATCTACATCATGGAACTATTTTCGTTAAGGGTGGAGCTACCGGGATGTCGTGATAAAATCAAACACTGTTTGATTTCAAACGAAACCAAAGCAGAACCATCAATCTCAAAATGAGGTGAGTAAACTCACTAACTCTGACTCGTTTATATTTTTATATAAACGAGTTTTTAAATTTATTTTATACTGTATGATGATTGCTTGGTTGAATAGTTGATAAAATTGGTTGATATGATTACATCGTTGATCGATTATTAGTTCTGATATTTCATATTGATGTGAAATAATATTATTGATGTTGATTAACGTCTGTGGATGTAGGGAAACAGGTTGGAGGAATCCAACAGGATTCCTCAACATTTATATTATTGTTTGTTATTTACTGCGATATATACTGTGATTGATTATGCTGTGTTGAGTTACCCTGGCCCTAGAATTTTGGTATTTGAATACCGTAAGATATTCTCGAATAGAAAATGAAATTTGAGATTTAAAAAGAAAATATATTTTTCCAAAAAAATTGAAGTGTTAGTTAAAAGGTAGAAACTTGTTTTATTAAAACAAGAAGTTGATTTTAAACGAGTATATAAATTAAGTAAATTAGTTACCATTGGATAAATGGAAATATAAATCCAAACATGAATTTATATGGGAAAGTGGGAATGGGATTTAAAACCAATATTTGAAATAAGATTTGAACTTAGCAAATTATAAAGGGAATTATAAACGAAAATTTAAATAATTGCAATAAGAATGAGATTTGTATGAAAACTCTGAATAAAGGTTATAAATGGAATTTGGGTTTAAGATATTATTTAAGTATGAAAATCAAACTGATTTGATTATATATAAAAGGTATATATTTACGATCAAAGTGAATAATGGTTTAAAGGAAATATTTTGCAAACGAAATATTTATAAAGGAAATTTTAGATGATTTGAAATATGAACCCAAATTGGAAATTGAGTAAAAAGGGAAATGGGAAATCGTTTTAAAAGAAAACGATGTGTTTTAGCTCAAGATTCAGAATATAAAATAAATTGTGATAATGTATCATAGATTGGAATGCTTATAAAGGAATTAAAAGGATAAATTCAATGGTGAATTTGAAATTTGAATTTACCGAAAATGGTAAATAAATTCTGAAGTTCAGAATATAAATCGAATATAGAGTATTCGAATGAGAATTATTTATTGGAATTCGATTATATTGAATTTAGGGAAGTAGTTATTTTACTTTCCGTTTGAAACAAATTTAATAACTTAATTAATTAATTATTTACTTATTAATTTTTTTATTTAAATAAATACAAGTTGCATTTTGATAAACCAAATAATTTTAAATAGTGATTTTAAACGCTGCCGTTATAATAAATGTTTTGGTAAATCTAAATAGAAATTTTAACGCTGCTGTTATAATAACTGTTTTAACAGCGATCTTAACGTTATTGTTATAATAAGTATTCTATAATTCTAGACAGCGATTGTAACGCTGTTGTTAAAAGAAATTTTTTATAAATCAAATATTTGGAAACAGCGATTGTAACGCTGTTGTTAAAATAAAATGAATTGGTCAACGAGGAATTAAGAAAGGGAATTCGAAAATATTTTCCGATATTAATAATGTATATTTTCTGAATAAAAAAATAAGGATTCATGAATATTTAGAAATGTTTTCTAACTGCAGTAAGAGATATTTTCTCAAATAAAGGAATTATAATATTGAAATGTTTTTCAAAGAATCGAGAGGGGAAATCGAGCTTCAAAAGAATACGATAGATGGGAAATGAGAATTGTAAATGATAATATAATAAGGAATTGATTTAAAGGGGGCCAATGTTGATTGATCGATCGAATTCCTACTTGGAAATAAGATCGTTGGTTGTAGACTTATTTTTCTTTGATAGTTAAATCACCGACCATCGAAGTTTTTGACTATTTTTCCGCCGTCAGTACGGAGAGACCGGGATCAGATTCATTATCTGGAAACCACTCTGTATTGGTGTTAGCGTTGCAATAAAATATGATGAAAATAATTGAAGACAGAGTTATGCAAGGGCTATCCTGTTTACGGGATAGTGCCTTCGGTTTGTCCAGACCCAGGACAACTTGTATGGTCGAGTGTCTGACATAGTATTTCCAAAGGGATCACGTACGTTGATTCCTTCAAACGTATGAAGTTGGTGGCAAAAAAGGGAAACTTCTTTAGCCTAACAATCTGAGTATTTTTGTGGGAATCAATTAGTGATTTCCGATGGATTTGACGATGTGGCATTCAAAGTGAATGGTGGCCAGATGTTCTGGAATCAAACCTTAAGCCTCACAACCCAGAATTTGACAAAAATCGGGCAGGCAGCATGGCTATGTGGGTCGCTCCCATTAGGATGTAAAATCACCTATCTAGAGAAATTGCATTTGTTATTTAATCTATCGATGTTGTCCCTTTCGGTAAACGGTTGCTGATCCCAACCGTTGGTGATATACATTCGATACACTCAAGCGAAATTAGTGGTCGGTCATGTGAGGGCCGGATTGCAAGACGTTCTTGTTGAACCCAGTGTATTCGCCTCTTGTGATACACTATCGGCAGGTGGTCCCATACCTTGTCATGTTGGAGATCCAATCTCCAATAAGCACCCTACGGTTTTTAATTTTATATTATATATGGAGCGTGAGATGCAATCATTCCACTAGATTCTATTTATCTGTGGTAGACACTATCATAATATCACCAGATTTTGATATCAAAATGTTTTGGGTTATCGTAAGGTAAAAACCATCCTTGTTTATGTGTGGATAGGTCTTACGATTATCTTTTCTTTCGAAAGGATTTTTAAAGTTAAACAAATAGTTGGAGTTTACTCACACCAGTCCCATGACTGACCCAGAGTTTATTTTGTTTTGTTTTCCCTAAACTCTTGGGTGCCCAAATTTGTACGGGCAGTCAAGTGGTCGGGATTTTACAGATTCACTTGGAGGAGTTTGAAGCAGGAGGCTTCACCAGTTAGCTATAGACTATTATATATTATGCTGTGTACCATATTTGTGTCTGGAAACAGGTGTCATAACTGTTCCAGGTATAACCGTTGTGCTCTGATGATGGTATGTATATATACAATTACAGACTTGTATTTCAAAGTTTATGTTATCTAATATATTTTATTCGTTCCGCTGTGAGTTTGTGATCTTCGTTTTCTTTTATTCTAATATTTCTTTCTTTCTATTTCTCATCCTCTAACTTCTTTCTAATAATGATTCGTATTTCTGTGCAATTTGGGTTGGGCATGTGGTGTTATTAGTCGACTCAAAGAGTACGGAAATTCGAGTCGTTTCAGTACTAATTTAAATTAAAAATAATTAAATTTCCTTTTACAATCATTTGCTCTTTTAACCTTGTTTCGGCCCATCTTCCTTGAATTAAACTTCAGACCCGATCCAAGCTACTCAACCCGCAACTGCTTTCCTACCATTCTCCAGTTCTTCCATGGTTCCACCGTGCACTAATATACACAAAAACCACGCCTTCTTCTTCCATACAAAAAAAACACCCAAACTCCTGTGTCCAGTTAGAATTCTGCCAACCACTTCTAAAGGACCACTCATTTCGTTCGAAACGAACCACTGCCATTTCCTAAACTTGAAGTCCTTCTTCCTCTTCCAACACCATTTCGCACTCCAGGATCTCCACTTTCACCATACCCGTACTCCTCAAGCCTCCACCGAATCACACCAAAACCCCATCAGCAAGTTCCTCTTCTGATTTCCTTCACCCCCATGTACTCCTCGTCAAACTCGGTTGCTCCACTCACAACCCGACCCCCATCCACTCCTGTAGCTCACGGATCTGAACTTTTTGTCTCGAAGTTATCCCAAACTCAACCAAAACGAGCGCCTCCTCACAACGATAACCACTGCGCCGCCCAAACCCCACAACGATGACCCAATTCCCTGGAAATCGTAACCCTATTCGGTTGCTATTCAAAATTTCATGCGACTAAAAAGTGTTCGAATCCCCCTAACTGGATATGGGTTTAAAGCTCAAAGCTTGAGGATTTCAGCCATATACATCATGGAATTTATAGATCGATATTTGATTTTATTTTGATTTTTCTTTGAATCGTTTCTCGCGTTGGCTAAAGAATGGAGGCGGCTGAGAACTTTGATCGGAGAAATGAATTAGGTTATAAGGGTGGTGATGTTGTATAATGTTTTTCTTTGATATAGAGGAGGCCACGTTTTTAGTTTACTGCCATTTAAAACTTGCGATTGTGTATTTGATGATGAAGCATGTCACGTGGAAGAGAATGGATTGGCAGATCAACGTGTGTGGAAAATAATGCATACGACATATCAAATTCGTGATAAAAAGTTAAACTCTAGGGTTCCATATCTCACACAATCGTTCATGTACGAACCGATAACGACAAAAATAAAAATTCCATTGTGTCCAGTGAGGTGTCATAGTTCCAAAAATATAATAATACCGGTAGATCAACTCATATTGTGGAACCCCAAAACACTGATTAAGGGTGCAAAATACTTGATCGACGCTTTTCTATGAACTAGAAAAGCGCAGTTTTTAAAATAAATACTGCAAGCGCACAGATCGTGTAGTATGCAGGTCGAACACAGGGAGGAAAATTAAATCAAATTATTTAGATAATTTCTTGGGCGAGTTAGACAAATTTTTGAGTTAGGTTGAAAAACAATAAAAATTGAAACTGTAATTTAATTCAGAACAAATCTAATTGAACCGACGATCAAATCATAATTTTCAATTAAAAAGCAAATAAAACTATGAATCAGATCTGAATCTAATCAAATCCGATTTGGCCTAGGAAAGCAATAAAAAGCAGAAATTAAAATTGCAAGGTAAAATAACAAACATAAAATAAATTATGATTACCGTTGAATCTAATCAGACGGCAATTCACTAATGAAAATAAGTGAAAAATACAAATAGTGTTCTACCAAATCTAATTGTGTAGCTAACACTAATTGTTAAGAAAAAGTAAAAAAATACAGAAAAAAGAGAAAAGAACAAAACTTTATTAATTTCAGGATGATCATTTACAATGAGATTACATGGATATTTATAGGAGATAGATAGCCAATCTAAAACCTAATCCAATATATGCATATATGGCCCTATTAATTAGCAATTATTCCTCCCATAAAAATTATTCCTCCCCTCTTAATTAGCCATTATTCCTCCCCTCTTAATTAACCATTATTCCTCCAATATCTTCCTTGTTTGACATGTGGCTAATTAAAGGAAGATAAGATTTCAGGAGATTTCTTCTATCAAAGATGGACATATCTTAACTTCAAAAGAAACACAATGCAAAGTCTTCATCTACAGATCTTTATTTGTATATACACAGCAGTTTGATCTTTATTTTCTGTTTTTCTGACTGTATGTGGCTTAGTTGGCATATCTGTAAAAGTGACAAAATAATACCCAAATAATATTTATTTATATACAAAAGATAAGATATAAGAGCATAAAATAAACACATTTCTATGTTAATCAAATACCCCCACACTTATCTTTTACTCATCCTCGAGTAGAACAAAAATTAAAAACTAACTAGATAGGTCACACTTTCGTAGGAAACACGATTGCATTGAGCGTATGCAACAAGCCGTTAAACCTATAGGTGTCCCTAGTAGGAAGAGTGGTGTCTCGTGAGGGTTTTCAGCGGATACTACCCACAAAATCCAAATGCAGTATGCTATGACTCTAATGTAACTACATGAATGCATAGGACTTACGCAATTGAAAACAAAAATTGAAAACACGACTTGTTTCGGTAAAGTGGTACAACAAATTAAATTAACAATTTCTAATCAGTTGATTTTATTTTGGATACCTCAACTTGTCACAAATTTTCAACATAAATCAAGTTTTCAAATGTTAAATTCCAGTTTGGCCAGTTGGTTCGGTTGATAACATAGTGCAGCCATGAAATAAATTCTTAGTTTGTTTGTCACAGTTTGTAAAGTGGTATTCTAATTTCCTTGTGTTTGGCTAGTCAAATCAATAAGGTCAAGAAATGTTTGGGCATCATCGCTTATTCTCTATCTCCATTAAAGTTAAAATTTATGATTAATTACATACACCTAACTTAAAAGACCAAGGTATACCACCCATACACTGCCTTGCGGACTGACAGAGAGTTGGGATAGAGCTTGGCGGATTGTGCAGACCGACGTTGACTTTGTCAACAACATGTCGGTAATCCTTAGGTGTCCAACTCATAAAATGAGACCAAGATATTCCAACGCTGACTTTGTCAACAACATGTCGGATAGAGCTTGGCGGGTTTGCACACCAACGCTAGATATACAAGCAATGTTGGATACCCTTGGATTGCTATTATTATTATTGAAAATATAAGAACAAGATAGAGTTACACGAATTCAGCTTAACACAACTTAGTTTTAAAGATTCGAAAAGCCAATATAAGTATTTTAAGTCCTCCACTTATTTAAACAAAAACTACAATATAGAATAGATTTCATGGTCATCACCTAAGAATCTCCCTATGTACTGGTTACACTAATATCCCTCAAAATCCAACTTTTCATCATATTTCTTATTCGATCTTAGTTGAGAGAAAAAAATACTACCAACTGACTAAAAATTGTTAACTTATTTTGTTGTATCAATCTAAAATGAGTCATATTTCCCAAAAAAAAATGGCATGTTATTATGACCTAAAATGCATGAAAGAGAAAAGAAAAATAAAATGAAAAGAAAAATAAAAAATTAAAAGAAAAAAATGGCATGTTATTATGACCTAAAATGCGTGATGGTCCTATCTAAATGCATGAAAGTGAAAAGAAAAATAATATGAAAAGAAAATAAAAATGAATGCAATGCAGACTCCCCCCACACTAGAACTAAACAGTGTCCACACTGCAACGTTTCCTAAATTTGAAAGATCGTACCCAAAGGTGAATGAGTTGCAAAATTATTTGTAAAACGAAATGAAGTTTAGCTACTATATATGAATGCCAATCATATGCAAAGTGAAATCTAGGACGACGATGAGTGTTATGTGAAAAATGCGATTTCCTTTTCCCCTTATACTTGCCTCAATCGAAAATGATGCACAATGATTTCTTATTTGATTTGTGAGGTGTAACAGGCATGTGAGTGAATTTTGAAATGAAAATCTTTCCTATGAAAATTGTGTCATGCCAATTATTTATACAATTCAGATGTAGATTATCCCATAAAATTTTCAAAGGTTTTTCTTCTTGGTCCTCGATGAGATCAAAGGCCAAGATCATGGGAAAATTTTTCTGTAGAGTCCAAGTAAGCATACTCAAGGTCTTGTGATAGGGGTTCGAGGTCTAACTTAGGAAGTTCATGTGTGTTAACATTGGTCAACATTCCTTTGTTAGATTCAGGTGACGAGGGTTTCGAGTCAAGAAGTTAATTTAATTCAGAAATGTATTCGAGCTCATTGAAATTAGAGTTGAAATGGTTAAAACACATTTTCAAGGCTTCAGAAGTGTCAATAAAGGTTTCATTAACTGTGGTCTGAATCATGCCAGTTTCATCAATCTCAAAATTCCTAGGAGAATTATGATGGCTAAAACTCTTTTCACTCATCATTGTTAAATAAAAAAAAATTCAAGACTTAAGATTGACACAAGTAACTGTTATTACAAAATAGATAACGTACTCAAGTATATCCTATTAGTTGATAATCTCGATTTGAAGGGAGAAGAGGGTCTTATGGCCATTCACGTATAGTACAAATACTAAGGGATACGACCAATGTTTTACAGGTAGTATACAACCTCTTTTGCTAGAAGTTCTATAAATTGAACTAATATATATCCGCGATCAAACCGTTGAGAGAATCCATTTCATAAAATACACTCTTGTAGTCAATTATTTTGCAAATCAAATCAAGTTTTATTACGAGAGTAATGATTTTAATTATGGAAATTCGTTCCTCACGAAATCTATTCAGCAATTTCAATCAACACAACAACCAAACAATAATAGTTGCAGAAAATTAAAATATTGTACAAGCAAGCCGCTGCCCCTGTAGATTTTTTTTTTACAAGCAATTCCCTTTTTTTCTTTGCAGCAGAGCACCTGTAGAGTTAGAAAATTTTACAGTGGGTGTGGTTGTCCTTCCAGCAAATTGGACTTCAGTGTTTGCAATCGCTCATCTTTAGATCCTTTGTTTTTTTTGCTTGAATTCCTTCTTCACTCTGGCCCTTGACTTTTTTTTTTTAGAATAGAAAGAAAAAGAAAAACAACAAAATAAAAAAAATATAAACTATACTCAAAGAATGACAGAGGAAAAAAAAGGGAAAAAAAAAGAAGAAATAAAGACAACAAATTAAGACTCAACAAATTCAAGATGGGACAAAACTAAAACTTAGCTGAAATTAAAAAAAATAGGCTAAACGATTGGCTCACACAAAATAAAATAATAAAAAGAAATTAAACTAATAAAAAGCTAAGACGGAATAAAAGGAAAAAAGAATAACTCATGCACTCAAAAGGAAAGATTAGAGAGCTAATTCCAGAACAATCCTTTTTATTTCAAATCAAGAAACACTTGAACCAAAATGAAGAGATCAGGAAACAAATCGCATTCCTTCAGCTAAAACAAATCACACTCCAAAAATAACCCTCTTAATAAAGCAGATAAAACAAACACACCTCCCTCAATAATAGGAAACAAGTCATAAATTTCTCACGCTCAAACCCAAAATTTGCACCTTTTTTTTTAGTAAAAAGGAAATTGAACTAGTCTCTCAAACGATACAATAAGAAATCGCGGCCGCCTTTGTTCTTGGGTATCAATCGAATTGGCAAGTTGGATTTTTTTAGCTCTCGAATCGGTTTTCAAATTGGAGATTTTTGGTACTGTGGTGGTTTGAATTGGCTGTAGAAGGCGGTGCTTGTTGGTATGAGGTCTTGTATGCGGATTTGTTGTCCGAGGAGGAAGCTTGGTGATGGTGATCGGATGTTGAAAGTGGTCTTGGTGGTTTGGAGGAGAAGAGGGCTTTGGTGAACTTGTGATAGAAATTGTGGCAAAGAAGGAAATTGGAAGCACTAGCAGGGGCGGTTTGTAGCAATAGCGTGGAGCAAGTGGTGAAGTTTTGGTTTGAAAAGTTTATGCTTGGAATGTTTTGTTGTAGAGGGGTTGATGGAAAATTCAGATGCGGTTTTTCTGGATGTGGTAGTGGATGGATTGTGGTTTATGAAGATGGAGAAATTTGCAGCAAGGAAAGAAAGAAGTTTTAGAAATATTTTTTTTCTTTTCTTTTCAGGAAAGTAATCAGATTGCAAAAGAAAGGTGAGAAGAGTAAGAAATAAAAGAAAGGAAAGAAACTTAGAGAAAATTGGCAACTTTTTTTTTGTTTGGTTGTTTTTTTTTGTGTAAAAAAGATGGAAAGAAATGTAAAAGTTGGGAAGAAAATTGCAAAAGTGGAAAGAAATAAACAGCAAGATAGAGAAATAATTACAAGGCAGAAAAGGGAAAGATGTTAAAAGAGAAAAGCTTAATTTTTTTTAAAAAAAAGATTGAACAATTGGAAAGAAGTAAAAGGAAGGAAGGAATAGATGGAAAGAAATTAAAGAAAAAAATGGAAAATTTGGCAAAATAAATGAACAATAAAAAAAAGGAAAGAAGGAATAGATGAAGAGGGAAAAAGAAAATGTTAAGAAAAAAAAATTGAAAAGGGAAAAAAATTAAATAAAAAAAACCAAGAAAAATTGGCAAGTTTTTTTTGTCCTTTTGTTTATTTTTTTGAAAGTTGTAAGAAGAAGAAAATGGATGTATAAAGAAAGGAAAGAAATAAATGGGAGAAGGGAAAACAAAAAGGAAAAGAAATCAAAATGAGGAAAGAAATAATAAAAACAAGAAGGCAAGATTTTTTTTTTTCTCTTATTAGAAGAATGTGGTATCAATATTTTAATACTCAATCAACTAATCTAGAACTTTTTTTTTCTATATATAGAAAAAGACAAAAGGAAAAATAAAATAAAAACTAACACGAATCAGAAATTAAATAAATAATAAAATTTAATTATTGCCTCCCCGGCAACGGCGCCAAAAACTTGATCGACGCTTTTCTATTAACTAGAAAAGCGCGATTTTTAAAATAAATACTGCAAGCGCACAGATCGTGTAGTATGCAGGTCGAACACAGGGAGGAAAATTAAATCAAATTATTTAGATAATTTCTTGGGCGAGTTAGACAAATTTTTGAGTTGGGTTGAAAAACAATAAAAATTGAAACTGTAATTTAATTCAGAACAAATCTAATTGAACCGACGATCAAATCACAATTTTCAATTAAAAAGAAAATAAAACTATGAATCAGATCTGAATCTAATCAAATCCGATTTGGCCTAGGAAAGCAATAAAAAGCAGAAATTAAAATTGCAAGGTAAAATAAAAAACATAAAATAAATTAGGATTACCATTGAATCTAATCAGACGGTAATTCACTAATGAAAATAAGTGAAAAATACAAATAGTGTTCTACCAAATCTAATTGTGTAGCTAACACTAATTGTTAAGAAAAAGTAAAAAAATGCAGAAAAAAGAGAAAAGAACAAAACTTTATTAATTTCAGGATAATCATTTACAATGAGATTACATGGATATTTATAGGAGATAGATAGTCAATCTAAAACCCTAATCCAATATATGCATATATGGGCCTATTAATTAGCAATTATTCCTCCCATAAAAATTATTCCTCCCCTCTTAATTAGCCATTATTCCTCCCCTCTTAATTAACCATTATTCCTCCAATATCTTCCTTGTTTGACATGTGGCTAACTGAAGGAAGATAAGATTTCAAGAGATTTCTTCTATCAAAGATGGACATATCTTAACTTCAAAAGAAACACAATGCAAAGTCTTCATCTACAGATCTTCATTTGTATATACACAGCAGTTTGTTCTTTATTTTCTGTTTTTCTGACTGTATGTGGCTTAGTTGGCATATCTGTAAAAGTGACAAAATAATACCCAAATAATATTTATTTATATACAAAAGATAAGATATAAGAGCATAAAATAAACACATTTCTATGTTAATCAATACTCCAAATAAAAAGTTGCTTATTAAATTAATTAAAAATTATAGTAAAATTCTAAAAATTAAATTATCACTATGTCTCAAAGGGCTTGTCTAAATCCGAGGCCAATATTTAATTATAATTAAATATATCGTTATGTTTTATAAATGATTCCATAGCGGCTATTTAAAAATTTGATTTGGACATAAATCAAAATCTACACGACGAAATCTCGATTTTTCTCTTCCACTAGAAAAAATACTTCACCAGCTCTGAACGTTTCTTATTTCACAGAAATCCGATTTAAAACGGACACTATATATCCAGTTGAAGTTCAGATCGCCAAATTACGAACTACAGCGCCATTTCGAGCTCGATTTTAATTATAATATAATTTCTACCTTCAACTGACGATTATAAATATATTCGTCAATATAATTCAATATAAACTGAATTATATATTTTAAATTGTCCAATTCACACCATATCATGGCTTCTGTTATTTCTGATTATTCCGAAAATATATTATTTTATTATTTATATTAATTAAATATAAATATAATTTAATTCGAGTTATCGATATCGTTAAATCGATATTTAATAATTAAATTAATTAATTATTCAACAGTAAAAAGGCGGGTCATTACAGCGACAAGATCACCGTGCAATGATTAATACCATGTTTTATAAAGTTGAGAAAAGCAAAAATGTGGGATCCGCTTGCGATTTGTGAACTTATTTTTTCCGCCTATGTAAAAGAGTTGTCCATTTGGTTTGGTTTTTATTCTAATGATTGTGTTGTAAAGGGGAAAGTAGCAGGATTTGTTTGTGTATTAGTGTATTTGATTATGTGTGTGAATAAAGGGATAATTAGTTAATATTTTCTGCAGATTTCAATAGAAGATTTACTTTGTGTGAATATGTTATCATAACCAGTATTATTATTAAGCAATAAATATTTACTTACCATATATAAGACTGACAGTCTGTAATATTTATTAGGCAATAAATATTTACTTATCATATATAAGACGTATAATCTATAATACTTAAAAAAAGCCTTCACAAATACTTTCAACATAAAGGAAACCATTGGAATATTCCGTTTCTTTGAATACTAAAAATTAAAACGATCGAAATCCAATTTATGTCCAAATTTGATTTTTCATTATTAATGCAATTTTATGCCATCTTTTCTTTTAATATCCTATTCTCCACGTGGTATAGTAGGATACTACTTAACTTTTTTTTTCCACTATCCCATAGTGAAATATCCACTACCATTTTTCTACTTCGTCTTTGCTAATAATTGATATACACATATTTGACATAGACCTAAACTATTAAAAATATCCACAAATTTTGCATATGACAATATATGAGCTTGAGTCACTTTTGAGAAAAATACTTTAATAACTTTTTACGAACATACACTTTTAAAGAAAATACATTTTCATTTATTTAAAGTCATGAGTTGAAATCTTAGCTCTTTAAAAGAAAAAAGAAAAAGATCCAATATTTGAAAGAAAAAAAATCTTAGTACCACAAAATGATATATACCCTTTAAGTACATATTGTTTATGGTTTTTCTTGCAGAAATAAGTATAATATCATGTTGTCTAACATTCTATTTTATAAATTGTATTTTCGTTATTAGAAAAAATTCCTAATTAATCATCATTGAGGTATAAATTCTAAAAAAATATTTTAAGCATAAGTTGTCATCAAAATTTTCGGTATTTATTTGTAGTGGTAGTTTTTGTGGTTTACACCGTCGCCAGTCAAAAGAGACTACGTGGATTGATGCCACAATAGAGATAAGGTGGATTAAGATTTGTATCGTTAGATTTGACTAAAATAAACTGTTAAATTTATAGACGGAGAGGATGGTATAGATTGTGTCTCTGTAATAAACTAGAGAAAATATGTTTTACATTTCAGATGATGACATATCAGTGTGAAATTGTGAAACATTTTAGAAAAAATTAAATTTAAAACTTTTGTAATCAATTGTTTGGAAAAATATAACAATGTATGATAAGTTATTAACGAATGATTATTTAATATTAATTATTTACAATTTAATTATTGTTTATCAATTCATTAACAGTTAATTATTTCATATTTCAAAATAATTATTAATAATTAATAAAGAAATGATTTTACAAAAAACATTGCTAGGATATGTAAACGAAATCTTCAATTCAAAAAAATTGCTAGAATATATGTTTTTGACACATCATCACACAATTTAGCATTGTTTTTACCGAAAGTTTAAGATTATATGAGTAAAATGCAGGGGCTAATTGCAAAAAAACTTTCCCTTCTGTATATGCGTACATAATACATTTTACCTACCTATAATTATTGGTAGATAATCATCCTCCAACAATTTTATAACATTGAGAATATTTACCTACCAATAAATTTTACCATTAAATATTGGTAGATAAAGGTTCTCTTTACCTACCCATATTTATTGGTAGGTAAAATATTGGTAGATAAAGGTCAAATTTCTTATAGTGGTCCTAGGTAGAAATTGCCTAAGATGGATTGAAGGGATAGTGCCTTCGGTTTGTCCAGTCCTAGAACAACTTGTATGGATGAATGTCTAACAAAGTAAGCCTAACAAGTCATATACATTAATCTCTTCAAACGTATTTATGTTTAGCGACGGAGGAATTCGTTTATCTTAGCTTTACACCCATGATATTTTTGGGAAAATCAATAAATGATCGATGGGTTTGACGATGCGGCATTCAAAGTGAATGAAGATGTGGCATGTCAAAAAGGTAAGTACGGCCTCAAACCTCACAACTGGGAAATGGTATAAAATCGGGTAGGTTGCATGGCGAAGTGGATCGCTCCCATTAGGATGTATTGTCATCTGATTTAGAGTAAATCCATTTGCTTCTTTATTCTATCGTTGTTGTATGCTTTCGGTAACGGTTGATGATCCCAACCGTTGGTGATAATACAATCAGAACACTCAAGCGAAGTGAGTGGTCGGTCATGTTTAGCTTAGATGGAAAGATGTTCTTGTTGAACCCGGTGTCTCCCTCTCTAGAGATACACTATCGAAAGGTGGTCTCATACCATGTCATAGTTGGAATCCATTCTCCAATAAGAACCTGCGGTTTTGATTGTATACTATGTATGTGGAGCGTGAGATGCAAGCGTTCAGCTAGATTGCATTTTATTTGATATATAGACACTATTATGATATCAGAATAATATGGATTTAACGAATGTTTTGGGTTATCGTAAGGTAAAAACATCCGTATTTAAGTGTGGATAGGTCTTACGATTATCTTTTCTTTTGAAAAGATTTTTAAAAGTTAAACTAAGCGGTTGGAGTTTACTCACACCTGTACCATGACTGACCCATAGTTTATTTTGTTTTGTTTTACCCTAAACTCTTGGGTGCCAATTTTGTACGAGCAGTCAAGTAGTTGGGATTTTATAGATATACTTGGAAGAGCTTGGAGCATGAGGCTTCAGCATTTTATAGCTATTTTTTGTTTCTATTGTGCTGTAAGTGTTGTACTCTGATAATGGTATGTAAATACAAATAGATTTGTATTTCAAAAGTTATGTTATATAATATAGTTTATTCGTTCTGCGGTCAGATTCGTATTTCCTATGACTCTGATGCTATTATATTTATATTCTTCTTCTATTCTAATATTTCTTTCTTTTTATTTCTCTCTCTAACTTCTTTCTATTAACGTTCTAGTATTTTCGGTACTTGAAGGTCCGCATTTTATACGGTTAATGTACTTATGTCGATTTACAGGGTCGAATATTTTCCGGTTCATTACATTACGGCTTCGCACAGCCACCCCTCAACCCGTTGTAAGGCATTTCCCATATGTTAACTATTGTGCCCTAAGTAAAAAAAACTAAAACGACCATGTAATGTTGCCTACCTCAATCCATGTCTCAATGGTGAAAGATCATAGCATATCGTTCTAACCCAAGCCCTTCCCCATACTCATTTCCGACTGATGATGACTGGTAAATGAGCGGCTACTATCCTTTAGGGTCCCCCATAAATCCTACGCTTATCCTGGTGTCCCCCGAATAATAAATCATCTATCAATCTTTAGACTACTCCATGCTATCTAGGCATACACTTTTGATGGACTCTACGGAGCTTGCCTCCAATGAAATGCCTTGATGATTACATCGGAGGGCCATCCTAGGGTATCCTCCACGTCTTTTTGAAGTTGCTTATCTATGCATATTGATGAATTGCTAGTTTTTTCTGTATGGATTTCCTTTACTCTAAAGGGTCGATGATGAACATCCCTGATTGCCTACATTCCAAACTCCCTTTCGGGTGCTCTAAATGCATCTTATGAAGTTGTCTCCATGGCCTTACCTTTTTATTTGACACTATGTCTAATTTTTTCTTATATGTTTATTTTATCTTTCTATTCCTTTTATTTACTCTATCGTTTTATTATGAAATTTAATCCTCGTTTTAGATCCTTACCAGTACATGATAATCTCAGTGCGAAAAATGTGCCTATATATCATAAACCATTTATGACAATAACTACTACCATTTCTTTTACTATCTGTGCTCCATAGGGATATCAAAACTTGTTTTCTTTATTTTTCTTTTTACTTCTTTTAACATTTAGGTCTTCTCTCTTTTCTTTGGCTATTAAGTATTTGACTTGATTATTGCCTCTTTGCTTTTTATTTTCACTTAACCGTTATACTTTTACCTTTCTTACTATCATTATAAGTTTTATCCTTAAAGAGTTAGTCACATTCTAGTGGTTTGGCTATTGAGGCTCTGCTAAAGTATATTTCCATATTTACTGTATAATAATTTCTTTTGTAATGATCTGTAGCTACAAAATATATTTTTTGTTCTTTCCCATTTTGCTAAGTATTACAAAGTATGGTAAAATTCCTATATTGGATTAATCCTGCTTCGTTTTCTTTTATTCTTGTAATTACATTCAATGCTCCTTTATAAAAATTAAAATATGGAAATCTATTTTTTCCCATCCAACCAATTGAAATATTACTAACCTCCTAAATTAGGCCATATTAAATTCCCTTTTTATTTCATTTTACACATTTGACATTGTCATAGTATTTTTTTCTATATTTAGGATTATGCCTTTTTCCTTTTCTTTAAGCCAAAACTTATTTTTATGTTTTGATTCCATTCCCAATAGAATAACCTTTACATAGAAGACCAATATCTTTAAGATTTACAGTTTAACATGAGTAACTTTGAATAAACTAATTCTCGTAATTAGTCTATGTATAATTATGCCCATTCCAGTAGTTATAACGGGACTCTAACAACATAATATATCCTTGTCATAAAATATATATAATTTAAATTAACTTACTTGTAAAAACACTCCAAATCTATGATTAGATCCAAATCTAGTCTTATTACCATTGTCTTCCCTTTTGTAATCCTTTTCGAACTGCAAACTAAAATTTATACAGATTTATAAACCTATATCTTGAATAATAAAATATAACTAAACATGAAAACCATACCTAAAATCTTACTTCATAAAATTGATCCGTTTTGAGTAATCTCTTTCCTAGACCTATAGTTTCTTCCTTCAATTTATTGTTTAGAAGTCCTAAATCTAGAATATGTATATTCTAAAGATTTGTAAGAGAAAGAAAAATTACAGGGATCTTCGTGCCTATTCAAAAGAATTGAGTTTGGAGGCAAGATTTGTACGTTTATTTATAGGATTCAAATTGGCATCATTTGTTAGATTAAACCAGATTAAAATCCTTATGTGTAACTGGCCACGTTCACGCAGTTTCGACCAACGTATGGGTCAACCTCCACCATCAGGTGGTCTACCTATTGGTCAACCCAACCTGTATCAACCCAGAATTTTGACAATAAATCAGTTATTTAATTAGATTTCAAAAATAAAAAATTTAGCAAATGATAGAATCTGACCACAAAACTTCAACCGTTGTGTTCGTCTTGGAATTTTGGTCAACTTTCATGTTTGGAGTTTCGCGAACGGAGTCTGTATGAAAACGTTACGGAAGAAATACGAAAAAGGGACGGAAATAATAAAATATAATATATATTACCTTTTATAATCAGCTTTCACTGGGCAAAATGGCACAAGGGTGGTCGACACCCCTGGTACAGGCGGTCGACCGCTTCGTTCCTGAACAGCCTAGTGACGGCTAGGTTAAGAGGGTTTAGTTTTTTTTATATATATCTATATTATTATATCAATGGACGGATGTTTATTTAATCAAATCTAACGATACACGGCCATTTCCACTCCTATAAATAAAGGGGTAAGGCCTTATTCTTTTCCACACAAATCTTTAGGCAGGAGCGAAGCTCTGCCATTTCCCTTTCTCTTCAAACAAATTCTAAATCAAAAATAGATTCATCTGCAATCAATTCAAACATAAGCCATATGGATTTGGAAGGGATAACCAGATTCAAGTGGAAAAAGTTATGAATTGGCATCTAAGCTATTCTTCGTCAGATTCTCCCCTCTTTTCTTATTTTCTTGCAAATCTACAAATCCGAAGTATTCCCTTTTCAGAATAAATGTAAATCTGTAAGAATCTGGGAACTGTAGGCCTAAAAGATTATTTAGATTTTGGATTTGGATGCTTTCAGGTGAGTGGGAAACTCACATACAAAGTTATAATAACTTATTATCTCATTTGTATTAGGTCTTAAATATATGCTTAACATTTATCGGATTTGTTCATAATATTGTTAAATCTAAAATTATGCTTATCATATCTATTTATAAATGTTGTCAAAACCTGAAAGTATAAATATGTGGGTTGAATAATATTATATCTTGTTGGATTACTTAATGATTTATATATATTGCCAACAATTGTGTTTGAAAATGTATTGGGATTATGGAAAACACCGTACAACTGGAAATCAGTGCCATAACACATTGTTAAGATGTAGTTTTATTCCAGATATTTAGTTTCAGTGTTAAACGGTGAATATGTAAATTTTGATTAAAGAAATATAAGCCTGTTTGTGTTCGGTTTTGCTTGGGATTCTAGCTTAGTTATTGTAAATATGTGTTTTCCTCTTTTGAACAAAAAGAAAGTGTTTTGAAACCAATAAGAAATATGCTCAAAATTAAAAAGGGAAAAGTTGTGTAAATTCACATATAAATATAAGTATATATTTGTGCATGGCTTACATCAACTATTCCAATATATACATAAAATATATTTCTTGTGGTTTGAAATGTGTTTACTCCAATATTCAGGCATGATTTACAATAATTATAGTTAACGATCTTTTTGTAAGATTCAAAACATTATTTCAAAATTAAATGCAAAAATGAATGTTTGGTTATTAGTTAAAACAAAATGTTAAATTTAACAATAATAATAAAAGAAAAACAAGTACGTAAACTGCGTGAATTTATATACACACATTGTCCGTCCAAATCTATGTAAACAACGAAATATATATTATAATGAATGTTTGATTGATTTTCATTTTATGGAATTATACATGTATATGTAATCCATATTAAATGAATATATTTATGGCGACCCTTGTAGCAATTAGTGTAATTGGATGCTATAAATAGAGCCATAAATAAATAAATAACTATTGTAACCGTAATTGATTTAGGGGAAATTAAATTAAATTAGGTAGTTAAGTCTAACGATTACAATTTATAAATTTGGTAGTATTAACGTTGTAAGCCCCAATCAGGTTATTTTAATTATACTACACTAAGACACGAGGTTAAGCTCAACTTGTAGTAGAATACTACCCGGAACCGCTTGGCAAATCCAGCATCCACAAGTGTCCGACTTAATATGGGGGGTTTGGTGCATTAGCATATATATATATATATACACACACAACAGACAATAAATTAATAAATTTGTAATATCGGTTGGTGTACATCAAATAGATATCTCGGGACTGATAATTAAGGATAATTAATGCCCTAGGGAAATATGACCGCTATGGTGGTAAATGACAATAACTTTATTGATTAGAAATAAATGAAATAAAAAGGGGATTAATTGGTATTGATTGTCATTTTAAATACTAAGTCCGATCAGGAAAATAATTAAATAAATATCCTAGGCTAAGAAGGATACAACTTTCCTTATTTATACCAAGTAATCTAAAACATATAATTAAAAGTTAGAACTGGACTTAGTTGGTTAATGATGTGAGGTCAGTAACCTTATTCGACAGAAGTTTGCACTTTCCAACAGTCGAATATACGTCCAACTGACGTAAGGCATCATTAATCATAATAACCCGTGACGATAATTAGTTTGTATACGTATGGTATTTCCGTTAAGAGAAACTAAACGAGAATAATTCAATAGCGTAGCCTGCTTTGGGATTAAGGTCTTAAGTGGTTAGATCCACCTATAAAAAAATATCAAGCGATCGCGGAGCCCACCTCCCATAAATGGAAGCATTAAAGGCTAACTGGGTACGAACTTGACAATCTTCACAAATAGTCCGCTTCCTTAGGTCTTAAGTGTCTTGGGTCGAGGAGTCCACCTGAGAACAGGTCTTTCAGTTAGGGGTTTTAAATGGTGTTCGAATCCTACATAAACTTGGAGATAAAAATGCCCGATATGGTCATTCCATAGGGCTACCAATTCTACGGTAAGTATTAAGCAACTAGAAGATTATCCAATAAGGCCTGCTAGATAGTAATGACCTTCCACTAAGTGATCTTAAGTGGTCGCTTACTATCTCTCGCCTTATGCGGGCCATGAGTTTATATGCATGAATAATTGAAGGATTTAAATTAGTAGGACCAGTAGCTAGTATCATCTAGTTTATAATATCGTTGTGTAAACCATCAGGAGGTATTAAATGACCAATAAGTATGCCTAGGGTCTTAAGTGAGGCGTTAAGTGGCTATATATATACACCAACATAACTAAAATTCGTAGTTGTAGCTCAGCTGGTAAGGGCATGCGGTGCTCACCCAAGTGGTCGAGGGTTCGATTCTCCCCAGCTTCAGTTATAACTGAGATTTACCTGAAGTATGCGGAGGAGGCATTTGCATACTTCCTTAGAGTTTACAAGCGAAGCTTGGTTCTCTGGGTATTCAAAAAAAAAAAAAAAACTAAACTCTGTATTGAGAGCCCACCTCTTAGTTTAGTAAATTGTTAGATGATTGTTTAAAGGCTTCACAATCATACGCATAAGCATTCTATCTCGGTATCAATATTATAGGGAATACTACCTCAGGTATGGTAGTTAGAGTCATGCTTAAATGTTTACAAGGTTAGATTAGAATTACTATCATTTGTAGGCATTCATCATTGATTGAACCAAATGGGATACATATGTGTATTGCAAGCTGCGTTGTACTCTTCTTGTTCACCAGAACTATTGTTTTGACCCCCTCCTCATTACAACCCCCCAGGTTTTCTATAGAAGGTCGGGTTCTCACAGGTGTCTAAGTTTGGCTTTTGGTTCACGTTCTCTCTCATGCTCGGTATTGACTTGGTGACTCGCTTTTATAAGGTGGTTACTTGAGTTAATACTAGTCTATCCTATTTTGTTTCCGCTATGAGTTGTTTTTATCATACTCTGCTTGCTCATGCTCATTTGCAAGTACCATATTTACACACTCCATGCTTGGATGGGTTTGAGGTTCGATTTTTGTCAAAATTCGGGCATGGAATAGTGTGGGGTGTTACATTTGGTATCAGAGCCTTGGTTTGACGATCAGAGGAATTAGTTAAATTAGGACTCGTGAGCGAACGTAATTCAATTTTCTTTTCTCTTTTCCTTCATCTTTCTTACTTGAATTTAATTTATTTTGACGATGAATTATTCATGGGCTTATTTATATAGAATAGGTCTTAAGCGAACGAGAGTTGAAATAGGTTGAGTTCGGGTTTCTAGCCAATCCTGTCTTACTCCACAGTACATTGGCGATTTTTTTGTGAAGAGCATGAGGATGACATATGGTGGATTCTGTTAATTCGATTCTAGAGATTGGGCAAAAATCTAGCTACAACTAAGATAGTCGCGATCTTTTGTTTTCGGTTTCGTTGATAGTTCTAATCAATGATCTTTTCTTGGTCTGAAACGGTAAATTCATGTAAATATATCCTATCCATTCGGAAATATAATTACGATGTATATCCGTTCGTTACTTCGTTAAATTTCTGGATATTCCTTTATTGAAAAATATTTATTAGAGTTCATGGCCTTGTATTCGAGGGAATTTTATTTTCAACACTATTTGGAAAAATTAAATGGATTTTGAAAGTTTTGGAATTTTGATTTCGGACAACTAGTTTTATAAAAATATAGTTTTAAAAATTTAATTTATTCGTGTACCAGAATTGTTGGCTTTGTGTGATTTTAATAAATAATCCGCTTGGTATGAAGAAGGAAATTGGAAATGACAAGGAATATGCCTTGGAACTTAAAAATAATTAATACCCATTCCTTGTGATTTTCAGTATTCCTCTTTATATATATATATATATATATATATATATATATATATATATATTGGAAGATTTTTTCTGCATTCCTCGTGATGTTTTTACTCTCAAACAAGGTTGGAAAATCATAACAAATAATGGACTTTGGGCAAGGTGGATGAGACAACGATATGTGAAAGGCAATTTCTGGCTAATGGCAATGGACAATAATGCATCCCCAAATTGGAAGGCAATTTTAAGAATAAGGGACATGCTAGCTGCGAACTATACTCGCGAATTTGCTAATGGCAAAGACACAAATCTGTGGAAAGACCCTTGGATATTTGGCAAATCAATGATAGACATTGTTGGTGGGGACACTTTTTCTGCATTTGGCTCCCTAGACACTACCGTCGATTCAATCATTGATCAACAAAAATGGAAGTGTGATCTACTACCATGCAATAGAACGTTTACCCAATAAATCACTGCAATGACTATTTACACTGGAAGAGAAAATGATATTTGGGCATGGAACAATTCTAAAGATGAATTCTCAATCAAAACTGCTTGGAACGACATTAGAGTAAACATGAACAGAAAATCTGGAGCAAAGTAATTTGGGATAAGGCCATTAGCCCTAAACACTCATTAACTACTTACAAAGCACTCATGCAACGACTTCCGACTCGAGACAGATTACATAATTGGGGAATAACTGATAAGAGGCTGTGCGCGTTATGTGAAACTTTTGAAGGAACACACGAACATCTATTTTTTGCATGTGAATTTTCAAAAACAATTGCCAAAAACTTTAAAGTAGTGACTGATCCTTCCAATCTAAACTATGATTTGTCATAGATTACGCCATACCTAGCCAGGAATCCAAATTATGAATACTTGAAATCCAAACTGGAGAAGATTTCCGTGGAAAATGCCGTCGCAGCAATTTAGAGAGAAAGGAATTCACGCATTTTCAAAGGCAAAAAGAACACAGTGAAATTGGTAAGCAAACTTGCAATTATTGAAATTAACTTAAGCAGACGGAGAATTAAAAGGAAGAAATTCACCGATAGCTTGGAATTAGAAGACGCGGTAATGTCAGATAAGGATCTGATGGATGTGTTAGCTCAAATCCTTGGAACCAGCAAGCAATTTGACCCTCCATAAAGGACGATGAAGTGAGGAAGACGAAGTAGCCAAAAACGGAATGTTCTAGTTTGAAGTGAAGTGATCTGATAGTTGTAATTATAACTGGGTTATCAATTTAACTATGTCCAGATACGTGGACCAAATGGGCTTCTCATGTAATCACAAATTTGGGTTGTCTGCCTAATAAAACTATTTACCCAGTTTCAATATATATATATATATATATATATATATATATTGGAAGATTTATGTAAAAGCAGGTTTTATTCATTAATGGGGACAAGGGTATTTCTCCTCCGCCATCCTCTCTTCTCTATCGTCGCTTTCTACTGCTCCCTCTCTCTTCCTTTACACTCTCTTCTCCCTTTACCCTAGCTTTCCCTGTTACTGGTACTATGCTGCTCGCTACACTTTCAGATCCCTTTCTCTTCTTATTTCAGATCTCAACACAGATCCAATCGTTTCCGCCTTGCGGTCTGCCTTTTATCTTCAAATTTTCGACGAGTTTCTCCCTCGTTGATAATCTTTCTACAGTATTAATCTTCCACTCAAATCTTGGAACCCTAAAATAACGCTGCTTAAATCGCTCGATTTGAGCCTGATTTTCGGTTTCACCTACAGATCCAATCAACTACTGTTATCAACATCGGCCAACCTTCCTCTTTGGCTGTTTCTGGGTTTTCGTCGGCGTAAGGTCAAACATATATGGGTTTGGTTTCGGCAAGTGCCGATGCAACTTCGGTTTCAGATCCTTCAACCGGTCTTTTGCTCGCGAACTCTCCTTGCGGCTAGGGGTGATTTGGGTGAGTGGTGATGTTGGTGATGGCAATTACCCTGCAATGGGTTACTGGATGGGTTGCTACTGAAATGGTTTCAAATAATTCGATTTAGTAGCTGATTCATTAAGTTAGGTGCTGGGTTAATCTTTCTTTTTTGTTATTGGATTCTCTGTTTTAAGAGATTGGATGAGAAGTTATATTCTTGAATTACTGGTGTTATGTTTGGTGGTGATTGTTACGGCAGTCACCTTGATGTTGGGTTGGTCGGTGCTCAGCGAGGTGGAGCATTTTTGGGAGGATTGATGCTTGTGTTTCTTTCTATTTTCGATTATATTTTGCTTTTCCAGTTTGTAATTTCTTAGTTTCCAATTGATTGTAACCCGGTTAGTATGCTAACTGTATTATGTAATGCCTTATTTTCAGTTAAATATATGTCACCCATTTTCAATATATATATATATATATATATATATATATATATATATTGGAAGATTTATTGAAATTAACACAATTAATCCTTGGAGATTTTAAAGTTCTGACATTTTTGAACGCGAGAAGGTTTTTTAGTTCATAATATAAATTGGAATATAAATAATAATAATAGTAATAATAAATTGGATTTACAATTACAAAATCGTTAGTTTAAAATAAATTCCATTTTGAAAAGTTTTAAATTTTCCTTCGAAAAGGTGAAGGAAAATCATTCGTCTTGATATTTGGAGTATTTGATTTCGAATCATTTATTTTATGTCAGCCAATTAATGGGAAAATCCAATTTTATTTTTATTTCGGATTTCTAGCTGATTCTCGTTCGTTCGTTGGTGGTCACAACTTTTTGGAGGAAGGGAAAAAGAAGTTGGAAATTAAATTTCTCAACTAGATTAGTGATGGAAGTCGACACGAGAATTCGGTTAGGTTCGAAAGTCTTTTCGACATTATAGGAATTTTTATTATAATTTGCATATAATTTATTTGGGATGTTGGGCCGAGGTTCAGACTGTGCTCGTTTGGGGGAAAGCGGTCGACCGACGATTGACCGCCCTTTAGGGGTAAGGTCTACCGCTCCCCTATGCGACACGGCCTGTAGCTTGACCCAATTTGCCAAGAACGATATATATATATCATTCCAACCAACATTTCCTCCCCAAAACGCCATTGTCAGCAAACCCAAAACTCTCCTCCACTTCTAAGCTCCTATCCGAGCACCAATACTCCGTTTCATCCCTAATTACCACCAAAATCCTTCTCATGCAGATCTCTACCCAATCATACTCCAGATCTATAATTTTGTTTGCCTGATTCGTCGTTCTTCCATGGCACCTCCTTGAAATGTCGTTGCTCAGCACCTCGGTCTCACACCTCAGGAAGTCGCATGGCTAGACGACGATGAGGAGAAAATTCAGCTTTAATTGACTACGACCAATTATGATTTCATTTTGTCCAACTAGTGAAACTTGTTGATTTCGCCGCTTTTGGTTTGGAGGAGTTGTTTGTAGCCGCAGGCCTGGCACCGATCCTGCGCTTCGACACTTTTAAGTGCAATCTGTAGCCATGCTGCACCCGTTTATTTGATGCCCAGATGGATGCTACCATTGATGACGAGTCTTGCGTTATATAGGCTGAGGTATAGGCATCGAGTTCTTTGACAAGGATTAAGCAAAGATTTTGGGCATCTTAGCGGTTGGAGCCGAGTTGGATGCAAACGAGATGGATAACCCTCGGATTCTTCAGCGTATCTTCCTCGAGGCCCTCGGAGTCTGGACATATATTTATCTTTGTTGTTGTAATAATTGTTTCTGTTGTTTAAATCGCATGACTTATGTTAATGAGATTTCTATGCTTGAAAATATTTATGTCATTCGCGCATATTTGTTTGAATGAAATCTCGTTTTTCTTATCTAACTAACAGTTGTCCTAGAGCTGGAAAGAATAGAATTTTGTGCTGGATAAATTTTAGCGAAAGACAGGTTTTGCGTTGTTATCCTCGCTGGTGTAATTAGTCACTTGTTCCTTGTTAAGCTAAAATTTATTGCGTTCTTTTGTGCGTGGTTTCAATTTTCGCATTTCTGCGTAACTGACTTACTTTTTCGCCAGTTTCCGCAAAATACATTTTTGAAACTTTTGGAAAATAGTGTTCGAAAAAAAAAATTGTTTCCGCGAAAACGAAGAATTTGGGTACGGCTGTTTGCGTGCGTTTAAACATCCGTTTTACATTAAAATAGATGGTTTGAATGACGCAAAACGCATGTTACCAAATTTTTTGTTTTCATGCAGATCTCGTATGGAATGTGAAACGGTGTTGAAAAGAAATTTATATAAAGAGTTTAAAGCGAGAATTTATTTTTGTGATTTTATTTTTATTTTTAGACATATGAATAGCGTAAGGAAGATTTTTGGATAGTTTGTGTGAGCATTTTAGCGGTACAATAGGACCGACAATGCGATAAAAACGTTAACAACAAGGAAAAGACTTCTCTAGCCTTGGAAACATTATTTTCATAAATTGTCAGCGGCGCGCACGAGTTACTAATTAACTCGTTTTATGTTTTAGAGCTGGTTTTAAGCTTCCTTTACAATCTACAGATGGAAAATTTTGGAGTATTGTGGGTAATTGAGGTAAAATTTCCACTGTAGGACGGGAAATGGAATATTTTTAAGCGAAGGGAACATTAAAAATTTTCGTTTTGATTTCCTCTTTTCGGTTTACGAGAAATAAAATAGGAAGAAATTAGATGCGTTGACATTTTGGATGTTAGGGTTTGGGTACAAAATTGATTGCTTAACACTTTTATACGTAATCGTGTGAGATTTATGGATGAAAAAAAGGATTTTCGAAATTTGCATTCATATAGAATTGCCAATATATTTAAGATGTTTTGCAGTATGTTTTCAAAAGTGTTTTAATAATTTAATACATACATGTAGGAGGGTCCGATTTAGGATTATTGTGCAAACATGTTTTGTAGTTGAAATGCATTATGTACATTGTGCACACGTGCACATGGTTGCAAAGTGGATGTACGCATGATTGTGTAGGATAGGATAAGTATGTGTCAAAATTTTGGGATGAAATTCCTTTTAAGGAGGGAAGAATGTAACAACCCGGAATTTTGACAATAAATTAGTTATTTAATTCAATTTCAAAAATAGGACTTTTTGCAAATGATGGAATCTGACAATGAAACTTTAACAGTTGCGTTCGTCTCGGAATTCTGGTCAACTTTCATGTTTGGAGTTTCACGAACGGAGTCCATATAAAAAAGTTACGGACGAAGTACAAAAAATCGACGGAAATAATAATATATATATATATATATATATATATATTACCTTTTATAACCATCCTTTATCGGGAAAAACAATACAAGGGTTATCGACACATCTAGTATAGGCGATCGATCGCTTCATGCCTGAACAGCCCAGTAACGGCTAGGTTAAGAGGTTATAGTTTTATATATATTATTTTATCAATGGACGGATGTTTATTTCATCAAATCTAACAGTTCATGGTCATTTCAACTCCTATAAATAAAGGTATAAGGCCTCATTATTTTTCACACAAATCTGTAGGCAGCAATGAAGCTATGCTAGTTCCCTTCCTCTTCAAAAAAATTCTAAATCAAAAATAGATTCATATATAATCAATTCAAACATAAACCATATGGAATTGGAAGGGATAATCAGATTCTAATGGAAAAGGTTATGAATTGACAAATAAGCTATTCTTCCTCAGATTCTCCCTTCTTTTCTTATTTTCTTGCAAATCTACAAATCTGAAAGTATCCCCTTTTCAGAATAACTGTAGATCTGTAAAAATTTGGAAACTGTACGCCTAAAAGATTATTTTGATTTCAGTTTTGGATGCTTTCAAGTTAGTGGGAAATTCACATACAAAGTTACAATAACTTATTATCTCATTTGTATTAGGACTTAAACATATGCCTAATATTTATCATATCTGTTCATAATACCGTTAAATCTGAAATGATGCTTATCAAATCTATTTATAAATGATGTCAAAACCTGAAAGTATAAATTTGTGGGTTGAATAATATTATAATTTGAAGGCTTACTTAATTAATTTTACATATTGCCTACAATTGTGTTTGAAAATATATTGGGATTATGGAAAACACTGTAGATTTGGAAATCAGTCCCATGAAACACTTTTAAGATGTAGTTTTAATCTAAATCTTTAGTTTCAGTATTAAACGCTGTATTATATATTTTTATTAAAGAATAATAAGCCTATTTGTGTTTGGTTTTATTTGGAATTCTAACTTAGTTATTGTAAATATTCATTTTTCCTCTTTTAAACAAAAAGACATTATTTTGAAACCAATAAGAAATATGCTTAAAATTAAAAAGGGAAAAGTTTTGAAAATTCACGTATAAATATAAGTATATGTGTGCGTGTGTGTGCATAGTTTACAACAACTATTCCAGTATATACATAAAATATATTTCTTGTGGTTTGAAATGTGTTTACTCCAATAGTCAGGCATGATTTACAATAATCATAATTGCCGATCTTTTTGTAAGATTCAGAATCTTATTTCAAAATTGAATGTAAAAAGGAATGTTTGGTTATTAGTTAAACCAAAATATTAAATTTAACAATAATAATAACAAAAGAAAAATAACTACGTTAACTGCGTAAAAATATAATTATATATATAAATTGGCCGTCCATATCTTCGTAAACAACGAAATATGTATTATAATGAATGTTTGAATGATTTTCATTTCATGAAATTATACATGTAAATGTAATCCATATCAAATTGATATATTTATGGTGACCGTTGTAACACAGTGTAATTGATTGCTATAAATAGGGTTATAAATAAGTAACTATTGTAATAGAAATTGATTTGGGGGAAAATAAATTTAAGTAGGTAGTTAAGCCTACAGTTACAATTTCTAAGTTTGCTAGCATTAATGTTGTAAACCCCAATTAGGAAATTTTAATTATACTGCACTAAGACACGAGGTTAAGCTCAACTTGTGGTAGAAGTCTGGCCGGAACCGTCCGACAAATCGAGCATCCACAGGTAACCGACTTAATATGGTTTTTTTTGGGACATGAGCATATATATATATACACACACACACACACACACAATAGACAATAAATTAATAAATTAGAAATATCTTTTGGGGTATAACAAATAGATATCTTGGGATTGATAATTAAGGATAATTAATTCCCTAGGGAAATATGACCACTATGGTCATAAGTGGCAATAACTCTATTGATTAGAAATAAAAAAAATAAAAAGGGGATTAATGGGTATTGATTGTCGTTTTAAATACTAAGTCCGATCAGGAAAATAATTAAATAAATATTCTAGGCTAAGAAGGATATAACTTTCCTTATTTATACCAAGTAATCTAAAACTTATAATTAAAAGTTATAATTGGACTTAGTAGGTTAATGATGCAAGGTCAGTTACCTTATTCGACAGAAGTCTGCACTTTCGAGCAGTCGAATACACGTCAAACTGATGTGAGACATCATTAATCATAAGAACCCGTGACGATAATTAGTTTGTATACGTATGGTATTTTCGTTAAGAGAAACTAAACGGGAAAAACTCAATAACGTAGCCTGCTTTGGGATTAAGGTCTTAAGTGGTTAGATCCACCTATAAAAAGGTATTAAGAGATCGCGTAGCCTACTCCCCATAAATGGAAGCATTAAAGGCTAATTGGGTACGAACTTGATAATCTTCGCGAATAGTCAGGTTCCTTGGGTCTTAAGTGACTGGGGTTGAGGAGTCCACCTAGGATTAGGTCCTCCACTCAGAGGTCTTAAATGGTGTTCTAATCCTACCTAAACCTAGAGATAAAAATGCCCGATATGGTCATTCCATAGTGCTACCTATCCTACGGGAAGTATTGCACGACTAGAAGATTATCCAATAAGGCCAACTAGATAGTAATGACCCTCCATTAAGTAGTCGCTTACTATCTCTCTCTTTATGCGGCGCATGGGTTATATACGTGAATAACAGAAGGCTTAAATTAGTAGGACCTGTAGCTAGTACCCTCTGGTTTATAATAGCATTGAGTAAACCATCATGAGGTATTAAATGACCAGTAGTTCCGCCAAAGTTCTTAAGTGATCGAGATAATCCACCCTTATCTATAATTCGATAGTGAGACGTTAAGTGGCTATATATATATATATATATATATATATATATATATATATATATGATAATAACTAAACTCCGTAGTTGAGAGCCCACTTCTTAGTTTAGTAAATTGTTATATAATGGTTTAAAGGCTTCACAATCGTATGCGTAATCTTTCTATCTTGGTATCGATATTATTGGCAATACCACCTCGGGTGTGGTATTTAGAGTCGTGCATAAATGTTTACAAGGTTAGGTTAGAATTACTAGCCTTGGTAGGCATATATCTTTGGTTGAACCAAACGGGATACATCTGGGTATTGTAAGTTATGTTTTACTTTTCTTGTTCACCAGAACTTGTTGTTTTGATCCCCTCCTCATTACAACCTCCCAGAGTTTCTAGAGAAGGTCGGGTTCTCTTAGGTGTCTAAGTTTGGCTTTCGGTTCTCATTCTCATGCTCGGTATTGACTTAGTATCACACTTTTATAAGATAGTTACTTGAGTTAATACTAGTATATCCTATTTTGTTTCCACTATGAGTTGTTTTTTTGTACTCTGCTTATGCTTATACTCATTTGCAGGTACCAAATTTACACACTCCATGCTTGGATGAGTTTGAGTTTTGATTTTTGTTGAAATTTGGGCTTGGAATATTGTGGGGTGTTACACGACCCCTGTATGGGTTAACCCATGTGGGTCAAAATGTGTGAGTAGTGCATCCGTTAATTCGATGAATTAATTATATTATTTATGATTTTAACATTATGTTTTAAAGACTTTGTCATTTCGTTTAATTCCCATTGTTCCTTGATTTGTTTCCATTTATATCATGCGTTAGTTTCAAATTCAAACATATGTTTATTTCTAGAATTCCTACATATGTATATTTTAATATATATATATATGTACGCATTTACACATATAATTATTTCTTCAGCACCGAACTTCAAAAGTTAATAACTTTCCGTACGAACTCCATTCAGAGCTATTATATATATAAATTGACCATAAAATCACCACGAATGTAATGGCATAAGTATCGAGGATAAATTCCAACAATTCTAAAAATGCTTAGCTTCTCTGTTCATGATTAAATTATACTCATTATTTATTTCCAAAAAAAATGTGGGGTGCTACATCTGTGTTGTTATAAGGAGGGAGTCAGAACAACACATTATAGTGAATAAAATCCTAAACCTTTTCTTTTATAGTATTCACGTTATAATTTACATGAATGAATATGTCTACGAGAAATCAATAGTACTGTGGAATTATCTACTTAATAATATGAAGAAGAGGTTGGTTCTATAATCAATTAATACTTTTTAAAAGGAGGATCCTCCAACCACAATACCTTCCAGTCACTTAATACCTTTATTCCATGAGGAAAGAGATGGGTCCATAAAATCAATTATTGCCCATATGTGAATTTATCTGACCGCTTAATACCTTCATCCATAAGTAGCTTAATACCTTCATCCATAAGTAGACTACATTGCCCATACCCAACACAATACAACATGCGCGCACACACAGACACACACACATACATATACATACATACATATTTTATAATGGAAGTAATCGTAACTAACAATTAATACCTATGTAATAAACATACCTTTGTCAATTAAGAACTATTCTAGGAGAATCCTCTATTACAATCTAGCTGGCCTTATATGGTTATCACCTAGCCACTTAATACTCTTTAAGAGTAACCAGTTGACAAAGAAAAATTCAAAAGTAGGGTGAAGGGTTGTTGAGACCTG
Source organism: Allium sativum (assembly GCA_030737875.1). NCBI lineage: Eukaryota > Viridiplantae > Streptophyta > Magnoliopsida > Asparagales > Amaryllidaceae > Allium > Allium sativum. Next base: position 441,077,105 of record CM060910.1, on the reverse strand, counting down.
TAGTCTCTAGATATAGAGACAATATTATCCCATCAACATATGCTTGCATGGTTGAAACTGAAGAAATAAAAGACTCCATTTCGTAGCAAAAGCTCCCATCGTAGAAATCTGAAGGGAATAAACTCCACAGCAGTTACTTCAAAACATGAGGAAGAAATCCAGGAGTTCCGTACCAGGAAAAACCCTTGTCGGCAAAAGCCGAAGGGCACAATTACCAAAGTTAGCATCTTCAAGCATGTAAAGCTTAGCTTAGTATACCTTTCAGACTGCCCGAAGGGCGTATGTTAGAAAGCCTAAGCCTCCCCCAATTGATCATCACAAGCAATCTTCGAAAAACAAAGTAAGATGGAGCCATAATCAACAACAAATGCCGAAAACTCTTTCAAGTTCAATTTTCCAAAAACCATTTAAGGCTTCAGTAGTTGGAAGCACTCCATTCGAGTAAACCAACAATGACATCACCATAATCCTTCCAGAGATAACAGGAAGCTCCTTCACTAAACCTCTGTAAACACTTCCACAAAATAGCCGAGACAAAGTCCTTACGTCGAGATGAGGGCCAACCACTCTTATAAATACGACCCCAAGGGTCCAGAATCGGGATTCAAATTTATAATTCTTAATCTTGTACTCATAAGTTTGAGTTCCAAACCCTAATTCCAAAATTAATTTGAGGAAAATATTACCTTATTGTAGAAGTCATAAATAAAGAGTATTTGCTAAGATATTGTGGTAACAAAGTCATAATTGTTTAATTATTAGTTTTTTATTATTTCGTAACATTGTAGGTTTCATATCTTATACATCCAATAACACACTATTAGAAAAACATTGTATTCCAACGCCCTGTTTCCAACTACCACCAACGGTTATAAAGGGGTCGTTGGAAACTGATGGAATAACGGTCGTTGGCGGCCGTTAGTAACCGTTGGAATTTTTTGGACATATTTCCAGAACAGCAAGCCGAGAATCATTTCTTCCCCAAATCCATCAAAATTTTCCTTTTTCCACCATTTTCAGTCCTCCAAACTTGCTTCCACCTGTCCAACCACATGTCCAACCACCGTCGACATCATCTAGGAGCATCTCCAACCTGTCTCCACCCTCCTTTATCTCCAAAACCAATAATTTCCCTAAACCTAATTTTTAGGTTTTCATTAATTTCGGGTTTAATTTGAAGTTTACTTGATTCCTAGTTGTTTGTATATATAAATTACATAATGTTACCCCCTAATTGTTATTATTATCACCATAATAATCAAATTGTTAACAATATTTTTATATATATATATATATTGTGTTTGTTTAGGTAGCTTTGGTTAGTAGTGAACGTTATATGTGTGTGATAGAGTTTGCTAATAATATAATTTATGCAAACACGAATATATATTATGTTGAGTGATTTTTGGATAATTTGTGCGAACATGAGTTTTGTGCTATGCGAAATGATCTGGTGTATAAATGATTTTAATAAAAATCGTCATAGTTAAAATTTAGTAAATTGTTAAAATATATAATTTAGTACTCATGTAATAAAACGGTAAAATATAAATAATTGTATATTTAAATTTAATATAGACAAAATATTTAAACCCTTAGTTATTTTTTAGCCCCATATGACAAGTGTTGTATATGATCGTTATATGGATATTCGTTTTTTCTACAAAACAGACATCTCAAATCATCGGATGCATCATTTGTCGGATTTGTCCTTGTATTGGACAAGTTACAAACATTATAAAGTAATTATATTTCATAGATCATATCACTTTAAACTTCACAATATTTCGACGGCATTTCCTTTATGTTACTTGTGTACATGCACGTGAGTACGATACAATGAATAGGGGGAAATGCTGCCGAAATTTTGTGAAATCATTTAAATGATATGATTTACGAAATATAACTACTATTGTGTTTGTAATGGGAGGATAACCGACCATCAAAGAAGACATATAAGCGTCAATGAGCAAATAATCGTTTATTTAAAATAAAGTTCGTAAAAAAATATAAAACTAATTAGTACATGTTTACTAAATCAATAAATAAAATTCAAACAATATATAAAATTAACAATTTTTTAACTTCATCTTAGGTTTTAAAGTAGGAAAAATGGTCAATTACTTTATTGATCGGAGCTGGATGTATCAAAGAAGGAAAATTAGTGGTGCAATAAGTGAACACTTTGAAAATAGGGTAAAAGTGTTCATCGAATTTGCGATAAGCAATATTGGAAATTGTACAGAAATCTGTTGTCCATGTAGTAGGTGCAAATTGTTGAATTACTTAATACTGAATATGGTTAAGATTCATTTGTGTCAATACGGTTTCCTACCCAATTATTTGTTGTGGGATCGCCATGGAAAAATTGTAGTCCCTAATAATCAAGAACAGTCGATGGAGGTAATAATGTTGAAGTTAGTACAAATCTCATACAAAATATGGACCATTAGTGATTTTCATGTTCGCTTCTTTGTTATGGACCATTAGTGATTTTCATGCATATGCAATGCTTTCGCGTTGGAGTACGGCCGGTCGTTTTGCTTGTCCTTATTGCATGGAAGAAACATGAGCATTTTCGTTACCGTATGGAAAGAAAATTTCTTGGTTTGATTGTTATCGATGTTTTTTTTCATATTAATCATCCTTTTAGGAGAGACAAAAAAACTTCACAGCTAAAAAACATGAGGTTCTACGACCACTGATGGTTTGGCCAAGCAAGAAAATATATGAACTTGTAAAAGATTATCCAAAGAGACATGAAACCGGAAAAAAAACTAAAATTCAAGATAAATCGACGATTCATAATTGGTGCAAACAAAGTATATTCTAATAATTATCTTATTGGAAACATCTCTTAATCCATCATAACATTGACGGATGCATAATGAGAAAAACGTATTTGATAATGTATTTAATACAATTCTAATGTGAAGGACAAGACTAAAGACGATCAGAAATCTAGATGTGATATGGAGGAAATATGCAGTCGTCCTGAGCTTCATATGAAGCCCAATGACAGTAAAATATCAAAAGCATGCTATGAACTAGACAATAACCAAGTAATGGTAAAATGGGTGGAAGAATTATGTTTTCCCGATGGAATTTCTTCAAATCTTCATAAATGTGTCGACTATAAAAACGAACGGCTGAGTGGAATGAAAAGCCGTGATTGTAATGTAATAATGGAAAATTTGTTACCCATCGCATTCAAAGAATTATTATCTGGAAAATTTTGGAAGGTAACAATATAACTTAGCTTATTTTACAAGGAGCTTCAACTACGTTAAAAGTTGATCGTCTACTTAAACTTGAAGAAGAAATCTCTGTACTGCTCTGCAAACTAGAGAAAATATTTCCTTCAGATTTCTTTAATATAATGGAGCATTTACCTATTCATCTTCCAAAGGAAGCACGTCTTCGAGATCCTATGCAATATGCATGGATGTATCCATTTGAAAGGTATGTTATTATACTAAGTATTCAAATGTTAATTTAATTATAAATAGAAGTTAATAATATATTGAACCGAACTATTTTTTATTAGGTACTTAAATTATTTAAAGAAAAAATTGAGACATAAAGATCGAGTTGAAGGTTCTATTTGCAAATCATATATCGAAGAAGAAGCTTCTTTTTTATCTCTCATTGTTTTAATGATCATGTGAAGTTATCATTTGAAAGCGTTCCGCCTAATGATGAGAGCATTGAAAAAGATTCTTCTTCTGAAGCAACATTATCTTTTTTAAACAACACGACCAACATGTTGGAAAATAATTGAAAATATGGCTAGATGATAAAGATTACTATGTAGCAAACACATATATTCTTCTTAATTATACTGAAGTTGTTCCTTTTGTTAGGTAATCATTTTTTTACAAGTTTTGTTAAATTTAAGTTACATGTGTTGATAATAATGTAACATATCATGTTTGTGTTTGCAGTATTTATGAATCACAAAATCCAAGCAGCGATTTAAGTAAAGATTTCAGTAGTTGGTTTAGGAACTACGCTTATGATCCCACAAATCATGTGCTCGACGAAGGACGAAACATTTTGCTTTTGGACCAAAAAGAAAAGTTAAAATGTATCCAATATTTTTAGTTAATGGGTATAAATTCAACACCAAAGAATACGGTGCTGGAAATTTAACAAATAATACTTGTGTGTTTGTAAAAGGTAGTGAAGATCTTAATAATCATATAAATGATTTTTATGGCGTGCTATCTCAGATTTTGCAATTGACATATTTTACAAGGCCCGTAGAGGATGTTTATTTATTTAGATGCAACTGGTTCAGAAATGTTCCAGGTTCTAGTATTAACATGCATCCAAATTATAATCTTATAGAAATTAAATATACCTCACATTATCAAAAGTACGACCCTTTTGTACTAGCCAAACAAGCCCTACAAGCTTATTATGCCCCTTATTCATCTCTATAAAGGGATAAAGCAGATTGTTCTGCGGTTTTTAAAACCAAGACAAGATTTACTTTCGATAGACAAAATATTCCTGATGAACAAGCCTATCTAGTAGATCTTGAGGAAAATGTTGAAATAACCACTGAAGACGATCAAACTGATTTTGGACCTTTAATTGATGAGACAAATGTATTAGTCAATGAATTTGAGAGTGTAGAGGAAAATGACAAAGAACACAAAACCGAGTCTGAATCAGAAAATGATGAAGACTGAGTAAAATATGTTAATTTTCACAATTATTCACATTACATTTACCTATGTTTAATATTGCATTTATCCAAGTTATCCACTTTTAATGACAATAAGTGTGTAATCACACACAAAACACATACACAACATGACAAATGTGTAGCACGTATTACTTTTTTAACAGTTAATCATATCATAATTATTATGAATTGTATGTGTATCTATGTGGCATGTATATTATGTCTGGCTCTGGCTCACGACGACGTGACGGTGAGAGCAGTGGCACGCTACTAGCTCATCCAGTTGTGTACTTGCAGCCTAAGGTTGACCATACGTAAGTATCAATTAATTTAGCATACAATTTAATTATTTGTACATGATATATCTATAATTGTCTAAAGTTCTAATTTGTATTTAATGTAGAGCTTTTGAGTTGGAGTCATCTCATACGGTGCTGAATATTTCTAGGGATGCTTATATGGTTAGAATGAGCGATTTCTAGCCTAAGTGGAGCAGGATACCCGAGGATGTCAAAGAGACCATCTGGAAATTTTTTATGGTAAGTTTATACCGCTTTAAAAATTGATTAATACAAATAAATAATTAGTAATATTTTTTCTCTCATTGTACAAGGAGTAGTAGACATGAAGGACGCTGATCTCGAGTCGGTTAAGCGACACTGGAAATCAAAGGTTGCTAAGAATTACAGGAAAAAAAATGAATGAGATTAAATCAACGAGGAAGAAACCCAGATGGATGAGCAATGAAGTATTTAATAAGATGGTTGATTGGTGAGACACATATGAGTTCAAGGTAAATTTATTACGAATCTCATTTATTTTTTGTCGATTATTAAATAATTTGTCAATGTACATTTGTAGGTGGATTGTTGATACCGAAAATTGGTATAACAACCAAAGAGGTGTTTCTGAACACGTTACCTAATCAGAGGCGAGATGCTTAGAAGCACGTCACCTTTTCAGAGGCGGGGCGTTATAAAACCTTTAGAGTTATGTGAGGCCATATCTAACATTCAAAAGCATCAAAATACCAAAATAAAGAAAGAAGACAAGAATTTTATAGTGGTTCGACTCTAAATCAAGTCTACGTCCACTTTGAAGATTGGATTTTATTAATCACCAAAAGATTACAACATTTGCTTCATTGTACATTCATACAAGCTCCTTTGACATGCATTTGTCCTTACAACCGATTGAAAGAATGGATGAAAGCTCGAAGTATTTTATGCCAATCCCTCCATGGAAGCCATGGATGAAAGCTTCTTAGATCCTTGGGTGAATGATCAAGAAGAAATGAAGAAGTGCGTGAAATGCTTATGCTTGTTCCTCCATGAAAGCTATGCTCCACATGCTCCAATGCTCCATAGACTTATGATTGATGATAGAGAAGAGATGTAGGAATGCCTGGAGAAATCCCGAAAGCAATTAGGCAGCACCTCCTTGTAGTTTCCGCCAAAGTCCCCTCCAAATGGTGGAGGTAGGGTGCTATTTATAGATGATGGAGTGGCTGAAATCTTCAATTCAGGGTTCTGGTCGGTTTTTTAAGATATTTACGAGAATGCCACTGCCAGTTGTCGCCAGCTGTAAAGCCATTTAGGAGTTACGACCGTCCAGAGGTTTCTTATTGAAGGAAAAGACGACCAGGAGGTTAGCGAGCGACCATGAAGCTTGGAAGCAGAGCGGGCCGACCAGGAAGCTGAAGGAATAGGACGTTGCTGCCTTTTGAAAATGCGGACCGACCAGATGAGAAGAGAACGAGATGATGCTTTATTCGGGACAGGCGAGCTGACCAGGGAATTCTGCTGGAGAGCGGACCGACCAAAAGCTTTGAGGCTGGTTGGAGCGAACGAGAGGCTAGCGAGCGACCAGATGTTTCGTATATCTGGAGCGTTCAGCCTTTTTTGGCTTTTGGAGCGACCAGCTTCAGACCGACCAACTTCTTTTGGCTTTTTTGGAGCGACCAGCGGCTTTGAGCATTTGGAGCGACCAGCTAGTACAAAAAGAGAGCGACCAGTTCTCTTTGGTATTTGGGGTGATCAGGAATCATTGACCAGGAATTATTGGCCTTTGGAGTGACCAGGAGTTTCTCGTCTTTGGAACGACCAGTGGTTTTTGACATTTGAAGCGACCAGGAGCATTTGGCCTTCAGAGCGACCAGGGCCCTTGTACATTTGGAGCGGCCGGGCGCCTTCTGTATTTTTGTGCGACCAGAAACCTTGTGTTTAGAGGAAAACGACCAGACGTCCTCTATCTTTGGAGTAACCAGATGGCTTAGATTTAGGATGGAGCGATCAGAATCTCATGATTAGTGAACTCAATGAAAGTGATAAAAAGAACCGACCACTTTTTGAGATCTTCAGGACCGACCCATTCTCGAGGCATTGCAGAACCGATCGCTTTTTGAGGGTCACTGAACCGACCACTTCTTTATCATTGCAGAACCGACCACTTCTCATGTGCTACGAGACCGACCCGTATTAAACTGTCCATAATCCATTGATCGTTTTTAGTGGATAACAATTTTCCCCTCGGAGTTCCATAATTTTTGAGAAAAATATGGACTTCGAAATATTTGAGGATCGGTTTGATTAGACTAAGGGTCGGTCTTGGATGCGAGTCCCAGGGGTCGGTTTTGTTTTTTGCTTGAGGGGTCAGTTTTTGCGAAATGACTTGGTCGTCCTTTATATAACCCTTCGGACCCTTCGTGTTCCTTACTTTTTCTACTCCAGGAATTTTTTGCATTTCAATGGCGGCACACCTCTGAAGGAAATTCTTCACTCCCAGTCTCGCTCTGCCGATTCAATTCAGGAATTCAATTCAATCTCGACTACAATCGCTTGTCTCGATTCTCTACCACTTATTCGAAGTTTGATCGTTCAAAGTCTGGAAGTTCGATCCCAATTCCTTCAATTAATTGATCTAATTGCAGGTATATGTATTTATCTCGTTGTTAATTCGAGAATGATCGTCGTTGGTTTTTTGAATTCGACTGGAGTCTTCGGGTTTAGGATGTAACTGGATCGGGATTAGATGTACAATTGTAATTTGTAATAGAATCATTAAATTTGAATCTCTTTGTACATTGGGATGCTCGACAGTAATGTAGCATTCAATTTAGATTTGTGAATGGTGATTTTGAAACGGGAATCCTTGTAGTTTTTTCTTTGTTGCAATGACGATCACTATGTATTCGTGTAAATGCCTGAATGACAGATGCGTGTATGACTTTCTATTCAATCCGCCACTTCATGATGTTTTTGATTATGCATTTGTTTTAAACGTTCATGGTCTCTTCCTGTTGTGCGACTAGCTTGGTCGATTTTAGAGCAGTTGTGTGGCTGGTTTTGGATGGGCTGATCCCTTTTTGACCGACCAGAACAGGCTAGCTTTAGTTTTACCCGATATGAACGACCCAGGTGGACTTGAATCCCGACCGACCAGGGTATGATGGTTTTCAGACCAATCGTAGGGCGACCAGGCTTAGGATGTTTTTACTGATCTAATAGAAGCTAGTTTTAAGCGACCCGAACCTGATTTAATTTTGACCGATTTTTAAGCGTCCAGTATTTTCTGTGTTGAGAACGAGCAGGATTTGACATATTCAATGTGATCGAGTTTTCCTAGTTCAGAGCGATCAGAATTTTACCTTTTCTGGCACGATCGGGTCCTTACCATTTTAGAGCGACCAAGTGCTTTGTCAGTTTTGTGCGATCGGGGCTTGACTGGTTCAGAGCAACGAGGTGCTCTATCAGTCTCGAGCGACTGGGGCTTGAATGGCTTGGAGCGACCAGGTGCTCTATTAGCTTTGAGCGACCGGGCTTGACTGGCTTAGAGCGATCAGACGCTTTGCCAGTTTTGAGCGACCGGGGCTTGGCTGTTTTAGAGCGACCAGGTGCTTTTCCAGTTTTGAGCGACCGGGCCTTAGCTGGGTTAGAGCGACCAGGTCTTTTGCCTAATTTGGAACGACTGGATTTTCAACCATCCAGGACCGACCTAGTTTTTAGTTTTATGAATATTGTTGTAGTTTGTTTTTCCAACATACTTGTTTGTGTAGAAATGACGACCAGACGAAAATCTCGCCATTTTGTTGAGGGAACTTCTCCAACTAGAGAAGCTGGGACCTCTGATCAAAATATTGAAACTTCTTCCGCTGCTACCACTAAGATGAATGTTGATCAGAACTCCCCAATCATTCGATGTCTTTCTTACACACCTGCTGATAGTTGTGTGTCAAAACTTGACGTTGATGTATATCATAGAATATGCAAACAATTTAGCCTTTCCGAAGATGAAGTCAAATTCCCAGAAAGAGACGATTTATCTGATCGCCCCCCCCCCCCCCCCCGTTGGATACGTAACAGTTTGTAAGGGGATGTTACAGAGTGGAGCGATCCCTCCCTTCAATCCTTACTTAGAAATGATTCTGAAAAATTTGGCTATCGCTCCTTATCAACTGGCTCCCAATGGCTACTTTATTGTTACATGTTTATATGTGCTGTTTATGAGAGTTTTAAAGCGCGAGCCCACCTTCAAGGATATATGCTCGTTATACTCTTTTAAGAGATGAAAGAAGGAGCGTCCCTCCTTTATCTTCATGGAAAGCAGGAAATCCAGGGTTATAACCGGCTTATTTGAGAGTATCAAAGGATTTCCCGACCAATTTTTCTATGTGCGGTGTCCCGACAACTTTTTCGGTCGATGGGCCAAAGGAGGTAAATGTTCATAGGAATTCTATTTTACCTCCGATGATCATGTATTGATTTTACTTTTTCTCACAGAGACTCCTTCTGATCAAGACACAGACATTAATGAACCTCTGCTGGAATCATTGTTATCCGTGAGCGAAACTGAAAGAAGTAGACAGTTTTTAATTTGCGAAGAGTTCCTTCGACAATACAAGCTGCTTCCCCCATCCCGTACTCTGACGGCGAAAAGAACGGCTAAGAAATACTTGACGAAATGTGCACAAGCCGGCAGTGGTAGTGGTAGTAAAAAGCCTTCGAGTGCCCTCAAGGAACATAAAGATTCTTCTAAAAAACAGACCGATGTCTTGACGATTCCGGAGAGAGCCACAGAGGCCGTTTCTGAAAAACAAGCTGTCATCCCAGAAATCCCGGAGAAAACTACGGGGGATCAGCCTCCCTCAAACACTGAAGAAGAACTTGTTCAACGTGAGGGTAAGCAACTCGCGGTAGGAGAAACTACCTTAAATGTTGAACAGAACATTGGAGATGTTCTTGAGGATCCGACTATGGCAAGTACTCAAGATAGAGACTCCGTGGGTACTTTTGGCGAACTTCCTGATCTAGAGTCTGCGCGATACCTTAGCAAAGATGATACCCCTGTTTCAGGTTTCACAGTTCCTAATGTTCAATCTGATCCCAACATTCCGGAGATTCCTGGACCAGTTCCAGATACGAGAATAAACTTAGGATCGGAGTCTAACACAGGCTTATTAGGCATGTTTTTGTTTTTGCTTTTAGGACTTAGCTTGCTTTCAGAATTGCACTTTTAACTTCTTACTCTATATCTTGCTTTACTTCCATGTTCTCAAGTGCTAAATGAATTCATTATTATTTTTCTTTTTAGGAATGAAGTCATCATTCATTGACGATTTCCGGAAAAGGAGGCAAAGTTCTGATACACTTGCTCGGCCAAAGAAAAAGATTAAGCAAGCTCCCCCTCAACCCCAAAAATCACACGGCCAACATACCAATTCTTCTCATCCTTCTTATGAACAGCTTCCAGAGCAAAGAGCCTGGCTTGATGATTATGAACAATTGGCGGAGGAGGAGGCAAGGCAGAAAAGGGAGGAGCCTTAAAGGAGAAGATGAAGAAGTGGAGATGACCCTCTTACGGAGATCCCCCAGAAGCGTGCCCCAGGATACGTTCCTCCTTATCCAACCCAGACCGAGCTTCAAGCTATCATGTCGAGGCCGCGTGAAATACTTGATGTGGAAAGAGAACTTGGATGCCCCAACCCCCCTCTTAGTCATAGATTTGGAGATTGGGATTTGAGGGGTTTGAACTTTGATGTGGATGTCCATCCCACAGATAGACGGGACATGACAGAGATGGTGGCGAAAGCTCGGGGAATCCTAGATGATATTGGCAAAACCGTTGATCAGCGCCTCAAAGCATGGGAACAATTTTGTTATGATTTTCAGAATCTTAACACCAAACGGATTGAAAGCATTAAAACCCTGGAGGACGAAAAGGCTCAACTTATCCAAGTTATGAAAGCTCAGGATACGAAGATTTCTGTTTTAAAACGGGGTTCCAGGGTTAACGAGCTAGAATCCGAGATTGAAAGGCTTCGCAAGGAGCTCGAAGCTGCCAAGAATACAGAGGTCGAGCTTAATAAGCGGGCTGACGATGCTATAAAAGCACTAGAAGAAGCTGAAGATCAGCTGGCGTTGAGCAGAAGGACTGTGTCTGTTCGTGAATCTGAAATCGCCTCTCTTCGCAATAAGCTTGAAGTCGAAACCGCCAAGTCCTCCTCCTTAGAAAAAGAGAAGCAAGAAGCTCTGAACCAAGCCCGCAAAATTAAGGAAGAAGACGAAGCAACCTTCCTAGAATTCTATGTCTGCAGTGTTATGTATGGGGGAAGCCTCCGCTTCCTAGGAGAAGTCTATGGAGATACGCTTGCTCGTGTTTGGGAGGAGGTTTTGAAGCGTTACAAAGATCCTGATGACTACCAGCTCCAACTTGAGTTGCTGGATGAAGATGATCGAGAGGCCTTAGCTGAAGGCAGAAATTCTCTTGGGATCCATCGGGGGGAATCATTCGGGGTTAAGTCTTCAGGTATATTTATTGAGGATACTTTCACCAAATTAACTGATGGTGCCATAATCTCAAGCCCTGTATTCCATGCAGATGTTGCAATTCCTCCCTCTGCAGCTGGAGGAGACAGTGATTTGGAGGAAACAATAAACCTCGATGATTATGAAATCAGCACACATCCTTCTGCTCCAGGTAGAGATGATATGGATGAAGTGATACTAGATTTAGATTACTTTTTTGCTTCTTTGGAGTATTCTAAGCTCATGAGTTGCTATAGTTATGCAACGAATTCGCTTTCACCATCACCTCCTGTTGGTGGGTATACTGCTATGGTGATGGATGCCATTGAAACTGACTTGCCTTTATTCAATACAGGCTTACTTGCTGGTGTTTCCAAAGGACTAACATTCTCCCAACCAGGTTCGCAGGAGGAGAGAATTGATGCTATCGAAACCCTTGACCGAGATATTAGTAAGCTCCGTGAGGAAGAAGAGCATGATTCTGAGGCAACTATCGACGACATCATTGTTGATTCAGGTAAAGAGGATGCTTCTCCTTCTAAGCGGGAACATCATAAGCGTGCTGTCAAGAAGAAGAAGACCGTCGATTCGCCAACTCTTAAGGGTCCTTCATTGAGATCTGGAGACCCAAAGGAATAGTGGCTTGGATTCTTGCTTTACATTTATCAATCTTTCATTCAGACCGGATGTATATGCGGGTGCCGGCCCTCGCTTATGACTTGAATAATTTGCACTTAATAATGTTGTGACTTGATTCTGTGTTTGAATGTGGTGTGGTAATGCTTTGTGTTTCTGCATTCTAAACCTTATCCTTACTTTCTTTTGCATATTCTGGGTTATACATCATGCTCACACACCACACTTTGCACATTTTGCTCATTTATGAATTTCCCACTTATAAACGGTTGAGATGATCCTTTGGTATGTGAGAAATCAAGGAGCTGCTTTTTGTTTTGTGTCGTGATATGTGATATGCCCTCGTACCAATGGATTGTTTCAACCTTTATATATCGAAGGTAGATATTTGGATGTTTTTAATTCTTTATACGAACTTTGCATGCTTTGTTTGGAATTCTCCATCCTTTGCGTCCTAATGCGTTAGATATTCGAGAAATGTTTGAATGCCTTTTGAAGGTTTTCCTTGTCAAAGACTCAGTAATATCGTAGTCAAGTTTTATCTGACTTTGATTTATTGACTGAGCACCCCTGGAGAAGACTCAGTTTATTATTCGACTGAGAATCCTCGGAGAGGGTTTGGGTTAAGAGACTCGGTTATAACGCAATCAGATTTTGTCTGACTTTGGGTTATTTGGCCGAGTACCCCTGGAGAAGACTCAGTTTATTATTCGACTGAGAATCCTCGGAGAGGGTTTGGGTTAAGAGACTCGGTTATAACGCAATCAGATTTTGTCTGACTTTGGGTTATTTGGCCGAGCACCCCTGGAGAAGACTCAGTTTATTATTCGACTGAGAATCCTCGGAGAGGGATTGGGTTAAGAGACTCAGTTATAACGCAATCAGATTTTGTCTGACTTTGGGTTATTTGGCCGAGCACCCCTGGAGAAGACTCAGTTTATTATTCGATTGAGAATCCTCGGAGAGGGTTTGGGTTAAGAAACTCGGTTATAACGCGATCAGATTTTGTCTGACTTTGGGTTATTTGACCGAGCACCCCAGGAGAAGACTCAGTTTATTATTCGACTGAGAATCCTCGGAGAGGGTTTGGGTTAAGAAACTCGGTTATAACGCGATCTGATTTTGTCCGACTTTGGGTTATTTGACCGAGCACCCCTGGAGAAGACTCAGTTTATTATTCGACTGAGAATCCTCGGAGAGGGTTTGGGTTAAGAGACTCGGTTATAACGCAATCAGATTTTGTCTGACTTTGGGTTATTTGACCGAGCACCCCTGGAGAAGACTCAGTTTATTATTCGACTGAGAATCCTCAGAGAGGGTTTGGGTTAAGAAACTTGGTTATAACGCGATCAGATTTTGTATGACTTTGGGTTATTTGACCGAGCACCCATGGAGAAGACTCAGTTTATTATTCGACTGAGAATCCTCGGAGAGGGTTTGGGTTAAGAGACTCGGTTATAACGCAATCAGATTTTGTCTGACTTTGGGTTATTTGACCGAGCACCCCTGGAGAAGACTCAGTTTATTATTCGACTGAGAATCCTCGGAGAGGGTTTGGGTTAAATTTGCGCCTGCTTTTGGACCATATTTCTTCAGTAAAGCTATGGCGAGTTTTATGTCGGAAAACAGGATGACGGAGGTATCGTGTCCTGTAACCATAGTTGTGCATCTTTTGGATATATGATCAAAGACATGCGAATATAAATCTTAGACAGAATCAGAAGTGCTGCTGGATTTATACTCGTGTAATTTCATACAAAGTATTTACTATATTCATAGAAAAATACAAAAGAATAAAAGTTAGAAAATCATTTGAAATAACGACGAAGGTGATCACTGTTCCAGGCCCTTGGGAGTTCTACTCCATCTGTAGATTTGAGTTTAAAGGTACCGTCAAGAAGCTTTTGATTGACAATAAACGGCCCTTCCCAATTGGGGCCAAAGACTCCTGTTGCGGTCATGATCTTTTTTAACACTAAGTCTCCTTCTTCGAATGTTCTATGCCTGACCTTCTGGTTGAAGTGTCGGGCTATTCTTCTTTGATGGGAGACCATTCTAAGCTCTGCTTCGGTTCTTCTTTCCTCAAGTAGATCGAGAGCTTCAAGTTGCAACTTTTCATTCTCTTCTTGGCTAAAGTGTATTCTGCGGTGAGTAGGAACTTCCAATTCCACATGTATCATTGCTTCCGAGCCATATGCCAAAGAGAATGGAGTATGCCCTGTTGCAGTTTTATGGGTTGTACGATAAGCCCATAGTGCCAGTGGCAATTCTTCAATCCAGTTGCCCTTAGCTTTCTCGAGACGCTTTTTAATGGTGGACTTCAGGATTTTGTTGATTGCCTCAACTTGCGCGTTGGCCTGCGGGTGGGCAACTGCTGCAAAGCTTTTCTGAATATGATATTTGTTGCAGAAATCCTTGAATTCATCACTTTCAAATTGCGTGCCATTATCGGTAATAATTTTCTGTGGAACCCCAAACCTGCAAATGATATTTTTCAACACAAAGTTGATTACCTTCTTCGATGTGATAGTTGCCAATGGTTCAGCTTCAACCCATTTGGTAAAGTAATCCACGGCCACTATAGCATATTTGAAGCTCGATTTTGCGGTAGGTAGTGCTCCAATCAAGTCTATGCCCCAAACAGCGAATGGCCAAGGACTCAACATCTGTGTCAACTCAGTTGACGGAGCTCTTGGAATTTTTGCAAATTTCTGGCACCGGTCGCATTTCTTAGTGAATGTCATTGAGTCGAAGTTCACATCGGGCCAAAAATAACCATATCGAGGGACCATTTTGGCAAGAGTCTGTCCACCAACATGACCTCCACAATCTCCTTCATGTAGCTCCGCCAAAATCACTTTAGATTCCTCCTTTGTTACACACCGTAGTAATGGCGTTGAATATCCTCTCCTGTATAAATGACCATCTTGGACGAGATATAGGCGAGACTTTCGGAGCAGTTTTCTGCGATCCTTTGGTTTCTCAGGAAGTGTTCCGTGAAGTATATAGTTTTTTATAGGGGTCATCCACGAGTCGGGCTCGTTGGTTGCTTCCATAACCCAGTCTATATCGGATTCCTCAATGCTGGAACTAGATAATACTTCCACAGGAACTAGATCGAAGATTTGAGGATCTCCGGTGCTAGCTAGCTTTGATAAGGAATCTGCCTTCCAATTTTCTCTGCGAGGAATATGAGAGATAGAATAATATTCCAAGTTGTCGAGAAGTTCTTTGGCTTTAAGCAGATATGTCGGAAGCCTTCCCATCTTAGTCTGGAATTCACCTTTGATTTGAGAAACCATTAACTGTGAATCGCTGAATATTAGTAGACTTTTCAAGCTTAATTCTTTTGCAACCCGCAATCCTCCAAGTAACGCTTCATATTCGGCCTCGTTGTTGGTGATGGGGAATTCGAATCGCAGAGCACAGCATACATGTCGTCCTTCTGGGGTTTCGAATACTATCCCTGCCCCAGCACAATATTCATTCTTAGCGCTATCAACAAAAAGTTTCCACCTAACGGCCAATTCGTTAGTTTCCTCCATTTCCTCTCCCCTGTCAGTGAATTCAGCGATAAAGTCGGCCAAAGCTTGCCCATTTATTGCTTTTCTGGGGTAGTAAGTGATATCATATTGGCTGAGTTCAATATTCCATTTCAGGAGTCTCCCCGAAGTCTCTGGACGGAACAATACCTGTTTCAAAGGTTGGTCGGTAAGGACTTTAATAGAGTGGGATTGGAAATAGGGTCTGAGCTTTTGTGATGCGATGAGCAAGGCATATGCAAGCTTTTCTATCCTTGGATAATTCATCTCTGCCCCGGTAAACCTTTTGCTAATGTAGTATACTGGCCACTGGACTTTGTCTTCCTCCCTAACGAGTGTTGCGCTCAACGCATGGGATGACACTGCAAGGTATAAGAGCAAGCTTTCTCTATCCCTAGGCTTCGATAGCATCGGAGGGGATTCCATGTGCTTGATGAGATCTTCAAATGCTTGCTGGCATTCGGGAGTCTACTGGAAGCTTTTCTTTTCCTTTTTTAATGCATCAAATAGGGGAATGCACCTGTCCGTTGCCCTTGAAATGAAGCGGCTTAATGCTGCTACCTTGCCATTTAAGCATTGGAGTTCTTTCTTAGTCCGTGGAGCTCGCATTTCTCGTAAAGCAATCACTTGTGTTGGGTTTGCTTCAATGCCCCGAGCATTTACCATGAAACCAAGAAATTTTCCTGATGCTACGCCGAACGAGCACTTAAGTGGATTGAGCTTCATGCCGTATCTCCTCAGGATTTGGAACATTTCATCAAGATCCTCTATATGATTCTTTGCCTCTTTGGATTTTACCAGCATGTCGTCAACATAAACCTCCATAGTCTTTCCAATTTGAGTTTTGAACATCGCGTTCACCAAGCGTTGGTAGGTGGCACCTGCATTTTTCAAACCAAACGGCATTACCTTATAACAATATAAACCACGATCAGTTATGAAACTGGTGCTATCCTGGTCTGGCTCGTGCATCATAATCTGATTGTATCCAGAATATGCATCCATGAAAGACAATAGTTCATGCCCCGCTGTTGCATCAACAAGTTGATCAATTCGAGGTAGGGGGAAACTATCTTTTGGGCAAGCCTTATTCAAGTCAGAATAATCAACACACACTCGCCATTTGCCGTTTGATTTTTTCACGAGGACCGGATTGGATACCCAATTAGGATAGGTGGATTCTCGAATGAAATTATTCTTCAATAGCCTATCCACTTCATCTTTCAAAGCTTCAGACCTTTCTGGGCCCTGCATCCGTCTTTTCTGCTTCACCGGGCGCACGTTGGGGTCAATATTCAGCTTATGCACTATTACGTCTGGAGGTATCCCGCACATATCTGAGTGACCCCAAGCGAAGACATCCAAATTTGCTTTCAAAAAACTAATCAATTCCTTTTGCAGCATAGGGTCCAATTGGGAGCCTATCTTTATTACCTTATCTGTATCACTATCATGGATTTCTATGGAAATGGTAGCTTCAGCTGGTGCTACCTTTTCATCCCCTGCACTGATTTTTCGTGGGTCCATATCTTCCTGCATGTCGTTATATGCTCCAGCGCAGGGGGAGGTCATTAATTGCTATAAAGGAGCTTCATGGATGCAGAGAGGAGTCTCCGCATCCTTTTGAATTTCGTGTTTCCGAGCTTCAATCAGTTCTGCCATATAGCATTCTCTCGATTCCTGAGGATCCCCTTTGATAACTCCCACCCCATTTGCGGTCGGGAACTTCATCATCAAGCACCAAGGAGCAAGAGCTATCCTGAAGTCGGCAAGTGTTGGCCTTCCCAAGAATGCATTATACCCTGAAGGTGAGTCAATTATAACGAAAGATTGTGTCATGGAGACTTGCCTCTCTCCCTCTCCTAGCTCTACAAGGAGATCAATCACACCTATTGGCTGAGTTGGTACGCCAGTGAACCCGTGTATTTTGTCTTTGCTAGCTCGCACATTATCCATGGATAGACCCATTTTAGAGAAAGTACTGTAAAACAAAATGTTCACGGATGCTCCGTTATCAATCAACACCTTCTTTACTATTGTTGGACCCAAGCCAATAGTGATCACCATTAGGTCAACAGTTGGAACCAACATTCCGTCGGAATCCCGATCCCGGAAGATAACATCTTCGCAGGATGTTTTAGGCATTTTTCGACGAAGAGAATTATTGCAAACCTCAAAACCGTCTCCTTTTAGAATGCTTCTTGGTTCATTAGTATACCTGATCATATCCTCCCAAGTATCCCCTGCAGGATGAGGACCACCACTAATCGTATTGATTATTGGTCGGGAGTCACTTGCAGGTGTTCTTCCATCTTGAGTCGGACGAGTTTGCTGTCCCTGAGTAGGCTCGGCATCTGTTGACCGCTTTACGTACTCTTGGAGGAGATTCTTCCTTATTAATTCTTCAACCAGATTCCTCAAGTGTCGACACTCATTCGTGTCATGGCCTGGTCGATTATGGAATCGACAAAACCTTCCAGAGTTCGCAGCTTCTTCGGACACCTTTACTGGCTTTGGGCTCGGATAGCCCTCTGGATCCTTCGTTGCCATATATATGTGCTCGATTGTATCATTCAACGGAGTAAAATCCGTTGGCTTGAAGAAACGCTGTTTCTTGGAATCCTTATCATTTCTAGCATCATTACTGCTTCCTCTCTTTTGTCCTTCCCCAAAATTTTCTTGACTATTCTTTTTGGGAGCTTCCTTCCTTTCCGGGACCATCTTAGCTTTGACATTGCCAACGGAATAGATAGGATCATCTTCAAGACACATGTATTCCTCGGCTTTGTCATAAAATTTCTCTAGCGTCTCAGGTTTCTTTCTTTTTAGCCACCTTCCGAACTCAGACAGCTTATCAATGCCCCCCTTTAAGGCCATTAGAATTAGCCTTGGCTCGTGGGTCCCTACTTCTGCAGCAGCCGCATTAAAACGATTCAAGAAAGAACTTATCGTTTCGCCAGGAGCTTGTTCTAGTTCATTGAGGGACATGATATCTCTGACCTTTGTTGTTTGGAGGCGGAACTGGTCTCGGAAGCATCTTGCCAATGTGGCAAAGTTATCAATAGATCTGGGAGGCAACTTTGTGAACCATAATGACGCAACCCCCTCCAAATACACCGGGAAGTACAAGCACTTAAGCTCGTCAGTTGCTTGTGCCCCATCCATGTGTTGATCGTATCGGAACAAGAACACATTAGGGTCACCTGTCCCATTATAAGCTTGGATGGTGGGCGGTTTGAACTTTCGCGGGAAGGTCGTTTTCTTGATTCTTTCGGTAAGGGGGTTTTAGATGGCGCGAATTCCCATTCTGCTTCATTGTCGTTTCGGTGCTTGTCCTCCTTCATGATCTGTCAGACCATCTTCAGAAGGCGATCCTTCTCGTCGAGGCTTTCTGCGGGGCGGACGCCTATGTCTTGGCCGGAGGCTTGCCTTTGCAAACCTTCACGGTTGCAACTTAGGGGCCTTGGCCTTTCTCGATTGGAAAGTGCCCCTTTGGCAGCATCGGCAACTCGACAAGAAGTAGCTTCTCCATTATGGTTCCGAGCGGCTTGCTTTGGATTATCGGGCTTTCCTTTACCAGGATTAGAGATTTCTTGAAAAGATTTTTCTCGATTTGGACTAGAAGAAGAAGAACCAGCATCCTCTGCACAAATGGGCTTAGAGGCCACCTTTGTCGTAGCGGCCTGAAGAGCAAAGAGCGAATCAAGTTTTGTCAACATGGCTTTGTTAGCTATCTCTAGCTGTTGCGTCAATCCAGCGACAGCTTGATCAAGCTCGCCCCTTGTAACATTCATGCCTCCATTTGATGTTTCGCCTAATTCAAATTGGTTGATCATGGGGGTTCCTCCCGATTTCTTTCATTAGATGTCCTAGTTCTCGCTTTCTTGCTCACTTTTGGCGGCATTATTTCAGAAAGCAACTTGAACTTTGAGGAGAGTTCGTCGGAAGGTCCAAATCGCTAGCTGGAGCGAGCTATTTTAAGGCTTAGCTTCAAGATCTCAAGATCTTCGTAGTATATTTGATGCCAGAAAGTAGATCTGGCCCCACGGTGGGCGCCTAATTGTTGATACCGAAAATTGGTATAACAACCAAAGAGGTGTTTCTGAACACGTTACTTAATCAGAGGCGAGATGCTTAGAAAGCACGTCACCTTTTCAGAGGCGGGGCGTTAGAAAACCTTTAGAGTTATGTGAGGCCATATCTAACATTCAAAAGCATCAAAATACCAAAATAAGGAAAGAAGACAAGAATTTTATAGTGGTTCGACTCTTAATCAAGTCTACGTCCACTTTGAAGATTGGATTTTATTAATCACCAAAAGATTACAACATCTGCTTCATTGTACATTCATACAAGCTCCTTTGACATGCATTTGTCCTTACAACCGATTGAAAGAATGGATGAAAGCTCGAAGTATTTTATGCCAATCCCTCCATGGAAGCCATGGATGAAAGCTCCTTAGATCCTTGGGTGAATGATCAAGAAGAAATGAAGAAGTGCGTGAAATGCTTATGCTTGTTCCTCCATGAAAGCTATGCTCCACATGCTCCAATGCTCCATAGACTTATGATTGATGATAGAGAAGAGATGTAGGAATGCTTGGAGAAATCCCGAAAGCAATTAGGCAGCACCTCCTTGTAGTTTCCGCCAAAGTCCCCTCCAAATGGTGGAGGTAGGGTGCTATTTATAGATGATGGAGTGGCTGAAATCTTCAATTCAGGGTTCTGGTCGGTTTTTTCAGATATTTACGAGAATGCCACTGCCAGTTGTCGCCAGCTGTAAAGCCATTTAGGAGTTACGACCGTCCAGAGGTTTCTTATTGAAGGAAAAGACGACCAGGAGGTTAGCGAGCGACCATGAAGCTTGGAAGCAGAGCGGGCCGACCAGGAAGCTGAAGGAATAGGACGTTGCTGCCTTTTGAAAATGCGGACCGACCAGATGAGAAGAGAACGAGATGATGCTTTATTCGGGACAGGCGGGCTGACCAGGGAATTCTGCTGGAGAGCGGACCGACCAAAAGCTTTGAGGCTGGTTGGAGCGAACGAGAGGCTAGCGAGCGACCAGATGTTTCGTATATCTGGAGCGATCAGCCTTCTTTGGCTTTTGGAGCGACCAGCTTCGGACCGACCAACTTCTTTTGGCTTTTTTGGAGCGACCAGCGGCTTTGAGCATTTGGAGCGACCAGCTAGTACAAAAAGAGAGCGACCAGTTCTCTTTGGTATTTGGGACGATCAGGAATCATTGACCAGGAATTATTGGCCTTTGGAGTGACCAGGAGTTTCTCGTCTTTGGAACGACCAGTGGTTTTTGACATTTGAAGCGACCAGGAGCCTTTGGCCTTCAGAGCGACCAGGGCCCTTGTACATTTGGAGCGGCCGGGCGCCTTCTGTATTTTTGTGCGACCAGAAACCTTGTGTTTAGAGGAAAACGACCAGACGTCCTCTATCTTTGGAGTAACCAGATGGCTTAGATTTAGGATGGAGCGATCAGAATCTCATGATTAGTGAACTCAATGAAGGTGATAAAAAGAACCGACCACTTTTTGAGATCTTCAGGACCGACCCATTCTCGAGGCATTGCAGAACCGATCGCTTTTTGAGGGTCACTGAACCGACCACTTCTTTATCATTGCAGAACCGACCACTTCTCATGTGCTACGAGACCGACCCGTATTAAACTGTCCATAATCCATTGATCGTTTTTAGTGGATAACACGGATCCAGCAAGGAACTCTGCAAACAGGAACAGAAATCCAGTAACTCATCGTGGAGAATCCAAGTCTTTCCAACGTCACCGCGGGGACTTCATAAATTTATCAATTATTTTTGTATGTTGATCAGTTTAGTAATTAACTATGTGGAATTGAATTATCCAAATTATCAATTGCAGGGATGTGCCCGTGGATATCCCCTGTCCTATGTGGACGTATTTACTCACACCCATGCAACCAGGCATGTAGACGAGGCTGGCAACGTCACATATCAGCGTGGTGATCAGGATAGGGAGACAACCGCATATGTATGTGTATTTTAAATTCTATTACTCACGTCGAAAAGTTTATTAATTACTAGCTAATGTAAAATATAAACAACACTCTATTATTTTTCAACTGAAATTGTTTTTTGCATCCTATGCAAGGTTTCATGAGGCACGGGCTCATTTGCTTGAGGAGTCTGATCGTGGTGAGTTGATACCGAAGGAGGAAAACAACATATTTGACGCTGTTATGGATCTATCACAGCGGAGCAGACGTTATGGCTTCGGTAACCTAATGGTAATGAATCCTTTTGCATACATGCAGTAAATTAACGTTTAAATATATAGTGTTATAATAATTTATATGCTGATATAACGTTTTTGTTATTCATTCTATTTGCAGACTCGACAAGCTAAGAAGGAACAAGACAAAGAAGAAATTAAAAAGCTTAGAACCATGACTGAGCAGTTATAGGAGGAGAATCATCTTCAGGCTATACAGATGGAGCAGCCAAATGAGAAGCTTGTGAAGTATATGCACAATCATGATACCTTTTCTTCGTCGTCTGATGGTTCCGGAGGCGATGCTTGAGGTATGTGTTTTCTATGACTTGAAGATGGTGAGATTTTGTTTGAATATTGTATGTATTGGCACGGAGTGAGTGAGGATGATACTTTTGATATGTTTTGATGGTTTGTGGACATGTAACTTTGATGTATTTGATTTATGGACATGTATGTGTTGGTTTTCTGGATGTTTGGATAGTTTGTTTTGTATATATTGATGTTTCTTTGATTTATTTTGATTGTTTATATTGTTATTGTTGACGGAAAAAATTGTCGCATGCCATCACCCAATGTGTGTGTGAACAATTATCCAAATAAGCAGTAAAGTAAATGCGGGGAGACACAACTTTTATAGTGGTTCAGCACTAACGCCTACATCCATTTTATAATCCTTATTCATAGTATCTTTGTTTGATTACAAGGTTGTACAAGTTCAGACAATAGCTAAGTTCGAAGCGTTATAATGGAATAGCGAAATTTATGCTTGTTCTACACTTTGACTAAATTGCTCTTCTTCTTCGTTGGAAAGCGTTGACTAGGTCAACAATATCCGAGTTCGGTGTTCATGTCCGTGAAGTTCAAAAGTAGCATAACAATCCTTGTTAATGTTCAAGTGCTGAAGAAAAACATGCATGCCATGTTTTATCTCCCATGGCCATGATGGAGGTGTTGCAAGTCATTAATAAGTGTTTGGAGCTCTCAAGGTCCAAAAATTACAAGGGAGAATGATCCCTTTAAAGGCCAAGGCTTGGGGTATTTACAGAAGAAGGTTAGGCGGGAGTTGGTGAGCAGCGGGACCCACCAAAGCCAATTTCGCACCCAAAACAAGGCCATATATAGAAAATTCGCGCCCTCCCGGTGCAGGATTCGAAATTTCGCACCCCTCCTTAGGGGGGTTCGAAATTTCGAACCCACTGGTGGAGTTCGAATTTTCAACCCCACCTGGGGATTCGAAATTTCGACCCCACCAGGGGGGCTCGAAATTTCGACCCCACCAGGGGGGCTCGAAATTTCGAACACCCTGGTGGGGTGTGAAATTTTGAACACCCTGGAGAGGTTTGAAATTGATAGAGAATGATGTTGGGATCATACTGTCGAGGAAGTTGAAATTCCAGAATGCGAAGTGAAGGAATCTGAGTTTTCATTAGTCTGAACTAAAGGGATCTGAGCTTCCGACATGGAGAAAATCGGATGAACTGGGCGGTGCCCACAGTTTCGACCTAACCGGTTAGGTCGATCGCCGCCGAGGATGTGGGGTCCGAACTCCATCGCCACTGCGCCCGGACCCGCTTAATGGCTCGCCTTCGGCTCGGATCACGGCTCGCCTTCGGCTCGGAGCTCGGCTCGACTAAGAGTTCATTGGGCCCGATAGAGGCCACCTGATGGAGGCTTCGGGCTCTTTGTGTTTGCGACGCGACTTCGAACCAACTGCTTTGTATTTTTTGACGCTTGAGCGTCTCGCTCACCAAATATTTGACGTGTGACATCTTCGACCAAAAAGCATGTCAACAGTTATTAGTATATATGTGTTGTATAGATATATGTAGAATTTATTGGAATTAGATTGAAAATGAATTGAAAATAGAATGAATTGAAAATGAGGTGGCTGAATGGTTATTTGCTTGTTGGTATAAAAAAAAAAACTTAGTTTTTGCCAACGGCGACTAACAGCTTCCAACGGCATATTGGTCCTCGTTTTTAATCGGTTCTCAACGACATACAACCATTTGAAGTCGTTGAAAAATGTTTGTTGACTCCGTTGGAAGCCGTTGAATGACGTTAACTCTATTTCAACAGCTTCAGACGGCGGCCAACGGATTTGAGTCGTTGGAATAACCGTGTATTTTTGTAGTGACAAAACACCAGAAGTCTACGGAAGGTCTAAATATCAGAATAAGTCAATAGTATCTACTGCAAGATTGGATCATCTGAATCCTCTCAATTCATAACCTACTGCTAGCCTTGTTATTATTTTATCCCGTAGATATAAGTAACTGTAAGGCAATAGTTGTCCTCTAAAAATCAAAAAGTACTATGGGGTCACGATTGTGATGGAATTGGTGATCCAAGAAGTCAATATAACTTTAGTTGTGATACAGTTAGGAGTGAAACGACAGGTGGGAATTATTGCAGCAAAGACTACACAATTGAATCATGTGGAAGAGACAAATATCTCACTGTATTTACATTCAAGTTGAAAGATTTATGTAGGGCACGTCTTTTTGTATTCTTTTGCCAAATTCTTTGTCCGGATTTGCATATACCTGCTTTCGATCGATAAACTAAAATGTCTAGAATATGAGCACAAGAAATAGATGGTAGGATAAGGCAAGTATTAATTTGATTTGAATCTTGCATGTGAATGCGTAAATGAAGCAGAATTGCGTCATAACCGCAACATATTGGTTTTGTGTCCTGTTCAATTGTTTCTGAACACGTGATGTGTTATTCCTAGTTGAACTTGAAAAGGACGTAAAACTGTAAGTGAATACACCAACTACTAGGAATGCCCTAAAAAATTGAATAGTATGTATTGTTATTGAGATATCTCAAACCATCATCCAAGCCATGATGATAAAAGAATATGGTTTGTTGTAGTCGGTATTCCATCACATTCTTTCTAACATGATTAAGTACATTGATTAGCAAAAATCGACATTTAGCATATAAAAACTAGAATAGACATAAGTTTCTATTCGTACACATGTATATGACATGCTAACCAGCTTAGTTTATTAAGCAGGATGTGATTGATGCTGTGTGCAATCCATAAAAATACACATAATAGGATAAATAAACTATAGATAACTTGCTCATCATTGGCCTGCAACAGTTGGAATCGCATATACAGCATGTAGCATATGTGTTTGCATGCACCTTCATCCAACCCTTGGATCGACGAGGTTGGTATAAACCTTCAAAGCTTTGCTCAGCAATGGTCTTGACCAATCAACCAAGCTATAATATTAGGAAAAATATTTCAAAACTGATTTTGGAATGCAGCTTCAGGCGATCTCAGAATTAAATCATGCAACTCCTTGAAATATTTGATATGGTTAAGCTATAAAACAATATGTAAACAATACCTCAAACAAATATCCTAATTAGACGCCAAAATGCTTTAAAATCCAATTAGATGTAATAGAAATCATATGAAACTAAAATCCAGATAACAAAACAAAATTTAACAAACCAGCATCAATTCGAATAGATGATTTAATTCAGCATAAATCCAAAGGATAATATCCATTAGTTCGAACATCCAAATCAAAGGCGGCTACAGAACAGAAAATAATAAACTAAAATAAATACAGAACTTTCTCATTGCGTACTGCCTGCAAATAAGATGACTAAAACTCATAAACTGCATTAATTTAGTAGAAAATATATGTCAAAGAAAGCACTTCCAAACACTGAATGTCCACGTACAAAGTGGGAAAGAAACAACTGTCACCTAACATCAAAATGTAGAGTTTTGAAACAACATGGCACAAACACAAAAAAGAAAAAGAAAAAAAAAAAAAAAGGGGCCAACGGAATCGACCACACAAAGCAATAAGAAGCAGGCTGATTTAAGTGCTTGGACTTCAACAGGAACAGCAGAATAAACTTCCATCAATAGTGCTAAATAATAAGACAACGGCTGACATAAATGCACCTATTTCAGATAATGGCAATTAAAGGAAAAGAACAAGGACAAGCTTGACACTGAAGCACAAAAAGAATGAAGAGAAATTGTGTTGCCATTAACAAGTATATTCATGGAAAACAAGTACTTATCTGGTGTTTGGTTTACAATGTGTTTTGCATTTTGAGTTTTTAAAATTAACTTCAAAAATTAAGAGGAAGAGATGAATAACGGTGGAATGGAAGAACGACAGAGGGAGCGATAGAGGGGATGGAGGAACAACGAACGGGTGAGTTGTCTTTCGTTTCCCCGTTACCCTCCAAAACATTCAAAATAAATAAAAATCGTTTTCTATTTTATGTGTTAACTTCAATTTCGAAAACGGATGTTTTTAAAATATACATGCGTTGTTCGCATTTTTACGTGGACGAAAACTAAAAACATTAAACAAAATGCTTCCTTCTATTTCTACCCGTATTGGGTATTACTGTTGTTAGTGGGCTTGACCCTTTCTAGGCTTAGCCCGTTTGCTTTTTTGTTGGCTATAAAAACATAAGCCAACGTTACAATTCAGTATTCAATCAATAATACAATATTCCAGTTTACAATCAATGTTAATATCTTTTTGATCCGATCGTTTACAATTCTTTACGAATCCCCGCATGGTATCGAAGCTTTCAATGCTTCACAACAATTAGGTTCCGTATTAGTGAAGATCAACAACTTCCTCTGATTGCTTCAGATCTTCATCTCCACAGATTTCAGTTAGCATATCATCAATACTCTTAAAGAAACACGATGTGACTATCAAAGATTCTCCCATCAGATTCAAATTCATCATTTGGGAGTTGTATAATAGTTTACACATTGAAATTGAGTATCGTGCCAAGAATCTCAATCAATTTTTGGCTGCATCATCAATTTGAAAAGATATACTGCTTTGGAAATTAATAAATCCAGCTCAAATATCATATTCTTTCTTCAAAGAAATCGGTTTTTCATTAGAAGTCGTCCTAACCTTGCTGAAGATATTCTTCATCAAAGTGGTTTCTTCCAATTCAGTTTTTACATCATATTTCTTGAAGAAAGAGGTAAATACCTGAAGGATCAGTCAACCTCCTGGTTTCTTTAGTTTCTTGATCAGAAATTTGATCATCATACCGAGAGACACTCAATTAGAAATTGGAAATATTGAATCAACTTTGCCAGCCTAATCAAATCTTTCAGATCTCACCACTGAAGTCAATGATCTGATTAAAATAGTTATTAGTCCACAAAGTCAACTAATAACTGTACAATTGGAAGAAGGCAATTATCTTTTATGAAAACTGCAGGTGCAAACTGTAATACTTATGGCCTTGAAGGTTATATTAATTGGTACACTGTCCATTCCTCCACAATTCGTGACTACAAATGAAACAAAATTGTAAGTAACAATGAGTACACAAAGTAATTTAGGAAAGATAGATTAATAAGTTCTTGGCTCTTATCATCAATTAGCCCTATTCTCCTACATCAAGATATTAACTGCAATTTTGGACATGAAATATGGTCCACCACTGAAAGTGGTTTTAGTACTCAATCAACAGCTAGAGCAATGCATTATAAAAGAGAGCTTCAGACTATCAGAAAGGAAGATTCTGAACGTATGAGAGATTATCTTGCCAGAGTAAAGAAATTATACAATTGACTAAACTTCATAGGTTACAGAGTAAGGGAGGATGAACAAGTATTAACCATATTAAATGGGTTAAGTCATGATTATGAGGCTGTAGTGGAAACATTATCATAAAAAAGAAACACTCTAGATATGCAATTTGTGTACTCAACCCTTCTTGCTCATGAAGCAAGAATTAATCATATGAAAGCTGTGAATCCGGACATGTTAATTAACTATGATGCTAGTAATATAAACAAGAATCCAAGAAATGAACAAACCAATCAAAGAGGTGGTTTTTCAGGCAAATCAAGAGCTAGAGGCAGGTCTAATAATAATTAAAGACCCAAATGTCAAATCTGTTAAAAATTAGGTCACACAGCAGCAAAATGTTACTCTAGATTCACACAAGGTTATATGCCAGGTTAGAATTCAGGGAATTAAGAGGTAGGTGGAGCAATAATTCACCTAAATGTCAAATCTATGAAAATTGGGTCATATAGCAGCAAAATGTTACTTTAGATTCACACAAGGTTATATGCCAGGTCAGAATTTAGAGAGGTGGTTTTTCTGGCAAATCAAGAGGTAGAGGCAGATGGAATAATAATTCAAAACCTAAATGTCAAATCTGTGAAAAATTGGGTCACACAGCAGCAAAATGTTACTTCAGATTCACATAAGGTTGTATGCTAGGTCAGAATTCAAGGAATCAAAAAAATGGTAATGGGTGTTCCAATCTCACACAAACTAAAGATGATTAAGACCAGAATGATGCAGTTAAAAGTTGTCAATTGAGTGAAGTGGCAAGACCTAAACATATAATAGATGATGCATGGTACCTACACACAGGAGTAACAAATCATATTACAATTAGTCTTGAGAATCTAAATGTTGGCAACAGAGAGTACAAAGGTAAACAAATTATTTATTTTGGTAACAGTGATTGTATAAGTATACCACACACTGGAAGTGCACAAATCAAAGGGAAAAGACAGTTGTATATAAACAACTTGCTTAGAGTGCCAAAAATTAGAAAAATCTTACTAGTCTGCCTCAGTTTGCCAGGCATAGCAATGTATTTTTCGAATTTTATCCCAAATACTGTTTAATTAGAGGGATAAACTAACTAAACAAGTTTATTTACAGTGTGAAACTGACCAAGGCCTTTATAAATCATGTTCTGTTATTTGTAATAAGTCTGCTAAGTTAAATAGTAATTGTAATATTTCTGAAGTTACTCTAAATAACAAATGTAAAAACAATGTTCCTGAAACTTCTACTGGTAGCAGATATAATAGTATCTTTGATATCTGGCATAATAAGTTAGGTCACCCTTATGAGAAAATTGTAAAGAAAATACTTCTAGAAAAAAAATATTCCCTTTGATAATTGTACGTTTCCATATGTGTGCACCTATTGTCAATTGGGAAAGGGTCATAAACTGCACCTTGCTAATTCAGAAACTGAATATAGTCAACCAATAGAAATGGTTGCTTCAGATCTTTATGGTCCAGCACCCATTAGTTCTGATTACAGTTACAAATATTATGTTCTTTTATTAACTCGTATTCAAGGCACACTTAGATTTATTTTTTTAAAGTGAAAATATGATGTTGTTAATGCAGTTATGCAGTTCATAGCTATGGCAGGAAAACAAACCAGTAGCCAAATGAAAGTGTTTCAAATTGATGGTGGTAGTGAGTATAAAACATCAATGGTTATTTTCATAGAAAGGGGATAATACCATAGTAGTTAAGGCGTGTGCGCCTAGGCGCGCCTAAGGCGCAGGCGCAAGGCCTGCGCCTCGCCGATGTTCGAGGCGCCTCCGCTACGGGAGGCGCAGGAAAAGCGCGGAAAAGCGCGCCTTTGTGCGCCTTTCTTCGAGGCGCCAAGGCTAAAAAGCGCGCCTCGAGAAAACCGAACTAGGTTTGTTCAATTTTAGGGTTTCCAGCTCAACAGTTGGACTTCGATGCTTTTAAAGAAACCGCTATAGCCTCTGTCGCCGCCTCGCCGCCGCCGCCGCCGCCTTTTCTGCCGTCGTGCCTGCCCTCTGCTGCAGGATTTTTTTTATTTTTTTAATATATTCAGTGCGCCTTTTTTTAAAAGTCGCACCAAAAAGCCCAAGGCGCAAAAAAGCCCAAGGCTCAAGCCGTGCGCCTTTTTCGTCTTAGTGCCTTAACTACTATGGATAATACACAGAATAACTTGTCCATATACATTTGAACAAAATGGTTTGGCTGAACGAAAACATAGACACATAGTTGAATCTGGGTTAACTATGCCAGTTCAAGTTCATTGCCATTAAAATTTTGGCCTGATGCTTTTAACACTACAGTTTATTTGATCAATAGACTACCAACCAAAGTGTTAAAAGGTCAGTATCCTATTGAAAAACTGTTTGGAGTTAAACCAGATTACAATATGCTTAAAACATTTGGGTGTTTATATTTTCCATGTATCAGACCTTATAACAAAAAAAACTCAATTGCAGATCCAAGTCTTGCACTTTTATTGGATTTAGTGTCAGTCAAAAGGGATATAAATGTTTAGGTGAGTCTAGTAAATTTATTAGTAGTAGGTATGTGGTTTTCAATGAGAAGGTTTTTCACTTCAAAGATCAGTGAATAAAAACCACATAAAATATCTATAATACAAAGAAATCAATACCAGAATTACCTTAGTACTCTCAAGCCACAAAAGTGATGGAATTTGAAGAGACAAGTGAATCTTTAGATTCTCAACACATTTTACTATCTAGGTCAGATCAAGAAGCTGATCATTCCACCAGACAGTCAAATAAGACTTTCGTTATGTCACCAAGAAGTTCAGATCAGTTAAATGAAAGAAATGAAGCTACTGAAGTTAGCTCAGAACATAGAAATGAAAATGACTTACCATGAAACAGAGCACCAATTGTCACAAATGAACATGCAATGGTGACAAGAGCAAAAAATGGGGTATTCAAGCCATAATTTATACTTCTGTTTCTACAAACAATGAACCTGAAAACTTCATTCAAGCTATTTATAATGCAAACTAGAAGACGACAATGGATGCAGAATTCAAAGCTCTTGTCAGAAATGAAAAATGGGAATTAGTGTATCCATCAGAAAACAAAAATATAATCAATTGCAGGTGGACATACAGGCTAAAGAAAAATCCATATGGGAGCATTAATAAATACAAGGCCAGATTGGTAGCTAAAGGATACACACAGGAATATGGATTTGATTTTATCGAATCATTTTCTCCAGTGGTGAAACCATCAACTATTAGACTTGTTTTTACTATTTTTGTATATAATAACTGGATCATAAGGAAGTTAGATGTTAACAATGCCTTCTTAAATGGAGACTGACAAGAAGAAATCTATATGCAACAGCCTCAAGGTTATGCAAAAGGTAAAAATCTTGTTTGAAAACTTAAGAATGCAATTTATGGGCTTAAGCAAGCTCCTACGGTTTGGTTTGGTAAACTGAAAGAAACACTTGTTAATAAAGGCTTTTGGATTACCAAATCATACACATCATTATTTGTTAACATCACTGCTACTTCATCAATCTATGTAACAACCCACATTTTATGTATCGAAGGATCGTAAAATATTTTTATTTTATTCCTTGAGGGTTGGATCATTCTTATATTTTTAATATGTTGCTTATGGAGATGTGAGACATATCCATAATTTTTACCAGTTTTGTTTGTGACCATTTTCCCCTATCAGCCTAGTACATGGCATAATTTTTGACTCAGGTCGAATCAGGTGGTGAGACCTATGTCATTGGAAAGGAAATGATGATTGTATTTCCATAATGTGGTTACATTAAAGATTTGGCTTAGCGGTTTGGGAGGAATCGCTGTTTTAAGGTTTAACATTTGATTGTTCAGGTTTGTGTAGCCTTAATGGGTTGATTTGGAGAGGCTCATTAGTGGGCTAGTGGAAGGGTATAATAAAGGGTGGGAGGCATGAGAAATGGTTTAGTTTCTCTACTCTCTCATTTGATGGCCTGTGTTCCTCCTTCCTATAACACCTTTTCACCATTAAAAGTCAAAATATAAGGAAGAAAATCAAAGATCTACACCACTGGAGGCTAGATCAATATCATTCGCAGTGGGAATTTATCGGATCAAGGGGTTTGGCTCGAATTGCTTGCTGTCCGAAATCTTAATTAATTGTTTTTGGTTTGATTTGGAGAATTGGTGAGTGATGATCTCTCGCATGGATTCAATGAAGTACATGAATGTTTGATCATGTTTATCATCAAATTCAAGTGTTTAATCATAGATCTATACCTCGATAAGTCCATTATCATATAAATCACCCTATGATCTAATTTAGCATGTTTAAACTGGTAATTCCCATGCCATTTCATATGTTTATGCAAGTTATATCTGCAATTTAGATTATATGTTCATTTATCGTGATTTTGGAGTAATTAGCATAATTTATGATGAAAAATGGCATTTTCATGTTGCTAGTTAATTCATATCATGTTTTGTGGTCATATTTGATGAGTTGGACAAGTTAGTTTCGTCGAATTTATCGTTTGCCGAAGTTTTGTCGAAATTGGAGTTGCATTGGGATGGTGCAGGTTTTGGGTCGGTCATGGTTGGGTCGGTCAGTCGAAATCATGTCTTGGAAAGCAAGTCAGAAAATGGGTCCTTCGGACTCAAAGGGGGGGGGGGGGGTCGGTCGGTCCTTTCCTGGTCGGTCGGTCTTGAGGTGGGTCGGTCACGATTTGGCCGGTTCCAAAAGTGGAAGTATGAAGGTTTGGACTGGGTCGGTCGTTCGAAACGGGTTGGTGTCAGTCGGTTGTAAGGAAGGGTCGATCGCTCATGTCTTCAGGTCGAGCAAGGGTGAGCAGGGACAGGTCGGTCATGCAATTCAAGGGTGGTCGGTCGGTCATGTGATGCATGGTTGGTCAGTCGAGCACAAGGGTCGGTCGCACAGGGTCATTTTATGGAAACTTATATTTTTCCGGTACAGCTCAGATTTGAACAAAAGAGTTTGAAAAAAATTCGAGGCAGCCCCCCCGAACCGTAGCCACAGCACGGTGATGTAGTTGGCTCGGTGATGATGTGACTTCGAATGAAATTCAAGTAGGAAAGTTCAAAGTGTCGAAAGGTGTTCATTGATCGGTGTAGAACAACGAATGAGGTGACAACTCAAAGGTCGTGAGTTGGTGGATAATGGTTGATTGAGAAGGTTGCTTGAGCTATGAAAAGTCGTCGGGTTAGATGACTAGAAATGCGAAGGCTGAGAGATTATCGTTGTTGTAAGTTCTAGCAGGCTCAAAGAAGGGATACGATAGGGGCACCTAAAAGACCAGTTGTAGGTCGAGTACCCTGGGTATCGTTGAAAGGCCTAGTTGTCAAGGTTGGACATGCATACGTATCGTTGAAAGGTGTATGGAGTTTATGTTAGAACTGGGGTTACATTAGCCCTTGACATATGGCAAGTTGGCCGTCATACGATTAACAATGGTTTTAAAGCAGGATTAGCAGTGATAGCTAGAGTCAGTCATGGATATTTGATTGTTTGAATGCTCTGTTTGCACCATCTCATGTAGATTGTCCAACGTCGAAGGAGATATTCCTTGGGTGCTTGTCTGATATTGGTTTAGGCATCTGGGGCTTGTGATTGAGGGATGTTGAATTCGATTAGGATGATTTACATGAGATATATAATCTGTATGTCATGAGTGCTTTACCATAATTGAATCGGCGTTCTAGTTTCCATTGATGAATGGTTGAATTGTTTAGTGTAAAGGCTATCACTATCCGATGTAGGTAAGACAGGAGTTGTGTTCTTCTCTGGTGTTTGGTAGATTGGTTTATTAATCTACCTATTCTCATAAACTTTATTGATGATGTTTGTTAGCTATTTTATCGCTCACTAAGACTGTTTTCTGACTCAAGGTTTTATATTTCCATCTTATTACCTTGGGTTGTTCATCCGTTTTTGGATGGGCTGACTAGGTGGCAGGTGACAGATGATTGCTTAGTGTGGATGTTGTAGCCGTTCGGAGGCAAGCAGGAGGCTGACATACTATCTTTCTGCTATACAATATTTGGATTTCCGCTGTTTGGTTATTCTCTGAGTGTTGTAGTGAGGCAATTTGTATAAACACTATTTCCAAGTGTATGGATATTACTTTCTAGTTGTTATGAAAGTCTAGTGTTTTCTGCTTCATTATTACTACATATTGTATATGTTCTATTATATTTTGTCCTTGCGCTGTGAGTTACGACAGGTTCCGATGTTGTTGTTTAACTACTCTGATGATCGTCCATAGCTGCCTGACACACCTTTCAACGCGTTATTCCTCTTGTTTAGTGCAGGGGTTATGGATTTTCGTCACAAATTATATACTAATTTATGTTGTTGACTTAATCATTACAGGAAATAATGAAAAGAAAATCAGAAATCTAATAATGTACTTGCATCAACAATTTTCTCCTAAAGATCTTGGAGAGTTAAGTTATTTTATAGGCATTGAAGTTATTAGATCATCAACTTGCATTATTCTCAATCAAAAGAAGAATATTACTGAACTGCTAGAAAAGGCAAAAATGACAAATACTAATTCATATCCAACTCCAATGACAGGTAGTCAAAGCTTCTCTAAATACAGGGAAGAACACATAATTAATGCTTAACAATATAGGATCATTATTGGTTCTCTTCAATATGTTACTATTACAAGGCCAGATGTAAATTTTAGCATTAATAAATTGTCTCGATTCATGCAACCTAATTGACAATCACAGGAAAGGCATAAAAAGGGTACTTGTAACAACCCTGAATTTTGGGGCCAATTTAAAATTTATTTTAAGTAATTTTAAATGAGTTTTGATATTTAGAATAATCTATTTTAAATAATAATGATCACAAATTTGGTTCAAATCGAAGT
Organism: Allium sativum; assembly: GCA_030737875.1. Taxonomy (NCBI): domain Eukaryota; kingdom Viridiplantae; phylum Streptophyta; class Magnoliopsida; order Asparagales; family Amaryllidaceae; genus Allium; species Allium sativum. The sequence continues at coordinate 441,042,689 of CM060910.1, read as the reverse complement.
TAGAATGAATAAATTAATTTTAATTATAAAAGAGTTAGAAATAGCGCGGTAGTTTGAAAAGTCAAACTTGAACTTTGACTGACCGTATAGAACGCAAAATTTAACGGATTTTAGTGAAACCAAAAATATTAGAATCTATTTAAAAATATCTTTCCAACGAATCCGAAAAATCGAAATTTCATAGCGGAAATCAAAAGTTATGGCCAATTCAATTTTTAGAAGGTCGCTAGGTAATTTGCATAGGTCAATAATGCTACTTTTTGCATATAAAGGAATTTCGACTCGAAACCACTTCCATTGAGTCCGGAATGATGTTTCTGCACTTAAAAAGTATAACACTTATATATTTGGAGTTTCGAAAATTATTTGTTTAAAAATGTATTTTTAATATAAAATATATAGCCATGAAAAATAGTGATTTTTCAAACAGTGTCCGCTTTCGGCGAAACCACTTTTGTTGGAACCGGAATGTCAAATTATTGCTAGGTTTCAAATTTTAGAATTTTCCAAGCTAGTACGTGAGCGTGGCGAAAGAAACTGTGTTTGGTCAATTTCGGTCAAAATTAATTGACTGAAAAATAGCCATTTTTCAAAATGTCTCAGAATTCAACGAAATAAATTTTGTTGGATTCGTATCATCAAAACAAAGCTAAAAATGATTTTTTGGTAATTTTTAGAATTAAAATATAATTATAGTTGATTTTTCAGTGTAAACGGGCAAATTTTTGACTTTAAAAATTCATACGGGCTCAGAATTGAACGAAATTAATTTTCATAGGTCCACAGCATCAAAACATAGCTAAATATATTTTTCGAGAATTTTTGAAGTTAATTTGTAACCTCGGTGAATTTTCATGTACGGTATACATTAAAATATTAATAAAATAATATAATTATTCCAAAACTCATAATAAATTTCGGAATTGGGTCATGTAACATGTTCCATTGCGTTCAGAAGGCCTCAAAACCTTAAGAACGACAGTAAGCAGGCCTAAATCGGAGTTCGGACCAAAATGGGCCTTAACGGGCTAATTAAATTATTAACTAATGATTAGGAAAACCTAATATAATATTATTTAAACCCGAATCACTGTTCATCGTCTCCCAAACCCGTCATTTTCAGCCGCACTATAACCCATGAGTCTTCAAATTTTCAAACTCCGATTTCTCTCTCATTTCTCAACGAAATTTAGCGTGTGAGTACTCATTTCGAAGCTCTTCGCGAGCTCTTCGATCTCCGATAAGTCTCGCCCCTCCCCGTGCCCTGTAGCGCCGCCACCAAGCCTCCAAAGAGCCGCCGAACGCAGGTCAACCGGGCCCCACCACGTCGATCGCACCCCCCTTTTTCTGGCTGTGCATAGCTCTCTCGTAGTCGGTCCTTCTCCAACAAACGGCTCGTCGTTTCGTCAACTACAACTCCAGAAAATCGAATTTGAAGTTTTGAACGTTCTAAGGTAAATTTTATTTCAGAATTCGTCACGCTTTTAAGTGTCGCTGCGCCAGTAGTTTAAGGCCTGATTTTGATTTTTCCTTTGAATTTGCATTGGAATTGTTCCAGATCCGAAACCAAGTGAATTCGAACATCAAACCTAATCGAACCTGAAGCATCTTCTCTGACCAAACACTGTGAGAATTTTATTTTTAAATTTAATTTATTTAATAATTATTGCATGATTGTTAAGCGTAGATCAAATAACACATGCTGTTTAGAACATGGATCTGAACGGTTCACCCTGTATGATGTTAAATATGAATTGCCTAGAATTTTAAGGTTTAAATCTGAATTAATAGTTAATTAAAATTAATTATGTGTTCTTTATTTAATCACGCCATGTTGTTTTTACATATGTCCAGCAAAACAGCACCTTTTAATTACCTTCCCTTAGAACGTTCAAAACTTCAAATTCGATTTTATGGAGTTGTAGTGGACGAAACGACGAGCCGTTTGTTGGAGAAGGACCGGCTACGAGAGAGCTATGCACGGCCAGAAAAAGGGGGTGTGCGATCGATGTGGTGGGGCCCGGTTGACCTGCGTTCGGCGGCTCTTTGGAGGCTTGGTGGCGGCGCTACAGGGCACGGGGAGGGGCGAGACTTGTCGGAGATCGAAGAGCTCGCGAAGAGCTTCGAAATGAGTACTCACACGCTAAATTTCGTTGAGAAATGAGAGAGAAATCGGAGTTTGAAAATTTGAAGACTCATGGGTTATGGTGCGGCTGAAAATGACGGGTTTGGGAGACGATGAACAGTGATTCGGGTTTAAATAATATTATATTATGTTTTCCTAATCATTAGTTAATAATTTAATTAGCCCGTTAAGGCCCGTTTTGGTCCGAACTCCGATTTAGGCCTGCTTACTGTCGTTCTTAAGGTTTTGAGGCCTTCTGAACTCAATGGAACATGTTACAGGACCCAATTCCGAAATTTATTATGAGTTTTGGAATAATTATATTATTTTATTAATATTTTAATGTATACCGTACATGAAAATTCACCGAGGTCACAAATTAACTTCAAAAATTCTCGAAAAATATATTTAGCTATGTTTTGATGCTGTGGACCTATGAAAATTAATTTCGTTCAATTCCGAGCCCGTATGAATTTTTAATGAATTTTTAAAGTCAAAAATTTGCCCGTTTACACTGAAAAATCAATTATAATTATATTTTAATTCTAAAAATTACCAAAAAGTCATTTTTAGCTTTGTTTTGATGATACGAATCCAACAAAATTTATTTCGTTGAATTCTGAGACATTTTGAAAAATGGCTATTTTTCATTCAATTAATTTTGACCGAAATTGACCAAACACAGTTTCTTTCGCCACGCTAACGTACTAGCTTGGAAAATTCTAAAATTTGAAACCTAGCAATAATTTGACATTCCGGTTCCAACAAAAGTGGTTTCGTCGAAAGCGGACACTGTTTGAAAAATCACTATTTTCCATGGCTATATATTTTATATTAAAAATACATTTTTAAACAAATAATTTTCGAAATTCCAAATATATAAGTGTTTATACTTTTTAAGTGCAGAAACATCATTCCGGACTCAATGGAAGTGGTTTCGAGTCGAAATTCCTTTATATGCAAAAAGTAGCATTATTGACCTATGCAAATTACCTAGCGACCTTCTAAAAATTGAATTGGCCATAACTTTTGATTTCCGCTATGAAATTTCGATTTTTCAAATTCATTGGAAAGATATTTTTAAATAGATTCTAATATTTTTGGTTTCACTAAAATCCGTTAAATTTTGCGTCCTATACGGTCAGTCAAAGTTCAAGTTTGACTTTTCAAACTACCGCGCTATTTCTAACTCTTTTATAATTAAAATTAATTTATTCATTCTAACTTCGATTTGAACCAATTTTGTGATCATTATTATTTAAAATAGATTATTCTAAATATCAAAACTCATTTAAAATTACTTAAAATAAATTTTAAATTGGCCCCAAAATTCAGGGTTGTTACAGTACTCACATACTTAAAAGGGACATCAAACTTTGGACTACATATCAACAAAGGCAGAAATCTCAATTTGATTGACTATTGAAGAGAACCAATAATGATCAGTTGGAGCTCTAAAAAAACAGTCAGTTGTGTTAAAATCCAACAGTGAAGTTAATTACAGATTCACAGAATTGTGGCTAGTGCTACATCAAAAATTATGTGGTTATTGTATTTACTAATGGAGCTAAAATTCAAAATGAAACTAAAGCTATACTCTGGTGCAATAATCAAAGTATACTGTACATGTCTAGCAGTCCAGTTTTACATTCTCAAACAAAACACGTTGAAATAGATTTGCATTTTGTTCGAGAACAAATAGCTAAAGGAAAGCTTGAACTTTGTCACATACCAGCATTATATCAAAAAGCAGATATATTCACAAAAGCCCTATCATTCAAAAACTTTCATAGACTTAGAGCCGAACTAAAGGTTAAAGAAAATCATACCGAAGACAAAATCAGAGAAGAAAGCTAATTACTTCCCTCTCTTTACTTCGATTTGCTACAGATGAAGGTATTTATCTGTGAAATCCTTTACCAGAGCCTCAATCGACCAGAGAGCTTCATCTCCTTTTAGGTATATGCTTTTACCATCTCCAGAATGATGCTTCATCAAGTAGCGAAGAGTATTTCCTCCTCATACTCGAGTCATCGCCATGGAAGTGGAAGCCCTAACCCCGTATTAAATTAGGGGGTGTTAGAGAATAGGGTTATAAATAAACTTATGTCGGTTGTAACCCTATTGGTTTTGTAAATACTTCTATTTCTGCCCGTATTGGGTATTACTGTCGTTGGTGGGCTTATCCCGTCTCTCTGTTGTTGGCTGTAAATACATAAGCCAACGTTACAATTCAGTACTCAATCAATAATACAATATTCCAGTTTACAATTGATTCAATACAGTTTAATACCATTCTGATTCGATGATTTACAATTCTTTATGAATTCTTTCAATGGAATTAGCAACCTTCCTTTGAAGGTTATGAATGCAGGAGAAGAATTCTAGATAGACTTCATAGTAGGATTTTTCCTAGACACTCCTCCAACATATATGGAAGTAAAGGGGCACTGCGGGAAATTATGGCAGCTACGAGGTGACCTTCAAGTTAGGTCGGATAGGACCATGTTTTTTATGAAATTTTATATTCTGGAGGGTAGACTTCGTTTCCTCTCGACAGAGCCTACCATTATTAGAGGGTATATCATTACTCTATATAGTCCAACAATTGACAGAGCTAGACAGTATGTCCTTTCCATCACGATATGGACTTATTTCTCACACATCCCGTTGGTATTGCAATCCCTGATAGGCCTAAGCTAGTTGTCCAACTATATTGTAAAACTTAAATGTTTTGATGACAGCACGGTAGCCAGAGATAAACTGTTCTATGCAAAATCCATAATTGAAATAACCCTTGATATACCTCTTCCAAAGTCCTTAAAAGTTAGAATTGCAAATGACTATGTGGCTGAGGTGAGAGTGCGCTATGGATGGAGGCCTGTTAATGCACCAAATGTCACTCTTTTGGTTACTTACACACATATTGTCCATGGAAACCTACTTCCATTGTCCCTGCTCTAGTTCCTTCATCTGAGCGTGTTTCCCTACCACGTCCTCCAAGTGTGAAATGGGTCTAGAAAGATCGTCAATTAGTAGTCATACAAAGTGCAAATGATCATCAATCCGAAAAGGAGATTGTTATGCCAAAGGTGGAAGAAGACACATATTCTAATAATTCAACGAAATATGATGGAATCTATTAGAGCTCGGATGATGACAATTCTGGGATGAGATATGATCCTTTTGAATACAAATATGTAACTGACACTGAAGATGACTTTAGGAAGCTGGTATATCAGGTTGTGGGTGATGGTTTTGAGCTAATGGAGGAAGGTGAGCTAGGTGAGTTAAATATGTCATTGTTCTATAATACTACTTGGGATCGGGATATGCAATTTCGTAGTCCAAACTCGTGTTTTGTTCCTAACCTTGCTGTACTTTTTTCTGGGTATGTAATGTTATAGGATCAAGTGATGACTCTAGTTATTCCACCTTTGTTGGGGGTTGACTTAGTTATATAGTAGTTGAAGCACTCAGCTTCACTCCTATTTTATTTTGTTTAGTGTTCTGGCACTTAAACTAGTTAGTAGTAGTTAGAAAATGTGTTTACCTCTTGCGCTTTCATGTGTTCATTTAATTGTTACAATGAAAGTGGTTGCGGCTACTATAAAAATAGTCTTAGTCTAGCTAAAAAAGTGTTTGTATTTTGAAATGTATTAAAGATTAAGGGATAACATGGATTTGCATTCCAAGTTTTGGAAAATGTGAACAATTACTACTTCCATCATCACAGAAATAAGAAAAATCATCTGTTCTTTCAAATTGACCACCATGAATTAAGGCAAACTTTCAAATAATAGTAATTTAAAGGTAGACAAATTTCAATTTCTTCTACGTTAGACAACATTACGTAAAATTCAGACTACCGCCGTAACATAACCATGAACTATAAAATAGGGATATATTCTATATAGTTTTTTAATATGGTGTTTGCTTCTTCCATATAGTAAGTATTTTTCGTATGCACACACACACGCGCGCGCGCACACACACACACACACACACACACACACACACACACACACACACACATATATATATATATATATATATATATATATATATATATAAACACACAAGCATACACGTCAGTACGTATATTACATGAGCAAACACAACTTTCAAAATTCATAAGACTATCCAAAAATTGCACTTTCAGCTTCTTCTATTACATCCAAATGTAGAATGAGATATGATTTCTTTAAACTAAAAATACAAATGAATTAATACTTGCACCTGCATTGTTGACTGCGGAAAATTTAAAATATACATATATTCAGCGAATCGATGTTAGGCCTTCAATAATAATGCATGTCTTATACAGCTGATGAGTAATATTCAGTTTGTCATACTCAGAAATATACATTCAAAAATCATGTATTCATTATTTCATTGTTATTATAATAAACATATTGTTGACACTCTTTTTGGTTAAGCTGTCACACGTCAAGATTTTGGTTAGCGACGCGCTCAAGTTTCGAGAACGTCATCACATAATACAAAGCGATTTGATCGAAGTCGTGACATGTTCGAAAAAATTGGAAATGGCGTCGATCTGTAAAATCATCATCGATTAACTTGGAAAAACTAGTATGGTAAAAAATATGTGATCCTCTCAGTTCGATCAGCTTAAAATGCTTGAGCGCGTCGGTACGATCATGTGGCAAAACTCATCATGGAAAAATATATTGATTTCGGTAAAATCTTGTTTCGCGCACTCAAAAATAGCTTATCGGCATGGCACGATCACAAAAAATGGCTTGCGTGACTCATGACATAAAAATCTGGTACATGGAAAATTTTTGGTTTGGTACGTTCAAAAACGGTGATCGGCAAATGAAAATCATCAATTTTCGTGTTTTCATGCTTGGCTGATCACATCTGGTAAAATGGTCGATCATCTGGCTTGGCATGAAAAAATGGTGTGATCGACATAGGAAAATGGCCAAATACCACATGTTTTACTGGGGCCGATCACACTCTTGAATTTGGCTCGGCAACCTCGGAATTTCAAATCCCAGATTTTGTATCCTTGGAGGGATACAAAATCACGATATGTAACAAAGCCCTAACATTATTTCCTTTGACTTCGGCATGTGGATTGGGTTCGAAATATGGAAAGGCGGAGGGGATTTGAATTTGTCACTCGAAATCGGCTTGAGCACCGCAGTGGGATTCGAAATATCCCCAGCTTCGCACTATGGTTTCCGATGCGAAAAGCATGGTTGATCAAGGGACTCGTAATATAGGGTATTTACCAAGTGATTTTGGCAAACATGTTTTCACTGTGCGGATCACTTAATTTCACCTGATCAACACGCGTTTGTTACTGAAGTTTGGCATTCAAAGGGTTGGCTCACTTGCACTCTTCCTACACTTTAGCACACCGGATTGAAGCTCTCAAGCACCATTAATAACTTCCTTCATCTTCCCCGTGGATTTTGGGCTATCTTTGTACTTCTGAATGTTACACAAACGTTTGCTAATATTTTGGACATTTACACATATTTGGATATATTTTGTAATGACCCAAATTTTTAACAAAAATTAATTAATTAATGACTTAATTAATTGAGGAATAAATTAAGAATATAATTATTAATCTGAAAAATATTAAGAATTGAGTGAAAAGGATTTCGACATTGTGATTATCAGATTTCTTCTAAGTTAATGTTAAAAAAGATATAATAGTTGTTGCACTGATTTTAGATCTAAATAAAAAGGATTAAAATAATAAAATAGATTGGATCTAAAAGATTAACAATTACAATGTGTATAACTTTGTCTTTTACAAGTTATTGTTCATTTTATTTGATGTCTATTGTTTATTCCTGTCTAGTTGTCATTTGTTTACAAATAAATCTTTCTTCTTTATCCCCTTATCTATCATTATTTATTAACAGTCTTGTAATGTCGTTTTATTCATTTCTCTTTATTTCTGAGCCCGGATCTATTTCTCCTTTTTCTTTTGTTTTGCGCTGAGCCTAGGCCAATGAGATCCTAGGCCTTTACCATTTAATTTGCGTAAAAATTGGAATAATTTGAAAGATTATTAAAAATGGCATCTTTAGAGCATATTGATAATTGGTTAATTGGCAATCCTTAGTCGTCTTGCTTCGGCATGATCATCCCAGAAAACTTTGGTTACCCCGGCGCACTACACCATAATGCCAGTTTTGCCATACCAAAAAGCGGAGTATTTGCCACGACTATAGGCTGTGGCAAATTTGGAATGGGTTTTGCCCGTGGTAAATTGATTTAGCATGGCTATTGACCATTATAGTTTTGGAACAGCTCTTTCACGTTCTAATGCTACTGGTAAAAAAATTCACCCAATCGTACATACCCGTTCAATTAGGGACGATTATGTATGTGAAAAGGTTGTTATTTTTATTTTTTTGCAGTTTTGAGGGGAACTGTCGTAATGTTTAGCTAAGCAGTGAGCAAAATACAGACAGTAGTAATATACAAGGTGAGTAAAGACTTAATGTACTTCTTTCAAATCTAATTTAAAGTGGTATGCGTATTGAATTCAAATATGTGCTCATTGATTTCTGTTGAGTATGTAACATCATATGTAACTGTTATTGTGTTAAAAAATAAAAGCCAGTATAAGATTAACATATGTTAATATGTTTTAAAAAATAAAAACAAGGTATAAGATTAAACAAGGTATTCAATTAAGGACGATTAATGTTCGCGACTATTTAATTAAGGACGATTATGTGAACGATTGAATTTTTTCGTAGTTTTATTTTTAGTAGACTTTACTTTGGAAGGGTAGAAGGATATGAAATAGGCACAGCCATTTCTGCAAGTATGCTGCTATTGATTTCCATAGCTGCTCACATTCTTTCTTTTTCTTCAATTCCTTTCTTGATATTTCGTTGAGTACGAAATCGGGTACACATGGAATTGGAAGCCACCATTTCTCATCATTGCGATGTATCATTCTTTTGAATGAACTTGATATCTTTGGGCTTGGGGAATCGTTGCCTTCGTCCACATACTAGAATTCGGTTTTCTCAAAGCTATCAAATATACCCTGTGAAGGATTTATTAAGCACAAATATGAGTTTTTATTTTCCAGATTGTGTTCATGTTTTGAAAATATTCAAACTCGATATATTACAATTAGCATATTGTAAAGTTTTCCAAGTGCCGGAAGATTGATATAAATGTCTGATCTTGGTCTGCTTTCCATAACCTACAGAAAGAAAATGGATTTTTATTATACGATCTTAAACAAATTCTAGTTCGTGGTGCCAGTTATTGATTAAACTATGCATAAAACTAATCAAGATTACATAGTACATTTGTTTTAATGAAAGTTTGTCAAATAATTACTTAATTTCAGCTCATTTTATTGTTTTAAATTTTTGTCTACTTCATGCAATGATATGATATAATTACTTTTATCTATCCTTTTTCACACAAAGAATATAAAAATACTGTTTTCATAGTTACAGTAAGACTATAAATAGTAAAGCTACTTTTGAGAAGTATGTGAATATGCCTTAAGTTATAAAAAAAGAGTGCAGTGCTTGGCTGTTGCTAAGGAACTGCTACATTAGGAGCAGCAGTAGCAAGGATATTAGAGAAAAAGAATGTGCTTGCGAATGCTTCCTTCCGAATATATAAATAATTATAAATAACCTTGAAGCTTTTATAACTTATAGCTAAATGTGTCTTCATTAGTTTAGTATAGTATAAAAGCATTTAATACTCCAACATTCCAGAAAAATATATGTACAATCATATGATGAGTTGATAATAATGTAAATTAGTTTTATTAATTAGGAATAAGTGTCAACAAATGATAATAATGTAGATTAGTTTTCATCTTTCTGGAACAACTGTTTAATTGTGTTAAGAATTCCTAATTAGATGTAATGTGCAGTGTGAAATAGTGATGCTTTATATATGTTAGTTTGAAAAATGTCGTAACTTACCCCATGTCTCAATAACTACTATGTGGAGACTTTAATTTATTAAAATTCATAATGTTGAATGATTGACATAGAAATGTGTTTATTTTATGCTCGTATATCTTATCTTTTGTATATAAATAAGTATTACTTGGGTATTATTTTGTTACTTTTACAGATAGTCCAACCCAGCCGCATGCAACCAGAAATGTAGAGAAATAGAGTTCAATTTGCTGTGTATTTGCACTTTGAAGAATTGTAGATGAAGATATCACATCTAGTTGCTGTTGGACAAGAAAAGGAGTGATAAAAAGGCTTTGCACATCACAAATCAATGAAGAAATATCAAGGAAGCAAGAGGAAAAAGAGAAAAGGCCCAAATTTGCTTTATTTATCTAAGGCCCATTTATGTTTCTCATTGTAAACAAATTAGTGGTGTAATGACCAGGCCCATTTACCATTAGGGTTAGGGTTTGGCTATCTACCCTATATATACCCTTGTAATGGCATTGTAGCCACCATCCTATCCTATCTCATCTCTTATTCCATTGTTCTAATAAAAGTTCTTCTTTCTCTTTTTTTTTTTTTTTAAAAAAAAGAACAACTTGTTATTATTGTATTCGATTTCTTTCCTTTTCACCATAATTCTTCATTTAGTACATTAGTTTCTCCTTTTGCAATTCAGAAAAAAAAAAGATATACATATATATATAAAAAAAAAAATTTACAAAGATCTCCTTCTATTTTCTTCTTTGAAACATCTCCTTCTTATCATCATTCTTCAAATCGCAAGCCTCCCCAAATTTCTGAAACCATACATCACAAACCCCTTTCAACAATACCCTCTGCATCTGTTCACAAATTCACATAACAAATTCAACTTGCCACTGCTCCTCGACCATACAATATCTCACCACCACACCCAGTATTCACGTCCGATACAAACAGACCAGTTTCATCCGGCGGTATCCCCCTCAAACCGATCACGTTCACAACCGAAATTCACAACTTGCCTAACCCTTTTTTTCCGAACCGACCATCTTCTTACTTCACCCCCAAACCTTCAGACTACAACTTCCCCGTTAATACTGCAGCGCAACTTCCTTCACATCCACCAGAAAGCCTTCCACCACGTTCAAACAAAGCTGCAGCATCTCCTACCTCAAAGTTCAACCCGCAGGAAATCACACCCCTTGTCACCGTAGTCAACAAACAACCCTCCTATCTTGCCATCAACACCTTCGCACCCCCTTGCTTTCACCACAGACCGTACACCATCCCTCATCTGTATTCCAAAATTCACCCTCCCAAAAATCGCCATCGCCAGTGTCAACCTTCTTCCTTATACTGTCTATCGTCAACTTGGACTAGGGGAGATTAAACCAACAAACATCACTCTTCAACTAGCCGATCGATCTGTCAAAAAGCCATTGGGAATTATCGAAGACGTCTTGATACAGATCGAACAGTTTTACTTCCCTGTCGATTTTATAGTTCTAGAAACAGAGCCTGTCTCAAATCCCAACGTTCAAATACCACTGATCTTAGGACGCCCTTTCTTAGCAACCTCTAATGCTGTCATTAATTGTAGAAATGGTCAGCTTCGACTCTCCTTCGGGCACCTAACCATCGAGCTAAACATCTTTAATCTCAACAAGCAACCTAGGGATTTTGAGAGCGATGAAATTGACATGATTCAAACCACAGTTGATGAAACCTCTAGTGACACTTCTGAAGCCTTAAAAATGTGTCTTGATCATTTCAACTCTGATTTCGATGAACTCGAATACATTTCTGAACTAAACAAAATTCTTGACTCCGACACTTCGTCACCTGAATCTAACCAAGGAATGTTGACCAATGTTGTTACACAAGAACTTCCTAAGTTTGACCTCAAACCCTTGCCACCAGACCTTAAGTATGCCTACCTAGACTCCTCAGAAATTTTCCCCGTAATCTTGGCCTCTGATCTTACCGAAGACCAAGAAGAAAAAGTTTTGGAAACGTTACGGGAAAATAAGGACGCCTTGGGATGGGAGCTGAGCGATATAAAAGGAATTAGCCCATCAATCATGGAACATCGCATACATTTAGTTGATGAGGCTAAACCCACCCGTGAGGCTCAAAGGCGATTAAACCCAAACATGAGAGAAGTGGTCAAGGGGGAGATAATCAAATGTCTAGACAATAACATCATCTATCCCATCTCTGATAGTACTTGGGTGAGTCCGGTACAAGTTGTACCAAAGAAGTCGGGAGTCACAGTGATCAAAAACGACAGTAATGAACTCGTCCCAACAAAAATCAAAACCAAATGGCGTGTGTGCATCGACTATCGAAAGCTTAACTCAGCCACACGAAAAAACCATTTTCCCTTACCTTTTATTGACCAAATGCTCGAACGTTTAGCAGGACATGAGTACTACTGTTTTCTCGATGGATACTCTGGCTATAACCAAATTCCTGTTGCTTTGGAAGATCAACATAAGACCACCTTTACTTGTCCCTTTGGAACCTTTGCTTATCGTCGCATGCTTTTCGGTCTTTGTAATGCCCCCGCGACTTTCCAAAGGTGTATGATGAGTATTTTCTCTGATATGGTGGAAGAATTCTTGGAAATATTCATGGACGATTTTTCAATATATGGATCATCTTTTTCCCAATGTCTCACTCATCTAGAACTCGTCCTTAAGCGTTGTAAGGAGAAATCACTCGTGCTTAATTGGGAAAAATGTCACTTTATGCTGAAAAGGGGGATAGTTCTAGGTCATGTCGTCTCCAAAGATGGCCTAGAAGTCGATAAATCCAAAATCGATTTGATTGCTAATTTACCTCCTCCTAAGTCTATCAAAGATGTTCGCTCATTTCTTGGCCATGCAGGATTCTATAGAAGATTCATTAAGGATTTCTCAAAGATTTCAAAACCTCTCTCGAATTTACTTGCTAAACACGTAAAGTTTGAATTTTCCACTGATTGCCAAACATCTTTTGAAACTCTTAAATCACTCTTGACCACAACTCCCATCATTCAACCTCCTGATTGGACTCAACCCTTTGAACTTATGTGCGACGCTTCTGACTTTGCAATTGGAGCCATCTTGGGTCAGCGTATCGATAAACTCCCTCGAGTCATTTACTACGCTAGCAAAACCTTGAACGAGGCCCAATTGAATTACTCAACTGCTGAAAAGGAATTTTTGGCAGTTGTTTTCGCTCTTGAGAAATTCAGACCATATCTCATAGGATCCAAAGTCATAGTTTACACTGACCATGCTGCTCTACGATATTTGCTTTCTAAAAAGGATGCCAAGGCCCGCTTGATTCGTTGGATCCTTCTTCTTCAAGAATTCGATATAGAAATACGAGATAAAAAGGGTTCTGAAAATGTCGTAGCTGATCATCTCTCTCGAATTGTGCACGAAAATGATAACGACACTCAAATCGATGACTATTTTCCTGACGAACAACTCCTTTCGATCTCTAACACCCCTTGGTACGCTGACATTGTGAATTATCTTGTCACACAACAAATGCCCGCTGAATGGTCGAAACAAGATAAACAAAAATTTCTCTCAAAAGTTCGAAACTTCTATTGGGATGACCCATATCTTTTTAAATACTGTCCAGACCAAATCATTCGAAGGTGTGTGCCCGATCATGAACACCAAAGTATTCTCTCCTTCTCACATGACCATGCTTGTGGCGGTCATTTTGGTGCAAGAAAAACTGCTGCAAAGGTTTTGCAAAGTGGTTTTTATTGGCCCACACTCTTCCGTGACGCTTTCGAATTTTGCTCTAAATGTGAGCGATGTCAAAGAACGGGTCGAATCTCTAAGCGAAACATGATGCCTCTCAACCCCATTTTAGTGATTGAGTTATTCGATGTTTGGGGCATCGACTTCATGGGACCATTTCCCAATTCATTTGGGAATCTTTACATCTTGCTGGCAGTAGATTATGTCTCAAAATGGGTTGAAGCCATTCCGACCAAAACCAATGACAACAAGGTTGTTGTCAAATTCCTCAAAGAAAACATCTTTTCACGCTTTGGCACACCTCGAGCTATCATTAGCGATAATGGCACTCATTTCTGTAATCGTGCTTTTGAGTCCTTACTCAAGAAATACTCAATCACACACAAGCTGTCAACACCTTACCATCCACAAACTAGTGGACAAGTAGAAGTTTCCAATAGACAAATCAAACAAATTCTTGAGAAAACCGTGAATTCCAATAGAAAAGATTGGTCTGTAAAACTGATTGATGCACTTTGGGCTTTTCGCACTGCTTATAAAACCAATCTAGGGATGTCACCATATCGATTAGTCTTTGGGAAGGCCTGTCACTTACCTCTTGAATTAGAGCATCGTGCTCTTTGGGCCATAAAATTTTTGAACTTTGACTTAGAAAAAGCCGGCTCACACAGGAAGTTACAAATTTCAGAATTAGAGGAATTAAGAAATGAGGCGTATGAAAACGCGAAAATCTACAAAGAAAGAACCAAAGCCCAACATGACAAAAACATACTTCGTAAGGAATTCAACATAGGTCAAAAAGTTCTTTTATACGACTCTAGACTTCACTTGTTTCCAGGAAAACTTAGATCTCGATGGACTGGACCTTATGTCGTGAAAACAGTATACCCTCATGGAGCGGTTGAAATTGAAAATCCTAGGGATGGAAGAGTCTTCAAAGTAAACGGTCAACGACTGAAACCATTTTTGGAATTCGAGCAATATGACGAAGATGACTCTATCGATCTGCATGATCATCCACCATGAAATCAGGTGGTACACGTTCTTTTTCTTTTACTTTTCTTTTTCAGTTTTTTTTTTTCATTTTATTTTTGTTTTTCTGCCTTAGACAGTTGGGACACTGTCTGAATCAGGTGTGGGGGGAGTCTGCATTTTATCCATTTTCATTTTTTTTTATTTTTTATTTCTTTTTATTTTCAGCCATTTAAGTAGGACCATCATACATTTTAGATTGTAGTAACATACCATAAATTTTTTTTTTGGAAAATACGACTCATTTTCAATTGATACAAAAAAATAAGTTTACAATTTTTAGCCAGTTGATAGTATTTTTCTCTCTCAACTTAGATCGAATTTGAAATATAATGAAAAGTTTAATTTTGAGGGATAATAGTGTAACCGGTACATAGGGAGATTCTTAGGTGATGGCCATGAAATCTATTCTATATTGTAGACTTTGTTTAAATAAGTGAAGGACTTAAAATACTTATATTGGCTTTTCAAATCTTTAAAACTAAGTTGTGTTAAGTTGAATTCGCATAACTCTCTTTTGTGCTTATATTTTCGATAATAATAATAATAGTATTCCAAGGGTATCCAACATTGCTTGTATATCGAGCGTTGGTGTGCAAACCCGCCAAGCTCTATCCGACACGTTGTTGATAAAGTCAAAGTTGGAATATCTTGGTCTCATTTTATGGGATTGGACACCTAAGGATTACCGACACGTTGTTGACAAAGTCAAAGTCGGCCTGCACAATCCGCCAAGCTCTTTACCTACTCTCCGTTAGTCCGCGAGGCAGTGCATGGGTGGTAAACCTTGGTCTTTTTAGGTGTATGTACTTAATCATAAATCTTAAAATTTTATAGAACAAAGAATAAGCGATGATACCCAACCACTTCTTGACCTTATTGATTTGACTAGCCATACATGAGAAAATTAGAATACCACTTTGCAAACTGTGCCAAGCAAACTAAGAATTTATTTCATGGCTGCACTATGTTATCGACCGAACCAACTGGCCAAACTGGAATTTAACATTTGAAAACTTGATTTATATTGAAAATTTGTGACAAGTCGAGGTATCTAAAATAAAATCAACTGACTAGAAATTGTTAACTTAATTTGTTGTACCACCTTCCTGAAATAAGTCGTGTTTTCACTTTTCATTTTTATTTGCATAAGTCCTCTGCATTCATGTAGTTTCATTAGAATCATAACATACTGCATTTGGATTTGTGGGTAGTATCCGCTGAAAACCCTCACGAGACACCACTCGTCCTACTAGGGACACCTAGAGGTTTAACGGCTTGTTGCATACGCTCAATGCAATCGTGTTTCCTACGAAAGTGCGACCTATCTAGTTAGTTTTTTTCTTGTTTTACTCGAGGACGAGTAAAAGATAAGTGTGGGGGTATTTGATTGACATAGAAATGTGTTTATTTTATGCTCGTATATCTTATCTTTTGTATATAAATAAGTATTACTTGGGTATTGTTTTGTTACTTTTACAGATAGTCCAACCCAGCCGCATGCAACCAGAAATGTAGAGAAATAGAGTTCAATTTGCTGTGTATTTGCACTTTGAAGAATTGTAGATGAAGATATCACATCTAGTTGCTGTTGGACAAGAAAAGGAGTGATAAAAAGGCTTTGCACATCACAAATCAATGAAGAAATATCAAGGAAGCAAGAGGAAAAAGAGAAAAGGCCCAAATTTGCTTTATTTATCTAAGGCCCATTTATGTTTCTCATTGTAAACAAATTAGTGGTGTAATGACCAGGCCCATTTACCATTAGGGTTAGGGTTAGGGTTTGGCTATCTACCCTATATATACCCTTGTAATGGCATTGTAGCCACCATCCTATCCTATCTCATCTCTTATTCCATTGTTCTAATAAAAGTTCTTCTTTCTCTTTTATTTTCTGCATTTTTTTGTTTTCTTAGCAACTAGTGTTGTCTACACGATTAGATTCGGTAGAACACTATTTGTATTTTGCACTTATTTGCATTAGTGATTTACCGTCTGATTAGATTCAGCGGAAATCCTAATTTTAATTCCTGTTTGTTATTTCAATTTCTGCAATTTCAATTTCTGCTTTTATTATTTTCTTAGGTCAAATTGGATTTGATTAGATTCAAATCTAATTCATAGTTTTATTTCTTTTCCATTAAAATTGTGATCTGATCATCGGTTCAGTTAGATCTGTTCTGAATCAAATCATAGTTTTAATTGTGTTTTGTTTTATTTTCAGAATCAACCTCCAAAGTTCGTCTAACACGCCCACGAAACATATAAATAATAAAATTTAACTTTCCTCCCTGTGTTCGACCTGTATGCTACACACCTGTATGCTTGCAGAATTTATTACAAATGTCGCGCTTTTCTAATTCATAGATCAGCGACAATCATTGAACTAGCAAAATATTCATCGAGGATAAACACCTGTTTTCCATTAAGCACTTTAAATGATTATACATTGTCTTAGGTATAACAAAATGTTTTTTCAGATCATAATTTATGTTCATCCTATTTTATGTCATTTCATGAAAAATCCTTTTTGGTCATAGAATAATCCTTAATGGTCTAGAAATATAATAGTTTATTAATGGCTTCAGTTGTTCTAATAGGTATATAAGTCATCCACAACAGCTTATTGCATTCAATACCTCTTAATCGGTGCATAACTATCCTTTATAATCTTATGGGTTTTCATCCCATGTCAATGAGCAGTATAATTAGTTGTCATCATATTTTTTATACAAGTTACGACTACCAGTAATTCTGGAATACAGGTATTGTTAGTTATGCATGCTTAAGGATTCCATTTAGTAATCATAATTTTTTTATTGCCAAACACAAGTGTTAGAATAAAAACTTGAGTAATACCACATATCACTCTCAAGCATCTTTGCAAAAACCACATAATATATTCACTCAGCATATGCAAGTTTATTGTTCATGTTGTCAAAGTTTCATTTAGATTGGTCCTTTTGCTCATTACTTCTTATGTAATAGCTATGGTTGATTGTATAGGCTTCAATATAAAATTAATAATTTTCAATTCGGGATATGCTTCATTCATTTTTTTAATATGACTGTATGTGTAAATACATATGCATATAGAGAGTATGTATGTGTTATCTTTCCAAGATGATATGCCACATATTAGTTCAAAAGGTATAAACAGCAATGACTCAGAGATTACCTTAACACGTTTAAACCACACATCGATATTTTAGTTGTGCTATGTGCTCTGTCTTTTCGGTGTAAAACTAATTTTATACCATATTTCTAATATTAATATTTTAAGTATATTGGTTCAGAAGACAAATTTTGTGTGATGTGCTCTTTCTTCTTACTTCATGTTATATTGTGAATGCCCTAGTGTACTTGAGCATATTGGTCTGCTTTCCATAACCTACAGAAAGAAAATGGATTTTTATTATATGATCTTAAACAAATTCTAGTTCATGGTGCCTGTTATTGATCAAACTATGCATTAAACAATTCAAGATAACATAGTACATTTGTTTTAACGAAAGTTTGTCAAATAATTACTTAATTTCAGCTCATTTTATTGTTTTTAATTTTTGTTTACTTCATGCAATGATATGATATGATAACTTTTATCTATCCTTTTTCACATCAAGAATAAAAAAAATATTGTTTTCATAATTACAGTAAGACTAGAAATAGTAAAACTAGTTTTGAGAAGTACGCGAATATGCATTAAGTTAAAAAAAAAGTGCAGTGCTTGGCTGTTGCTAAAGAACTGCTGCATTAGGAGCACCAGTAGCAACTATATTAGAGAAAAAGAATGTGCTTGCGAATGCTTCCTTCCGAATATATATAGAATTATAAATAATCTAGAAGCTTTTATAACTTATAGATAAATGTGTCTTCATTAATTTAGTATAGTATAAAAGCATTTAATACTCCAACATTCCAGAAAAATTTATGTACAATAGTATGATGAGTTGATAATAATGTACATTAGTTTTTACTAATTAGGAATAAGTGTCAACAATTGATAATAATGTAGATTAGTTTTCATCTTTTTGGAACAATTATTTAATTGTGTTAAGAATTCCTAATTAGATGTAATGTGCAGTGTGAAATAGTGATGCTTTATATATGTTAGTTAGATAAATGTCATAACTTACTCCATGTCTCAATTACTACTATGTGGAGACTTTAATTTATTAACATCATAATGTAGAACTAGCAATATATTCATCGAGGATAAACACCTGTGTTCCATTAAGCACTTTAGATGATTATACATTGTCTCAGGTATAACAAAATGTTTTTTCAGATCATAATTTATGTTCATCCTATTTTATGTCATTTCATGAAAAATCCTTTCTAGTCATAGAAAGATCCTTAATGGTCTAGAAATATAATAGTTAATTAATGGCTTCAGTTGTGCTTATTGGTATATAAGTCATCCATAACAGCTTATTGCATTCAATACCTCTTAATCGATGCATAACTATCCTTTATAATCCTATGGGTTTTCATCCCATGTCAATGAGCAGTATAATTAGTTGTCATCATATTTTTTATACAAGTTACGACTATCAGTAATTCTATAAGACAGGTATTGTTAATTATGCATGCTTAAGGATTCCATTTAGTAATCATTTATTTATTTATTTCCAAACACAAGCGTTAGAATAAAAACTTGAGTAATACCACATATCACTCTCAAGCATCTTTGCAAAAACCGCACAATATATTCAATCAGCATATGCAAGTTTATTTCTCATGTTGTCAAAGTTTCATTTAGATTGGTCCTTTTGCTCATTACTTCTTTCTTATGTAGTAGCTATGGTGATTGTATAGGCTTCAATATAAAATTAACAAATTTCAATTTGGGATATGCTTCATTCATATTTTTTAATATGATTGTATGTATAAATACATATGCATATAGAGAGTATCTATGTGTTATCTTTCCAGGATGATATCCCACACATTGGTTCAAAAGGTATAAACAACAATGACTCAGAGATTACCTTAACACGTTTAAACCACACATCGATATATTAGTTGTGCCATGTGCTCTGTCTTTTCAGTGTAAAACTAATTTTATACCATATTTCTAATTTTAATATTTTAACTATATTGGTTCATAAGACAAATTTTGTGTGATGTGCTCTTACTTCTTACTTCATGTTATGCTGTGAATGCCCTACTGTACTTGAGCATATTGGTCTGCTTTCCATAACCTACAGAAAGAAAATGAATTTTTATTATACGATCTTAAACAAATTCTAGTTCGTGGTGCCTTTTATTGATTAAACTATGCATTAAACAACTCAAGATTACATAGTATATTTGTTTTAATGAAAGTTCGTCAAATAATTACTTAATTTCAGCCCATTTTATTGTTTTTAATTTTTATCTACTTCATGCAATGATATGATATGATAACTTTTATTTATCCTTTTTCACACCAAGAATTAAAAAAAAACTATTTTCATAATTACAGTAAGACTAGAAATAGTAAAACTAGTTTTGAGAAGTACACGAATATGCATTAAGTTACAAAAAAAGTGCAGTGCTTGGCTGTTGCTAAGGAACTGCTGCATTAGGAGTAGCAGTAGCAAGGATATTAGAGAAAAAGAATGTGCTTGCGAATGCTTCTTTCCGAATATATAAAGAATTATAAATAATCTTGAAGCTTTTACAACTTATAGATAAATGTGTCTTCATTAGTTTAGTATAGTATAAAAGCATTTAATACTCCAACATTCCAGAAAAATATATGTACAGTCATATGATGAGTTGATAATAATGTACATTAGTTTTTATTAATTAGGAATAATTGTCAACAATTGATAATAATGTAGATTAGTTTTCATCTTTCTGGAACAACAATTTAATTGTGTTAAGAATTCCTGATTAGATGTAATGTGCAGTGTGAAATATTGATTCTTTATATATGTTAGTTAGAAAAATATCATAAACCCTATGTCTCAATAACTGCTATGTGGAGACTTTAATTTATTAAAGTTCATAATGTTGAACTAGCAATATATTCATCGAGGATACCTACATGTGTTCCATTAAGCACTTTAAATGGTTATACGTTGTCTTAGGTATGACAAAATGTTTTTTCAGATCATAATTTATGTTCGTCCTATTTTCTGCCATTTCATGAAAAATCCTTGCTGGTCATAGAAAAATCCTTAATGGTCTAGAAAATTAATAGTTTATTAATGGCTTTAGTTGTGCTAATAGGTATATAAGTCATCCATAATAGCTTATTGCATTCAATACCTCTTAATCGATGCATAACTATCCTTTATAATCCTATGGGTTTTCATCCCATGTCAATGACCAGTATAATAGTTGTCATCAATATTTTTTATACAAGTTACGACTATTAGTAATTCTAGAATACAAGTATTGTTAGTTATGCATGCTTAAGGATTCCATTTAGTAATCATATTTTTTGTTATTGCCAAACACAAGTGTTAGAATAAAAACTTGAGTAATACCACGTATCACTCTCAGGCATCTTTGCAAAAACCACATAATATATTCACTCAGCATATGCAAGTTTATTGTTCGTGTTGTCAAAGTTTCATTTAGATTGGTCCTTTTGCTCATTACTTCTTTCTTACATAATAGCTATGGTTGATTGTATAGTCTTCAATATAAAATTAACAATTTGGGATATGCTTCATTCATTTTTTTTAATATGACTGTATGTATAAATACATATGCATATAGAGAGTATATATGTGTTATCTTTCCACGATGATATGCCACACATTGGTTCAAAAGGTATAAACAACAATGACTCGGAGATTACCTTAACACGTTTAAACCACACATATCGATACTTTAGTTATGCCATGTGCTCTTTCTTTTCGGTGTAAAACTAATTTTATACCATATTTCTAATATTAATATTTTAACTATACTGGTTCAGAAGATAAATTTTATGCGATGTGCTCTTGCTTCTTACTTCATGTTATGCTGTGAATGCCCTATTGTACTTAAGAATATTGGCGCATCATTGTGCCTCTTACTTGGCATTACTTTTGTAATTTTGTTGTTTCCTAGCTGTCCCAACAACAATTAAAATTCATGAGCAACTTGCACCAACATACTGTGTAGCTGATAACATTTTAATGATTTGGATGTAATGTTTCTCATTTCTCAGTATGTGAAAATTTTGGGCTATTGCTGACTATAATGGCCTGTCACAAAGAAAAGGTATGCCTTTGTATATGTTTTAAGTATGTTCCTTAAGCGAGTATGGCAAGATCGTTCTTTTAATTGGTTGTTACTGGTCTTTTTAAACCTTGTTTTGCGGCCTTGTTTGGTTTCGTATGCATTTGCCCGTATAGTTGCACATGCGTATTCCGTTGAACTACTATTCGTGCTCATATGTGTTCGATTGTGTGATATAGCAGGACAATATGTCTTCTAGTATAGACAAACAGTGGATGCAAGAATCTAGTCGAAGAACCCCACGGTATATAGAAGGAGTTCACAAGTTTATTGATTTCGTTATAGAAAATGATGGTAATGAGTAAGTTTATTCTTATCCTTGCACACATTGCAAAAATATGAAAATGAAGATTAAATTAGAAGACATTCATTATCATCTGTTCAGATGGGGAATTCTCCAATCATATACCATTTAGCGTTTTCATGGTGAAGAGTTGGCAGAAAAGCAAAAACAATCTGCTAGTCAAGCCATAAGTATTGATGAGCCTGAACATCCTAGGACGGACGACTTGGTCAATGATGCAGATGGATTTCATCATCTTAACCTTTTCGGTTCGTCGCACGATAATATCGAGGAACGATCTACAGTTGATGTCGATTTGTCGGCCAATCAAAGTGGAAATTATAAATAACTTTTTGATAGTGTAAAAGAGTAATTGTATCCTTCATGTCCTAAACGGATAACAAAGTTATATGCCATTGTGAAACTGAACAACTTGAAAACTCAATACGGTTTTTCCGACAATGGAGTGACTGCACTTCTCGAATTTATAGGGGAGTTACTCCCTGATGGTAACACACTGCCGATAAAATATTTCGAAATGAAGAAGGTGATTAAACAAGTAGGAATGGATTACACAACTTATGATGCATGCATTAATGACTGCATTTTATACTGGAAAGATGATGCAAACAAAGTTTCTTGTAGAATTTGCAACAAACCAAGATATAGGACATCATTCAACGACGATAAAAGAGCTACCAAAATAGCTCAAAAGACATTGAGACATTTTCCTTTAATTTCTAGATTGAGGAGACTGTATACCATACCTTGGATAGCAGATGCTATGACTTGGCATGCTTATGCCAAGTCTGATTCAAATATAATGCACCATCCACGTGACACATTCGAATGGAAAGCTGTACACTCATTTGATCAAATGTTTGTTGCTGAATCATGAAACGTCACGCTTGGAATAGCAACAGATGGTTTCAATCCACATAAATCTCTATCTAACCGTTATAGTTGTTGGCAAGTAATTATAGTACCATATAATCTTCCCCCATCCACATGCAAGAAAAGAGAGTTCTCAATGTTGACTTTGTTGATTTTTGGACCAAAACAACCAGGAAAGGATATCGACGTTTATTTACAACCATTGATAGATGAATTAAAGCAGTTATAAGAAGGAGTCATTGCATTTGATTCATTTAATAATTCAGAGTTCACATTGAGGGCTAGGATGTTGTGGGCGATTCATGATCATCCTGCATTCGGGACTTTATCGGGATGCACAACTCATGGTTATTTTGCATGTCCTATTTGTGGGGAAGATATTTGTTCTTATTATCTTCCTAAAAGTAAGAAAATGTGTTATATGGGACATCGAAGATTTCTTCCTACCAAACACAAGTTTCGAGATGATAAAACAAACTTCAATAACGAACAAGAATATCGTCGTCCTCCATGGCCATTGAATGGTTATCAAATTAAAGAAAAAGTAGCTAATATCAAGTTGAAAGTTGGTAAAAAACCAGAAATCGGTTGAAAGTGAAAAAAGAAATCCGACGATGAAGACCTTAGCCGTATTCCTGCATGGTATAGGAGATCTATATTCTTTGATCTTCCATATTGGAAAGCAAATTTGATCTGACATAATATTGATGTGATGTATACAGAGAAGATTGTGATTGAGCATCTCATCAGCACGATTATGAGTCACAAGGAGAAGTCAAAAGATGGCATCAATGCACGCAAGGACCTGAGAACCATGGGTATAAAACAAAAATTATGGGTGAGGGAAGACCGTAAAATAAATAAAATAACTAACACAGAGGCAGCTTTCACTTTGAGCAGAGAAGAAAAGATACGGTTTTGCACCATTTTGAAAAACCTAAAAGTACCTAGCAAATTCTCTTCTAACTTCCACAACAATGTGAGCATCAATCCTCTTGAGCTAACAAATATGAAGTCGCATGATTATCACGTTATAATGCAACAATTACTTCCGATATTGCTTCAACATTCATATCCACAACATAAGGATTTGCGTAATGTTGTACACCATGCAAGTCTGTTCTTTAACATTTTTTGCTCAAAGGTGATAAACAGAGGACATCTTTTGCAAGAAAGGCTAGTTTGGTAGAAGCAATGTATGTGTTTGAAAAATATTTCCACCTGCATTTTTTGATATCAATATCCATCTTATGGTTCATTTAGCCGATGAAGCATTGATTTGCGGTCCTGTTAGGTATAGATGGATGTATCCATTTGAATGGTAAGTTACTAATTTTAGTTTTATTCTCCATAGTTCGATTTAAATGGATACAAGTTATTTACAATTGATTACCTACATACGTTGATGAAAACATATAAAGGATACGTGTGCAACAAAAGATATATTGAAGGGTGTATTGCAGAAGGATATATTGTACAAGAAGCTAGTTATTACTGCATGGAGTATATGCCAAAAGGAGGTGATGACACTCATAAACGTACCCGTGAAGTGTTTTTAGATGAAGATGATGAGTTTGCTGATGAGATGCCTCTAGATAATGGTAAAGATATAACCTTAACCCAGGTGCAGTTTGAACAAGTTCGTAAATGGGTCCTTAATAAACATGATGGATTAGATGAATGGGAGAAGTAAGTTCACTAGTCTATCCTAACTTCTTCTCATTATTGTTAATTTACTCCTATATTCATTTTGAAATGTTTATCGCAGAAAGTATACCATTTATGTGAAAAATACTAAATCTCAATCTTGAAGTAGCGTTACATCTGTGGAAACCTGTCAAAGTTTTATTTTGTGGTTACGTGATGAGGTATTACATCTTGTTATATATTCAAGTATATTTAAGTGGATCATACAACATCACGGTCATGCTTTTCATCTATGTTTTTTTAGCTAGTGAAGACTAGTGATGATGATTCAACTCTTTGGAGGTTGGTGATGATGATTCAATTGTTCAATCAAGTTTTCATAATAAATAACAACTCAGGTATTATTGTTATTTGAGGAAAAAATTGCAAAGGCGAAGGAGTTAGTCGATGATGGTGATGAAGAAGATTTGACATTGGATGAAGATATCATATCACAAGTGTTTGGCAAGGATAAAAAAGGTCGCACTCAAAGTATTGGAGCCAAAATATCAAGGACACAAGTTAAAGCGTCTAATATTGCGCGAAAACAACTTAAAAAGACTCAAGGAGGTCCAGAATACTTGAACACAAGGATGGATAATATGGAAGGGAAGCTGAATTCGATCCTCGACTTGATGAAAGGACAATACGGGAGCCAACAAAATCATATATCGAACATTGCTACAAATGAAGGAGGAAGTGGTACACCTCACGATAGTGTTGGAAGAATGCCGAATAATAATTTTCCAAATTCATTGAATTCGTCTATTTTGTCGAATCAGAAATGTGAAACTCTGAGTATTCCGTATGCAGAGATTCGATTCGACCGCATCCATTATACATGGAAAAGCTGTACCTCCAGGATATGAGAAATTAGCCGTGGACAATATACTGCTACCGCAAGAGAGAACAAGCATACAAAATCATCCTCTTGCTTTGACATTTGGCAAAGTTGGAATTGGTGGATATGTTTGTCATCCAAAGAATATGCTTCAATATTAGTGGACGCATAAGCCAGGTATGTATGTATTTACATACACTTGCTCGACTATGTTTTCCATATCAATGCTCGCTTTAATTTAATTATACTGATTGGATCTTTTATGACAGTGCTTAGATATTTCAAGATTGAGTAAAAGTAATAATTTTAACTTTGGTTTTGATAATTTCTTGCTGCCAAATGCTCATTTTGATAACTTTGGTATATATTAGTTTTGTTTGTTATTATGTCATGCTCATCTAACTAATCTTATACACAATACAAACTGTAAACATTCATTCATAATTTTGTTAAATTATGCTTAGTACTCGTAGCATTATCCATGGGTGCCGCTTGTGTGATTATGTAAGAAAGTATAGGAAAGCAGCCCCACCTGCCCCCCCAACACACACAAAAAAAACCTGTGTTTCTGCAAGTGTTCACTCCGATTGGTATTGGATATTGGGTCGGTAGATGTTCTGCAAGCCGTTTTTGAGCTTCCTTGCACAGAATTATAGGTTAGAGAAAAAAGGCTGAAGTTGATTTAGTTATGATTCCTCGGTTTGCAAAGTAGCATTAATTAGGAGACATTTTCAGGACAGAAATTCATTTTGGTTAGTTCATATTTGAGCTTCTGCCTGATCCCCCTTTCGATTCAGGCTTGATTCATACGGTTACAAAGTTGGTGATGGAAAACAGTCAGAGTGGAGTATGGTATGGATCATAAAACTACTGAGAAAGTGAGAATTCCCCTTCCCCCCCTTTTCCACATATGAAATTCATATTGCTGACTAAATGCTTCTAACGATTGGTTTAGATTGTACCTCCGAAACAAACAAGTTACTTAGTGGAATTATATTTTGGGTTTAAAAGATGAACTTAGTTCCCGATCACAACAGATGCAAAAATTGCGTTAATTAGTGCTACTGTGAATATGTTCCTAAGTACTTCCTGTCTACATTGTGTTTGACGAACCCAAAAAAAGGTGATGGTGAATTCTGAAGGGATGTTTAATATGGAAGAACATGACTAAGAGAAATGGTTGAAAAACACATGGGGTTTTAATATTGTTGGAACGAAGTCATCTCATTTGCAAAGGGTATGCAATAAATATTTTAAATTAATAACAACAAAGTGTCTAAGTATAAAAATGTAGTGGCTTATGTAATCGATAGTAAGTTAAAGAAACATAAGAGGAAGAAAAATTGTACATGGATCAGATAAAGACTTTGATAATATCTCGAATAGTGGAGTGGAGGTGAGGTAGAGTGTCTTAGGAGAAATCATGTAATCAATCACATAATTGGACTTATCCATGCTAAGAATAATGCAGGTTTAGTAGCTTCATTTTTCTTGTAAATTCGTGAACAAAGCTATTATATATAAAAACAATTGAATTTCGTAAAAACTTAATGGCTAATTTATATTTCAAGGAAGTTCCACTCACACCTTATAGGCCAAAAGTCGAGATAATAGCAGCATACAACTGTACATTTTATTTACAGTTTTTTACTTTAGAATTGTGAATACACAACTTACAGGCTCTTTGGTTTATTGCATATTGTTCTGTTAGATATAACCTTTTTAACGTTGTATGTTGTTTGAAGTTCTAATACCATCACATAATATAAATTATACTTATGGAAAAATAATAATTATTTTAAAATAGAGAGGCAGTAGTAGGCTGCTGCTACACAACACAGTAAAAAAACGAAGAGAGTCGGGGAAGGGGACGAGTTTATCCCCGTATCACGCAAAACGCTACTGTCTAATGGTAGTATTGTACCTCACCTACTGTATGCAGGTGAGATAAATCGCCAGCACACACAGATGAGAAAGTTCTCACCTGCACATGCATGTGAGTGATTCACCTTAATATACACATGAATTTTCTCACCTAAGCATGCAGATGAGTAATGCGCTGGTTTAATGTTACAGAGCCCGAAAGTTCAATGTCAGCATTGTGCTGATGCATGAATTTGCAAACGGATATTGCGGGATGAATTTAGAAGGGCCCCACGATTTATTTCTATTTTGCCCAAGTCACCCCTGTTTCATTCGGGCTTTCTAACAAAATTGAATTCCAATACAGAAAATGCAAACGTAATGTAATTTGAAAATGCAATGTAACGTAATGTAAAACTGCAAAACAGACTCTTTTTTTAGAAATGCAAATTGTGTTTTTTTTTAAATAGTTGAATCTAAAAGTAAACAAAGCCTGAAAATAAAAAAGATGCATATAGTCGACAACAATCAAAACCAACTCAGTAAGTGAATTTTCTCACCTAAGCATGCAAATTAATCCTTTTTATATTTGGTTGTCCTAAGATTTACCTTGTCATTTTGGATGTTATTTCCTTTTCATTATTGATTTGTCTCGTCATTAAATTCATCACCCACATCTTGTTATTGGTAAGACTACTGAATATGAAACATATAATCTGAGTTTGAGTTGCTGAATGCAGCTAGCTGCAAGGTTTTTTTTCAACTTTGCATCAAAAAATTATTAACATCATGTTTTATGTCTCATCATCAGCCTTGTAACCTATGTTTGTTGCACAATCACTTGGAAATAATTAACTTGCTTTCTAAACGACCAACTTCTTTAGGCTTTAGATTTAATTTCATTCTAATAAGAGGAAAAGAAAAAAATCTGAATTAGCAACCATCCAAATTGAGAGGTTACTGACACATGCATCAAACATGCAGGTTTCTGAAAGTCTAAACTTGTACACAATGATTGGGAAGAACAACCTGCTTTAGGCATTATAGAAATGTGCATTCTATACTTGTAATATTTGCACCCACTATTGATTTTCATCTTACAGAAAGTGTGCACAAAGCGTATAGATAATTGCTTTCTCCAATGTCGCCAAGTTTCTTACTCATTTTTTCAGATCCACACAGAATTAATTTTTTAATGGAGAAAGGGGAAAAAAATCTGATATGCGGAACTAAACCTTAAATATCTTCACAAGTAAAAGCTTGATTATAGTTTCTAGTTAATATTATTTGTAATTTTCAATCAGCGATTGGTTGGAATATTTTATATTAGATTAGACCTCTTTCTTCTAATTTTATGCTCGAGTGTATATATCTGTAACAATTTATTATTTATGATTAATCTAAGATGACATAATACATCATTGACTATCACAGCTTTCAATATTCCTAGAATATTGGGTCGTTGTGGATATTTTCACACAAAGATGTTGTCATGTGGAGGATTTCTTCCTTCCTTCATAAAGGATTTGTGCTATGCTACTTAAAATTTGATTGCTCAGAAAAAACTATAGCGATCTTAAAGATTAATGAATTATATTGATGCTTTTACTGACCAATAAATGAAGATGTTAATGAATACCCTAAACGGTTAGATTCTAAATTTGAACTAAAAATTATCATTTTTATGTTTATGGTTGAATTCATAATTGATGACTCCCTTTTTACTATTTATTCAGTAGCTTTCTTATAAATTATTGATGATCGACCAAATATCCATCACGATCTCTGATGGGTCTCCATTGAAAATTTCTCCTTTGTCCCTATCAACCCCCCAATCAACTATTACCTAATGATAATTATGCTAATGTTGAATGTGTTGCAGGGTGCACATGCAATGCAATGATGGAGATTTCAGTTGATGCTTTCAGCGGAGCTTTGGGCGGTTTTATCATGTGAAGGGTCTGTAATTTAAACTTTGAAGTAAGAGTCTGTAATTTGAACTTTGAAGTAAGGGT
Source organism: Allium sativum (assembly GCA_030737875.1). NCBI lineage: Eukaryota > Viridiplantae > Streptophyta > Magnoliopsida > Asparagales > Amaryllidaceae > Allium > Allium sativum. The sequence continues at coordinate 441,013,043 of CM060910.1, read as the reverse complement.
TTGTAATTTGAATTGTTAATGCCTACTGACATTATGAATTGAAGTTGAACTATGTAGTTTTTAGTTTGGATATGTTGTAGTTTGTAAACTTTGAAGTATGAACTATGTAGTTTTTAGTTTGGATATGTTGTAGTTTGCAAACTTTGAAGTATGAATTGTTTATTTGAACTTTGAAGATTACAATTTGTATTGATGGATATGTTCATAAATTTATGTTGGTGGGTATAATATGCTCGTATTTTTTTAAATCGGAGTATTATGTTTTAGGTCGAGAATAGTATGTAGTTTGTTCAGTTGAATTTAGCCACGGTCAAAACCCATAGCTAAATTACATAGAAAATTACAAATACAAGTTGCCATGGCTCAGAGCCATGGCAATATCCTATATTGCCACAGACTAAAGCCGTGGCGAGGAAGAAATCTGCCACGGCTTTGGGCCATGACAAAATATTAATTTGTCACGACTTTGGGCCGTAGCAAAAAAAACTGCCACACCCAGTTTTGCCATGGCCCTAAGCCATGGAAAATTTAGTTAGCCATGGCCCAAAGCCGTGGGAAAGCTGCTTTTCTGGTGTAGTGGCGGTCTCGTCGGTGGCACGGCAAGATCGCTCACTTCTGGCAGTTGGCTGTCTGGCTATATGGTTATTGGTTATTTTGGATTGAAAGATTTCGGGTTTTCCCGATTTCCAGGCTAAGGATTTTCTTGTTACTCATGCTATTGGGCTCTTGCAGCCCTCAGTTATTCTGGCTTCTTCGGATATTCTAGTTATTCTGTTTATCTCTAAACGATCTGGAGTGATCGGCAGATTTTGGTGGATTTCAGGTTTTCAGGTTCATGGATAATACGATCTGGAGTGATCATGGATTTTTGGTTTATTGGCTTTGGATTTCTGGTTAATACGATCCGGTGCTATCATGGATCTTTAGTTTTTTTGTTATGGGAGTTCACTTCGTACTTCTATTGGATTTGGTTTCTGCATTTCTTGTTTTCTTGCAAAATAGATCTTCCTTCAATCAAGCAAGACTTGTTTTGGCGTTAAAGTTTTGACATGCTTTTAGGTAAAGCCGTCACACTTCATGATTTTGGTTAGCGACGTGCTCAAGTTTCGAGAACGTCGTCAGAAAACACAAAGTGATTTGATCGAAATCGCGACATGTCCGAAAGGTGGGAAATGGCGTTGATCCGTAAAATCATTATCGATGGACTTGGAAAAACTGGCATGGTAAAAATACGTGATCGACTCTATTCAATCAGCTCAACGTGCCTGAGTGTCTCGGTCCGATATAGTGGCAAAACTTGTCATGGAAAAATATGTGGGTTTCAGCAAAATCGTGTTTCGCTCACTCAAAAATACCTGGTCGACATGCCACGATCACGAAAAATGGCTTGCGCGACTCACGACATCAAAATCTGGCACTTGGCAAAATTCTGGTTTGGTATGTTCAAAAACAAGTGATCGGCACGTGAAAATCATCAATTTTAATGTGTTCGTGCTTGGCTGATCACATATGCTAAAATAGTCAATCATCTGGCTTGGGAAGAAAAATTGGTGTGATCAGCATGGGAAAATGGCCAAAACCAAGTGTTTTACTTGAGATGATGCCCAGGCAACCTCGGGATTTCGAATCCTAGATTCGTGTCACAGGAGGGGTACGAATTCCCGTATGCGTGACACAGCCCTGACATTATTCCCTTCGACTTTGACACGTGGATTTGGGATTCGAAATACGGAAAGGCTGAGAGGATTCTAATTTGGCACTCGAAATCGGCTTAAGCAGTGCGGTGGATTTCGAAATATCCCCAGCTCCGCACTATGGTTTCTGATGCGAAAAGCATGGCTAATAAAGGGATTCAAAATATAAGGTATTTACCAAGTGATTTTGGCAAACGTGTTTTCACCATGCGGATCACGTAATTTCACCCGATCAACACGCGTTTTCCACTACCGTTTAGGATATGAAATCTGGAAAATGGCAGATCACTCTGGCATTCGATTTCACAGTGTTAATCAACGTTTTTGGCTGCACAACATGTGTTTTCACCAGTTTTTCAAGAATACGAGATTTTTTGACTTGGATTTGGTTTCTGGACTCTGATTCTGGGATATAAAATTCGTGTTGACGATCCCAAAACTCACCTATAAATACCCCTTAGGTTGGCATTCAAAGGGTTTGGCTGACTTACGCTCTTCCTACACATTGGCATACGGGATTGAAGTGCTCAAGCACCATTAATGACTGTCTTCATCTTCCCAACGAATTTTCGACTATCTTTATACTTCTAAACGTTGCGCAAACGTTTTCCTACATCTTTTGGACATCTACAAGGACATTTACACTGCTTTTGGACATATTAGGATACCTTTGGAACTTTTTAGATAGTGAAGCTACTTTTTGGACATAACTTCACACTTTGGCTCATTACAGAAGAAGAAGGGCATTTTCGTCAAAGTTTTGAATAAATAAACTTTTTGTTGTTCGATTTTAACACTTTGTACATAAATATTATCCGAACTTGTACAACGATTGTAATCAGCTATTATATGATGAATGATTACTATAAAGTGGACGTAGACGTTGGTGCCGAACTACTATAAAAAGTTGTATTTTCCCCACATTTCATTATTTTGGATTTGGATTACTGTTTTCCTGCAAAACATACACTTGGGCATTGGCGTGCGCGAATAGCAACAATTCCCCACGTCAACACATATATATGCATACATATATACATACATATGTATATATAATAACTTCATGGAAATGTTATAAATATTCACATGTTTAACAAATGACTTTATTTTTCTAGTTTATTTTATCTATTCATATAATGAAAGCAGTAACGAGAAGAAATAAAATTTCATTTGATATAATTTATTTCGAAATGCTTAAATGCATTATACTTTCTACCTAATCAGCAGGATAATTTGAATTGAAAAAATATATTAACAGATTGTTTAAATTATAGATGGAAAAATCTAGAAAAATGCACGGAAGCAATACTAACATGAGTACGAGAATTGATAGTGTGTTCCTGTAGGAAAGCTTCTATTTTGATGGCCCATTAAACAATAAGAGACCTTAGCTTGTAAATGAATTAACACCACCGATGAAACTTCAAATTATAATTTAATAATACCAAAACAATAAAACCCTCAGGACTAAACTAAACAGCCGATCTTGCAGCAGATGAACTCAACACTTTATGTTTCTGTATATTTCAAATTTCCGAAGCCGTATCACAAAACCAAGTTATAAATCATAAGTTAAATGAAAAAAGATCATGTATTATCAGAGGAAACACACCAAGTTATAAATCTTAAGTTAAATGAAAAAGATCATGTATTATTAGAGGAAACAGTTGCGGATACCTGCTTAAGGAGACGTGCAAAAACCGAAGTGAGCAGCAATTAAGGCTAGCAAACATAGGCAAGCAGATGGTGAAGAGTAGTGTTAGAGTTTGCAAGAGAGTTTCGTCAGTTTAGCGATTTTGGTTTAATTTTATGGATGACTAAGTTAGGGTTTAGATCAAGGAAATATTGCAGCCATTTTATTTCACTCTGATGCATACAGCGAGCGAAATAAGAAAAGGTAGATACGTAGTTTTTTTAATCAATAAAGGTTGTTATTGACGAATATTAAAAGGGGGACAGACAAATAGTACTTATAAATATTATTACAACTTATGCATAACGGAAGTTGTTAAAAGTAGATCTATTGCAGCAGTTGAAAATAAAACGTTGTTATAAAAATACTTATTACAATTGTCATTTTAAATTAGTTATATATGAAAAGTTGTAATATTGTAGTTTTGTTGTGGTCTTGAGGTATTAAGTGGTTGGATTCGTCCCTTTCCTAATGGATTTACCCACAGGAGTACTAGCTGTAATCGTAGGGCCTGCTCTTGTTAGGCATTAAGTGATTTATGGGTCCTCCTTTCTTTAATTATTTTAAATTGGATATTAAGTGGTGTAACCAACCTTTTGGCCGGCTACCAAAAGCAGTCCAAGCCCACACGGCTTGGCCCATGGCATGGTTCAATAAACAAGAAGTGCAGCCAAGATACTCAGGATTTAATCCTAGATGGAGTCGTACAAGTGTGGTCGTCACAGCTTGTTGAACTGTACAAAATAGCCAGAATCCACCACATTTCATATCCTAGGAGTAACATGAAGATTTCGTATCCCAACCCTCAACAACTTCTTAAAGACCATAAACTCTAACTTTTTCGTATCCCGATCCCCCTCTCCAACTTTATATCCCGCTAGCCAACTTCCACTTTTTGCATCCCACTCCCCATCACTCTTTATATATCATTCTCCATCACATCCCCAGATACAAAGATGGCAGGGTAAGTCCCCGGATACGAAATGATGAAGAACTCTTAGTATGTGAGTATCAAACCAAGGGAAAGTGGATACGAAGTCCCAAACCAAAACAGCTCGGAAGTGAAATAGAAGAGCATGAATTTGGCTAAGTTTCCAAAAGTCATGCCGATCCCTGGATCGACATCGATTCCGTGATGCGAAAAATGCCAGATCGACCCCACTTCCTTCCTACTCCACTACTTATAAACACCCCTCCTGCTTCATGGAAAGGGATAGATATTTGCTGATTTGACAATTTGGCAAGGAGAATTTGACCTTTGGTTACCGTTATTCATCTTGAAGATTTGGAGAGAAGATTTCACCTCCTTCTTGAAGACTTAGACTTTGACAAGGTGATTTTGACCTTTGGGAACTCGAGAAGAAGATCTTAGGCCTTGATTTCAAACATACTAGAACTTATTTCCCACTGTAGCCTTTGTACCTACTTGTAACTATAGTGCCAACCATTGTACTTGACTAAAGCGAATAAAAACTAGCAAAGGCTTCATAGTGGACGTAGGTTCTCATGGACTAAACCACTATAAATGCTGTGTGAAACACCCCACCTCCGTTAGGGTCACTCTCAAAGGGAATGCCCTAATTTTGGTGGAGGTTTATAAGTACAAGTCACAGATATACAAGACAGATATAAGAACACATATTTGTAAACAGCGGAAGAACAACAAACTTTTATTTCATAAAGTCAAATACGTGTTACAACAACATCCTTTCCAAAAACATAGCATAACACTTTCATAATCTGTCTTGAGTACATTATTTAAAGAAGCATAAATAAAACATAGATAAACTGCAAAAGTCCCCATAGTGGATTGTCCAAAGCCATAGTTCAAAACAGGAAAGTCCAAGCAATACATTTCTCTTTCTTCAAGCTGGATGTTGAGGCTGATCAAGCTGCTGTGTTCCCTCCCTGAGGACCTGGGGGGGGGGGGGGAAACGGAAGAAAGAAGACGAAAGGAAAATAGAGTCAGACATAAAGCCTGAGTAAGTCTAGTACTACTTTGTCTATGAATAAAGAACTGGGTATGATAAGTAAAACAGGAAGTGGGCAAGCACTATAACTTGGTTAAGTTATCTAGGGTCGAATATGCTATCGTACCCCATGTTAATCTCTGAACCCATATAAACTAGTTTCCAATTTGCACCCCATAATCAGGGTGATGTGATCCATTCAATGATGATCGGCTCCTACTCGCATAGTTACATGTGTCTTACGGCCCCCGATGTCTGTAGTTACCTATGCTGGTCCCACCATGGGGTGTATCAAGTCCCATAGTGGCAACCCGACACAACCTTAAAGTGCACAGGTATGCTACTGGTGTCCAGTGCCTTATTTTTCTGCTCCGGAGTGTGTGCACGCCCGCACTCCGTTAGAACCTACACTGCTACACCACCGCCGTCGCTTTGACCTCTTACAATCAGCCCAGTAATCGTGCCCCACCCTGCCTAGTTTCAGGGTATCATGATACACCTTTTAGGGTTACTGCTGAAAAGGGTCCCCCGTTACTAGGTTTTCTATCTCTAGCCAACATGCTAAGTTGGTTAAGTGTTTCCTACCTAACCCCACCAGTCCGTTTAGTTTAGCATGTTCCATTTTGATTAAGTTTTTAATCCACTTAATCCTAACAGTCCTGACTCAGCCTTAATTGTCTTATTAAGGCCCTGACCTCTCACATTAGACAGGTATTGTTGTGGCTGCCTGTTGCCGGTTGGTTCCGGGCAGTCTTACGCCACAACTCAGTCTAACCTCGGGTCCTTGCTGGGCTCCATGTTTAACCTCCCACATTGGATAGGTATTGTTGTGACTACTGGACAGCCGGGCGGTTCCGGGCAGGTTTACATCACAACTCAATCCAACCTCGGGTTAAACACATCGTATTTTCTACATTTACATATCTTGTCATTCTTCTTTAATTATATGTAAATATTTGCGGCCCATTATTAAGTTAATGGTGTAAAGATTACACCAATCACGGGCCCAACCCATACTTGAATTTGGGCCCTTCTATTTTATATTTTCATTCATTAATTCATTTTAACCCAACGTTATTTTCCCCCGTTTTACACTTCCGTTCGTATATATTGGGCTTAGCCTTTTAAAGCCCAATTTAGCCATGCGAAAGGGGAGGCTTATGGCGTATACACAAAGAGGGGAAGGTGAGCGCATGAACTTGCATATGACGTTGGAAAATACATAATAGAAATTGGTGTACTTGCATAGTGGTGACATGTATTTTTGGTCATAAAACATAGGTGACATAAATCAAGGCATGTAAACTTGCATAGGTTTAACTACAACATGAACCTATATTCTTATTTAGGCATAATGTCAAACATAAGCATGGCCTAAATACTTCTAGCATAAACATGGCATATTGTCAAACATAAGCATGGCATAAAATACTTCTTGCATAGGCATGGCATATTGTCAAACATAAGCATGGCATAAAATACTTCTAGCATAGGCATGGCATATGGTCAAACATAAGCATGGCATAAATACTTCTAGCATGAACATATAATGATGCATAAATATTCCTAAACATGGTGTTTGCTTTAAACTTGCAAAAAGGGGATTTTTGAGTCCAACCTAGCCATGTCTCACATATGTCATTTAACAACATAGAACTAACATGGATTTCAATTATGCCTAATATTATTCATAGCCTAGCCATATTAATGAGTTTTGCAAAAGCATGGTTTAATACATGGATTATGGTGTCAAAATTCCAACATAGTTTCATATGAACTATAACAACCAAACTTGTTCAATTACTTGCAAAATGATTTATGCACAAAATATACATCATGATAGCATAATAACAAAGCCCAAATTCGCATAAATTTCAATCAACTACATACATGTAGCTTCAACATAGATAACATAATTTGCGCAATATTCCAAACGTATACTTGTATAGAACTACCGCATGTAGTTCTTTATAACATAATCCATAAATATCCAAACGTATATAAATTGATAAGAACGCATAAATATGAATTACTTCCATTGCCACAATTCAAGCATACACATCAACACAGTTGTTTATTATACCAAAGTAATACTCTACTTACAATGGTTGCGGCGAATTCTCTAATTAAGAGACACGATTCCTTTGTTGAATTGATTAGCTTTAGGTTGCTTTGAATTGCTTTAGGCTTTAGAACTTTCTTCCTAACTCTCTCTCTAGTCGGCGGCTAATCTTTGTCGTTCCTCAGCAACATGGCGGCTATAATCTTATTTTGAATGAATAGATTAGGGTTTAGTCTAGGGTTGTTTATATAGAGGTTAGGAATTGATTAGGACCATTGATGTTGCTAGGTTAGATCATAGCCATTCATTAGGAAGAGAGACCAATAAAAACCCGCCACCTAGCCCTAATGACAAAGCAGACCACAGAAATTCGACCACACACCGACCTGGCCAGCCAGGGCTAGACCAGACCTGGCCAGCAGGTCATTTTTGACCTGGGCGCACTTGGCAGGTGCGCCAGGTCAAAAATGTACTGGCGCACTTCACAGGTGCGCCAGTTAATTTTTGTTCTGGCGCACTTCCCAAGTGCGCCAGTGCGTTCTGGCCCTATATTTTTCGGTTTTTCGCCCAACTTCGTTCGTCCATAACTTCTTCATACGATATCCGTTTTTCGAAAACTTGGACTCTATTTCGCGTATTTTTCCGAGACGAACGCAATGGCGTATCCCGTTTCCCTTAGTTCTTTGATTTGAGATTAATTATACTTTAATTTGTGAGTTTCACAGTTATAGAATTCACGGGGTGTTACATTCTCCCCCACCTAAAAGGATTTCGTCCCCGAAATCTTCAAGCTAGGAGGAATGTATATCCTAACATCCAATCATCCATCTACTCATCCATCAAACACGAGCATCCATTGTCCTTAAAAGACTTCTAATGCTTCATGGTCATATGCGAAGTGTGTGTGTATACATGTACTTATCTAATGCAAAATCAGGCGGTCTACTGATTCAGTTGACCTCCTTAATGCGAATTATGTAAGTGCCATGAATCCATTATGTATGCAAATTTTCCTATTCATGATTCTACATGAGTGCACAATCATTCAATACAAATGCAGCATCCACATGACAACACATTAAAGTTCAACCACATACGAATGCAAACATATATGCATATGCAATATGAAGTGACTGAGCCGATCTAAACCCTAGATTGTGTGTGTATATGCAACCACGAGCAACCACTAGCAATCACTTGCAACCACTTGCAACCATCATCCATAACATGTTTCAATTACATGTTTCCATCCAAAAAGATTCTACCTAAAAGATAAGGTCGAGGAAATATACCTAAAAAGATAGATAAAGGCGCAACTTAAGGAAAAGGAAAGATCAAGGATGTACCCTCGAACAGAAAAGGGTAGGCTGTACGGATTCTAGCTTCAGTTTCCCAAGTCGCGTCTCCCTCGGCGTCGCTCCACTGAACTTTGACGAGCTTGACTTCACGGTTGCGTAGTTTCTTCACTTCCGTTCCTAATATGCGGGTTGGAACTTTCCTTATGGTTGCCTCGCGTTCCACTTCGACCTCTTCGAGGATATTTGGCTCTACCACTTCAGCAGACTCGTGTAGACATTTTCGGAGATGTGAAACGTGAAAAACGTTGTGGACTCCAGCCAATTTCTCGGGTAGCTCTAATCTATACGCCATTTTCCAAATTTTCTCAATGATAGGGGATGGTCCTACCTAAAGGTATAGTCGAATGATAGAAGCAAGTAAAAACTTTGTGCCCATTAGGCAATTGTCAAAACTGAAAACCTATGCCACATATATATTGATTAGGAGAAGAACTCTCTAAGCATCAGCCCCGAAGACCGAAATCAACATCAGACTGACACCCAAAGAATTACTCAACCCAACCACCATATATGATTCTAGGCAACTAAGCATGATGGACTCCTTTTTGGTCATAAGGGAGTCCCCTTCCTAAGACCAATCTGTATCCTATAAAACCCAAAAACTTTAGTCAAACCAATGAACACCCTCGAGCCCCAACATGTGTTACTAACAGATGAGTCATACTCCCTATGTGGTTTGCAACCGAAATTGGATTGAGAATGGGACCGAGAGGATATACTCTTAAGAAGAGATATTATGCACGAATCTAGTCTTCAATCTTCTAAGTCGCACTTCCTTGAGCTTAACTCCATTATGCTTTGTCCGTCTATAACTTCACAATTTCGTAGCTTCTTAATCCTTGTTTCCAAAATATGAGTTGGAACCCTTGCCTCTCGTTCCTCTTTCACTTATTCTCCTTCTAGTATACTTGGCTCAAGCCTTAACTGCGTACTCATGGTCCCATGCAAGCTCTCCAAAATTCATTAGTGAATCTTGGATCTTGTTCACTTACTAGAAGGTATTCCACATAGATGAATTATCTCTTGAAAATAAACAAATGTCAACTTCGTGAGCGGAGCTGAGATTTTCGCAAAATCCCTTATTAATTTTTCGATAGAAACCCGCTAGTCCTAGAAAGCTTCGGACCTCAGTTGCATTCCTTGGTGTCTTCCAATCTTGTACCGCCACTACCTTAGCAGGGTCCACCGCTAACCCTTGTTTGGATACTATGTGCCCAAGGAACCTCATCTCTTCTCTCCAAAAGTGGCATTTGGAGAATTTGGCTTTTAGTTGATGGACTCGCAAAGTTTTCATGATTGCCCTTAAGTGTTGAGCATGTTCCTCTTCACTCTTTGAGAAGATAAGGATATCATCTACGAAGACCACTACGAATTTGTTGAGGAAATCTCTAAATACCCTACTCATCAAGTCCACGAAGTAAGCAGGTGCATTTGTCAAGCCGAAAGGCATGACAAGCCATTCAAAGGAGCCGTCTGGGGTTCTGAAAGCCATTTTATCGATGCTATCTTCAGCCACCCTTAGCTGATGAAAACCGGTTGCTAAATCGAGTTGGGAGAAAACAGACGCTCCTACAAGCTGGTCAAACAAATCGTCAATTCTAGGGAGAGGATGCCTATTCTTTTTCGTTAGCTTGTTGAGCTCCCTATAGTCAACACATAGACGGAGTGAACCATCCGCCTTTGTAGCGAACACCACTGGAGCGCCCCATTCTGAAATGCTCCTCCTAATGAACCCCTTTTCTAGAAGCTCTTTAATCTGTTTACTGAGCTCTTTCCTTTCTCGTGGAGCCATATGTCTAACGGGCAACGCAACGGGCTTTGCATTATCTACAAGATATATGCGGAAGTCTATTTCCCGCTTCGGAGGCAAGCCCTTCACCTCTTCAAAGACATCCGGATATTCCCGGACCACTCTAACTGATTGCAAATTTTCAACAGAGGCATCTAGCGATTCAAGATAACTAAGCATAACCGCATACGAGGGATTACAAGAAATTTCCAAAGTATTACCGAGCTGGGTTAGGAGCCTAACAACCCTTTTCTCGCAATCAAGGATGGCCCCATTACTGGATAGCCAATCCATACCCAAAATCAAACCATACCCCGAAAAGCCCAAAACAAAGGCACTACATTGAAATTCTACACTTAGAATAGAAATTTTCAAATCCAAACAGATCATAGACAAATGAGCTGGGCCCCCAATTGGGTTTGAAACAATTAAGGGGTCCTCTACCATACTAGTTTTTAGGTGCAGAGATTCTACTAAAGCAGACGAGATAAAGGAGTGTGATGCGCCAGAATCAAACAAAGTGCGAACGGGGTGATCATAAAGAAAAACTACACTTTCTACAGAAGTATTTATACCTCGCTGCTGCAATGGTGGCGCTTCTAGCACATGAACCTGTGCCCTTGGGGTGGATCCAGTGCCCTGCCCCTGTCCTCATTTCCTTGGGCAGTCCTTAGCCCTGTGGCCTATCTGACCGCATGAAAAGCACCCACCATTCTCCTTGGCCTTCTTTTTCCGGCAGTCCTTTACTAAGTGCCCCACTTTGCCACAGAAATTACACTTCCTCTTCTCTTTGTTGCCTTTCCCGCCTTTCTTAAAGTCTGCCTTCTTAGGCTGCAAACCCTCTTTCTTCCCTTGAGAGCTTTCTGCCTTTGTCTCCTTCTTGCCCTTATCCTCCTCATTCAGCAATGCCATTTGCACCAATCTTTCATACGTGGCTCCCATGGGTATATGGGTCATGGCCAAACTGTGTAATGGCTCATTTAACCCTTTGACGAAACGGAGAGCCTTCTTGTGCGGGGTGTTAACTAGGTCAAGCCCAAACCTAGCCAGCTCATCAAACTGATTCACATACTCTCTGACTGTCTTGTCCCCTTGTTTAAGAAATAGGAATTTTTCTAACTGCAAACTCCTTTCTGCATCTGAGAGAAATTTGGTATCAAACCTTGCCCTAAAGTCCTCCCATGTCTCCACTGGTCTTTCAGCATTAGTGACTTCCCACCAGTAGGAAGCCTCACCCTTCAATAGCCACACCGCCAGTTGTACTTTTTGTCTATCTTCTACCTCAAAGATGATGAATAGGTCTTCAGTTTCTTTCAGCCAATTCCTAGCTGCTACGAAGGACTCAGTTCCATGGAAATCCCTTCCTCCCATAGATTTAAAATCTTTACATATCTTAGCAAAATTGTTTCCCCGAGGAGGAGGTGGAGGAAAAGGTGTTGCTGCAGCTGGATGGTTCCCTTCAGCTGGGGGAGGAGGAACGGTAGGACCTGGCTGAGTGGCCCTTGCTTCTAAGAACCGTCTAAACCAACCAGGTATTGGCACCCCTTCTGGCAAGTTAAGATCTTGGGACATGCTGAAACAAAAAGGATAGATTCAAAACGAAGGATAAGAGATAGTTCCTATGGCTTTGGGGAGTGGACTTTGCCTTTTTAAAATAATATTTTTCTTTTAAAAATGCTTCTTTAAATTTCCTTTTTGAAAATAATTTTTCAAAACTTTTTATCTTATCTGGTAAACCTATGCTCTGATACCAAGTGAAACACCCCACCTCCGTTAGGGTCACTCTCAAAGGGAATGCCCTAATTTTGGTGGAGGTTTATAAGTACAAGTCACAGATATACAAGACAGATATAAGAACACATATTTGTAAACAGCGGAAGAACAACAAACTTTTATTTCATAAAGTCAAATACGTGTTACAACAACATCCTTTCCAAAAACATAGCATAACACTTTCATAATCTGTCTTGAGTACATTATTTAAAGAAGCATAAATAAAACATAGATAAACTGCAAAAGTCCCCATAGTGGATTGTCCAAAGCCATAGTTCAAAACAGGAAAGTCCAAGCAATACATTTCTCTTTCTTCAAGCTGGATGTTGAGGCTGATCAAGCTGCTGTGTTCCCTCCCTGAGGACCTGGGGGGGGGGGGAACGGAAGAAAGAAGACGAAAGGAAAATAGAGTCAGACATAAAGCCTGAGTAAGTCTAGTACTACTTTGTCTATGAATAAAGAACTGGGTATGATAAGTAAAACAGGAAGTGGGCAAGCACTATAACTTGGTTAAGTTATCTAGGGTCGAATATGCTATCGTACCCCATGTTAATCTCTGAACCCATATAAACTAGTTTCCAATTTGCACCCCATAATCAGGGTGATGTGATCCATTCAATGATGATCGGCTCCTACTCGCATAGTTACATGTGTCTTACGGCCCCCGATGTCTGTAGTTACCTATGCTGGTCCCACCATGGGGTGTATCAAGTCCCATAGTGGCAACCCGACACAACCTTAAAGTGCACAGGTATGCTACTGGTGTCCAGTGCCTTATTTTTCTGCTCCGGAGTGTGTGCACGCCCGCACTCCGTTAGAACCTACACTGCTACACCACCGCCGTCGCTTTGACCTCTTACAATCAGCCCAGTAATCGTGCCCCACCCTGCCTAGTTTCAGGGTATCATGATACACCTTTTAGGGTTACTGCTGAAAAGGGTCCCCTGTTACTAGGTTTTCTATCTCTAGCCAACATGCTAAGTTGGTTAAGTGTTTCCTACCTAACCCCACCAGTCCGTTTAGTTTAGCATGTTCCATTTTGATTAAGTTTTTAATCCACTTAATCCTAACAGTCCTGACTCAGCCTTAATTGTCTTATTAAGGCCCTGACCTCTCACATTAGACAGGTATTGTTGTGGCTGCCTGTTGCCGGTTGGTTCCGGGCAGTCTTACGCCACAACTCAGTCTAACCTCGGGTCCTTGCTGGGCTCCATGTTTAACCTCCCACATTGGATAGGTATTGTTGTGACTACTGGACAGCCGGGCGGTTCCGGGCAGGTTTACATCACAACTCAATCCAACCTCGGGTTAAACACATCGTATTTTCTACATTTACATATCTTGTCATTCTTCTTTAATTATATGTAAATATTTGCGGCCCATTATTAAGTTAATGGTGTAAAGATTACACCAATCACGGGCCCAACCCATACTTGAATTTGGGCCCTTCTATTTTATATTTTCATTCATTAATTCATTTTAACCCAACGTTATTTTCCCCCGTTTTACACTTCCGTTCGTATATATTGGGCTTAGCCTTTTAAAGCCCAATTTAGCCATGCGAAAGGGGAGGCTTATGGCGTATACACAAAGAGGGGAAGGTGAGCGCATGAACTTGCATATGACGTTGGAAAATACATAATAGAAATTGGTGTACTTGCATAGTGGTGACATGTATTTTTGGTCATAAAACATAGGTAACATAAATCAAGGCATGTAAACTTGCATAGGTTTAACTACAACATGAACCTATATTCTTATTTAGGCATAATGTCAAACATAAGCATGGCCTAAATACTTCTAGCATAAACATGGCATATTGTCAAACATAAGCATGGCATAAAATACTTCTTGCATAGGCATGGCATATTGTCAAACATAAGCATGGCATAAAATACTTCTAGCATAGGCATGGCATATGGTCAAACATAAGCATGGCATAAATACTTCTAGCATGAACATATAATGATGCATAAATATTCCTAAACATGGTGTTTGCTTTAAACTTGCAAAAAGGGGATTTTTGAGTCCAACCTAGCCATGTCTCACATATGTCATTTAACAACATAGAACTAACATGGATTTCAATTATGCCTAATATTATTCATAGCCTAGCCATATTAATGAGTTTTGCAAAAGCATGGTTTAATACATGGATTATGGTGTCAAAATTCCAACATAGTTTCATATGAACTATAACAACCAAACTTGTTCAATTACTTGCAAAATGATTTATGCACAAAATATACATCATGATAGCATAATAACAAAGCCCAAATTCGCATAAATTTCAATCAACTACATACATGTAGCTTCAACATAGATAACATAATTTGCGCAATATTCCAAACGTATACTTGTATAGAACTACCGCATGTAGTTCTTTATAACATAATCCATAAATATCCAAACGTATATAAATTGATAAGAACGCATAAATATGAATTACTTCCATTGCCACAATTCAAGCATACACATCAACACAGTTGTTTATTATACCAAAGTAATACTCTACTTACAATGGTTGCGGCGAATTCTCTAATTAAGAGACACGATTCCTTTGTTGAATTGATTAGCTTTAGATTGCTTTGAATTGCTTTAGGCTTTAGAACTTTCTTCCTAACTCTCTCTCTAGTCGGCGGCTAATCTTTGTCGTTCCTCAGCAACATGGCGGCTATAATCTTATTTTGAATGAATAGATTAGGGTTTAGTCTAGGGTTGTTTATATAGAGGTTAGGAATTGATTAGGACCATTGATGTTGCTAGGTTAGATCATAGCCATTCATTAGGAAGAGAGACCAATAAAAACCCGCCACCTAGCCCTAATGACAAAGCAGACCACAGAAATTCGACCACACACCGACCTGGCCAGCCAGGGCTAGACCAGACCTGGCCAGCAGGTCATTTTTGACCTGGGCGCACTTGGCAGGTGCGCCAGGTCAAAAATGTACTGGCGCACTTCACAGGTGCGCCAGTTCATTTTTGTTCTGGCGCACTTCCCAAGTGCGCCAGTGCGTTCTGGCCCTATTTTTTTCGGTTTTTCGCCCAACTTCGTTCGTCCATAACTTCTTCATACGATATCCGTTTTTCGAAAACTCGGACTCTATTTCGCGTATTTTTCCGAGACGAACGCAACGGCGTATCCCGTTTCCCTTAGTTCTTTGATTTGAGATTAATTATACTTTAATTTGTGAGTTTCACAGTTATAGAATTCACGGGGTGTTACACTGTGTTATTTACCTTCCTCCATATTTTCCATTCCAGGCATATAGTTTCATTATCTCGGGATCCGTTAGGTGATGTTGTCTACTATTGCGCATCAACATTCTGGTGCTTTCACTGAAAATCAGACTTCGTCTTTCCTACCATCTTTGTCCTAAACTTGGAAGTGCTACTTAGGTCTTCCTAGACTTACCTCCCAAGTTTGCATACAATGTCGAAGAAAGGAAAATGCCTTCTTGTCAGACCTTTGACCCTCGAAACAGAAACCTCTCCACAAAGTCAAACTTCCGAAGGCCCGACCGCTATGGATATAGAGATTTCCTCTAGCCTCAATTCGTCGATCACGCAAGCGCAACTCTTCGAACTAATAAAAGTTGGAGCAAACCCAATGATAGCTTAACGAGAAGATTAAGCACAATATTGAATTCAAGCAAAGGATTCTATAGAATACCCAGAGGGATAGCATGTGTCTACAGGCTAATAAGGCACCTCCTCCTGCTCAATACCTTTCAGAAAGCTTTTCCTCCGACACCTACGACGATAACCATAGTTAAAGGACGAGAGTTAACCACAATGATAATGGTATGGCATCACGACGGTTACCATTAGAGAGGGAACCCTTCACTCCGACAAATCTGATTAGGTCCTAGTATCAACCACAAAACTAGCATCCAACCCTTAACAAGGCAGCCTTCGCCTGTCATCATTCAAAACATGGTGGCAAATCAGCCAGCTGCGCAACAGGCTCAAGTTCTTTTCAACCAACCTTAGCACAAACAAGCAACTGAGATTGATGACTTACTAGGGCATGATGCTAATGTTCGTTCGAGAAGGCACCCGAGGTCATGAACTCCAAAGCTGGACCACGACCACTGAAATCCAACAGAGGTCCTACGTGTAGTTCTCACCAATATGGTCCGTAGAATCATGAAAAAAGCAGGGGCATTTCACCGGCGTATGGGAAACCAATACGAGGCATAACCCCTTTACTCCGACAATCCTCAACACCAAATAGCCTCGACGCTTATATGTCGTAACTAACGGCTTACTTGGGGAATACCGATCTCCAAAACTTTCTCAACCACTATGAATGGCACATGGATTCAAGCCATGCCACCGACAATGTCAAATGAAACGTCTTTCCCATCTTCCTCGAAGGAGTGGCCCTACATTGGTTCTCTCGACTCCCAACAAGAACCATCGCAACCTTTGACCAACTAGCTATTGAATTGGTGAAGCAGCTTCAGATGCATATCACCAAGCCGATGGATACTCTGTATTTGTCTGACATATACCAAGTCATGCGGAAGTACTTAAGAGATACCTCGAGCGCTTCAACAGTGCCATGGCCGAGGTCGAAGATCCAGAATCCCACACTGTCCTTGTTCAACTTTCCAAGGGAATACTACTCAATTCAGAGTTTAGGGCTTGTATCGATAGGACGCAACCAAAGTCTCACGAAGCTTTCTATAAAAAGAAAAATCAGTTCCTATTTCAGAAAGAAGCGCATGGGACAGGGCTTCTCAAGAAGGGAACCCCAACATCCCTCACCAGCCTTTCGCATAAGACAATATAAAAGGCAAGCGAGTCGGAGAAGGCTCCAACAAGGACAAAGTTCAGTTCAAACCCAAGCCAGACAACGAAAAGCAAGGGAATCACAACAATCGGAAATAGGAATCCAAGAAGTGCAATCTCTTCCTAACTTATCAGGTCTGCACTCCACTTAATTAAGCTAGAGACAATCAATTTAGAGACCTGCAACACCATGTAGTACAAGAAGTCGACGTTTCTATAATCAATCGATTAAGAAAAGAACACCGACAAGTACTGTAGATTTCATGATATGTTCGACCGTAATACAAATGAGTGTCGACACCTCAGGGACACTATTGAGAAACTCATTAATGAGAAATGACTCGAGCAATAAGTCTAGAATCCTGATACGAAAGAAGCAGTTGCAGGTCCTTCAACTTTCGCTCCTCCTCAAAAACAATCGACACCTTGGCCATTAAATATGAAACTTCCTCAAAGGGGTATCTTAATCAATAATGTTTGAGGTGGGCTCACCCTATGAATGAGACCTTCCAATGTATGCAAGGATACACCAACTCGATTAAGCACGCCGACCAGGAAGCGTGCTTTGCCACCGCAGACGAATCTACCCAGCAAAGCTACTGAAGAGATGTAGTCTTTCAAGTGAAGGATGTTATGGGAATTGATATTCCCACCATAGATCCACTCGTCATCTCAACTAACATAGGTCCAGGCTATGTCAAGAAAGTCCCCTCAACACGCGGAGTTCTGTCTACATTATCTTCAAATCGTCTTATGATCAAATGAAATTTGGGGCAAGAGATTAGGTGCCATGCAATGCTACCTTACACATATTCAATGGTACATCCAACTGGCCAGTCGGCCTAGTAGAGCTACCGGCGGAACTAGGGGACGGGGATCGAAGCCAAGTATATATCCTCACCTTCATCGTTATCGACATCCCCTCCTGCTAAACCGACTTTCTTGGATGATCTTTCCTTCCCGAGTTTCGTATATTCATGGTGCATTGGTGCCTCCTCATGAAGTTGTCGATAGACAATGGAGTCAAACTTATTTAAGATGACCAAGCCGCTATAAGAGTTTGTTATCTTGTTGAGTGGAAAGACACCATCAACAAAGAAAAAGGCAAAGGTGTGGAGACTTATGTAGTTAATGCCCCGCTATTACCTCGCAATATTCCTGCTATATCATGTAGCGGATTTCTACCACTATGTTATTTCCAAATAGCCTTTTCGCTTTAAGCCCACTATATTTCGATATTCCCAATATATCTCATTATTTCGGCTATATTCCACCATTTTCGCCATTTTCGCTATATATTCTATAATAGAAATGAATATGAAAATGATATTTATACATGATAAAATTTATAAAATTCGCTTTTTATTATAATTTTTAAACGTATATTTTTCAAAATATAAAATACTATAATGTTCTATGAAATTTAATCAAGTTAAAGAAAACTTTACATTTATTTACATATATTTGCTTATGCTTCGATTTAAAATTCACTAATTTAATTAGGTTGAATGATAATTTTCCATTTATTTATTGTTTATATATTTATAAAAGTCATAAATACGTGTTGTATATGCTATTTTCACTCATCTGCTATATCCCGCTATTTCCTCGCTTTATCCCCGCTACAACTTTTTGCACCTTCACCTCATTGAATCCGCCGAGCGCTTTAAATTCACAAGTGGAGACGACACTCTGCACCAAAACAAGGAGTATGCATAGCAACCACCAAAGTCTGAGTCCTTACTTAGACACCACAGTCATCTCTCCTAGGATGTTGATCCTCAGAAGGACGAAGAGCCCAAGTTCAAGTGGGATAATCTAGTGAAGCCAACCATCGATGTCGCGATTAACCACGTCGACCCATATCGGGTCTTGAAAGTTGAATCCTAACTTCATCCAACAATCAGCGAAGAGACTGTGGACTTCTTACCAGCCAACTTGGAAGTATTCAACTTGAGCCATTCTATTATGTATGGCATTGACCCAGGAATCACTTGTCACATGCTTGGTATCGACCCGAGGAATCCTCTCTTCAAACAGAAACACTGAGTCTTGAGATCCGAAAGATCAGTGGCACTCAGAGAGGAGATGGATAGGCTACTCGACAACTGCTTTATTCGCGATGCCCTCTATCCTGATTGGGTCTCCAACCCGGTCTTAGTCAAGAAATTGAAAGAAAAATGGTGGACATGCATCGATTATTCTGACTTGAATAAAGCATGCACGAAGGTTAGCTTCCCTCTTTCAAAGATCGGTTAACTCGTAGTTTCAACTACAGGTCACCAACTTCTCTCCTTCATGGATGCATACTCCGGCTATTACCAAATTTTGATGTATATTCCAAATCAGGAGCACACTTCATTTATTACGTACCTTTGGCTGTATTGTTATGTTTTCATTCCCTTTGGTCTTAAGAATGCTGGAGCCACCCATCAATGACTCGTCAAAAAGACGCTCAAAAACCAAATCATTAGATCCATGAAAGTTTATGTGGATGACATGCTCGTGAAATCAAAACTATTGGATGACCACATTAACAACCTAGCGAAGATGTTCGATGTTCTCCGTAGATATGACATGAAACTCAATTCCTTGAAATGATCTTTCGGCATTGCATTGGGAAAATTTTTGGGTTTCATTATCAACTCACGAGGAATCGAAGCAAATTCGGAAAGATCAAAGCTATTTGGGGGCATCCAAGCTCCAAAGAACATCAAAGATGTTCAAAATTTAAATGGGAAAGTGGTCACCCTAAGTCAATTCATTTCAAAAGCAACTGAAAAGTGCATTCTTTTCTTTGATTTAATCAGGAAAGAGAAGTACAAATTTGCATGGACACTTGAATGCGTCGCAATGTTCCAGGACCTCATGAATCACTTAGGACGACTGCTTCTCCAATCAAAACCTGTGGATCGTAAGGAATTATTGTCTATTTGGTTGTTTCTCCATAGGCAATTAGCTCGGCGTTTGTGCGCAAAGAAGATCATGTTTAGGGGTGAGCGTTCGGTTGGTTTGGACGTAAAAGACTCAAACCGAATTGAAACCGAATTTTTTTCAAACCAAACCGAATCGAACCAAATTAATTTTGGTTAATTTGGTTGGTAACCGATTTAACCGAACTTGAAGGATATATTATAATTTTAATGATGCATTCATTCAAAGTAAACCATAAATTGATGCTTGGAGAAAGTTTATATAGTAAATTTTATGTTTATGATAAGATTTGATCTATTTGCAACAAATGTCTTTATATTACACAGCTAAACTAATTATTTAAAGTACTGCAATACCATAAAATTAGATAAAAAGTTACAAGTTTGGTTAATTCGGTTCAACCGATAACCAAAAAAATATATTTTACAAACCGAATTCAAACCGATTTATTTTTGAAACGGAACCGAACCAGCCGAAATGAACTGGTTTGGTCGGTTAATTCGGTTTGAACCGAATATTGCTCACCCCTAATCGTGTCTAAAGGCCAGTCTATTACATCAGCAAGAGATAGACAGGAGTCGAAAAGAACTAACCAAAGCTTGCTTACTGCCTATTGATCTCTTCTTGTAAGCTTCGACCTTACTTTCAGTTTCATCCAATCAAAGTCTACATTGACAACTTCTACGACGGGTTCTTCAATGACCCGAGGCATCTGGGTGACTTCTGAAGTGAAACATCGAGCTGAGTTAATTCATGCTCACCTTCATTCCTTGTCGATCCATCCTTAGATAAGCCCTGGTAGACTTTATTGTAGAGTTCACTACTCCCGAATACCCTTTGGAAGATAGTGAGCCTCTCAACATCTAATGGAAGTTGTACATGGATGGCTCGTCAAATAATTAGTGGTCCAGTGCTGGAGTTGTACATGTTACTCCTGAGGAACGCTCGATGTGTTACGATTTGAAGCTCAACTTCCCCACAGCTAACAATGATGTATAAAACGAAGGTTTGATTACAGGACTCAGAATTGCAATCAAACTCAACATTAAGGCTCTCCAAGTATTCTCAGATCACAACTCATCATCTGCCAAGTCGACGAGGAATACCAAGTAAAGGGGTCATGGCTCGCCCCTTTCCTTGCTCGGATTCATGAACTACTTACTTACTTCGATCGCTACAACATCACTCACTTCCATCGAGAAAAAATGAGAAAGCTTATTCGTTGGTCAAACTAGCAAGTCCTTGGTATGTACAACTCCTAGGAATTATCCATGTAGAAGTGCTCGAGTTTTCGAGTATTGGTTAGATGGAGACTGATCTAATATCAACAATGGAAACTGAGCCTAAACCCAAGTCTAGGACGACACTAATCAGAGGTTATTTGCAACATGGAATCCTCCCAGACCCTCGCAACGAAAAGAGAGCGTCCTTCGTGAAGCATCACAATACATCATTCAAGAAGTAGTGCTCAACCAGAGAGGATTCCTTGTTCCCCTACTCCGATGTGTAACCCACAATGACGCCAAATGTGTACTTCTAGATATGCATGAAGGTGAGCGAGGAGACCACACTGGAGGGCATTAAACTTTGGCAAAAAATATTCTCCAATACGGCTACTTTTGTCCAACTCTTGAGTGGGATACAGCAGAATACACCGGCAAATGCGACAAGTACCAGAGATTCTCCATGATTCCTCGAGCCGCGCCTATAGAACTTACTTTGGTCAGCCCGTGACCATTTAGGATGTTAGGAATCGACATTATCGGAACTCTTCCGATGGGAAAAGGTGTTGCTCATTATGCTATCATCGTAATTGATTATTTCACTAAATGGGCCGAAGCAAAGCCCTTACGATAACCACTACCAAGAAAGTAATTAACTTCGTCATCCACAATATTATTTGTCGTTTTAAACTTCCCAAGACTATCATTTATGACAATCGGATGCAATCCGAGAATTTAGCCACCGTCACCATATTGAGAAACGATTCTCAACAATAGTTCATCCTCAAGCCACTGACAAGTTAAAGCTGTAAACAAATTTATCAAGTCCATCATCAAGAAGCATTTGGAAAAAGCTAAAGGCAAGTGGGTAGATGAGCTGCCTTTTGCTCTTTGGGTTTACCAGACTACCCATAAGTCAACAAACGACCATGCTCCATCTACTTTTACATATGGATCTGAAGCCTTAATTCTTATAGAACTTGAGCTACAACTCATTGAGTCACTTAGTATTATTCGAAGATCAATAGAGATCTCCTTCTGGAGTCTCTTGACTTACTCGAAGAAAAAAAGATGAGTCCAAACTCAGAGAAGCTGCCTAACGGGTTGTTCGATATTATAGCACCAAGTTGGTCCAAAACACTTCGACATCGGCGACCTCCCCCTTAAGCGGATCTTCCCACATCGACCGGACTTGGTCTTGGGTAGGAAGGTCCGTACATCATTCAATGGAGGCTTCGAGACGGCACTTTCAAGCTAACGATAATTGTTGGCGTCGAACTACCAAGGGCATGGAACATTGAGCATCTTCGCTGCTACTTCACCTAGCTTATTATACATATTTACTTCTATCCACAAACTTCTGGTTTTATAGTTTAAGGCATTGTAAATAAAAGGACATTACCGTCGATGGTTTATCAGTAAAGATGTTCGATTCTCCTTGTTCTTGGTATGTTACTTTGTGCGTAGTATGTTAAAGCTATGATTGTAATCAACTTGGATACACAAGCGCATAACACTGGATCAACATCTTAGAGATTTACATCGATCCACTACCTTGAGTCTTTACCAAAACTTAAACCTTGTGGAGCGGTTCGCTCTTCACAAGCCAACTCGAGTTTTGAACCAACGATGAGGCTGAGTATAATAACTTGCAAAGCTTATTAATTTAAATGTCCAACTCCATCCTTTAGTCTTCTGATTGGGGACAACCATCGGTCGAATAAATGTGATACCGACTGCTTACTTGGAAACGTCCGACCCAAGGGTTCAGATCCGGGTACAAAACTGGAAAATCAACGATGCCCTCGATTCTAACTCGAACGAAACAATGGGAGAGTATAAAGGACGAAGCAATAATGTCTGCTTATGACTCTTCACGACTTGGAATCAACAGCTACAAGGAGGTTCAGAGAGTGGAGTCACCAATCCTAAACTCCACGCGACTCATGACCAACGACCGAAAAGAGGTCTCACGAGCGAAGTTTGCACACTTAGACTCCAAATGACTCGATCAATAATCGAAAAGGGATCTCGAGAATGGAGTCAACATTCTCGAACTTCACACGAATTGAGTTTCACAAGAGTAAAGTCTCGAATGACATAAGCTTAAGTGTAATGATAAGTTAATTTATATAAGTACAGTACTGGAAAATGTAAAGAACACTTAAGATGACATGTGATATAAGGAAAGGAAACTAACTTTCATTCACAAGTTAAAACACAAATCTTTCTTTTTAACGAAATGATGTACATCAAAACCACATTGTGCCTCCAAAAGCGAGGGCCATACTCGCGTATGCTATCTGCATACAACAAAGCTACCTACTTATAATAACCACTACGGATAACCACTCTTCTCCTTCTACCCCGATTCAGACTCGCGTGGACCCTCTGTCTCTGTCCCCTCCTTCTCCTTTTGCTTCTAATTCTTATTAAATCCACTTCCACTGCCACCTTTCTGTCCTTTTGTCGGATTTGGCTGAGCGTGGGACCTTAATTCAAATTATGAATCTCCCTCGAGCAGCAGTTCATCACGGGCCTCCGTCTCTGCTTTCAGCTAAGCTTCCCCCTCAGCCTTGTGACGAGCAAACTCCTCCTTTGCCTTTTTTCGGCTGCTGCCTCCTCGTCTTTTTTTAAGAATTCCTTAATCATAGATTGGGCCTTCACCTTGGATTTCACCCTCATCTCCTTCTGGGCCTTAAGGAGAGCCACCCCGTCGACTCTTTTCTTTGCCTCCCTTACCCCCGACTTCATAAGCATTTGGGCTTTCTTTTGCTGGACCAATTCATGTATAGTCTACCCGCCTGCTTTGGTGGGTTCGACCATCTGGGGGTTCGCCTCCTATTTTTCCTTACTCTCCCTAAAGTGTATTTTGTCAAAGTATTCCATCCTAATCTCTCCTATCCCTAGATCCGTGAACATATCTAAGCTGCTAAAATCATCTCCCATTTGTCTCCAGTAAGCCTCTACGTCAAATCTGGGAATGGCCGACTTATTGGAGCATAACCAACTGTCACCCCTGCTCCGGAGGAACCTGCATGATGAAGAAGAAGACAACTTAGTCTACTTCGACTTCATGTTAACATCCTTTTGAGTAACAGTGAAGAAGTGGGTTTACTGAAACACCCCACCTCCGTTAAGGTCACTCACAAAGGGAATGCCTTAACTTTGGTGGAGGTTTATAAGTAAAAGCCACAGATAAACTCAAGATAGATATAAATACACATATTTTAAACAGCGGAAACCAAACAGACTTTTATTTCATCAATATGTGTTCAAAATAAAACATTCCATAATTGTCTCAAAATACTTCCAACATTACGACATCATTACTATCTTGATTATTAAAGAAGCATAAAACATAAATAAAGTGACAAAAATCTCCATAGTGATATCCAAAGCCGTTGTCCGAGCAAAAGAGATCCAAATCATACATCTACGGTCTTAGAGCTTGTAAAGAGTCTGACTGAGCTGGGTTGTTTCCTCCCTGTGGACCTGGGGGGGGGGGGACGAAAGAAAAGAAGACGAAAAGAAAATAGGGTCAGACATAAAGCCTAAGTAAATCTAGTAACTCTTCAGTATGTGAATAAGAAAAGGGCTTGATAGATATAAACTGAAAATAGGAAAGTGTCACACGCTAAGGAGGTGACGTTTGGAATCGAATGTACTATCGCACCCACACTATATATCTCTGCACCTACTTGAGTTTGTTCCAACTGGCACCCCATGCTGAGGGTGAAGTGATCCCCATTATTATTAAAAGATCGGCTCCTACTCGCGTTAACATGTGTCATACGGCCCGCAAGAATTGTAGATACCTATGTTGGTCCCACCATGGGGTGTATCAAGACCCATGGTGGCGGCCCCGACACAAATTCTAGAAGGCATAGGTTATGCTACTGGTGTCCCCAGTGCCCTGGTTGTCTGCTCCGGAGTGTGTGCACGCCCGCACCCCGTTAGACCTGCACTGTGCACCCACCGCCGTCGTTTGACCGCTTACAATCAGCCCAGTAATCGTGCCCCACCCTGCCTAGTTTTAGGGTACCGTTGATACCTAACTTGGGTTACTACTGAAACGGGTCCCTCGTTACCAGGATTTTCTAGTCAAACATGTTAAGTGGTTAAGTGTCGGAATTTACCTAACCCCACCCATCAATTCTTGTTAACATGTTGAATTTGGTTAAGTGTTATAGTATACTTAACCCTACCATCTGTCCTTAGCCTCTTAGGAGCACCAGACCACTTACATTAGACAGGTATTGCTACGGTTACTGGATGTGCCGGTCGGTTCCAGGCAGGTTTACACCGTAGCTCAGCCTAACCTCGGGTCCTTATTAGGCTCAATGCTTAACCACCAACATTGGATAGGTATTGTTGTGACTACTGGACAGCCGGGCGGGTCTGGGCAGGTTTACATCACAACTCAATCCAACCTCGGGTTAAGCGTATCGTGTTTTCTAAATTTACATATTTTATTACTTCTCAATTATACATGTAAATGTCATATCTTTTATTCTTGGGTATATCAATTCATACCGCTTAATTGTCATTGTCATTGACATGTGCCAAACATGCCAACATATATTTTCATGTTTTACACCCAACGTTATTGCCCCCGTTTATACGTTCGCAACATTATAACAAATGTTGGGCTCGACGCAATTTAGCCCAACTTTATAGGCATGAGAAAAGGGGAAATCAAGAACATGTAATATTTTACAACTTATAAGGGTGTGTGGTGCATGAACTTGCAATTTAGCGGTACTAACATAAATGATGGGTCATGTGAACTTGCATTAAAATCAAAGTATCACTAAGTAGGTGACATATGAAATGGCATAGTTTAGGCTAATACAAACTTGTGTTTAAACATGTTTAACTTGGCATAATGTCAACCACAAAACTAGCATGATGTATACCCACCAAAATGTCCAATTATAACATCTAATCACATAGCCTATTTCAACATGAACTTGCATAGTTTATGAAACCCAAACGATACTTAACATGGATCTAATTATACTTGCAAATAAACATAAGAATGATATCATAGTTTTTGGGTCATGTTGGCATAAAAGGGTTCAAATCTAGAACATGTTTACATAAGCCTTAATTTAGACTTAGTGAATGTATATAATCTATGCCATAGGTATAAACATAAAAGGATCAAATTCTAGTTTTTGCCACAAACTTGCAAGTGCAATTGTTTTCATATACAATTATTCAATAGGCTTGCATCAATCAATTTATGCCACAAACATCAATACAAAAGTCATGATAGAACCATTACAATACATAAAATTTATACAATAACACAAATTCTATTTTCATTTACATCGAATCACATCACAGTTTTTATTCATATTCTGAATGGTCACTATACTTACAACGAATGCAGAATCTTGAATTCTGGATTCTGAAATTGAGATGCGCTCCTTTGGGTAGACTAACGTTGCGTTAATTAATTTGATTAAACTTTGATCTTCTTTTTAATCTGATTCGTCTCTAGGCTTTTCTCTCTTGACGGCTATGTTCAATTCCTCCCTAGCAGCATGACGACTCCTTTCTTATTTTTTTGTGTGAATTTTCAGTTGAGACTTAGGGTGTATTTATAGATTTTTAAGTTGTTTTGAGCCGTCGGATGAAGACAGGAGGAATCTAGACCGTGAAAAGTTCAAAGAGCCAATCAAGAGGTGACACATCAGCCCTAGTGACACATAGAGCCACAGAAATTCGAGCTAGAGTCAGACCTAGGCAGGTCGACTGACAGGTCGACACTATGGTCGACCTGGGGGGGGGGGGGGACCAGGTCGACACTGTGGTCGACCTGGGGAGGCCAGGTCGACACCATGGTCGACCCTATGGTCGACCTGGTCTCTGGGCGGGAATTTTCCCGCCCAACCCAGTTTGAACCTGAAATTCAAATTTTGAATTTTAATCTGAGCTGTTTGAATTTAAATTTTATTCTGAAACTTCCGAAGGCCATAACTCCTTCATACGGAGTCCGATTCACGCAAAGTCGGACTCTATCTCAAGCAGAATTACGAGACAAATGCAATGGCGTAACCCATTTACCTTAATTCTTTCATTTAGAATTAATTATACTTTAATTTGTGATGCTCAATGTTATAGAATTCTACATTCTCCCCCTTAAAAGGATTTCGTCCTCGAAATCTTCAAGTTAGGAAGAATGTATATCCTACCATCGAACAATCCATCTACTCAACCAACAAACACAGGCGTCCATTGTCCTTTAAAGACTTCTAATGCTTCATGATCTTATGCATAGTGTGTGTACATGTCCTTATCTAATGCAGAAATCAGGCGGTCTACTGATTCAGTTGACCTCCTTAATGCAAATCATGTAAGTGTCATGAATCCATTATGTATGCAAATTTTTCCTACTCATAATTCTATATGAGTGCACAACTATTCATACAAATGCGACGACCATATGACAACATATCAAGTTTCAACCATATACAAATGAGAATCCATATATGTGCATATGCAATATGAAGTGACTGAGCCGATCTATAACCTAGGGTGTGTGTGTATATGCATCCACGAGCAACCACTAGCAATCACTAGCAACCATTTGCAGCCATCATCCATAACATGTTTTCAAATACATGTTTGCATCCATTTGTTTTCTACCTAAGGAGTTAGGAAAAGGACCGAGGAGATATACCTAAAAAGATAGATAAAGCATAACTCAAGGAAAAAGAGAGATCGAAGATGTACCCTCAAAAAGAAGAGGGTAGGCAGCGCGTATTCTGTCCTCAGTTTCCCAAGTCGCGTCTTCCTCGGCGTCGCTCCACTGAACTTTAACGAGTTTGACTTCGCGGTTGCGTAGCTTTTTCATTTCAGTTCCTAAGATGCGGGTTGGAACTCTCCTCACAGTTGCTTCACGTTCCACTTCAGCTTCTTCTAGAATGCTAGGTTCCACCACTTCCGCAGACTCATGCAAACACTTCCGGAGGTGAGAAACATGAAAGAAGTTGTGAACTCCGGCCAGTCTCTCGGGTAGCTCTAATCTATAGGCCATCTTCCCAACCTTCTCAATGATAGGAAATGGTCCTACAAATCTTGGTGCTAGCTTTCTTCCGGATCCAAAACGAACGACGTTCCATAAAGGAGATACCTTAAGGAAAACCCTGTCCCCAACCTTAAACTCAAGGTCGGTCCTTCTTTTGTCGGTGTAGGATTTCTGTCTGTCTTGGGCAGTCTTCATTATCCTACGTATCAAGTCCACTTTCTCCGAAGTCTCTCGAATCATGTCTGGCCCAAGTATAAGCCTATCTATAGACTCCCACCAACAAGTTGGTGATTTGTACGGTCTTCCATACAAGGCATCGAAGGGTGCCATACCGATGGTAGCTGTTGTTATAGGCAAATTCCACTAAAGGAAGGTGATCCTCCCAAGTCCCTCCAAAGTCAAGAATGCAAAGTCTCAAAAGATCCTCTAAAACTCTATTCACCCTTTCCGTCTGGCCATCGGTTTGGGGGTGATAGGCCGTGCTCAAACAGAACTGTGTGCCTACAGCTTCTTGCAGACTCCGCTAAAACTCACTTGAGAAGATAGTGTCTCGGTCACTAACAATGCTGGAGGGTATCCCATGAAGTCGAACTATTTTCTTGAGATAAAGAGATGCTAGAGATGCGGCAGTCCTTCTACTCTTGACAGGTATGAAGTGGGCGCTCTTAGTAAGCCTATCCACTATTACCTAAATGTTAGTGTTGCCTCTTCTCGACCTAGGTAGTCCATCAATGAAGTCCATTCAAATGTTATCCCACTTCCACTGTGGGACCTCTAAAGGATGAAGTAGTCCTCCAGGCTTCTTCTGTTCCGCCTTGATCCGTTGGCAGGTCATGCACTTAGAAACGAAATCTACCACGTCCTGCTTTATGTCGTTCCAAAAGAAAGTCCTTTTTATATCCTTGTACAACTTATCACCGCCAGGGTGTATAGTCATCTTGGAATGATGCGCTCCCTCGAGAACCTTCTTTGTCAACTCCCTTGCTTGTGGGACGCATAATCTTCCATCTCACCTCAGCCAACCCTTATCATCGATGGCGTACCTACTGAGGTGACTAGAAGTCTCACCCCTAATAAGTTTATCAATCACATCAACAAGCTGAGGGTCTTCATGCTGTGCATCCCCTATTAAGTCCAAGAGAGTAGGGCGTACTTCGAGAGATGCTAACAAACCCGGTACAAAATATGAGGAGGACCTAAAGTTAAAACTGGCTATATACTCCAGGCTTTGCCTTTCCACAAAGAGAGGGCTTAAGGTCAGTTTCTTTCGGCTCAACGCGTCTGCTACTACGTTGCCTTTGCTGGGAGTATAGGAAATTTCAAAGTCATATGAGGCAAGAAACTCCATCCATCTTTGCTGCCTCAAGTTAAGATCCTTCTGCGAGAAGAGATATTTCAACGATTTATGGACAGTGTATAATTCGAACTTCTCACCTAGGAGATAATGGCGCCAAGACTTAAGCGCAAAGACGATGGCGGCTAACTCAAGATCGTGGGTTGGGTAGTTCTTTTCATGAACTTTTAATTGTCTTCCGCCATAAGCTACTACCCTTCCTTCTTGCATTAGAACAACGCCTAGTCCCGTTCCACATGCATCCGTGTATACTGTGAACATTTTGCTTCCGTCAGGCAGAGTTAGAACTGGGGCTGTTGTAAGAGCCCTTTTTAGTCGTTGGAAAGCAAACTCGCAGTCCAAATACCAAGTGAACGCCAAATTCTTCTTTGTTAGCCTTGTGAGTGGGGCTGAGATTTTCGCGAAATCCCTAATAAACTTTCGGTAAAAACCGGCTAGCCCAAGAAAGCTTCGAACTTCGGTTGCATTTCTTGGTGTCTTCCAATCTTGCACTACCACCACTTTTGCGGGGTCCATGGCCAACCCTTCTTTGGACACTACATGCCCCAGAAATCTTACTTCTTTTCTCCAGAAGTGACACTTGGAGAATTTGGCTTTTAACTGATGTGCGCGGAGAGTATCCATGATTTCTTTTAGATGTTGAGCATGTTCTTCCTCATTCCTTGAGAAGATTAAGATATCGTCTACGAAGACAACCACAAATTTGTTGAGGAATTCTCTGAACACCCTGCTCATTAGGTCTATGAAATAAGCAGGTGCGTTTGTCAAGCCGAAAGGCATGACAAGCCACTCGAGAAACCGTCTGGCGTTCTGAACGTCGTTTTATCAATGCTATCTTCAGCTACTCTTAGCTGATGGAACCCAGTTGCCAGATCAAGTTGGGAGAAGACCGTCGCACCTACAAGCTGATCAAACAAATCGTCGATTCGGGGAAGAGGGTGCCTATTTTTCTTGTCAATTTGTTTAACTCCCTATAGTCGACGCAAAGGCGAAGCGAAACCGTCTGCTTTGGTTGCGAACACCACTGGAGCACCCCATTCCGAAATGCTCCGTCTAATGAACCCCTTTTCGAGAAGTTCTTTAACCTGCTTACTGAGCTCCTTTCTCTCCTTTGTAGCCATGTGTCTGACAGGTAAAGCTACAGGCTTTGCGTTATCCACAAGATATATGCGGAAGTCTATTTCTCGCCTCGGAGGTAAGCCTTTCACCTCCTCAAAGACATCCGGATATTCCCGGACTACTATAACTGATTGCAAATTCTCATCAGAAGCATCAAGCGACTCTAGATAACCAAGCATAACAACATTCAAGGGATTACAAGAAATTTCTAGAGTGTTACCAAGCCGAGTCAAGAGTCTAACTACTCTTTTCTCACAATCAAGAATGGCACCATTACTGGATAACCAGTCCATGCCTAAGATCAAACCATATCCCGAGAAGCCCAAAACAAAGGCATTACAACTAAACTCAATGGTGAGAATAGAGTTTTTCAAACCCAAACAAACCATTGACAAGTAAGAGGAGCCCCCAATTGGATTTGAAACTACTAAGGGTTCCTCTACCATACTAGTGTCTAGATGCAGAGATTCTGCTAAGGCCGATGAAATAAAAGAGTGTGATGCACCAGAGTCAAAAAGTGTACGAACTGGATGATCATAAAGATAGACTACACTTTCTACAAAAATATTACTACCTCGTTCATGCTGAGGTGCCACTAGCGCATGAACCTAACCCCCTGAAGTGGATCCAGCTTTCTATCCCTGCCCTTTCTTCTTTGGGCAATCCTTAGCTTGGTGCCCAGTCTCTAATGGAAGCAACCACCCATCTTCGCCTTCCTTTTTCGACAGTCTTTTGATATATGTCCCACAATGCCACAGAAATTGCACCTTCTCTTATCACGGGGCTTATTGTCCTTCCCTCCTTTCTTGAAGTCTGTTTTCTTTGCTTATAGACCCTCTTTCTTCTCTTCCACCTTAGTTTCTTTATTGTCGTGGTCTTCCTCGTGTAGCAATGCCATGTCCACCAAGCTTTCATAAGTCGCTCCTATGGACACATGGGTCATAGCAAGGCTGTGTAGAGGCTCATTCAAACCTTTGACGAAGCGAAGCGCCTTCTTGTGTTGGGTGTTTACTAAGTCTAGCCCAAATCTGGCCAGCTGATTAAACTGATTAACATATTCCCTGATCATCACGCTTTCCTGTTTCAGAGTTAGAAACTTCTCCATTTGCAGGCTTCTTTCAGCTTGGGAGAGGAATTTCATCTCAAACCTTGTCCTGAAGTCTTCCCATGCTTCCACCGCCCTCTGAGCATTGGTAATTTCCTACCAATAGGAAGCTTCATCCTTAAGAAACCATACCGCTAGTTGTATCTTTTGCCTGTCATCAACTCCGAAGATGACAAACAGATCCTCAGTCTCCTTTAACCAGTTTCTTGCTCCTACAAAGGATTCTATCCCATAAAAGTCTTTTCCACCCATAGCCTTGAAGTCTCTACATGTTTTGGCGAAGGCATTTCCACGAGGAGGTAGAGGAGGAGGAGGAACCGCGACCACTGGAGGAGGGATGTCTGCTGGGCCTGCGCCATTGGCCCTTGCTTCTAAGTACCTCCTAAACCAGCCGGGAATCGACACTCCTTCCGGGAGGTTAAGGTCTCCAGACATGCTGAAACAGAAAGGAAAAATTCAAAACGAAGGATAGGGAGAGATAGATAGGGCACATGGCTTTGGGGGATTTTGTCCTTTTATAAATATAACACTTTTTCTTGAAAAAATGCTTCTTTAAATTTTCTTTTTTTGAAAACAAATTTCAAAAACTTTTATCTTTTCTGGTAAACCTATGCTCTGATACCAAGTGAAACACCCCACCTCCGTTAATGTCACTCACAAAGGGAATGCCTTAACTTTGGTGGAGGTTTATAAGTAAAAGCCACAGATAAACTCAAGACAGATATAAATACACATATTTTAAACAGCGGAAACCAAACAGACTTTTATTTCATCAATATGTGTTCAAAACAAAACATTCCATAATTGTCTCAAAATACTTCCAACATTACAACATCATTACTGTCTTGGTTATTAAAGAAGCATAAAAAATAAATAAAGTGACAAAAATCCCCATAGTGATATCCAAAGCCATAGTCCGAGCAAAAGAGATCCAAATCATACATCTATGGTCTTGGAGCTTGTAAAGAGTCTGACTGAGCCGAGTTGTTTCCTCCCTGTGGACCTGGGGGGGGGGGGGAAACGAAAGAAAAGAAGATGAAAAGAAAACAGGGTCAGACATAAAGCCTGAGTAAATCTAGTAACTCTTCAGTATGTGAATAAGAAATGGGCATGATAGATATAAACTGAAAATAGGAAAGTGTCACACGCTAAGGAGGTGACGTTCGGAATTGAATGTACTATCGCACCCACACTATATATCTCTGCACCTACTTGAGTTTATTCCAACTGGCACCCCATGCCGAGGGTGAAGTGATCTGTAACAACCTGAATTTTGATAACACATTAAAACTAGAAATCATGGCAGAATTAAATTTTAAAGTCAGAATCAAGGGAAACGGGTTACGCCATTGCGTTCATCTCGAAACTTTACATGAAATAGTGTTCGAGTTTTCGAAAATCGGAGTTCGTATGACCAAGTTATGACCTCTAGAAGTTTCAGAAATTTTCAGAATCAAAGACAGCTCGAATTTCGAATTCGAATTTCGAATTCAAACCCCGCAGCAGGCAGGGCGGGAAAACTCCCGCCCATAGACCAGGTCGACCTGGGGGTCGACCATAGTGTCGACCTCCCAGGGACCAGGTCGACCATAGTGTCGACCTGGGGGTCGACCTGCCTCCCGAGCCCACTTCCTGAACCTGGTGCATTCTGATGTATTTGACCTCGTTTTCTGTCCAGATTCGTCTTCCCAATCCTATATAAACTCACCCCTAGCCTCATTCTCTCCACACCATTTCATTCCGTCCTTATGCTGCTTCTGAAAATAGTTAAATTAAAGAGAGAATGGCTACTTCTTCTTCGATAAGACAACATCTAGGGATTGCAAATTGGGGGTTTTCAACTAGAACAAGACTATACAAATAGAGATTCAACTACTGCAACAACCGTTTCTAGAATCAAATCTCTGCACTCTAATTCTCGATCCGCGATCTGTAAGTTCTAGTTACTTTGAGATTGAAACTTGTTAAATTTGATATGGATATGGAATAAAATGAAATTGGGCCTAAGCTTGATTATCTATTTGGATCTGTTCTTGTCTCCTCTTGAATCTATGATTTTAGGATTTATTTCATATTGACTGAATCATGCCCATTCATGTTGTTGGACCTAGCTTATTGTTCAAACGCTAGATTGTAACATAAATTCTTGGATCTTGACTTGTGGGAATATTTCTATTTGGGGCCTATTTATGTTGTAAATCAAATTGTTTCAGGACTATAACCTTAATATGCCTATGACTGTGGACATAAGGTTTTGCCTATGCCTATGACTATGACGATGAACATAAGACTATACCTATGCCTATGACAGAACATAAGACCATGCCTATGACTGTGAACATGAGACTATACCTATGACTATGACGAGGACAATTGTGGTTAATCACCTATGACTCTTGACTATAAGGATTATTACCTATGATTATGAACATAAGGCCATTATCTATGACCATGACTTTGAAACTATTATTGTTAATTTCCTATGACTATTTTCCTAGAACTATTTTTGATAATTACCCATGATTATTGTGATGAGTCGCTTATGATTCATAACTATGAGATTTCTACCTATGACCGTTGGGGTTAATTGCCTAAGACTATTGTTCATGCCCATGACACCATAGTTGAAAACCATGTTGTGCACCGAATTGACATTTTGTTGAATCGTATACCTAGGGTGTGACTTGCTTAGTTTATTCGCAATTATGTACACCAAAACCACTGGATCCATTATTATTGTATTTGGATTGCTTTTGCATGCCTATTCTTTTATGTCAGTGTTTATCATGACCATCGCCTTATCTTGCTTGATTTGAAATCCTTTATGTCAGTGATGTTGTAACCAATTATCTCAAGTCATGTAATGCTAGTCTTTTATCGCTGTATGCTCGTCCCTTATGCCTATCATAGTTTTGATGTTATTCCCTTTATTACGAGGTTTGGATTTATTTGTAGTATGGATCAATTCACGTTTACGTGCGATGGGAATACAATTTGGGTAGAATAGGCAAAACATGAATTGGTTATGAACATGAATTATGAACTCGATAATAGGCAAAACTTGGAACATGAACATTGATATAACTTGAATCAGGATGTGGACATGAAACTTATCCTTGAAACTTGACACGAACTCGATATGAATCTTGAACATGGACATGACACTAGAATGAACATGAAAATGGCCAACTCGAGGTTGGGTTGAGTTTGCAGTGTAAATCTGCCCGGAACCACCTGGCAAATCTAGTGGCTGCAAACAATAGGATCCAATGTGAGTAGTTGGTCATATCGCACTTAAAACCCGAGGATAGACTGAGTTGTGGTGTAAATCTGCCCGGAACTGCCCGGCATATCCAGTGACCACAACAACAGGTCTAATGTGAGAGGTTGAGGTGCATTAATGAATTAATGCCACATGATAGGGTTAAGTCATGAACATGAAAGACAACACTTGAGACATGATTTGATAGGGTTAAGTCATGAACCGCTTAAATATACTTAACCAATTTGACACAATGATTTGATAGGGTTAAGTCATGAACCGCTTGAATATACTTAACCAATTTGACACGATGATTTGATAGGGTTAAGTCATGAACCGCTTGAATATATTTAACCAAATTGACATGATGATTTGATAGGGTTAAGTCATGAACCGCTTGAATATACTCAGCCAATTTGACACGATGATTCGATAGGGTTAAGTCATGAATCGCTTGAATATACTTAACCAATTTGACACGATGATTTGGTAGGGTTGAGTCATGAACCGCTTAAATATACTTAACTAATTTGACACATGATTCGTAGGGCAAAGTCATGAACTTAAATGACAACATTTAGCCAATTCGACATGACACGTAGACGGGTTAAGTCGTGAACTTGAATGGCCACACTTAACCAACTTATATGCTAGACTGATGGGGTTAAGTCTCGAATTTAAATGACAACACTTAACCTACTAGACGGAAACCCTAGTTACGCGGTCCGTTTCAGCAGTAATCCACTAGATGTATCATGGTACCTTGGAACTGGGCAGGGTGGGGCACGATTACTGGTGTGATTGTAAGCGACCAGAACGACGGCTGTGTGGGTGCTCCAGTGTAGGTTCTAACGGAGTGCGAGCGTGCACACACTCCGGAGAAGAAAAAGCAGGCATTGGGCATCAGTAGGTTTACCTGTGCGTGCTTGATTCGTGTCGATGGTTGGCACCATAGGGCTTGATACACCCTATGATGGACCTAGCACAGGTGACTACATTTCGTGATTGGGCCGTATGACACAGACACATGAACGAGCTAGGACTTGTAGGGAGCCGATCGATTAATAGATCGTTATGTGAAATTCGTTAGGTTGAATAATCCCTAGTGGTCCTAGGTGGCATAAACCCTAAACGAATCTAGAAAACGTTCAGTAGGTAGCATAATCCCTAGCGGTCCTAGGTGGCATAAATCCTAGTTGAACATGCGATAGTTCATGATAAGGAAACCTAGCCAGAACAATGGTGGTGGTCCAAACGATTTCAAGAATGGTGGCACTGCGTTGAAATAGTATAGAAATACGTGATGAAACCCGTACGATATATGGCAAGGGACTGTACATATACGTGGAAAGGATGATACGGGTTGGGTTACTAGTACAGTTGGTGCAGAGAATGTTAAACATGCGATGCTATACGTAGCTTATCTTGTTACCTTAGTTTTTCTTGTGACCTTAGTTTATCTTACTATACGTAGCTTATCTTGTTACCTTAGTTTTTCTTGTGATCTTAGTTTATCTTGTTACCGCAGTTTATCTTGTTATCTTAGTTTAACCTGCATATCTTGTCACCATCCTTATGTTTACTTTCAGTTTATACATGTCATGTTACTTTTACTTGTTTCTATGCTGAAATTCACTAGGACTTACTAGTCTGTATGACTGACCCGTTTTGTTTTGCCTCTTTTTCTTCCGTCCTCCCCCCCCAGGTTCTCAGGGAGGACGCACTACTACTTAGTTTGGACTTCTTTCTGCTTCAAGATCATCGTATATGGCTTGGACCTTTCTTGGCTATGGCTGCTTTACTGTTTTACTTGGGGAATGATTTATGACTATGGTTTTATGCTTATTTACTATTGCAAGATAGACTTCGATGTAATGGATTTGATGGCATTTTGATGTAAAAAGGCTTTAGACCTTTCTAGATTTTAAAGAAATGAAATCTGCTTTTTCTTCCGCTGTTTTATATATGTTCTGTCTTGTAATATTTCTGTGTATGTTTACCTAGATAATGCTCCACCAAAGCTAGCGCATTCCCCTTGT
The DNA here is from genome assembly GCA_030737875.1 of Allium sativum. NCBI lineage: Eukaryota > Viridiplantae > Streptophyta > Magnoliopsida > Asparagales > Amaryllidaceae > Allium > Allium sativum. The sequence goes on along the minus strand of CM060910.1, from coordinate 440,975,832 downwards.
GAGTGACCCTAGCGGAGGTGGGGTGTTACATTTGGTATCAGAGCAGAAGGTTACCAGACTGGGCAAAAGCTTTTAAAAACCTTCTGAAATTATTTTCAAAACGTTTACAAAGAAGCATTTTTCTAAAGAAAAGTTTTGTTTTACGAAAGGCACATTCCCCAAAGCCATATGCACTACCTTTTGATTCTCTCCTTGAGTCTCTTCTCTCTTTCTTTTTCACCATAGTTTGTAGGCATGCGACACATGTCGGAGGGTAAAGTAGTGTCCAACCTCCATTTGTAGCCGCAGTAGTTTTACTTGCGACTAATCTTATCTCAAGCTTTGTAGGGTTACCGTGCGATGGAAGTAGCTTTCGAGAAACTTTTCAACAAGCTATACAAGGATATTAGGAACGAGGATAAAGAACACAAGTCTAAGGATGAGAAACTTGTTGATATGGCTTAATCCACGAAGAGGAAAGAGGTGAAAGGAAAGAGGCCAAGTGGAAGAATAATAAAAACCCATGACAAGAGAGAATATCTTTAGTATGGTAAAAAGGGACATGTAATTAAGTATTATAAGACAAGGACAAGGGCAAAGTACAAGACCGTTGAGAGGGAAATTGTATGCTCTCACCACTAGCATACCTAAGAGAGGTGGTAACGTTTCTGTTAAAAGTTTATCTTTTCTTTCATACCGTGGGAACTCTGTTTTTGGTACATCGCATCCTTTTAATTCTGCTTCGATAGTTGAGTCTCTGCACCTTAGTACTAGCGTAGTAGGGGATCCCATTTTTGCCTCAAATCCTATTGGGGAATCGGCTCATTTATTCATGACTTGTTTGGATTTGAGAATGTCTATGCTAAGTGTTGAGTTTAGAAGTAAAGCTTATGTTTTTGGGCTATGGGTTGATTCTAGGGATGTAATGGTTGTCCAGAAATGGTACCATTCTCGAGTATGTAAAAAGGGTAGTTAGACGCTTGACTTGCCTTGGTAATGCCCTCGAAGTCTAGTGTAACCCTTAGGGTTCTGCCATGGTTAGTTACCTAGAATCTCTTGATACATTTATCGATCCGCTCGAGTAGTGTTCGCCACTAAGGCGGATGGTTCATCTCGCCTATGCATGAGTTATAGGAAATCACCTTAGTAAGTACATTTGGCAACATGGTTGACATCTGCTTGTTTGCGAGAGATAATCCTTTTATGTGGAATACCTTCTAGTAAGTGAACGAGATCCGAGATTCACTAGTGAATTTTGGAGAGCTTGCATGAAACCATGAGTACGCAGTTATGTTTAAGCCGAGTATACTAGAAAAAAAATAAGGAGAATAAGTGAAACGAGAGGCAACAGTGGAATGAGTTCCAACTCTTATTTTGGAAAAAAGAATTAAGAAGCTACGAAATTGTGAAGTTAAAGATAGTGAAAGCACAAGGGGTTTAAGCTCAAGGAAATGCGACTTAGAAGATTGAAGACTAGATACGTGCATCATATCTCTTTTTAAGACTATATCCTTGATCCCTCTTTTCATGTAGAGCTTACTTGCATACTATCTTTCAAGTATATCCTCTCGGTCCTATTCTCAATCCTATTTCTGTTACAAACCCCATAGGGAATATGACTTATCTGTTAGTAATACATGTTGGGGTTTGAGGGTGTCCGTTGGGTTGACTAAAGTTTTTGGGTTTTATAGGATATGGGCTGGTGCTTAAGGTGTTCTTCTCCTATTCAGTATATATGTGACGTAGATTTCCAGCTTTGACATTGCCTAATGGGCACAAAGTTTTACTTGCTTCTATCGTTCGACTATACCTTTAGGTAGGAACAACTGGGTGTAAACATGTGTTTGAGACATGTTATGATTGATGGTTGCAAGTGGCTGCTAGTGGTTGCTCGTGGTTGCATGACACACAATAGGCACTAGATCGGCTCAAACACATTTTCATATTGCATATGCATGAGTGTTTATACTCGTTTATGGATGAAATTGAATGTGTTATCATATGGATGTTGCATATGGACGGATGTTTGCGCACACATATAGTGTTTATGTGACTAGGACTATTTGCATACATGTTGGATTCATGACACTAGACATATCTTGCATTAGGAAGATCAATCAGGCCTGATCATTTGCATTAGATAAGGAACATATACACACACTTTCTGCATATGTTCATACAGCATTAGAAATCTCTTAAGGACAATGGATGCCTGTGATTGATGATTGAGTAGATGGATGATTGGATGGTAGGACACATTCTTCTTAACTTGAAGATTTCGGGGACGAAATCCTTTAAGGAGGGGGGAATGTAACAACCCAAATTTTTATAACACGTTAAAACTAGAAATCAGGGCAGAATTAAATTTTAAGTTCAGAATCAAGGGAAACAGGTTATGCCATTGCGTTCGTCTCGAAATTTTACATGAAATAGAGTCCGAGTTTTCGAAAATCGGAGTTCGTATGACCAAGTTATGACCTCTAGAAGTTTCATAAATTTTCAGAATCAAAGACAACTCGAATTTCGAATTCGAATTTCGAATTCAAACCCCGCAGCAGGCACGACGGGAAAACTCCCGCCCATAGACCAGGTCGACCTGGGGGTCGACCATAGTGTCGACCTCACAAGGACCAGGTCGACCATAGTGTCGACCTGCCTCCCGAGCCCACTTCCTAAACCTGGTGCATTATGATGTATTTGACCTCGTTTTCTGTCCAGATTCGTCTGCCCAATCCTATATAAACTCACCCCTAGCCTCATTCTCTCCACACCATTTCATTCTGTCCTTATGCTGCTTCTGAAAATAATTAAATTAAAGAGAGAATGGATACTTCTTCTTCGTCAAGACAACATCTAGGGATTGCAAATTGGGGGTTTTCAACTAGAACAAGACTAAACAAATAGAGATTCAACTACTGCAACAACCGTTTCTAGAATCAAATCTCTGCACTCTAATTCTCGATCCGCGCTCTGTAAGTACTAATTACTTTGAGATTGAAACTTGTTAAATTTGATATGGACATGGAATAAAATGAAATTGGACCAAAGCTTGATTATCTATTTGGATCTGTTCTTGTCTCCTCTTGAATCTATGATTTTAGGATTTATTTCTTATCGACTGAATCATGCCCATTCATGTTGTTGGACCTAGCTTATTGTTCAAACGCTAGATTGTAACATAAATTCTTGGATCTTGACTTTTGGGAATATTTCTATTTGGGGCCTACTTATGTTATAAATCAAATTCTTTCAGGACCATAACCTTAATATGCCTATGACTGTGGACATAAGGTTTTGCCTATGCCTATGACTATGACGATGAACATAAGACTATACCTATGCCTATGACAGAACATAAGACCATGCCTATGACTGTGAACATGAGACTATGCCTATGACTATGACGAGGACAATTGTGGTTAATCACCTATGACTCTTGACTATGAGGATTATTACCTATGATTATGAACATAAGGCCATTATCTATGACCATGACTTTGAAACTATTATTGTTAATTGCTTATGACTATTTGCCTAGATCTATTTTTGATAATTACCCATGATTATTGTGATGAGTCGCTTATGATTCATAACTATGAGATTTCTACCTATGACCGTTGGGGTTAATTGCCTAAGACTATTGTTCATGCCCATGACACCATAGTTGAAAACCATGTTGTGCACCGAATTGACATTTTGTTGAATCGTATACCTAGGGTGTGACTTGCTTAGTTTATTCGCAATTATATACACCAAAACCACTGGATCCATTATTCTTGTATTTGGCTTGCTTTTGCATGCCTATTCTTTTATGTCAGTGTTTATCATGACCATCACCTTATCTTGCTAGATTTGAAATCCTTTATGCCAGTGATGTTGTAACCAATTATCTCAAGTTATGTAATGCTAGTCTTTTATCGCTTTATGCTCGTCCCTTTTGCCTATCATAGTTTTGATGTTATTCCCTTTATTATGAGGTTTGGATTTATTTGTAGTATGGATCGATTCACGTTTACATGCGATGGGAATACGATTTGGGTAGAATAGGCAAAACATGAATTGGTTATGAACATGAATTATGAACTCGATAATAGGCAAAACTTGGAACATGAACATTGATATAACTTGAATCGGGATGTGGACATGAAACTTATCCTTGAATCTTGACACGAACTCGATATGAATCTTGAACATGGACATGACACTAGAATGAACATGAAAATGGCCAACTCGAGGTTGGGTTGAGTTTGCAGTGTAAATCTGCCAGGAACCGCCCGGCAAATCCGGTGGCTGCAAACAATAGGATCCAATGTGAGTAGTTGGTCATATCGCGCTTGAAACCCGAGGTTAGACTGAGTTGTGGTGTAAATCTGCCCAGAACCGCCCGACATATCCAGTGACCACAACAATAGGTCTAATGTGAGAGGTTGAGGCGCATTAATGAATTAATGCCACATGATAGGGTTAATTCATGAACATGAAAGACAACACTTGAGACATGATTTGATAGGATTAAGTCATGAACCGCTTGAATATACTTAACCAATTTGACATGATGATTTGATAGGGTTAAGTCATGAACCGCTTGAATATACTTAACCAATTTGACATGATGATTTGATAGGATTAAGTCATGAACCGCTTGAATATACTCAACCAATTTGACACGATGATTCGATACGGTTAAGTCATGAACCGCTTGAATATACTTAACCAATTTGACACGAAGATTTGGTAGGGTTGAGTCATGAACCGCTTGAATATGCTTAACCAACTTGACACATGATTCGTAGGGCTAAGTCATGAGCTTAAACGACCACACTTAGCCAATTTGACATGACACATAGACGGATTAAGTCACGAACTTGAATGACCACACTTAACCAACTTGATATGCTAGACTGATGGGGTTAAGTCTCGAATTTAAATGACAACACTTAACCTACTAGACGGAAACCCTAGTTACGCGGTCCGTTTCAGCAGTAACCCACTAGATGTATCATGGTACCCTGGAACTAGGCAGGGCGGGGCACGATTACTGGGCTGATTGAAAGCGACCAGAACGACGGCTGTGTGGGTGCGCCAGTGTTGGTTCTAACGGAGTACGGGCGTGCACACACTCCGGAGCAGAAAAGCAGGCATTGGGCATCAGTAGGTTTACCTGTGCGTGCTTGATTCGTGTCGATGGTTGGCACCATAGGGCTTGATACACCCTATGGTGGACCTAGCACAGGTGACTACATTTCGTGATTGGGCCATATGACACAGACACATGAACGAGCTAGGACTTATAGGGAGCCGATCGATTAATAGATCGTTACGTGAAATTCGTTAGGTAGCATAATCCCTAGTGGTCCTAGGTGGCATAAACCCTAAACGAATCTAGAAAACGTTCAATAGGTAGCATAATCCCTAGTGGTCCTAGGTGGCATAAATCCTAGTTGAACACGCGATAGTTCATGATAAGGAAACCTAGCCAGAACAATGGTGGCGGTCCAAACGATTTCAAGAATGGTGGCACTGTGTTGAAATAGTATAGAAATACGTGATGAAACCCGTACGATATACGGCAAGGGACTGTAAATATACATGGAAAGGATGATACGGGTTGGGGTACTAGTACAGTTGGTGCAGAGAATGTTAAACATGCGATGCTATACGTAGCTTATCTTGTTACCTTAGTTTTTCTTGTGACCTTAGTTTATCTTGCTATACGTAGCTTATCTTGTTACCTTAGTTTTTCTTGTGACCTTAGTTTATCTTGTTACCGTAGTTTATCTTGTTATCTTAGTTTAACTTGCCTATCTTGTCACCATCCTTATGTTTACTTTCAGTTTATATATGTCATGTTACTTTTACTTGTTTCTATGCTGAAAGTCACTAGGACTTACCAGTCTGTATGACTGACCCGTTTTGTTTCGCCTCTTTTTCTTCCGTTCCCCCCAGGTTCTCAAGGAGGAAGCACTACTACTTAGTTTGGACTTCTTTCTGCTTCAAGATCATCGTATTTGGCTTGGACCTTTCTTGGCTATGGCTGCTTTACTGTTTTACTTAGGGAATGATTTATGACTATGGTTTTATGCTTCTTTACTATTGCAAGACAGACGATGTAATGGATTTAATGGCATTTTGATGTAAAAAGGCTTTAGACCTTTCTAGATTTTAAAGAAATGAAATTTGCTTTTTCTTCCGCTGTTTTATATATGTTCTGTCTTGTAATATTTCTATGTATGTTTACCTAGATAATGCTCCACCAAAGCTAGTGCATTCCCCTTGTGAGTGACCCTAGCAGAGGTGGGGTGTTACATGATCCCCATTCTTATTAAAAGATCGGCTCCTACTCGCGTTAACATGTGTCATACGGCCCCCAAGAATTGTAGATACCTATGCTGGTCCCACCATGGGGTGTATCAAGACCCATGGTGGCGGCCCCGACACAAATTCTAGAAGGCATAGGTTATACTACTGGTGTCCCCAATGCCCTGGTTGTCTGCTCCGGAGTGTGTGCACGCCCGCACCCCGTTAGACCTGCACTGTGCACCCACCGCCGTCGTTTGACTGCTTACAATCAATCCAGTAATCGTGCCCCACCCTGCCTAGTTTCAGGGTACCGTTGATACCTAACTTGGGTTACTGCTGAAACGGGTCCCTCGTTACCAGGATTTTCTAGTCAAACATGTTAAGTGGTTAAGTGTCTGTATTTACCTAACTCCACCCATCAATTCTTGTTAACATGTTGAATTTGGTTAAGTGTTATAGTTGACTTAACCCTACCATCTGTCCTTAGCCTCTTAGGAGCACCAGACCACTCACATTAGACAGGTATTGCTACGGTTACTGGATGTGCCGGTCGGTTCCGGGCAGGTTTACACCGTAGCTCAGTCTAACCTCGGGTTTATTGGGCTCAATGCTTAACCACCCACATTGGATAGGTATTGTTGTGACTACTGGACAGCCGGGCGGGTCCTGGCAGGTTTACATCACAACTCAATCCAACCTCGGGTTAAGCATATCGTGTTTTCTAAATTTACATATTTTATTACTTCTCAATTATATATATGTAAATGTCATATCTTTTATTCTTGGGTATATCAATTCATACCGCTTAAATGTCATTGTCATTGGCATGTGCCAAACATGCCAACATATATTTTCATGTTTTATGCCCAACGTTATTACCCCCGTTTATACGTTCGCAACATTATAACAAATGTTGGACTCGACACAATTCAACCCAACTTTATGGGCGTGAGAAAAGGGGAAATCAAGAACATGTAATATTTTACAACATATAAGGGTGTGTGGCACATGAACTTGCAATTTAGCGATACTAACATAAATGATGGGTCATGTGAACTTGCATTAAAATCAAAGTATCACTAAGTAGGTGACATATGAAATGGCATAGTTTAGGCTAATACAAACTTGTGTTTAAACACGTTTAACTTGGCATAATGTCAACCACAAAACTAGCATGATGTATATCCACCAAAATGTCCAATTATAACACCTAATCACATAGCCTATTTCAACATGAACTTGCATAGTTTATGAAACCCAAACGATACTTAACATGGATCTAATTATACTTGCAAATAAACATGAGAATGATATCATAGTTTTTGGGTCATGTAGGCATAAAAGGGTTCAAATCTAGAACATGTTTACATAAGCTTTAATTTAGACTTAGTGAATGTATATAATCCATGCCATAGGTATAAACATAAAGGGATCAAATTCTAGTTTTTGCCACAAACTTGCAAGTGCCATTGTTTTCATATACAATTATTCAGTAGGCTTGCATCAATCAATTTATGCCACAAACATCAATACACAAGTCATGATAGAACCATTACAATACACAGAATTTATACAATAACACAAATTCTATTTTCATTTACATCGAGTCACATCACAGTTTTTATTCATATTCTGAAAGGTCACTATACTTACGCCGAATGCAGAATCTTGAATTCAGGATTCTGAATTCTGAAACTGAGATGCGCTCCTTTGGGTAGACTAACGTTGCGTTGATTAATTTGATTAAACTTTGATCTTCTTCTTAATTTGATTCGTCTCTAGGCTTTTCTCTCTTGACGGCTATGTTCAATTCCTCCCTAGCAGCATGATGACTCCTTTCTTATTTTTTAGTGTGAATTTTTCAGTTGAGACTTAGGGTGTATTTATAGATTTTTAAGTTGTTTTGAGTCATCGGATGAAGACAGGAGGAATCTAGACCATACAAAGTTCAAAGAGCCAATCAGGAGGTGACACGTCAGCCCTAGTGACACACAGAGCCACAGAAATTCGAGCTAGAGTCAGACCTAGCCAGCCAGGTCGACCAGGTAGGTCGACTGGCAGGTCGACACCCAGGTCGACACTATGGTCGACCTGGGGGGACCAGGTCGACACTGTGGTCGACCTGGGGTGGCCAGGTCAACACCATGGTCGACCCTATGGTCGACCTGGTCTCTGGGCGGGAATTTTCCCGCCCAGCCCAGTTTGAACCTGGAATTCGAATTTTGAATTTTAAACTGAGTTGTTTGAATTTAAATTTTATTCTGAAACTTCCGAAGGCCATAACTCCTTCATACGTAGTCCGATTCATGCAAACTCGGACTCTATCTCAAGCAGAATTTCGAGTCGAACGCAATGGCGTAACGTATTTCCCTTAATTCTTTCATTTAGAATTAATTATACTTTAATTTTTGAAGCTTAACTTTATAGAATTCATGGGGTGTTACATTTACCTTCCAACACTTGCCACATGACTTCGACAGGAATTATGCTCTTAGTTGTTAGCAGAAGGAAGCATCTGTGTTCCAACCCCGGGTAATCCGGATCATATTCGGTAACAACGAGAGTCGGAATGGACGAACTACTAGTGGAATCGAGTGGAACGACTTGCTGATGATGAGAAATACCACCTTTAAATGTGTGAGAAACCACCGTGCTATCAGTAACAAGGGATTTTCTCTTCTTAGCAGTAATTCTCTCTGCCTCCTCACCTCGGCATCCTCTTTAAGAATCACCCTTCCTTTTGCCAGCACTTGTTGTTGTTCTTCCATTAAGTATTGAATCACCAACGCCATCTCATAGACCGACTCTACCTCCTGGTTCTTCGCCTCATATTCCACTAGCTTATCCCATGATTGAGCTAGCATGCGAGCATAATCATTAACCCACGAGATTCCGCAAAATATAAGTGTCTTAACGTAGAGGCCCAACACCGTTGGCTATAGCTCCGCCTTCGCTCTCTTCTAGGCTACATCCACTTCAACACCAAGTTTCTCCAACAGGGCTTGTAATTCTACCTTCATGCTGTCCACTTGGCCTAGCACCTCAATATTCGAAGCCTCTGCGGCCTCTTTGTATTTCCTTTCCTGCCAGAGCTTAGTGCAAGTTGACTTTTGAAGTCGTATGAGCTCTTCATTTTCCTTGATCAGGTGCTGCGCTTGCTCATTTTCCTCTCGCAACTTCTCATTTTCCCTTGTCAAAGCATCATTGATTTCTCGAAGCTATTGTACCTCCTTGTTTTCCTACAGTAGTCATGCATTCTCCATCAAAATGGCTTTATTATCCTTCTCGAGCATTGTCGAATGGGATGCGATTGAGGATAGTATCTCTTTGTGCACCTCCCGAGCCTAGACCATCTCTGCTTTGACCTTTTCAAGTTGCCTTTTCAACTCATTTTTTCGACAGTAGAGAGTTAACACATAAATATGTTACTCAAATATGCAGAAATGGATACAAATTGAGGTGTTATCTTCATCATTTCGGCATCCTGTATTTTTAGGCTATCCCTTTCAGCCTTAATCTTAAACTTTAGATCTTGGATCTAAACATTCTTATGGAAAATCAGATCCGAGAGTCTCCTCGAATACTTGTACAACTCCCAATATTGATGATGGACATTGTATACCTTGGACCATGTATTTTCATCGACGTGTAGTGGGATCTGTTGCACGTCAGGCATGCACAACAGCTTGTCAAAGAATAAGCATATGAAATACTTCTTCAGTATCTCCTTCTTTTCATGGTTGCTCAGCTCTGGGATCACTGACAAATCAGGTAGTGTCGAACCATGCTTTCTCACATCTCTTCTACTGGATCCCGAGCTTCTTCCGCATTTGTCTTTTCCTATAGTTCTACCCACTGGTGCCGCAGGTGGAACATAAGGAGGAATTGTCGATGTTGGCTGCCTTGTGCTAACTATATTAGACCTCTTTTCTGTTTTAATTAGCGGAAATACTGAGTGACGAGTCTGATCTCGATGTCATCGGCTACCGCCGTGGTCGTAAGATCATGGGGGTCTCAATTGCAAGTCTAGTCTCCTTTTAAAACTACTTATGTTTCCACCCTTTGGTCGTCGATGGCTCCCGGACCCTCGATCTCGCTCTCTATCGTCATCTCGAGCCATTTCACCTGCATGAAGCAAAATTTGTTTCAGAATCAAACATCCCTAGCACATAAATAAGTGTTGTGTCATGTAATGCTTATGAGAGCATGTGTCCTAGGTGTTCCCTCCATGGACCAGATGTCGGGTTGCTTGAAGCGGTAATCTCTCCAACGCTAAGCAAAAAGCTCTCGACGTTAGTCTCTGGCCAAAATAATAACATCTCAATTGGAACCTTATCCAAATCTCTAAATGTGCCTTCTTCCTCCGTTGACGTAGTGGTGCCATAGGTCATAACTGGAGAAATCGGTTTGGGCGACCCTTCCAACCTCGTCTCCCCCATTAGAGATGAAACAAAAATGGTTGGAAAATCATCCCCTCGATATGGATCTCCTCATCACCATCGTCAAAAACGTCGGAAGCTCCTTAAGCTCGTGCAACCTCTTCCTCTATATGAGGCATGGTAGGAGACACGATATGGGGCACTTCCTCCTGTAGACTAGAAGGAGCTACTCCTCCCTCACCTTTCGCCTCTTCTCCTTCCCCACTTTCGTTTAAATGACTACTAAGAAAACCAAGTGAAGTAATCCCGCCCGATGAAGGAGATAGTCAGTTAGTAGACTCTAGGAGTTACGGAATTCAACAGGAATGACCCTCAGTGCCTTGAATCGCTTATGATGCACATTGTCGTGGGGCATCGATGAAATACCTGTCACACAAACTGCAATTCAGTCTCGAGCTTATGACTCGATTAACTTTGACTATAAAATAAGAAAAAAATGCATACTTTTGGCTGACCATTGCCTTGCAAATTCTGGGGGCATCGAACATAGAACTAGTCATGTTTAAAATCGTTGAGCTTGTTCAACACTCCTAGGATGAATCAGGTATTGGCTTATGCCTCCAGGTAAACAAGAGAAGGCACGAAAATAGTCCTCCTCTTCATGGACAATAGAAACCAAATATCATCTCCAATTGGTTCCATATGCAAGTTTTCCAAGAATAGGATGCAAGTGGAGAGCGTGAAGGAGTAAGCGTTCAGATGTAACTGCGTCGTTGCTAAGCGGAAGTACTGTAGCAGATCCTGAATGAATAAACACGACTAGGGCATGCATTCGACATCTCATATATGCCTATTCTGGGAAGTGTACCCTTTCGGAGGCACATGTTCACTATCCTCTCTCCTAGGGACAAGTACGTTATCCCAGGATATAATATACTTCTTACAAATGCATCTCAATGCGGCTTCATCCACCTACGAAGATACAGAATCTGGCGGGTTCTCAGCTATAATAGCATCCGTCATCATGTATGGTGCCTCATGGATGCCTCCCTGCTCAACATTTACATTCTCTTCTCTTTATGGGCCGTCTTCTGCAGTCTCAGTCCCTTCTAGTATCACTGGTTCTCCCGTGCGTCCGGTAGATTGTTGTGGTCCTTCTGACTGCCCTTTTGGTCGTGTACGATGGACGGGCTCATACCTGGGAAAGGATGGAAGCCTCATAGGTATCAAGATCACTACCTGTTGGGCTAGAATCGTGGGAACACTACACTAGAAATCGCTTTTAACAACGTTTAAAAAAAACGTCGTGGTAGGCTGTTACAGTGCGGTGATAAACGTTGTATAACGACATGCGGTCATAGGTATAGAATTTTCGATAGCATAAGAAAAAAAAAACGCTGTAGAAAACCCTATTTTACAGCATTTATACTAGCTGTTAATAGCTTTGACAAATTTTCTAGATTGTTCCTGCCCTTTACATCAGTGAGCGATAAAAGCTGTTATTAACATATAACAACGTTTACAAACTACTGTCAAAAGCACATACAGTTTTGTTCTATATGTATCAACAACATTTCGTAAACACTATTATTGAGTATTCAAAGTAATGATAGCACTAGATAAATGCTGTTATTAATTTTTAAGGCTAATGACAACATTAGATAAACGTTGTCTTTTGTTGTTTCATAGCATTCCCATTTTGCAATATCAAAATATTTATGCATATACATATAACCAGCATTCAAATATATATATATATATATATATATATATATATATATATATATATCAACCAACTAATATCAATAACACGTTCAAATCAAATAGAAAAACTATCATTAAAACACATAACTTTTGATCATTTACATAAATTATATAACACAATATTCATACACAGACATCATTAGTGAACCAAGTTTAAAAAATTTCCATGAACAGAAATAACACCATAGCTAAGTTTACACAATACTTGTCGAACAAATTCACAATATCTGTAGATAGAACACGATATCCATAAAATAAGTTTACACCAAACACCAACAAAATGGATAACTAAAAGATTTCACATGCTTACTTAAAAAGAAAAAAAATGTTACCTTTTTCTGCACCAACGGTCTTTAATTACCTACAATGTAGAAATTCAAAAGTCGATGATTCTACTAGCAACACATGACGCATTCAAATCATGGTTGCAAATAACATATTGATTCTACCAGCAGTATATGACATAAAAAACATACGATTTATTTAATTTACCATCAGCGATTTAATAATCGTATTGATGGCCCCTTGTTTATAGTAAAACTTAAATTAATTTTGCTAAATAATTATAATAGTTAGTTCGCTTTTATAATCTTGTTTAACTTTTATAAATCTCGATCATTTTTTATTAAATTTAGTTAACTTGGTCAATTTATTATTATACTTTTCTAATATTTAGTTAAGTTTTAATAAAATTTGATTAATTAATTACTATTATTTATATTACTTAGTTAACTTTTAGTTATTTTTTATAAAATAGTTTACTTGTTAATAATTTATAATTTAATATAATTATGTTTATTATAAACTTAGATTATTATTATTATTACTATGAACTTGTTAATTTTTATAAAATTTTATTAACTTGGTTATTATTATTATAAATTTGTTAATTTTCATAAAGTTAGTTAACTTTGTTAATATTTTATAATTTATTATTATTATAATTTTAGTTAATTATTATCATTATTATTAGTTTAAACTTGCTATTTTCTCGTAAAAAGTAGTTAACTTAGTTAAATTTTACATTTCTTAGTAAATTTTTATGAACTTACTTTCTATATTTTCTATAAATTGTCAAAACAATGGAAGTACAATGTAGTGGTGCACAAATTAGGTGTCGTGGATAGCACCACCGCAGTGGTGCAGCAACATCACTATGTGGTGCATCTTCACCACTACTATGGTGCAAATGCACCATAATGATGCACTACACGACTGTAGTGGTGTTGTTGCACCACTCCGTGGAACATTTGCACCACTGTAGTGGTGGAGTGCACCGTGTAAACATAAGCCACATGTGAATATGATTAGACATATTGTACAAATAAAAATACCAATCAACTAACTTATTTGAAATTTTATAACATTTAGTTAATTTTCACAAAACTTGATTAATTTTAACAAAATTATATGATATTTATAAATCTTAGTTAACAAAACTTGTTATAAATCTTAGTTAATTATTATTATTATTATAAAATATATGGGTATATTTTATACTTTTATATATTAGTCAAATTTTATGGACTAAACTTCTTAATTTTTATAAAATTAGTTAACTTATTTAAAATTTTATAATACTTAGTTAATTTTTATAAACTAATTTAATATTATAAACCTTAATTAATTTATTATTATAAATATTATTATTATACAAATTTTAGTTTATTTTGTATTTTTATATACTTAGTTAATTTTTATAAACTAAACTTGTTAATTTTGTAAAACTACTATGAAGCCGTTTATCTAAGGCAGCAGCGCAATTGACCCTAGCTCCATGAGTCGAAGCAATATGATTTTTAGTTAACTGATTTTGTATGCATATTATGAATCAGCATAAACATGTTAAAGAAATACATGAATTTCCCAATACCCCATCTTGCTAAAAGGTTTTATCAATATAGAGACCTCGTGTAGCTAACCTGCATGTTATAAACTAAGTTGTTAGATAATTTTATGATATTTTGGCAAATTGATTAAGTTTGGAACTGTGGAAACTTGTTTAGTTAAATTTCAGTTACTGTAAACCAAGTTTACTTGCCAAATATTTGTCAAAACATGAATACTGTGGCATCATCATTTATGCATACGCAAATAGTGTACATTGGACTAAAATGAATCAGGAGCAAGTACCTAAAAACCATTGGTGGACTTGAGCCTTCTTCAGCATATATATCTTTGTATTACAAGCTGATTCCATAATTACCATATGCACCTGATAGTAAAAAAATCAAACCGAAAATTTCTACATAGGTCAATTAATAGAACAACAAATAATATTAGTTATGCATTTGAGTAAAATGCACAATATTAACATACAATATTAACCAAGTATCTAAACTACAATAAAGCACAGAACTCGGATGCAGTGAAACCCCCATTTCAGTCAGAGCCACAACCATTCTCTGTCTGTGACCACACTAATCGTCTACTACAAACAACACATCCAACTCAAAATTGCACCTCATCAATCTTCGACTGAGGCTGACGAACTCTATCCCAAAACCCAAATCAGTTGCGATTTTACACTTTTCATTTGTATAATATATCAATTGCATATATTTGTTATATCAGCTCATAATATAAGTCATATGCAAAAACATTAAGATGAAAATACTACGTATACTAACAAACAAAGGCCAGTTGAATAACAATTCCATTAGTGAAGCCATTGAGACACATGCACTAACAAACCCAATCAAGACACAATGCCTTTGTTCAAGATTCAAGTCTCCAAACTAAAATACTACAAACATACCCAACCAACCAAGCTCAAAACCCCACAGGTTCAGAAAAAAGACATAGAAAGCATAAACAATAAGTAAGAAATATAAAACTTAAGGGCACCAAGTGCGATTTCCATGAGTAAGCCAGCCAGTGTAGCGAGGACCGCAGAGCTCCCTGTTGCCGTAAGTGCCAGGAGGCACGCAGTGAACAGTTTGATAGCAGGTGGTACAAGACCTAATGCATATTTTTGTATGCCTAAAGTTAAGAATGGCATCATAAATATCACAGCTAATTAACCGTTTAACAGCTACATGAGTGATGGAATGAAATTCCACATAATTATCCCCTTTTATTCACCAAAACGATCATCTAGATTGTGAAAGATAGGTTTTTCTTCATCTAATAGCTTTTCCATTGTTAGGGAAATAAATAATCAAAATAATGTTAATTAAAGCATTATCAGGATAAAAATCTCAAATATTTGTTTAATATATTAGTAAATAAATAATAGACAGATTTTGATTGTTTTGATAATTTGAAACTCTAGTGTGTTAGTCAAGTTTCTATTTTCTGCACTATCTTGGTTATGTTGTTTTCACTTATGACTAAAATACAGTATACGATAGTATCCATATGTCCAATATTTAATAAATGATAATAGTAGTTATATTCAAACACTACACTAACTACGCCTGTTTAAAACAAAAATACAAATGTGTATCACATATATTTTTGTTTCTCTTTAGTTAAAAATGGTATAACATTTTAATCATATATCATAATAAGCTACGTATTTAGAAATAATGTGAAAAACTATAGACTATATGATGATTTGAATTTCTCTAGTATTATTTGTCAGCTGAAGCCAACCAACATAATGGTCAACCGTATTTTGGCAGATTTCTCAGTTGCAACCAATAAGAAACATTTGAACTCTTACAAATTTTAATCAAGTATCCAAGATATTCATTATATTTCAAATGCAACTTTCTAGTGGAAAATCTTGACTAAATTTATCACAAAGTGCATCAATTAAAAAAAATGCAATCAAGACATTCTTATTCCAACATTTATTGAGATAAGATATAGCAAAAGAAGGTTTAAAAATGTACCAACATGCTTGAATATTCATACTAGAGAATCATTATTGCAAACTTTTGTACGACCAAAATGTTATATGCTCTATTTCTAGTAGTATTGTATTTGTAAAGGTTATCAACTTAAATATGAATTTCTTGCATACCTCAATCGAAACAGAGTTATCCACTTAAACAGTATTTATTGAGTGTGTACTATATAGGTATGAACTCATGCAAGTGACCAAATTTCCAAGAGTATAATAACCTCTTTCTACCCTTAAACATCTGAAAAGGTGAATTATTAGTTTCAAGCATTTATTTGCATTGGAACACATCATTATATAATACATACCTGATCGATCCAAGGGAAAAAGTTTTTTTAATGTTCATTAGCATAACAACAAAGCAAGTTGCATGCAGTGGCTTTCTCCTTCAAGACATTAGTATGTACACCAAATTGCAAAGGCTTTAAACTTTGCTTGCTTGGCACTCGAATACTTGTCAAGCGTTCCTGCTTCCAATCAAATTTTGACTTCCGTGCTATCCTACGATCTTCATTACCCAGATTCTTAGGCTTATGTCAATGGAGTCGAGATGGCGTCCGTTCCGGGTATGTTTTCCGACTATAGAATGAACAACTGAAAGCTAGGGTGTATTTTATATTTCTTAACATATGGGCCTGGGCTAAAGCCCAACAGATATTTACAAATTCTGTAATCAAGTTGTCGTGGTTATAAATACACGGTCAAACTTTACATTTCTGTATCTTTACATTACATCAATAATATTTCAATTCAGTTCCTCGTTTCAATATTTTCTCTGCAACAAATCTTACATGGTATCAGAGCTACCAAAACTTAACAGCAATCAAGAATCTTGATTAAACAAATTAGAGTAGCCACAATTCTGTTTTAAAACAGAGATTCATCAGTTTAATTTCGTCATCCGAATCCCTCCTATCAAAGACAGAATTTCTGTCCCATCATCTAGGAGTTGCTACTCAATTACAATAGTTTGTGCCTCGCCTTACCATTTCAGGTAGACTGCATCAAACTATTATATCAAGTCTTGCCAAGAAAAAAAAAGTCTAAAGTCCTGAATCCGATCAAGAAATCCAAGAAAAGAAAAATAGTTGTAAGAAAGTGTAATACCATAGCGCTTCATTAGAAAGTAATTAATCAAAGGTGTAATAATCATCATTTGAAGCTCTTCAGGTTACAACATCATCAGCTATGTAATCTTTTCAAGAATTACTCAATTCTAAAGCTTCAAGAATCTGTGTTTGTTATCTTGTCATCATCATGGTGGATGATCACAATTCTTCAACGAATCCTCCTGTAAACCCACCAATTCCCCCTGGAAATTCATCTGTAAATCAAAACAAGACAACATCAGTGAATCAAAACATGTCCAATGCAGAATCTCTTGTTAAAACAGGTATAAATCCACAAACTCAACTAATCACCATCCATCTTGAAGAGAATAACTACTTGCTATGGAAACTGCAAGTAGAGACAGCCATTCAAGGTTATGGCCATGAAGGGTACATTCTTGGTACTATTGCTATCCCACCTAAGTTCATAACTGATGCTGATAATAGGGTAGTTAGCAATGATGATTATGTCAAATATCATAGACAGGATAGACTGATTTGTGCATGGTTATTGTCATCTATAAGTGAAAATATTTTATCTCAAGTAATTGGATGCAAAACAACCAATGATATTTAGACAACCATAGAAAAATCTTTTAACACCCAATCATCAGCCAAGACAATGTTCTATAGAAATCAACTACAGACAACCAGAAAGGATAATTTGCCCTTGAGAGAATACTTAACGAAAGTTAAGGGTATATGTGATCATCTTGAAGCAGCAGGTCAATAAATTAATGATTTTGAGCATATTTTATCAATTTTAAATGGACTGGGTGAGGAATATGAGGCTGTTGTGGCAGTTATTACATCCCAAAAGGTGACCAGTTCTATGGAAGATGTACACTCTATTCTTCTTGCTCATGAGGCAAGAATTGAAACAAAAAGGTCACAATTAAATGAATTATCTGCTAATGTTGCTGAAACCAAAAACAAGAATCAAACAGAGGGGATTCTTTTAATCAAAGAGGAGGTTCCTCTAGCAGAGGCAGAGGAAGATGGATCAATAGTAATAACAGACCTAAGTGTCAAATTTATGAAAAAGTGGGTCACACAGCTGTGAAGTGTTATTTCAGATTTAATAACAACTATGTTGCTGGTCAAACACAAAACAGTCAAAGAAAGTCAAATCCTACAACAAATCTGGCAAATGTTGAAACTGACAGTCAAAGCAACATGTCAAGAAATAGTCAGACTGATGATATTGGTGATGATAATTGGTATCCAGACTCAGGTGATACTAATCATATCACAAATAATCTCAATCTAGGCCAAAGGGAGTACAAAGGTATGAATTCTTTACTCATGGGTAATGGTGATATTGTAAACACTACACATGTTGGCTTTGGCAGCATAAAAGGTAAAAAGCAACTATACCTTAACAATTTACTTATGGTTCCTCATATAAAAAAGAATTTACTCAGTGTATCATAGTTTGCTAAAGACAATAATGTGTACTTTGAGTTTCATCCATATCATTGTCTAGTTAAAGATTTATTGACTAATGAAATCATTTTGCAGGGTAAAGCTTGCAAAGGACTGTACAAATTCAATGCTGTGAATTCTGCAAATAATGATCAAGAGGGAAATAGTTGCTATCTATCAGAAATTAATGATAAGATCAGTGTATTTGATCTATGGCATATAAAACTTGGTCATGCTAATATAAATGTTGTCAAGAAAGTTTTAGCTACAAATAATATCTCTTATGATAATACTCCTATGCCATATGTTTGTACCTTCTGCCAAATGGGCAAAAGCCACAAGTTACCTTTCACAAATTCCCTAACTAACTATACAAAACCACTTGAGCTTGTTGCTGCAGACCTGTGGGGTCCTGCCTCAACAAATTCTGACTACGGTTTTAACTATTATATTTCCTTTGTTGATTCCTATTCAATATATACATGGATATATTTTCTAAAATCCAAGTTTGAGACTAGCAAGGTTGTTATTCATTTCATTAGTCAGGCTGAAAAACAGAAAGGTGAAAACTTAAAAATCTTACAAACTGATGGAGGTACAGAATTAAAACCAAAATGAATTCTTTCAAAAGAAAGGTATAATTCATAGATTAAGTTGTCCATACACCTCTGAGGAAAACGGTTTAGTTGAAAGAAAACACAGACATATTGTGGAATGTGGTCTTACTTCATTAGCTCAGAGTAATTTAACTATGAAGTTTTGGCCTAATGCTTTTAACACTTCTGTATATTTAATAAACAGACTGCCTACTAAGACTTTGAACAATAAAAGTCCTCTAGAAACTTTGTATAATGTTAAACCTGATTATGATAGACTCAAAGTTTTTGGCTGCCTATGCTATCCATATCTAAGGCCATATAATGCTCATAAGTTAAATTTTATATCCTCAGCATGTACATTTATAGGGTATGCCAGTGATTAGAAAGGTTACAAATGTCTTGATGAAAAAGGTAAAGTCTATATTAGCAGACATGTTGTATTTAATGAAAAAGTATTTCCTTTCAACAGTAAAGACATTGCTACCACACAAAAAGTATACAATCCAAGGAAATCAATACCAGGAATACCTCTCTACTCTGACAGTCTTACTGAAGATACTGGTGATGGTAGCTCAGATTCTTCTCAACAACCTACATCATCATCACGCAGTGAGCCATCTGAGCCTTCCAATCAGTCCAGTAACAATCAACAACAACATGAATATCTGCAGCATGACTCAAGTTCAGAAGTTAGAAGTTATCAATCAAATACCAGAAATGATAATATTGAAACTCATGAACAACAGAGTGAACAAGTTCAAACAGGTCACCCAATGATCACTAGATCAAAAAGGGCTATTTTCAAGACCAAAGTCTATAATGTCATAACTGATCTTGATGAACCAGTAACATAATCAAGCACTTAGCAATCAAAACTGGAAACAAGCTATGGATGATGAGCACCAAGCATTGATAAAAAACAAAACATGGACACTTGTTAAAGCTCCAATATACAAGAATATAATAGATAGAAAAAGGACATACAGGTTAAAAAGAAATGCTGATGGATCTATACACAGATACAAGGCTAGACTTGTTGCAAGGGGTTTCACACATCAATATGGTTTTGATTTTGAAGAGACATTTTCTCCAGTTGTTAAGCCAACAACTATAAGAATAATTCTCACTATAGCTCTACATAACAACTGGAAGATACAACAATTAGATGTCAACAATGCATTCCTGAATAGTGATCTAAAGGAAGAAGTATATATGAGTCAACCTCAAGGATATCAGAAGAATAAAGAGCTTGTTTGTAAACTAAATAAAGCCATTTATGGGCTAAAGCAAGCTCCTAGGGTCTGGTTTGATAAATTGAAACTTGTTTTAACAAAGCTAAAGTTTCAATCTACCAAATCAGATCATTCACTATTTGCCAAATTTGCTGATAACATAACTATTTTTATCTTAATATATGTGGATGATCTGATCATTACAGGAAACAGTGAAACCGAAATCAGAAGACTCATTCAGATTTTGGACAAACAGTTTTCAATTAAAGACTTGGGGGAACTCAACTATTTTCTAGGCATTGAAGTAACTAAAACACCCAAATCAGAGTTATTTCTAAACCAAAAGAAATACATCAGTGAAATTCTTGCAAGAGCAAATATGGAAGCTGCTAATGCTCTGCCAACACCAATGATAACAAGTCATCAACTATCTAAACACAGGGGAGAAAACATAGTCAATATTAGACAATATAGAAGTCTATTTGGAGCATTACAATATGCTACCATTACTAGACCTGAAATAACCTACTGTGTTAACAAAATTTTACAATTCATGCAGGACCAAAAGAGGATCACTGGAAGGCAATGAAAAGAGTACTCAGATATCTAAAGGGAACTATGGACGATGGCTTACATTTTACACAAGGCAATCAACTCAATATTACTGGATATAGTGATGCAGACTAGGCAAATGACCCTGAAGATAGAAGATCAACTTCAAGTTACTGTATCTATTTGGGAAATAATCCTATATCCTGGAGTGCTTAGAAACAACCTACAGTCTCAAGGTCCAACACTGAAGCTGAATTCAGAAGCATTGCTAACGCTACTACTGAAATTATGTGGGTACAGTCACTTCTCAGTGAACTCAAAGTTACAATTCAAAAGCAACCAACACTATGGTGTGATAACTTAAGTGCAGTGTCACTGTCATCTAACCGTATACCACACTCTAGAACTAAGCATATGGAAATTGATCTATATTTTGTTTGAGAACAAGTAATCAAGGGTAAACTGCAAATAAATCACGTTCCAGCAAATTACCAGATAGCAGACATACTTACAAAGCCATTATCAAGTAAAAGCTTTACCAGGCTGAGGTCTGAACTCAAAGTAATTGAAAGATCAAACCTTGAAGAGAAAGCAAAGCTCACAAGCTCAGATCCGAAACCTGTAATGACTGAAAAACTTAGATGGAGGCCAAAGCACGTTGCTAATCCAAGTATTGAAGAATCAAAGCTTGCAAGTGAAGCAACATCTCGCATCTCAGGAATCGAGAACATTTAGAGGCAAATACCACTCAAACGAAGCAAGTACAAACTCTCATAGATCCAAATCCTCGCCAACGATTGATATTTCAGTGAAATCGAAGCTGATTTAGACTCATTTTTGAAGAGTTCTCTCAGATTTTATCATTATAATTTGTGGCGGCAGACACTCAAAACCCTAGCTTTCATTTGCGCGGAGATATAGAATGAACAACTGAAAGCTACGGTGTATTTTATATTTCTTAACATATGGGCCTGGGCTAAAGCCCAACAGATATTTACAAATTCTGTAATCAAGTTGCCGTGCTTATAAATACACGGTCAAACTTTATATTTCTGTATCTTTACATTACATCAATAATGTTTCAATTTAGTTCCTCATTTCAATATTTTCTCTGCAACAAATCTTACACCGACCAAGTAAGGTAAGCAAAGTAACGTGCAACGTATCCGTTCTCATTCGAACCATTTGAGCACTCCAAACCGTATAAAGACTCAATGATGGAGGAACGGTGATTTCTTTGAATCAGATTCCTAGTTCATGGTTAACCATAATTGGCATGTCTGATATGTACGATGCGTCGAATGCATGCATAATGGTAACGTGTCAAATGTTAGGCTTGCTGTTTTGAAACAACAAGCCATTGTTATTCCGAACAGCAAGCCTACGCTTGCTGTTCCGAACAACAAGCCTACGCTTGCTGTTCCGAACAACAATGGCTTGCTGTTCTGAACAGCAAGCTCTTAGGCTTGCTATTTTGGAACAGCAAGCCATTGTTGTTCCGAAGTAGCAAGCCCACGCTCGTCGTTCTGAAGCAGCAAGCGCGAGCTTGCAGTTTCGAAGTAGCAAGCGTGGGCTTGCTGTTTCGAAGCAGCAAGCGCAGGCTTGCTGTTTCGAAACTGCAAGCTCATATTTTCTATAAAAATTATAGAAGAAGTACCCAAAAAATTATGATATCAAACAAATTCGGAACAAATATACGTGATGAGAATTAACGTTACCTTTATGCAATCACAGCATAATCCAGAGTCCTACACGTGGAGCAAATATAGATGGCGAATGAATGAAAATTATCCTCTTTTTGTATGTGTATATAAGATCCTACAAGTAGACACTAAATTTCGTGAACATATATATCCATACCGGTATATTATTGATAAGTAGTAAGTATATACGACAAACTGATAACAAAAGTTATGCTAATTATATTAGTTTAACATGAATAAGATTATAATTATCATTCAGAAAATAATATTCCATCTTAAGACAGTTTTATACACTTTATTTCATGCGCATCTAAATTCGTATACATTTATTTCTTAACATAACTTGTAATCTCTCATTTTTTTAACCTATTTTATGCAATCTGTCACATAGATTAACTCATCTACATAGCTACATAGGGTAACATAATGACCCTAAAAATTATTTAAGATAAATTTATATCATATGGATTGAACAAAATATATATATTTCTACAAACATAACCCGTGTTCCACAAACCTACATACAAATTGTAGACTGAAATTTGTTTGTTTGAAAAAATTAAGGTACAGTCAAAACTGAAATTCATAAGAATAATTTGTGTATAAGAAAACGTGCATTGGTCGATTCATTATGATAATCTAGCAATAAAGTATTTATCATATTTGACTAAACTTTTATCGTGATAAATGTAAAATAAGTAAAACTAATCTAGTAAATTTTAAAATGGCAACTACTTATGTAGCAAGAATCAAAACTTTCAATTAATGAGGTAGAAAAATAAATAAAAGAGATATCTTTTAAAATAATAAAGGATTAAACTAGCTAGAATGATCAAAGAAAAAGACTAGGAGATCTTTTTTTGATAAATAATGCTACCTAACAACTGCTGCAACTCTTGATCCAATTTCCCTTTTCGCAGGCCAACATCAAATATTGAATGAATTCCCCATCTGTGCAAGAAGCATACGAAGAACAATATAAGATGAATACGGTTCCTCCACTGTTATACCTGTAATTGACTAAGACTTGATATTATCTAGCCAAATAAATTGCAATTGACTAAGACTTGATATTATCCAGCCAAAGGTGAAAAAAACGTACTTTTAGAACTTACTAAAAGCCTATACTCATGTAGAAAACAAATCTAAGACCATTTAAGACTGGAAGTTCCATATTTTATCAATTATAAACCATTCGTCAAAAGCAAATACTGAGGAAAGTAGCAACTAATAAACATATCCAAAACAAAATTTGCTTCCAACAATTACTTAAATGGAATGATCTAAATCACTCACTCAATCGGCAAATTATCAAATAACCATCTGAAACTAAACACCGGAGTTTGTAGAAGATGAAAATACCTGAAATGTGAGTAGGGCGATGATGAATGTAGAAAAGATGAGAAACCGATCTTCACCATCTTATGTTTCAAAGACGGATATAAGGGGCTAGGATACGAGCTGGATGTTGCTGGTGGGATTAAGGGATGAACAAAATTGCATCAAAGATTTGAGTATTTTTAGGATTTTAATTAGGTTTAGAAAAATTTGGGGATAGTGGGTAGTTTACTGTGTTTTACGTTAGAGAAAGAAAAAGAATGTGGCAACCCTCAAAATGAAGCATGTTAACTTAGACAAGAAGGGAAAGAAAGCGGCAACACTCCAAATGAAGCGCGTTAACGTAGACAACATTTAGATGTTTAATTTCTAGTTTAGCATATGCTTTTGTCAACATTATGGACAGAAACGTTGTCCATATTGCTGTGAATAACACATATTCTTGTAATAGATGACCCATTCGGAGTTGATGGTAGTATCGCGGTTTCGACCTATAAACCTTTGAGTCTTCGAGAATTTCTTGATGACATTGCAAACTATACTTTCAAGATAGCTACATTAGTTACCACATTGAAATTCATATCCCCCTGTGTTGGTGTAAAATAACGTGGAACGTGTAGTGTCGTATATACGGATGCAATTACAATAAAAGTGATTTGGAGCGCGATGATGATCTCTAGTTCGTAAAGAAAAAACCATCGTTGTCTCTAATTATTATCGTCGGATTTGCATTGAGTCGTGATTACATCGTGATCGAGATCGGATATCAAGTATAGGAATTGATAGTTCAGTCATATGTCGTGGTTTGAGTTTATGCTCCAATCCTATGTGCATGTCCAGGTTATCAGTACAAAATGATTGCCCATTCAAGCGTGAAAGCATTTGGTCGACACGTTCAAGTTCAAATCCGATATGATCGCACGTCGTCGCGTGAACGACTCGAGTTTGACAACAAAACCCCTTGGAATTGAATTTTTCCCTTAAGTATGCTAGGATACGAATCCTAGTTTAAACCCGATAAACCCAAGGAAATTTCGTATCCAACCTCCACTACCGATCCCGGTCCCGCGTTTCAGTTATTGTACTTCATATCCCTACAGGGACTCGAAATTCCTTCTCAATCTCTAGGATACAAAAACTTCTTTTCATATCCCAGGACTTAAATAATTTCCAATCCCCCTCGGGATATGAAAGTAGGTGTTCCACTCCACTCCGTTCGTATCCCGCTCCGGCCCTTCATCTCCCTCTAATCATCATGAAAACACAAGTTTTTAGGATATGAAAATCTGTATCGTATACTCAAAACACCAAAGTGTCGGGGATACGAAATTGAATTTCGTACTCCCAACCACTTTGTTTTTGCTTTGCCAATAATTTGTACTCCTTCACTAGGAGCTCCGAATCCCCACAATCCAACTCCACCTCAATCACCAGGAACCATGGCCAATCAGTTCACCTTCTCCGGTCTCTGTCTCATAGTTATCAACCCGCATCCTCAAACTCCACATCCAAACAAAAAGTCGAATTGAGCATGTGATTATGCAGGAGATTCAAGTCACCCACCTGAGTTTGAATTGGAGGAAGATGGGCGGAGATCGATGTACGTTAGGATGTGGTTATGTTCTCCTTTTCGAAAAAAGTTATAAGTAAGTCAGATGCAAAGTATGCTATGGGAGGAGTGGAAATTCATATCCGAAGTATAAATAGAGGGAGTGAGGAGAAAATTTTAGAACTTAGAAAGAAATCAAAGTAACGGGGATCAGAACCGATCCCCTATTTGGAACTTACCCCGTGTGTGGTATCAGAACTTATCCTCGTGTGTGAAAAAGATTTGAGGAGATCCAGGATGAAACACTTTGAAATTGAAATTGGGCGATCACTCAAACAAGTCAGACAGGATTCCAGACCAAGTAATCAGAATTCTCGTAATGCTCGGATCCCACACTTACAGCAACAAGCTTTGACAAAGCGGTGTACTAAATAGAAAGGTGGCGATAAGTGCTCGACACGACTTGGAGAAATTTTTTTCCCCGCTTCCAGGAATTCTTGTCTTAACTCAAAGCACATCATGTCAAGAAAATACGTATTTTGGAGGGATAGTATGGATCGTCCTTTTGGTCCGGCTACCAAAAGCAGTCCAAATTACACGACCAGGCCCATCTTGTGCCACAACAGCCCAGATGGAGTCGTACAAGTATGGTCATCAAAGCTTATCAAACTATTCAAAATAACCTGAATCCACCACATTTCGTATCATTGGAGTAACCAGGAAAATTTCATATCCCAGTCCTTAGAAATTCCTCAAAATCCATAACTTCTCGCTTTTTCATATCCGGCTCCCCCTCTCAAACCTCATATCCCTCTACCAACTCCCACTTTTCATATCCCACTCCCTACCACTCTTTGTATCCTATTCTCCAGCACATCCCCAGACACGAAGATGGCAGTGCATGTCATCACATATGAAATGGTGAAGAACTCTTGGGATATGAATTCCCAAACCAAGGGGAAGCGGATACAAAGTCCCAAACCAAAGCAGCTCTGAAGTGAAACAAAAGAGCATGAATTTGGCTAAGTATCCGAGATTCGACCGTCAGATCTCCTAAAACCAAAATCGTTGGGTTCGTATCTTTCCAATGAATATAAGAGATTTAAATATAATAGATTGGATTTTAAATTATGTACAAATCAATCTCAGAAAAGGTCGTTATGGATGCAGTTCGGGGGTCGTTGTTGTATACCAACTGTAAAGGCCCTAATAAAATTATTAAAAATATGGAAAAATTGTGTAAAATCATAAGAAGTGATTTGGAAATATTTTAGATGAAAAATTCTGAGTATAGAAAAGTTAAAAGATATTTTTATCTAAATGAACTAGTAATTAACTAGAATAATAATCCAATGTTTTAAATAAATAAATTGGATTTGTAAATGGTTTTTGAAATAACCAGAATTTTCCAGCGAATTAAGTGGAAAGGATTTAAATGGAAATAATCTTCGGAATATTTTGATATTGGATTCCGTGATTATACTAATATGGTTGAGGAATCTGGAAGATACAAATATCGTTATTTCCAATACGATATCCATTGGTTTCAGAATTTGATATTGAATATAAGTCGATATTAATTTCTATTCAGAGCCTTGTGTTTAATATCAAATTGGATTTTGGGTTTGTCGTGAATGATGTCTTCAATAACACTGTTCTTAAACCCAGTTGAGAAAAGAATAAATATTTTAATTAAGATTAATGATTTCCAATTTATAAATATAAATTGGGGTTAATGGTAGTTGATTTTGGGTTCATTGTGAACGATGTTTAAAATAACATTTATTCTTACAACCCAATTAACAGTGAAGATATGATTTGGAACTTATGAATCTTTTTACTAAGATTTAATGGAAATTTTCCAATGTAAAGTTTTCCAATTTAATATAGAATTCAATTTGGTAATGATCGAGACGAGCTTCTGTAAAGAAAGACCATTACTATATATGGAATTTAAAAGGATTTGCGGTTATTCCATTTATATTATTAGTCTGATATGGAAATTTATATCAATTATATATTGATTGGTTTTCCGTGAAGATTCCATAGTTAATGGAAGTTGATTTGGGTTTACTATGAACTTTGTTTATAATAACAATAGTTCTTTAACCCAGTTAAAGATAAGATTAATTTCTTAAATTTGAATAATCATTAAGTAATCATTTTTGAGATTAAAACTGAACTAGAGTTTTAATGAATCTTTAAATAGATTAAAAATGAGAATGGAATAATTAAATTTATTGAATTCATGAAATGATCGAGAATGGAGTATCACCAGTTTTACTCCAGGTGATAGTTAAGTCTTTAATTAGATTTGAACGTGAAATTGTAATTAAATTTACCGATAACACCATGGATTTTAGATATGGGGTACTACCAGTTTTGCTCCATGGGATGAATAGGTTGGGATTGAGTTAATAAAATAAACCTTAATTTGGTTTAGAATTGTTAAAGTATAATAAAATCTTTTGAAATTGATATCCAAAAGAATATTAAATAATAAGTTTAAAAGAATTTATCTTTGATTAAATTTATGGGAACCTTTCCCTAAGATGTGAATAAAAGAATATCCTGAATTGGAATGAGGCGCATGATGTGTTTTATAACACTTGATTTTAAGATACGTGAGTTATTCGGAAAGACTAGGTGTAACCCTTTCTGAATAACTGATACGACGATCAAAAGTCGACAATGAAGACGGTGGTTGACCGGAGTTCTTCACATCGAATAGATGATTACTAATGTCTTGATTGGGTCGTACACCCAAGACAAGGTAATAAGTGGTGATCATCCAGATGTACTTGGAGATCGACCGGATGTGCGAGGGCCTCTCTCCTGTATTGGACATACGATACGGGGAATAAGGTGCCTCCGGTTTTGTTCAGACCTAGAACGGACTTGCAAATGGATGGTGTGCCTGACATTGTATTCCTTTATACTATATTCGTTGGTCTCTGATAAATATATGTTTTTTTGGTGGCGTAGAGTTTATTCTCTTGCTTAACACCCTTCTCTGAGACGTACGAGCTTAGAGGTTTTATATTGGTGGAAATCAATGGTACGGTATGGATTGACAAGGTGGCATGCTGAGTTGCATGGATCAAGACTTTTGTTGAAAAGAAGAGTCTTGTGGATGATGATCAAAGTATAGTTTTAACATAACATAGCTTTGTATGTCGAGATGTGACTTCGACGAGTTTCACAACCTGTGAATGATTGAGGCTGGATAATAAATGGCATGAAGGAATCTGGTATCTGGGAGCCCCGATATGGGTGGCACTCAATTGAGAGATATGGGATCAGGGAGTCCATTAAGGTGTACTCCACTGTAGTAGCGTGAAGGATACAGATTCAACCCTAAAAAGGCAATGATATGAACATTGAATGCATGTCGATATGGAATCACTGTTTCGAGCCTTGGATTTAATGTAATAATTGAATACATGTCGATATGATTTCTATTTCAAGTCTTGGATTCAATGTAGTGATGGCAAGAAAGCCTTGGCCATTGATGGAATCCATTTCCAATATGAACCTTTGCGGTTTTTAATTGTAACCTATGTATGTAGCCGTAGTATACTACATCTGCTATGATTGATATATTTATTTGTGAAGAATGATTTTTACACTAAGCACTAGTGATAATAAAAGAGGATGTACGTATAAAGCATTTTTGGCCATTATAAGGGAAATCTCTGTCCTCCTGTTTGCGCTGCATTGTGCGATGGGATGGGGTCATATATGAAAAGTCAGTGTGTCTACGACTTAAGGATCTTTTATATGGATATTGCGGAATATAAATGTGATACTAACTAGTTGATTCTATAATAGTTATGCAAATAATACAGATTAATATGATATATCACAAATAATAAAATGCGTTAAAGTAAGTTAGAAAGACACAAGGAATTTTATACTAGTTCGGACTTCTCGCCCTACCTCCAGTCCCGAAGCTCCTCTTTGGAATTCACTAACAACGCCCTCTGTTAACCCAGAGGAATACGTCATTACACCCGAGCCCCAACAAGGATGCCTCTCGCCTGAGCAACTACACAGGTCTTCAATAATTACAAGAGTTTGACTTCTAATTTGTGTTCTCGATTCAACACAGATAGCCAATACTTTAAGTACAACCTTCCTATAATCTGATTCTCGAGTATATGATTTGAATGCGTAGATTAAAGGAAGTAAAATTTACTTATTAAATCAAATGATATTAATATGATTCATGGATTCAACAAGTATTGAAATTGGAGAGCTTTTAATTGCAAAGAATATAAATGGAGAGATTAGAATAATGATCAGAAAAATCAGTAAAATTTGGAAAGATTTGATTCTTGTAAAACAAGATTGAAGTTGTTTTTATAGTAGTAGAAAAGTAGCAATCCTTCATGAAGAGTTTCTACAAAAAGTTGTGTTGATTAATAAAGAGAAATCTCTTCATGAATGCAAGCAATCCTTCAGGAAAATACTTGCTGTTTCGGATCAGTCGACTGGCCCTAAATTATCAGTCAACTGGTTAAAGAATTATAAAATCGTATATATTTATAAACATACAGAAAATAGCCATTACTGGAGAAAAATGCTCGACCAGTCGACTGGTATATTTCCAGTCAGTCAACTGGTTGAGGAATTTTTTGCCCAGTCAGCCTATTTCATGCCTTTATAAAATATATATACTTTATTTTATACTTGAGGATAGATTTTAACATATTTCTAAACACGACACAATGTATAAAACCTTATCTCTATGACATGATCTTCATTACAACTTCATTTGTTTGGCATCGATCAAAATCTTGTTATCAACATTCTCCCCCTTTTTGATTGATGACAACACTTTGGGTTTTCTCCCCTTGAACGTTTAGCTCCCCCTGAATCTCTACAATATTCTATTAGTGCATATATATAAACTTACCATTTAATTCCTGCACAACAAATGTTAGCACATATATTCAAAAGTAAAGTATCATGAGTGATCAAGACATTTCTCCCCATTTGTCATCGATTAAAAAGAATAAATACTATGATAAAACAGTAATCGAACCTAAGGCATAAATAATTAAAGCACCTTTGGGAGATATTGGATCACGTGCATTTCAACAAAACTGAAATTTATTTTCACAAATATTTAGAGATATCAAAAATAGCCCTCTATTTGTTGTGGTGTTCCTGCAAAAAATATGATATACGTACTTTGGTACCCACTTGTTTTGCTTGGGTCCAGGGGTTAGTGGAAGGTAATCATACCGAAGAGGGTTTAATGGAAACTTTAAAGATAAAATATATGTGATATACTAGCTAAATAATGTGCAATCGTTTATGCATATAAAGTCTAAGTTACCAAGATATATATCAAGTAAATAAAATTGGTAAGTAAAGTAAAGGAGACATCAGGAAATTTTATACTTGTTCGGACTTCCCGCCCTACTTCCAATCCCAACGCTCCTCTTCTGAATTCGCTAACAACTCTCTTTCTCTTAACCCTGAGGAATAGGTCAATACAAATGAGCCCCAACAATGATGCCTCTCGCCAGAGCAACTACATAGGTGTTCAATAACTACAAGAGTTTGACTTCTGATTTGTGAACTCGAATCAACACAGATAGCCAATACTTTAAGTGCAGCCTTCCTACAATCTGATCCTCGAGTAAATGCTTTGAATGCGTAGATTTAAGGGAGTAAAATTTACATGTTGAATCAAATGTTATTAATATGATTCACAGATTCAACAAGTATTGAAATTGGAGAGCTTTTAATTGCAAAGAATATAAATGGAGAGATTAGAATGATGATCAGTAAAATTAGGAAAGATTTGATTCTTGTAAAACATGATTGAAGTTGTTTATATAGTAGTAGAAAACTAGCAATCATTCATGAAGAGTTTCTTTAAAAAGTTGTGTCCGTTTCCCTTGATTAACGAAGAGAAATCTCTTTATGAATGGAAGCAACCCTTCAGAAAAATACTTGTTGTTTCGGATCAGTCGACTGGTCCTCAATTATCAGTCAACTGGTTAAAGAATTATAAAATCGTATATATTTAGAAACAAACAGAAAATAGTCGTTACTGGAGAAAAAATGCTCGACCGGTCGACTGGTATATCTCCAGTCAGTCGACTGGTTGAGGCATTTTTTGCCCAGTCAGCCTATTTCATGCCTTTATAATATATATATATATATACACACACACTTTGTTTTATACTTGTATTTATACTTGAGGATAGATTTTAACATATTTCTAAACACGACACAATGTATAAAACCTTATCTCTATGACATGATCTTCATTACAACTTCATTTGTTTGGCATCGATCAAAATCTTGTTATCAACATTCTCCCCCTTTTTGATTGATGACAACACTTTGGGTTTTCTCCCCCTGAATGTTTAGCTCCCCCTGAATCTCTGCAATACTTTTTAGTGCATATATATAAACTTACCATTTAATTCCTACATAACAAATGTTAGCACATATATTCAAAAGTAAAGTATCATGAAGATTCAATACATTTCTCCCTTTTTGTCATCGACTAAAAAGAATAAATACTATGATAAAACAATAATCGATCATAAGACATAAATAATTAAAGCACCTTTGGGAGATATTGGATCATGTGCATTTCGATAAAACTGAAATTTGTTTTCATAAATATTTAGAGATAACGAAAATAGCCTTATCTTTGTTATGGTGTACCTGCAAAAAAATATGATATATATACTTTGGTACCCACTTGTTTTGTTTGGGTCCAGGGTTAGATGGAAGGTAACCATATCCAAGAGGGTATAATGGAACCTTTAAAGATAAAATTATCATTATTAACTACTGAATCAAAATAATCATCGACATATTTTTCTCTATTTCTCCAATATACTGGAACCCAAATATTTAAGTAATCTCATTGATATTTCTTTTCATACTTCTAGATTTTGTAACGGCCCAAGGATTTTCGACCCCGAAAATCGACACAAAATACCATATCGACGATTCAAGCACCGAAAACATTAGATTGTTAATAGAAAGAAACTAGAGTGTAACGTCTCGCATTTTTATCGGCTTATATTTGGATATTTAAATCAGTTTAAATATTGAATTCGTGTTACAAGTGGATTTATATATTAATTAAAACGAAGTTGAACATATAAAAATATATATTAAATAAAATTGAGCTCATAACGATGCTGCAGTTCGTAATTTAACGTTTTGAACTTCAACTGAGCATACATGATCCGTTACAAGTCGGATTTCCTCGAAACAAGAAACGTTGGAATCTGTTGAACTGTATCTTTCTAATGGAAGTGAAAAACCAAAATTTCATATTATAAATGGGGAGTTATATCCAAATTAAATATTCAGAAAAGCAGCGGCATATTCGTTTTTGGCCATAACGGTTTATTTGAAATAACTAGATATCAGATACGAATTTGGACAAGGTTCTTTCGAGACATAGTGATAATTTAATTTTTAGAATTTTACTGTAATTTTTAATTAATTTAATACGCAACTTTTTATTTGGAGTATTATGCACCCTGTATTGATATTTCGAGGTTTCACAATATGAGTTAGTCTACCGATATTATTATTTTTTTGGGATCGTGGCACCTCGCTGGACACGATGGTATTATTATTTATGTCCGTAACTCTTTATATGTGAAAGGGATTGTTAAAAGCACGGTACGTTAAACTTTTTAATATATATAAAGCTACTTATGTTATCACCTACCAAGCTATAATGTATATGATGATATATATATATATAACGTACATGCGCAGAACAAGGACATGAAAGCTCAATGCGGACTGACTACCTAACCATAGGATGTACATGGAAATTAAAACACTGTCACCTAAAATTTACTTGCACATGCCTACATGTTTTCAATCAATCTATACATAACAACACACACAGATTCAACTTGTGCTTTATATTATCATCATAGACTCAATGGACACAAACACACCCTGAAATATCAAATCTGGGAAATACGCTGATGCTAGCAAATCTGTGGAGTCCAAATCTAACTATAATATATACAAGTATGTTTTAGACAGCACATGCCTGAGGATAACCTACCCCTTTGTGAACCAATTTCCGTTTACCATCCCTAGAGTCTTCAATGTCGGCAAATCAAAGATCAAATCAACCTATCAATTTAAATTTAGATTTGAAACAGACCGTAAAAAGCTAAATATATACGAGCAGACTGGGGGATGGATTTCATGCAGACTAGTGATGGGAGAAAGAGCATGAAATTCTACATCAGCAAACCCATCCTTTCAACCAGATACGTAACCTAAAATCTAAAGCTTAATGACTAAGTATAAGCCTATACTACACTAAAGAGATGCAACGCTAAGAACAACTATGATCTTTATTTTCAAACAACTACGTTTGACAAGAAAATACATGACAGAGTAACATGCCTAAGGACCTAGGTCTACTATAAACTCCTTGGCAATGAAGTAATCTCCGGCTATAAATACATGCGAGCTACTACATTCATTTCAGAAGAGAACCAAGAAACATGAGAGCTGTAATCGATTTTAAAAAAAAAACAAGAAAAGGTGATGACCGAGTACATTAAAAATGGTGCAGTATATGATGCTGGAGCGTGCATCTTCATTTGAGGAAGTAGGTGGGCACGTGTTCACTGTACGTGCGATCTAGAGACACGGTGGCGGGACCTAGAAGGGGTGTTCGAGTTCAAAGCTTTGGGAAGTGGGAGGATGTTTTGTTTTTCAGGGTAACAATTGAAAATGGCAGAGCATTTTGTTACGGGTACAGGGATTCTTTTTCACAGAAGAAGAAAGAGAGCAAAAGGGAAGTAGAAGTTACAACATAAAGGAAATGTAAATTACAGGTGAAGTGTAGTGTACATAGGAGGCATCTGAACACGCGACAAGATAAGGAGTAGAAGGTAGCTTTGTTTGTTTTTAATCGTTGAGTATATATGCGGGAGTGGCTTTGCATGGGTTTTAGAAATGTGAAGTGAAGCCGTGAGGAAGGAGTATAACGTGAAGAAAGGAGATGCTCAACACTTCTAAATACGTGTTGAGGGTTCGAATACTTTTCCGTCGAACCAAAAACCAATGGTGGATCAAGGAAGACTGGTGGAAGGTTCTCGGCTAGCTGCATGGAGAAGGACACTACTGGGAATGTGAGTTTAAACATTAGGTGAAGGTGATGTGTGCAAGGGGAAACTGTGATGGCAGAAGCATACAAAACGTGAAAGGGTGATGTAAATAAATGGTGACCGGCTGTTGGAGAACGTGGTGTTTTGGACAGATGAAAGGGCGGATTGTGTATCATGGAGGGAGTGGCACCTTTAAAAACGAGCAAGTTTTGGTAATGATCAGCACGGGTTGCTGTTGTGAGCTTGTACAAAAGGATGGTGAGGGGTTTTGTTGGATTTTGTGGTGGATCGAAGAACAGCAGGGGCCGAGATTGGGAAATGGCCATCCCTTTTACAGGCGGGTTGGATATTTTAATATACAAAAGAAGAAACAATATTTGGTATTTGCATTGTTTAAAGATGACGTGGAGGTATTGATTAAGGTATGATTGCGGTGATTATCGCAATGATTAAGGTTTGGTTATGATTAAGAAATTGAATGATACTAAGCCACACACCGTAAAACCAAATAGAAAAAAAAAGAAAAAAAAATTGGAGAAGAGGATGACCGGTAGTTTGGCTACAATGGGTTTAAAAGATTTGGAGATATTGTACTCTTTTTCCAAATGGAGAGAAGCATAGTAAAGGTGAATGGGTGAAGATGGGCCGACATGGGTTTAATATGTGGCATTGGGTCAAGAAAATAAATCGGCTACGCAATGAAGTTGTTCTGGAACAATTTGAAGCACGTTTGAATTTATGGCAGAATGGAACGCCGGATTTAATCGACTGACGCAAATCGTTATTTAATGGTTAACACACAAAGGTGAGTAAATTCACTAACTCTGTTTTATTTTAAAATATTATAATTATATTTTAAAATAATGGTTGAATGCTATGTGATGGTTGATTAGGTAAATTACAGTTAAATTGGTTGAAATAGATATATATCGTTGCATATGTACACATCATTGGTTGGATACTGATTTGACTAACATCTGTGGATGCGGAAAACGGTTGGAGGAACTCAACCGGATTCCTAAATATTTAGATGTACTGTTTGTGCACTGTTTGAACCATGTTGAATGAAAATCCAATGTTATGTTGATTTGGTAAATAGACGATATCGATTAAGAAAATAGCGACAGTCGACCATAAACCATTTTTGTTAAGCGGTTGACTGTCAGGCAAATTAACGAAGTTAATTATAAAAATTATATTTTTATAATTAAAGCAAAGTTTAAATTTTAGTAGAAATTCTATTATAAACTGGTATTAAGTTTGTATTGAGATGTTTTATTGAATTGGGTATAATAATTCGAATAAGAAGTAAATTGCCAAAAAGACAAAGAAAATTATAGATTTTTGATAAGAGAAGTTTAAAGAGAAATGTTTAAGGAAGATGGAGTGAAGAGTTAATGTAAATAATTATAAACAACCGAGTTTTCAAGTAAGGATATGGCATCATAAAACCATATTTAAAATAAACCAAGAAATATGGTTTAATCGATATCATTAATAATAAGGAGTTAGCATTACAGACTTATATCTATTCTAAGATAAGAACGTCGTCGATCAAGGCCTAAGAGGTAAATAAAATACCCCAACTTTAACGGCCTCACTATTATCGAGGAGTGATATCAGTTTGTAACGGAAAGAGATGTCAAGATTTTTGTAATGGAAAGAGATATCAAGATTTTTGTAACGGAAAGAGATGTCAAGATTTTTGTAACGGAAAGAAGTGTCGAGACTAGCATAAAGTAGAATATAACATCGTATTCCAAATCTTAGAACTATAGCAATAAAATAACGTTGTTGACTAGGCTTAAGCGTGGCTGTTGTGTCGAGATTAGATATAAAGGGGAATATTACAGCATATGATAAGTTTTTAAACTATAACGATAAATTAGCGCTGTTGACCAAACTTAAGCGTGATTGTATGATGTTTGGTTATACATTTGAATGAATGTTTGCTTTTACTTCGATAGTTAAATAACCAACTATCGAAAGTGTTTTGACGATCGTTGTCAATACTGAGAGACCGATTGGGTATATTATCCGAAAACCACTCCGTATAGGCATAAGCATTGCGAATTTGATTATGCTAAAGACAATTGAAGACGGAGTGAAATGCAAGGTTCGTCCTGTTCCAGAATTGTGTTTTTT
Source organism: Allium sativum (assembly GCA_030737875.1). Taxonomy (NCBI): domain Eukaryota; kingdom Viridiplantae; phylum Streptophyta; class Magnoliopsida; order Asparagales; family Amaryllidaceae; genus Allium; species Allium sativum. The sequence goes on along the minus strand of CM060910.1, from coordinate 440,938,777 downwards.
GTTTGTTCAGTCCCAGGACAACTTGTATGGACAAATGTCTGATAGACTATTCCTAACGGTCACATAAGACGATCTTTTCAAGATATTACGCCTGGTGGCGGAGAAATTCGTTTCTCTCAGCTTTTATACCCATAATATTTTTGGGAAGATCAATTAGTGATTTGGTGGGTTTGACGATGTGACATTCAAAGTGTATGGTGGCCAGATGTTCAAAAAGATAGACGTAGCCTCAAGCTTCACAACCGGGAAATGACAAAAATCGGGCAGGCAGCATGGCTATATGGGTCGCTCCCATTAAGGTGTATAATCACCTATCTAGAGAAATTCCTTTTACTTTTTTTAATCTATTTCGATGTTGTCCCTTTACGGGAAACGGTGGTTTGAGTCCAACCGTTGGTGGTATACATTCGATACACTCAAGCGAAATGAGTGGTCGGTCATGTGTGGGCCAGGTTGCAAGACGTTCTTGTTGAACCCAGTGTATTCGCCTCTAGAGATACACGAGCGGCAGGTGGACCCATACCTTGTCATAGTTGGAATCCAATCTCCAATAAGCGCCCTGCGATTTTTGATTTTTTTACTATGTATGTAGAGCGTGAGATGTAAGCGTTCTGCTATGTGGTTATTTACTTGATTAGACATTATTATAATATCACTAGATTTTGATATCAAAATATTTTGGGTTATAGTAAGGTAAAAGCCGTCCATATTTATGTGTGGGTTGGTCTTACTATTATCCTTTTATTTCAAAAAGGATTTTCAAAGTTAAACCGTATGGTTGAAATTTACTCACAACAGTCCCATGACTGACCCAGAGTTTATTTTGTTGTTTTCCCTAAACTCTTGGGTGCCCAAATTTGTACGGGTAGTCAAGTGTTTCAGGCTTTTACAGATACTCTTGGAGGAGCTGGAAGCAGAAGGCTTCACCGCTAGTATTTAAAGATTATTTCCGCTGTGATATGATGTATTGTACCTTAACAATGGTATGTATATACAATACAGTTTTGTGTTTCAAAGTTATGTTGTATGATACATTTTATTCATTCCGCTGTGAGATTCGTATTTACTCTGATTTTGCTCAGATATGTTCTTCTTCTTCTTCTTCTTCTATTCTATTAGTTCTATCTTATCTTTCTCATCCTCTAACTTTTTTCTAATAATGATCTGAATTTTTCTTGCACTTTGAGTTGATTATGTATGATATTGGTCAGCTCAAATTGGCACGGATTTTTGGGTCGTTATAATTGGTATCAGAGCATAAGGTTAAGTGATTACCTAGGCTCTGTGGCGTGACTCGATAGAGATAGGGTTAGTAGCACCCTAGATTGAGTTTGAGTGTATATATATGAGTGAACGTATTTGTAAATCAATATAAAAACTGTTTTATATTGTGTTGTTTGATCTGGTGAGTGGTATATAAATTCCAGATCGACGTGTTTAGCTGACGAGGTCGATAGGTATTTATAAACGCTTGGATAGAGAAATTCGACATAGTATTGTTTTGAAAGAGGGTAAATGAAATAATTTTGCCCAAAGTATATTTTGATATAAAAGAAGTATATATCTTGTGATTATTATACTATATTGGATATGATGATCGGTATTATAATCAAATAAAATTATAATTGAGTTGGTTATATAAATAACCAATCGAGATATTATATAAGCATAGTATACAAAATCAGATGAACTGAATCTGAATTAAAAACCAGAATTGAAATAAAACTCTAGGAACTTGAAAATGTTTGTAAATGAAATTTGAATTAAATATATGGAATTTTATGATCCTAGGGAAATTTTGAAATATTATCCAAGTTTCAAAAAGATATTTTTGAAGTAATTTCAAATAAAAGTATTTGGATATGAGTTTTGAAAGTGATATAGTATTAAACTCACTTTGATCGCTGGGAAATAAATTCCGATGATGAAGTCGACCATTATCGGTGTTCGTTTTCGAGTCTCTAAGTGACGGATTACTACCAGGGATTTTGTTTTGAAATAAATTGTTCGGAAATTCAAATATTTTGAATTGCTATGTTATGAATATACATATTATTTCAAACTGATTTGAAATAAAAACCTCAGGAATTTGAATTTTGAAATTTAAAGTAAATGAATAGAAATTTAACGAAGTTTAATAAATTGGGATAGAATTAAACTTGGTAAAGTAAGTGAATTTGTGAAATGAGATATTGGATTTAAACCGGGTTTGCTTATGAAATTGGATTGTTGACCAAGAATTTGGAAGTGAGATGGAACTGGAAGTTGAAACGAAATAGTGCTCGAGTATAAGAGAATTATCGATATAAGGATAAAATATTCGACGCAAGGATTGAGTTATGGGGATGTGAAGTGTGAAATTTCAATCAAGCAAGTTGTGAGGAGTTAGAATTAGAGCGTCTCCACTTCTTAGCAATTTTGGGGACGAAATTCTTTTAAGGGGGAAGGAATGTAACGTCTCGCATTTTTATCAGCTTATATTTGAATATTTAAATCAGTTTAAATATTGAATTCGTGTTACAAGTGGATTTATATAATAATTAAAATGAAGTTGAACATATAAAAATATATATTAAATAAAATCGAGCTCATAACGACGCTGCAGTTCGTAATTTAACGTTTTGAACTTCAACTGAGCATACATGATCCGTTACAAGTCGGATTTCCTCGAAACAAGAAACGTTGGAATCTGTTGAACTGTATCTTTCTAATGGAAATGAAAAAACAAAATTTCATATTATAAATGGGGAGTTATATCCAAATTAAATATTTACAAAAGCAGCGGCATATTCGTTTTTGGCCATAACGGTTTATTTGAAATAACTAGATATCAGATACGAATTTGGACAAGGTTCTTTTGAGACGTAGTGATAATCTAATTTTTAGAATTTTACTGTAATTTTTAATTAATTTAATACACAATTTTTTATTTGGAGTATTTTGCACCCTGTATCGGTATTTCGGGGTTTCACAATATGAGTTAGTCTACCGATATTATTATATTTTTGGGATCGTGGCACCTCGCTGGACACGATGGTATTATTATTTCTGTCTGTAACTCTTTATATGTGAAAGGGATTGTTAAAAGCACGGTACGTTAAACTTTTTAATATATATAAAGCTACCTATGTTATCACCTACCAAGCTATAACGTATATGACGATATATATATAACGTACATGCGCAGAACAAGGACATGAAAGCTCAATGCGGACTGACTACCTAACCATAGGATGTACATGGAAATTAAAACACTGTCACCTAAAATTTACTTGCAAATGCCTACATGTTTTCAATCAATCTATAAATAACAACACACACAGATTCAACTTGTGCTTTATATTATCATCATAGACTCAATGGATACAAACACACCCTGAAATATCAAATCTGGGAAATACGCTGATGCTAGCAACTCTATGGAGTCCAAATCTAACTATAATACATACAAGTATGTTTTAGACAGCACATGCCTGAGGATAACCTACCCCTTTGTGAATCAATTTCCGTTTACCATCCCTAGAGTCTTCAATGTCGGCAAATCAAAGATCAAATCAACCTATCAATTTAAATTTAGATTTGAAACAGACCGTAAAAAGCTAAATATATACGACCAGACTGGGGGATGGATGTCATGCAGACTAGTGATGGGAGAAAGAGCATGAACTTCTACATCAGCAAACCCATCCTTTCAACCAGATACGTAACCTAAAATCTAAAGCTTAATGACTAAGTATAAGCCTATACTACACTAAAGAGATGCAACGCTAAGAACAGCTATGATCTTTATTTTCAAACAGCTACGTTTGACAAGAAAATACATGACAGAGTAACATGCCTAAGGACCTAGCTCTACTATAAACTCCTTGGCAATGAAGTAATCTCCGGCTATAAATACATGCGAGCTACTACATTCATTTCAGAAGAGAACCAAGAAACATGAGAGCTGTAATGGATTTTAAAAAAAAACAAGAAAAGGTGATGACCGAGTACATTAAAAATGGTGCAGTATATGGTGCTAGAGCATGCATCTTCATTTGAGGAAGTAGGTGGGCACGTGTTTACTGTACGTGCGAGCTAGAGACACGGTGGCGAGACCTAGAAGGGGTGTTCGAGTTTAAAGCTTTGGGAAGTGGGAGGATGTTTTGTTTTTCAGGGTAACGATTGAAAATGGCAGAGCATTTTGTTACGGGTACAGGGATTCTTTTTCACAGAATAAGAAAGAGAGCAAAAGGAAAGTAGAAGTTACAACATAAAGGAAATGTAAATTGCAGGTGAAGTGTAGTGTACACAGGAGGCATCTGAACACGTGACAAGATAAGGAGTAGTAGGTAGCTTTGTTTGTTTTTAATCGTTGAGTATATGTGCGGGAGTGGCTTTGCATGGGTTTAAGAAATGTGAAGTGAAGCCGTGAGGAAGGAGTATAACGTGAAGCAAGGAGATGCTCGACACTTCTAAATACGTGTTGAGGGTTCGAATACTTTTCCGTCGAACCAAAAACCAATGGTGGATCAAGGAAGACTGGCGGAAGGTTCTCGGCTAGCTTCATGGAGAAGGACACTACTGGGAACGTAAGTTTAAACGTTGGGTGAAGGTGATGTGTGCAAGGGGAAACTGTGATGGCGGAAGCATACAAAACGTGAAAGGGTGATGTAAATAAATGGTGACCGGCTGTTGGAGAACGTGGTGTTTTGGACAGATGAAAGGGCGGATTGTGTATCATGGAGGGAGTAGCACATTTAAAAACGAGCAAGTTTTGGTAATGATCAGCACGGGTTGCTGTTGTGAGCTTGTACAAAAGGATGGTAAGGGGTTTTGTTGGATTTTGTGGTGGATCGAAGAACAACAGGGGCCGAGATTGGGAAATGGCCATCCCTTTTACAGGCGGGTTGGATATTTTAATATACAGAAGAAGAAACAATATTTGGTATTTGCATTGTTTAAAGATGACGTGGAGGTATTGATTAAGGTATGATTGCGGTGATTATCACAATGATTAAGGTTTGGTTATGATTAGGAAATTGAATGATACTAAGCCACACACCGTAAAACCAAATAGAAAAAAAGGAAAAAAAATTGGAGAAGAGGATGACCGGTAGTTTGGCTACAGTGGGTTTCAAAGATTTGGAGATATCGTACTCTTTTTCCAAATGGAGAGAAGCATAGTAAAGGTGAATGGGTGAAGATGGGCCGACATGGGTTTAATATGTGGCATTGGGTCGAGAAAATAAATCGGCTACGCAATGAAGTTATTCTGGAACAATTTGAAGCATGTTTGAATTTATGGCAGAATGGAACGTCGGATTTAATCCATTGACGCAAATCGTTATTTAACGGTTAACGCCCAAAGGTGAGTAAATTCACCAACTCTATTTTATTTTAAAATATTATAATTATATTTTAAAATAATGGTTGAATCCTGTGTGATGGTTGATTTGGTAAATTACAGTTAAATTGGTTGAAATAGATATATATCGTTGCATATGTACACATCATTGGTTGGATACTGATTTGACTAACATCTGTGGATGCGGAAAACGGTTGGAGGAACTCAACCGGATTCCTAAATATTTAGATGTACTGTTTGTGCACTGTTTGAACCATGTTGAATGAAAATCCAATGTTATGTTGATTTGGTAAATAGACGATATCGATTAAGAAAATAGCGACAGTCGACCATAAACCATTTTTGTTAAGCGGTTGACCGTCAGGCAAATTAACGAAGTTAATTATAAAAATTATATTTTTATAATTAAAGCAAACTTTAAATTTTAATAGAAATTCTATTATAAACTGGTATTAAGTTTGTATTGAGATGTTTTATTGAATTGGGTATAATAATTCGAATAAGAAGTAAATTGCCAAAAAGACAAAGAACGTTATAGATTTTTGATAAGAGAAGTTTAAGAGAAATGTTTAAGGAAGATGGAGTGAAGAGTTAATGTAAATAATTATAAACAACCGAGTTTTCAAGTAAGGATATGGCATCATAAAACCATATTTAAAATAAAACAAGAAATATGGTTTAATCGATATCATTAATAATAAGGAGTTAGCATTACAGACTTATATCTATTCTAAGATAAGAACGTCGTCGATCAAGGTCTGAGAGGCAAATAAAATACCCCAACTTGAACGACCTCACTATTATCGAGGAGTGATATCAGTTTGTAATGGAAAGAGATGTCAAGATTTTTGTAATGGAAAGAGATATCAAGATTTTTGTAACGGAAAGAGATGTCAAGATTTTTGTAACGGAAAGAAGTGTCGAGACTAGCATAAAGTAGAATATAACAGCGTATTCCAAATCTTAGAACTATAGCAATAAAATAACGCTGTTGACTAGGCTTAAGCGTGACTGTTGTGTCGAGATTAGTTATAAAGGGGAATATTATATGATAAGTTTTTAAACTATAACGATAAGTTAACGCTGTTGACCAAACTTAAGCGTGATTGTATGATGTTTGGTTATACATTTGAATGAATGTTTGTTTGTTTTTACTTTGATAGTTAAATAACCGACTATCGAAAGTGTTTTGACCATCGTTGTCAATACGGAGAGACCAGTTGGATATATTATCCGAAAACCACTCCGTATAGGCATAAGCGTTGCGAATTTGATTATGCTGAAGACAATTGAAGACGGAGTGAAATGCAAGGGTCGTCCTGTTCCAGAATGGTGTTTTCTGTTTATCCAGTCCCAGGATAACTTGTATGGACAAATGTCTGACAGAGTTTTCCTAACGGTCACATAAGACGATCTTTTCAAGATATTACGTCTGGTGGCGGAGAAATTCGTTTCTCTCAGCTTTTATACCTGTAATATTTTTGGGAAGATCAATTAGTAATTTGGTAGGTTTGTGTAATTACCCGGAAATCTGGGCCAGTTTAAAAATTTTATTTTGGCAATTTTAGCGAATTTTGAATATTTAAAATAGAATATTTTAAATAATATCGACGAGAAAATTTCTTTTGAATAAAATTCAATCGTATATAGTTATATAGATCGACGATAGAATATAATTATTTATTTATATTTATAAAAGGAATTGAAAATGGCGCGGTAGTTCGATAATTCGATTTCAAACTTCAATTAAATGTACCGAGTGCAGAATAATCCGGATTTCAGTGAAACAAAAAATAATGGAATCTAATTGAGAATATCTTTCCAACGAATCCAAAAAATCAAGATTTCGTGGCGGGAATCAAAAGATATGTCCAGTTGAAAATTCTGAATAGTCGCTATGAATTCAGGCCCTTAAAAATGGGAATTTTGCAAACGACCTCGGATTTCGACGAAACCACTTTTGTTGGATCCGCGATGTCAAGTTATTGCTAGATTCCAAATTTCATAATTTTTCGAGTCAATATGTGAGCGTGGCAAAGGAAAACGCGTTTGATCAGTTTCAGTTGATTTTAATCGACTGGAAAACGGCCATTTTTCAAACGGCCTCAGAATTCGACGAAACTAGTTTTGTTAGGACCGTATCGTCAATACGAAGCTAGAAAATATTTTTTTGGGAATTTTTCGAGTTAGTATGTGACCCCGGTAAATTGAAATACGCGTTCAAATTCAATATATAGAGTTATATGTTGATTTTGACGAAAACTGATCGAAATGATCGAATCAGCTTACGATATATATCCCATTGTGTTCAGAATGGGGGTAATTACCTATGGACGACAGGCGGTGGGTTCGGTTTCGAGGACGAATAAAAAAGTTAACTTTTTGAAATTAAAATTAAAAAAAATCCCCTTCTCTCTCTCACCCTATTATCTCAGCCCCCCCCCCCCGTCATATTCATTCAGAGGAAAAAAAGAAAAAAAAAGAAAAAAAGGAAAGAACGGATCGCGCCGCCACCCTGGGCCCTCGAGCCACCGCCGAGCCTCGCGCCCCCACCTGCGCCGCCGGAGATCGACCCCCCCTTCCTGCTGAGTCGCGACTACCCCCCCCTCAAATCCGAACGGAGCCGCCACCCAAACCCTAACCGCAACCACCACCCGCCGTTCAACCCCCTGGCGCGCCACCTGAGAGCACCCCCCCTCCTCTTCCGATTTTGAGCACAGTAAGTTCGTTTTTTATTTTATATTTAATTAAAATACATTGTTTCATTTTCTGATTTTTATATAACCAAAAATCAATTGGTTATTTTCAGATTTTATATAAATAACATAGGAAAGTTAATATTTTTATTATAGGAAAGTTAATATTTTTATTATAGGAAAGTTTGAAATTTTAAAACAAAGAAAGTTCGATTTTTAGATCTATGAATAACGAATAAAAATTAGATTTTTATAGATGAAAAATTCGATTTTTATATATTGAATAGCGAAGTAAAAATTCGATTTTATATATTGAATAGCGAAGTAAAAATTCGATTTTTATATATTGAATAGCGAAGTAAAAATTCGATTTTTATATGATGAATAGCAAAGTAAAAATTCGATTTTTATATGATGAATAGCAAAGTAAAAATTCGATTTTTATATATTGAATAGCAAAGTAAAAATTCGATTTTTATATATTGAATAGCAAAGTAAAAATTCGATTTTTATATGATGAATAGCAAAGTAAAAATTCGATTTTTATATGATGAATAGCGAAGTAAAAATTCGATTTTTATATATTGAATAGCGAAGTAAAAATTCGATTTTTATATATTGAATAGCGAAGTAAAAATTCGATTTTTATATATTGAATAGCGAAGTAAAAATTCGATTTTTATATATTGAACAGCGAAGTAAAAATTCGATTTTTATATATTGAACAGCGAAGTAAAAATTCGATTTTTATATATTGAATAGCGAAGTAAAAATTCGATTTTTATAGCGAAGTAAAAATTCGATTTTTATATATTGAATAGCGAAGTAAAAATTCGATTTTTATATATTGAATAGCGAAGTAAAAATTCGATTTTTATATATTGAATAGCGAAGTAAAAATTCGATTTTTATATATTGAATAGCGAAGTAAAAATTCGATTTTTATATATTGAACAACGAAGTAAAAATTTGATTTTTATATATTGAATAGCGAAGTAAAAATTCGATTTTTATATATGGAATAGCGAAGTAAAAATTCGATTTTTATATATGTAGTGAATACGGGCAACGAAAGTGACAAAAGGCGAAAACAACGAAGATTTCTACAAATGAAGTGTCGTGGAGTTGGGATAGCTATCGGTGAGAACTTCTCACCTTTTAATTTATTTTTCTATTTATAAAATATATACTAGGATGCAGACGGTGTTTAGTAGCACCCGACACTATTGTCCACAGACCATGGACTTGTTTGTTTGGTTGTGTAGTTGGTTAGATTATTAGATTTGATTTGGTTGTTTGGTGAATTGAAATGGAATTGATTGATGTGTGAATGGCGTGGGCCTTCACTAGACCGGGGATAAGGCTAGGCCTTGTCCTGTTCCTAGTATCGTGCCGTTATGCCGCCGAAATTTTCTAAAATATGTTAGAAAAATAAAAATATCATTTTATTGTGTAAATGAACTGAATAGATTCATGTGTTGAAATAAAATATTTTATCGTTAAAAATATAATTTTTAACGCGTGTGTGAATAAAATATTCATTTACAAACCAGACGGTTTGTTTATGTACACTGATCTGACTGATATTGATTGGGACGATAAATTTTACACATCGCCTAACTACACAAATAAAATCTTTGTTTGATTGTTTGAAACCCCACACGGGTGTTGGGATGATATTGGACGAACACAAATCCCAACTGTTTAGTGATTTGTCGATCGATTGATTGACAGACTGTGTAAGCGTTGAATATTTATATTCGATGCTTATGCAGTGTAGAACGCACTTTGGATGATGGTTGATTATTTATCGTCATTGTGGTGTATTTGAATTGGATGAAATCCATATAATCCACATTATATGGTACTTGACTGTGTCTGATTCCAGTTCAGAATTAATAAATATTTTAAAATAATATTTAGTGAATATTGAAATGTGAAGCCGTTTTAAGTAGTTAAACGCCATTTTAACACGAATAGGAATTTTATCGATTTTATTCGTTTTAAAATGAATATTGAAAAGTGATTTCGAAATCGAATATTTTGAAATGAAATTTGAATTAAATTGAATTGAATCGAATTAAATCGAATTGAATAGAAATTTGAATTTAATAGAATTGAATTGAAATTCAAATTAAATTGAAATCGTTTTAAATTGAATTTAAAACGAATTGAAATTGAATTGAAATCGATTTGAATTGAAATGAATTTAAAACGAATTGAAATTGAATTGAAATCGATTTGATTTGAAAATGATTTGAAATGAATTTAAAACGAATTTATAGTTTAATATTCATTTTTGATTTGAAATTGAATATGAAGTTGAAATCGTTTTGAAAACGAATTTAAAAGGATTTATAAAATTTGTTTTAAATAGAAATCGACGGAATATATATTATATATATAATATAATGGCCTGAATAGAATGCGCCGCGGTCGTTCGCAAATTTCGACCATTGACTTCAAACGGATATTACGGGAGATCCGACCGTCAGATTCTCCTAAAACCAGAACCGTTGGGTTCGTATCGAAAAGAGCTTTCTAACGAATATTAGAAATTAGAAATCTAACGGTTGGATTTGTAATTATGTCGAAATCAAATTTGGAAAAGGTCGCTATAAGTGCAGTTCGATAACCGTTGATGGAAATCGACTGTACGGGCCTTAATAAAATTATTAAAAATAGGAATAATTTGTGTACAATCATAAGAAATGATTTGTGAAGAATTGGGATGAAAAACTCCATATTTGAAAAGATAAAAATATATTTTTATCGAAATGAACTAGTTTTGAACTAGAATTATAATTCTATTTATTTTTAAAATAAATAAAGTGAATTTGAAATGGTTTTGAAATATAACCAGAATTTCCAATGATTGCGTTGGAATGGATTTGAATCGAAAGTGTCTTCGGAATATTTCGATGTTGGATTTCGTGATTATACAGATGTTGCTATGGAAATTCGAAAGATATAGATATATATATCGTTATTTCCAATACGATATCTGTTGGTCGTAGAATTTGATATTGAATATAAGCCGATATATTTTCTATTTAGAGCCTTGTATTTAATATCAAATGTGATTTGGGTTTGTCGTGAATGGTGTCTTGACTAACACTGTTCTTGAACCCAGTTGTGAAAAGATTAAATCTTTTTATATAGATTTAATGAAGTGTACCAATTAAATAATATTTAATTGGAATTGAATTGATATTGATTTTTGGGTTTATCGTAAACAGTGTTTTAAATAACACTTGTTCTTTAACCCGATAATTAATGGAATGTGATTTTGGGTTTATCGTGAACCATGTTTAAAATGACATTGATTCTTTAACCCAGTTAACGATTAAAACTAAGTGGAGTTTTAATGAATCTTTAATTAGATTGAAAAGATCGAGAATGGTGTAACACCCCACACCCGCTAAGGTCACTCACTAAGGGAATGCCTTAACTTCGGTGGAGCATTTTAAGTGAGTATAGAACAGAAAAATTACAACAAGACAGATATAAATACTTGAAAATCTAAAACATCATTTCATAGCAGCAGAAGGTAAACATGTTTAGTTACAACACCATAAAGAGTCAAGTACTAAATATCCATCCTGATAAAAACATAAGTACGTAATCCCACTACTTAAACAATAGCCATAAAAGAAAAGATAAGCTGGGCTTTACATCACAGTCCAAGCTCCAGAAGATAGATAAAGAAGTCTGATCAAAGCCCACTAGTGCTAGGCCCAACCTGAGGACCTGAGGGGGAAAAAGATAAAAACAACGGGGTCAGACATAAGTCTGAGTGAGCCCTATAACTTTAACCACACAATCATTAAAGTAATTAGGGTATGATATAAACTTGGTATGGGATGACTGGGGATAAATGACTACACTAAGTAGCCAACTAGACCTAGGATAAACTAAGATAACGGTAAAGACGCATCTACCCACCTAAGGGTAATTACTAACTGCACCACACCAGTCATTCCTACTTAAAGGTTGATCCCACCCAAGGATTTAGAGAATTTACCCAGTAGTTTTGTGTACCCCTAGCTGACTACATAGGTGCCGTATGCCCCTATCTCCACTAGGTGTACCCACTACTCCCAAGCGATCGGCTCCCTACCGTAGATACCCGTGCTGGCCCCACAATGGGGTGTATCACTCCCCAAAGTGGCAACCCGATACAACAAATGGTGCACGACTTATACCTACACGATGCAACAACGTCTTACCTACCAGCCCGGGTCCACACACGCATATGAAACCCGTTGGACTTGCGTTGCCACCGCTAACCCGTTTTGGCCTCTTATAATCAAGCCCAGTACGCGTGTCCCGTCCTCGACATGGGTCGAGCCCAATAAGATACATATGGGTTACTGGGTGAAATGGGCCCCCCACAAGCTACCACCTAAGCTTGTCATTATATCTAGTGCATCCCACTTAACCCTTTAATCATGTTTAATAACATGTTTCCACTTGGTTAAGTATTCTAATCATATTTTCTATTGCCACCCAAGGCAACCCACTAGATTTCCTCATGCCACCCAAGGCACTTACTTGATTTCCACATGCCACCCAAGGCACCCACTTAACCCCTCATGCCCACTACATGCTTATCTGGTTAAGTGTTTCTTAATTGATTAAAAACGTAACCGTTGTAAAGACCTCTCACATTAGACTATCTTTTATGGCAGCTGGATTTGTCGGTTGGGTCCGGGCAGCCTTACGCCATAACCGAGTCTAACCTCGTGTCTATACACTTGTCACGTATTTAGTTTGTGCCTAAGACCTCTCACATTGGGCCAATCATTTGTAGCCGCTGGATTTGCCGGTCGGTTCCGGGCAGTCTTACGCTACAAAAGGGTCCAACCTCGTGTCTTAGTCGATTAATTACACCTAATTAATCACCCCCGAATTAATTTTCCCTAATTAATTCCAATTTTTACGATGTACATAATTGACTCAATTATGTCCATCCACTTTATGGTATGCATAATCATACCAACTTCACACCATTTCATTAACATGTATATTAACCCCATCGTTCCCCACGTAATTCGCTAACGTGACATAAAAGGGAAGGTTCATCACAAATATAATGGGTTCAACTTGCATAACATTAGCATCAACATGGGTTTAAAGGTGTCAACATGCCTATAGCATCAAACCCAACTAGCATAACTAATCAACCCAAACTTGCATGAATCACATATGTCATAAGGAGGTTAACTTGCATAAGTTATTCATGTCATACAAAGGGGTAAACTTGCATATGTATGTATGACATACAAATGGTTTAACTTGCATATGTATGCATATCATACTAAGGTGTAAACTTGCACATGTTACTTGCATATCATCAAACACCAAACTTGCATAACATGTCATATATGGACTTGCATATAATCATACACCAAACTTGCATAACATATCATATATGAATTTGCATATAATCATACACCAAACTTGCATAATCATGGTGTCATAATGGATCAATGTTTATCATAGCAACTAGCATCATGAACACTTGCATAACTTGCATAACATCATGATCATATAGCATATAGCTTGCATAACTTGCATAACATCATGAACATGTAACATGTGACTTGCATAACTTGCATAACATCATGAACATGTAGCATATGACTTGCATAACTTGCATAACATCACAAACACATAGCATATAACTTGCATAACATGCATAACATCATTAACACATAGCATATAACTTGCATAACATGCATAACATCATTAACACATAGCATATAACTTGCATAACATGCATAACATCATTAACACATAGCATATAACTTGCATAACTTGCATTGATCCACATTCATAGCCATAACCTCATTATATCCTATCATAATCATTTCAATAATTGGTCATTAAGGCTATAGAAAACTCACAACTTGTTGATTAGCACTCCTAAGAAGAAGATTAAGTTGCTAGAGTTGATTAGAGATTGATTTAAGAAGCATTATTCCTCTACAATTTGATGGAGGCTCCTTCAAGTTGCATTTTGACGGCATAACGGTGTTGTAGCTATTTTTAGTATGAATTAGGGTAGTCTTAGGGTGTATTTATAGAGTAGTTAGGTGTTTTAGGCCGTTAGATTAACCCTAAATTAGATTAGAGCCGTCAGATCTCGTCCTAGCCACCAAAACACAGCCCAAAAGCCAAACTGATGCACCCAGGTCACCTGGGCTCGACCAGGGAGGTCGACCCCCAGGTCGACACTAGGGTCGACTCCCCAGTCGACCTGGTGGGCAGGTCGACTCCCCAGTCGACCGCCAGGTCGACTCCCTGGGTCTGGCAGGAATTTTCCCGCCACTTCTGAAATGTGAAATTTTCGTTTTAAAATCTGTTTTGAATTTTCTGAAAACTTCTTTGCGCCTTAACTGGGTCATACGGACTCCGATTTTCGAAAACTCGGACTCTATTTCGCGTATTTTTCCGAGACAAACGCAATGGCATAGCCCGTTTCCCCTGATTCAGATTTTCAAATATAATTCTGCTCTGTTTCTATTATAACAAGTTATTCAACATACGGGGTGTTACAAATGGAGTATCACCAGTTTTGCTCTCGGCGATAGTTAAATCTTTAATTAGATTTGAACGTGAAATGGTAATTGAATTTACCGATAACACCGTTGTGTTAGATAGGAAGTATGACCAGTTTTACTTCATGGGATGAATAGGTTGGGATTGGGAAATAAAAATAAATAATTACTTCGGTGTGGTTCGCTAATCCCGACTAGTTTGAATTGATATTCAAAGGAGATTAAAGAATAAATTTAAAGAATTTATCTTTGATAAAATTAATGGGAACCTTTCCCAAAATATAAAAATATTTGAATAAAAAGAATATTCTGAAGTGGAATGAGGCGTATGTTGTGTTTGTGTAACACTTTTATAATATATACGCGAGTTATTCAGGAAGACCGGGTTTATCCCATTCGGAATAATTGATTCGACGTGGTGTCGAAGATGAAGGCGGTGGTTGAAGACCGGAGGTCTTCACGTCGTTTGGGTAATTACTGTTGATCTTGATTGGGCTGTACAGCCAAGAAGATGGAAACAGTTGGTGATCGTCCAGACGTACTTGGAGATCGATGGATATGCGGGGTACTAGGTGCCTCCGGTTTCGTTCAGACCCAGAACGAACTTGTAAATGGACTGTGTGTATGACATTGGATTTTAGTCCGTGTGATTGATTTCTATTAAATATATATCTGTTTGGCGGCGGAGAATTTATTCTCTTGCTAAACGCCCTTCTCTGAGACGTACGAGCTCAGGGATTATATATTGATGGATATCAAACGCATGGAGTGAATTGCCTGTGTGGCATGCCTAAGTGGCAATTGATCGAGGCTTCTGTTGAAAAGCAAAGTCTTGTGGTGATGATCAAAGCACAGCCTGTGTGGCACAGCTTTGTGTAACGTGAATTCACGAGCCTCGCACCCCGCTTGTGAACCAAAAACGGGAGAGGACCTCAGGGAGGGCATGCGTTTCTTTCTAGCTAGGGTGGTGTCAGTGACCTAGCAGCCCTGACATTTATATACTTTTCACCTGTGTGGTTGTTGCTGTTGCGAGGCGCCTCGGTTTGATCGGACGATCCGGGTCCGATGGACTCATTTGATGGCTCATTTGCGCCCCAAAGTGCGGGGAAACATAGTGTTCAGGCATTTTAATCCACATCGGTGGACCGGCCCTGTCGCTCCAAGGGTCGATGCGTTCTGATCCTGAGACATGGTAGGCTAGATTGTCTCGAATCGGTTGAGGACTATCTTTTGCCTCGGTTCATAGATGGAAATTCAATTTCCAAATACGTGACATTTGCGGTTTTATTTGTAGAGCCTAGTATGGCGACATAGTGGGATGGGGCGCTTATGCCGTCTATGATTGATACTTATGATTTGAAGTTGTTTTATACACTATGCACTTATAATAGTATCAAATGATTTGTTTTAAACGTATCAAGCATTCTTGGCTATTATAAGGTAAAAACCCTATCATCCGGCTTGCGTTGCATTGTGTGATGGGACCTGGGTCTAATAGCTTCATTTTTCTTTATTTAGCATTGCGCTGTTTGTTTGATGCACTGGTATTCTTGGGAGGAAACCCGTTCCGTGTTATACGGCGTGGTCCCTTGATTTACCTAACTTTAAAATAAAGATTTATAACTGTTTTAGTTCTCACACCAGTCCCATGACTGACCTGGAGTTTATTGTTTTAACCTAAACTCTAGGTGCCCTTATTTTGACACGGGCAGCTAGTAGTTTTGGTTTTGCAGATTTATATTCACAGGATCCTGGTATACAGCTGGAACGATATCCGGAAAGCTTTGTATCCGTATATCCCTTCTAGTTGTATTTTGTATTAGTTTCCGCTGCTATGTATTTAAATGTAATTTAAATCTCTGATATTTCTATGTAATATTTATTCATACTCTGTATATTCTTGTATTCTGATGGAATTGTTGTAATATACAATGAAATGTTCTTCTGTCTGCGTTCTATTTTGTCGTGTTCTCACAGTAATTCGTTCTTTCTCTTCTCTTCGGAGACCGGGGAAGTTCGGGTCGCTTCAGTTGGTATCAGAGCTTTGGTTTACAAAGCTCAGAGAACAAGACACATTAGAACCGTACGAAAGAATTCATCAGAAATTGGATTAGTAATATCCAATGGGAATGACTCGTTAGAGATGGGATCAGTAGTATCCTAGGACGAGTGTGAAGAGTGTATTTTTGAATATGAAAATAAATTTTGTTTTGAGAATTTAAATCAACTATTCGTATTTGATTATTTATTTGTATTGATTTGGACAATCCAGTATATATAGATTTTGCGTATACGTCTGATCCGCGTGTATTTGAAGTTTTAATATACTGGATAGATATAGAATCATACTCTAGTGGTCCGAAGATGATTCTGATGGTTGAGTACTCATCGTCAGAATTTATATTCGAGTGACGAAAGTGAGGTTTCTATATATTTCCAATTGACTGGTGTGAGAACCAAAATTAGATAGGGCTTATTGTTGTGATTTGGCATCAAAAATGTGATTTTTGGCTATATATCAAAATTATAAATTTGAAAAGCTAATCAACAAATTGATTGATTTTTGTGTTGTTTGTTTGATAATTTTGAACCATTTAGCCAAATTGAATCAAATAGTGAATTGTATTGAAAATTTGTCGCATTTGCTTGCATATACTTGTGCTTACATTGAACATGTCATAGCAAGGAGGCTAGAGCAGAGAATAAAATTTGTTTGCCCGACAAATAGGTACATGTTTAACATAATTTACTGTTTTGTTTGGGTGATGATGATTTCATGAGTCGATTGGCTAGTCGCTTGGCTTTTTCTTTTTCTTTTTGAGATCAGAAGGCCTGTATGGCAATTTCGGGATTTTCCCGTGCTCCCGGTGCAGGGGAGGTTATGGCAAAATTTTTCGAAAATTTAGGGTGTTAGCCAAATTTTTGAAATTTTTGAAAAGTTCTTAGAAACTGAAAAGTTGAAGAACTTAAGCCGTAGTGAAAACACTGAAAGTTGAGTTGATTAGTTAAACAACTTTCAACTTCGTTCCTTTTCGGGGACGAAAAGTTTTAAGGGGGGAGATTGTAATAACCCGGATATCTGGGCCAGTTTAAAATTTTTATTTTGGCAATTTTAGCGAATTTTGAATATTTAAAATAGATTATTTTAAATAATATCGACGAGAAAATTTCTTTTGAATAAAATTCAATCGTATATAGTTATATAGATCGACGATAGAATATAATTATTTATTTATATTTATAAAAGGAATTGAAAATGGCGCGGTAGTTCGATAATTCGATTTCAAACTTCAATTGAATCTACCGGGTGTAGAATAATCCAGATTTTAGTGAAACCAAAAATAATGGAATCTAATTGAGAATATCTTTCCAACGAATCCGAAAAATCAAGATTTCATAGAGGGAATCAAAAGATATGCCCAGTTGAAAATTCTGAATAGTCGCTATGGAATTCAGGCCCTTAAAAATGGGAATTTTGCAAACGACCTCAGATTTCGACGAAACCACTTTTGTTGGATCCGCGGTATCAAGTTATTGCTAGATTCCAAATTTCATAATTTTTCGAGTCAATATGTGAGCGCGGCAAAGGAAAACGCGTTTGACCAGTTTCAGTTGATTTTAATCGACTGGAAAATGGCCATTTTTCAAACGGCCTCAGAATTCGACGAAACTAGTTTTGTTAGGACCGTATCGTCAATACGAAGCTAGAAAATATTTTTTGGGAATTTTTCGAGTTAGTATGTGACCCCGGTAAATTGAAATACGCGTTCAAATTCAATATATAGAGTTATATGTTGATTTTGACGAAAACTGATCGAAATGATCGAATCAGCTTACGATATATATCCCATTGTGTTCGGAATGGGGGTAATTAGCTATGGACGACAGGCGGTGGATTCGGTTTTGAGGACGAATAAAAAAGTTAACTTTTTGAAATTAAAATTAAAAAAAATCCCCTTCTCTCTCTCACCCTATTATCTCAGGCCCCCCTGTCATATTCATTCAGAGGAAAAAAAGAAAAAAAAAGAAAAAAGGAAAGAACGGATCGCGCCGCCGCCCTGGGCCCTCGAGCCACCGCCGAGCCTAGCGCCCCCCCCCCACCTACGCCGCCGGAGATCGACCCCCCTTCCTGCTGAGTCACGACTACCCCCCCCCCCCTCAAATCCGAATGGAGCCGCCACCCAAACCCTAACCGCAACCACCACCCGCCGTTCAACCCCCTGGCGCGCCACCCGAGAGCACCCCCCTCCTCTTACGATTTTGAGCACAGTAAGTTCGTTTTTTATTTTATATTTAATTAAAATACGTTGTTTCATTTTTTGATTTTTATATAACCAAAAATCAATTGGTTATTTTCAAATTTTATATAAATAACATAGGAAAGTTAATATTTTTATTATAGGAAAGTTAATATTTTTATTATAGCAAAGTTAATATTTTTATTATAGGAAAGTTTGAAATTTTAAAACAAAGAAAGTTCGATTCTTAGATCTATGAATAACGAATAAAAATTAGATTTTTATAGATGAAAAATTCGATTTTTATATATTGAATAGCGAAGTAAAAATTCGATTTTTATATATTGAATAGCGAAGTAAAAATTCGATTTTTATATATTGAATAGCGAAGTAAAAATTCGATTTTTATATGATGAATAGCAAAGTAAAAATTCGATTTTTATATGATGAATAGCAAAGTAAAAATTCAATTTTTATATATTGAATAGCAAAGTAAAAATTCGATTTTTATATATTGAATAGCAAAGTAAAAATTCGATTTTTATATGATGAATAAAAAAGTAAAAATTCGATTTTTATATGATGAATAGCAAAGTAAAAATT
This sequence comes from Allium sativum, assembly GCA_030737875.1. Taxonomy (NCBI): domain Eukaryota; kingdom Viridiplantae; phylum Streptophyta; class Magnoliopsida; order Asparagales; family Amaryllidaceae; genus Allium; species Allium sativum. The sequence continues at coordinate 440,919,330 of CM060910.1, read as the reverse complement.
CGATTTTTATATATTGAATAGCGAAGTAAAAATTCGATTTTTATATATTGAATAGCGAAGTAAAAATTCGATTTTTATATATTGAATAGCGAAGTAAAAATTCGATTTTTATATATTGAATAGCGAAGTAAAAATTCGATTCTTATAGCGAAGTAAAAATTCGATTTTTATATATTGAATAGCGAAGTAAAAATTCGATTTTTATATATTGAATAGCGAAGTAAAAATTCGATTTTTATATATTGAATAGCGAAGTAAAAATTCGATTTTTATATATTGAATAGCGAAGTAAAAATTCGATTTTTATATATTGAATAGCGAAGTAAAAATTCGATTTTTATATATGGAATAGCGAAGTAAAAATTCGATTTTTATATATGTAGTGAATACGGGCAACGAAAGTGACAAAAGGCGAAAACAGCGAAGATTTCTACAAATGAAGTGTCGTGGAGTTGGGATAGCTATCGGTGAGAACTTCTCACCTTTTAATTTATTTTTCTAGTTATAAAATATATACTAGGATGCAGACGGTGTTTAGTAGCACCCGACACTATTGTCCACAGACCATGGACTTGTTTGTTTGGTTGTGTAGTTGGTTAGATTATTAGATTTGATTTGGTTGTTTGGTGAATTGAAATGGAATTGATTGATGTGTGAATGGCGTGGGCCTTCACTAGACCGGGGATAAGGCTAGGCCTTGTCCTGTTCCTAGTATCGTGCCGTTATGCCGTCGAAATTTTCTAAAATATGTTAGAAAAATAAAAATATCATTTTATTGTGTAAATGAACTGAATAGAAATTCATGTGTTGAAATAAAATATTTTATCGTTAAAAATATAATTTTTAACGCATGTGTGAATAAAATATTCATTTACAAACCAGACGGTTTGTTTATGTACACTGATCTGACTGATATTGATTAGGACGATAAATTTTACACATTGCCCAACTACACAAATAAAATATGTGTTTGATTGTTTGAAACCCCACAAGGGTGTTGGGATGATATTGGACGAACACAAATCCCAACTGTTTAGTGATTTGTCGATCGATTGATTGACAGACTGTGTAAGCGTTGAATATTTATATTCGATGCTTATGCAGTGTAGAACGCACTTTGGATGATGGTTGATTATTTATCGTCATTGTGGTGTATTTGAATTGGATGAAATCCATATAATCCACATTATATGGTACTTGACTGTGTCTGATTCCAGTTCAGAATTAATAAATATTTTAAAATAATATTTAGTGAATATTGAAATGTGAAGCCGTGTTAAGTAGTTAACCGCCATTTTAACAGGAATTTAATCGATTTTATTCATTTTAAAATGAATATTGAAAAGTGATTTCGAAATCGAATATTTTGAAATGAAATTGAAATTAAATTGAATTGAATCGAATTAAATCGAATTGAATAGAAATTTGAATTTAATAGAATTGAATTGAAATTCGAATTAAATTGAAACAGAATTGAAATCGTTTTAAATTGAATTTAAAACGAATTGAAATTGAATTGAAATCGATTTGAATTGAAATTGAATTGAAATGAATTTAAAACGAATTGAAATTGAATTGAAATTGAATTGAAATCGATTTGAATTGAAATTGATTTGAAATGAATTTAAAACGAATTTATAGTGGAATATTCATTTTTGATTTGAAATTGAATATGAAGTTGAAATCGTTTTGAAAACGAATTTAAAAGGATTTATAAAATTTGTTTTAAATAGAAATCGACAGAATATATATTATATATTATATATATATATAATATAATGGCCTGAATAGAACGCGCCGCGCCGCGGTCGTTCGCGAATTTCGACCATTGACTTCGAACGGATATTACGGGAGATCCGACCATCGGATTCTCCTAAAACCGGAACCGTTGGGTTCGTATCGAAAAGAGCTTTCTAACGAATATTAAAAATTAGAAATCTAACGGTTGGATTTGGAATTATGTCCAAATCAAATTTGGAAAAGGTCGCTATAAGTGCAGTCAATAACCGTTGATGGAAATCGACTGTACGGGCCTTGATAAAATTATTAAAAATAGGAATAATTTGTGTACAATCATAAGAAATGATTTGTGAAGAATTGGGATGAAAAACTCCATATTTGAAAAGATAAAAATATATTTTTATCGAAATGAACTAGTTTTGAACTAGAATTATAATTCTATTTATTTTTAAAATAAATAAAGTGAATTTGAAATGGTTTTGAAATATAACCAGAATTTCCAATGATTGCGTTGGAATGGATTTGAATCGAAAGTGTCTTCGGAATATTTCGATGTTGGATTTCGTGATTATACAGATGTAGCTATGGAAATTCGAAAGATATAGATATATATATCGTTATTTCCAATACGATATCTGTTGGTCGTAGAATTTGATATTGAATATAAGCCGATATATTTTCTATTTAGAGCCTTGTATTTAATATCAAATGTGATTTGGGTTTGTCGTGAATGGTGTCTTGACTAACACTGTTCTTGAACCCAGTTGAGAAAAGATTAAATCTTTTTATTTAGATTTAATGAAGTGTACCAATTAAATAATATTTAATTGGAATTGAATTGATATTGATTTTTGGGTTTATCGTAAACAGTGTTTTAAATAACACTCGTTCTTTAACCCGATAATTAATGGAATGTGATTTTGGGTTTATCGTGAACCGTGTTTAAAATGACACTGATTCTTTAACCCAGTTAACGATTAAAACTAAGTGGAGTTTTAATGAATATTTAATTAGATTGAAAAGATCGAGAATGGAGTATCACCAGTTTTGCTCCTGGCGATAGTTAAATCTTTAATTAGATTTGAACGTGAAATGGTAATTGAATTTACCGATAACATCGTGGTGTTAGATAGGAAGTATGACCAGTTTTACTTCATGGGATGAATAGGTTGGGATTGGGAAATAAAAATAAATGATTACTTCAGTGTGGTTCGCTAATCCCGACTAGTTTGAATTGATATTCAAAGGAGATTAAAGAATAAATTTAAAGAATTTATCTTTGATAAAATTAATGGGAACCTTTCCCAAAATATAAAAATATTTGAATAAAAAGAATATTCTGAAGTGGAATGAGGCATATGTTGTGTTTGCGTAACACTTTTATAATATATACGCGAGTTATTCAGGAAGACCGGGTTTATCCCATTTTGAATAACTGATTCGACGTGGTGTCGAAGATGAAGATGGTGGTTGAAGACCGGAGGTCTTCACATCGTTTGGGTAATTACTGATGATCTTGATTGGGCTGTACACCTAAGAAGATGGAAACAGTTGGTGATCGTCCAGACGTACTTGGAGATCGATGGATATGCGGGGTACTAGGTGCCTCCGGTTTCATTCAGACCCAGAACGAACTTGTAAATGGACTGTGTGTCTGACATTGGATTTTAGTCCGTGTGATTGATTTCTATTAAATATACATCTGTTTGGCGGCGGAGAATTTATTCTCTTGCTAAACGCCCTTCTCTGAGACGTACGAGCTCAGGGGTTATATATTGATGGATATCAAACGCATGGAGTGAATTGCCTGTGTGGCATGCCTAAGTGGCAATTGATCGAGGCTTCTGTTGAAAAGCAAAGTCTTGTGGTGATGATCAAAGCACAGCCTGTGTGGCACAACTTTGTGTAACGTGAATTCGCGAGTCTCGCACCCCGGTTGTGAACCAAAAATGGGAGAGGACCTCAGGGAGGGCATGCGTTTCTTTCTAGCTAGGGTGGTGTCAGTGACCTACCAGCCTTGACATTTATATACTTTTCACCTGTGTGGTTGTTGCTGTTGCGAGGCGCCTCGGTTTGATCGGACGATCCGGGTCCGATGGAGTCATTTGATGGCTCATTTGCACCCCAAAGGGCGGGGAAACGTAGTGTTCAGGCATTTTAATCCACATCGGTGGACCGGCCCTGTCGCTCCAAGGGTCGATGCGTTCTGATCCTGAGACATGATAGGCTAGATTGTCTCGAATCGGTTGAGGACTATCTTTTGCCTCGGTTCATAGATGGAAATCCAATTTCCAAATACGTGACATTTGCGGTTTTATTTGTAGAGCCTAGTATGGCGACATAGTGGGATGGGGCGCTTATGCCGTCTATGATTGATACTTATGATTTGAAGTTGTTTTATACACTATGCACTTATAATAGTATCAAATGATTTGTTTTAAACGTATCAAGCATTCTTGTCTATTATAAGGTAAAAACCCTATCCTCCGGCTTGCATTCCATTGTGTGATGGGACCTGGGTCTTATAATAGCTTCATTTTTCTTTATTTAGCATTGCGCTGTTTGTTTGATGCACTGGTATTCTTAGGAGGAAACCCGTTCCGTGTTATACGGCGTGTTATTCTTACACCAGCCCCATGACTGACCTGGAGTTTATTGTTTTAACCTAAACTCTGGGTGCCCTTATTTTGACACGGGTAGCTAGTAGTTTTGGTTTTGCAGATTTATATTCACAGGATCCTGGTTTACAGCCGGAACGATATCCGGAAAGCTTTGTATCCGTATATCCCTTCTAGTTGTATTTTGTATTAGTTTCCGCTGCTATATATTTAAATGTAATTTAAATCTCTGATATTTCTGTGTAATATTTATTCATACTCTGTATATTCTTGTATTCTGATGGAATTGTTGTAATATACAATGAAATGTTCTTCCGTCTGCGTTCTATTTTGTCGTGTTCTCATAGTAATTCGTTCTTTCTCTTCTCTTCGAAGACCAGGGAAGTTCGGGTCGCTTCAGTTTGACGATGTGACATTCAAAGTGTATGGTGGCCAGATGTTATAAAAGATAGACGTAGCCTCAAGCTTCACAACCAGGAAATGATAAAAATCGGGCAGGCAGCATGGCTATGTGGGTCGCTCCCATTAGGGTGTATAATCACCTATCTAGAGAAATTCCTTTTACTTTTTTAATCTATTTCGATGTTGTCCCTTTACGGGAAACAGTGGTTTGAGTCCAACCGTTGGTGGTATACATTCGATACACTCAAGCGAAATGAGTGGTCGGTCATGTGTGGGCCAGGTTGCAAGACGTTCTTGTTGAACCCAGTGTATTCGCCTCTAGAGATACACGAGCGGCAGGTGGACCCATACCTTGTCATAGTTGGAATCCAATTTCCAATAAGCACCTTGCGATTTTTGATTTTTTTACTATGTATGTAGAGCGTGAGATGTAAGCATTCTGCTATGTGTTTATTTACTTGATTAGACATTATTATAATATCACTAGATTTTGATATCAAAATATTTTGGGTTATAGTAAGGTAAAAGCCGCCCATATTTATGTGTGGGTTGGTCTTACTATTATCCTTTTATTTCAAAAAGGATTTTCAAAGTTAAACCGTATGGTTTAAATTTACTCACACCAGTCCCATGACTGACCCAGAGTTTATTTTGTTGTTTTCCCTAAACTCTTGGGTGCCCAAATTTGTACGGGCAGTCAAGTGTTTCAGGCTTTTACAGATACTCTTGGAGGAGCTGGAAGCAGAAGGCTTCACCGCTAGTATTTAAATATTATTTCCGCTGTGATATGATGTATTATACCTTGACAATGGTATGTATATACAATACAGTTTTGTGTTTCAAAGTTATGTTATATGATACATTTTATTCGTTCCGCTGTGAGATTCGTATTTACTCTGATTCTGCTCAGATGTGTTCTTCTTCTATTCTATTAGTTCTATCTTATCTTTCTCATCCTCTAACTTTTTTCTAATAATGTTCTGAATTTTTCTTGCACTTTGAGTTGATTATGTAGGATATTAGTCAACTCAAATTGGCACGGATTTTTGGGTCGTTACATAGAGGGTGAGATAAGAAAGAAATATTAGAATAGAAGAAGAAAAGAACTAACACAACACAAAATCTCACATCGCAGCGGAATAAAATATAATATAGAAATATATCTTTATTGAGAGCTTGAAAATATATTTACACTCATCAAAGTACATCACACATCTGAACAGTTATAATAATTTGTCCTCATATACAATCACACATCGGAATATATAATATCATATGTCTGAACTCTTCCAGCTCGACTCTTCATAGTACCAATCACCTGAACATGTACAACCCGGTCTAACCCGAGCATTTCAAACACTGGGTCAGTCTGGTGAACCAAAGTGAGAAAAACACACTAAGTTTAAAGGCATCACACAACCTGATTTTAACGTCAAAATCTTTTCGAAAGAAAAGGATAATCTAAGACCAAATCCACACATAAATACAAACGGTTTTTACCTTATGGTAACCAAAAACATTTTTTTTTAAATATTAGTATGATATTATGATAGTGTCTAAATACAAATAAACATCAATTTAGTGGAACACTTACATCTCACTCTCCACACATATATAGTATACAATCAAAACCGCGGGCTCTTATTGGAGAATGGATTTCCTGGCAAGGTATGGGACCACCTTTCCGAAAATGTACCTTTGGAGATGATTACATAGGGGTTCAACAAGAACATCTTGCAACCCCGGCTAAATATGACTGACCCCTCACTATACTTTGAGAGTACCGAATATATCAGTACCACGGTTGGGGGCTAGCCAACCGAACCAATAACATACATAAACATATAGATAAAAGGGACAACCGAAGGCATTTGATTTCACCAGATCAGGTAATGATATACCCTTTTGATGGGGGCGACTCACATAGCCATGCGACCTATCCGATTGTATGCCATTCCCGGTTGATGAGGCTTGTGGTCATAATTTATTTATTTATTCATTTACCTTTATTATTATTTTTAGAACATCTGGCCACCATTCACTTTTAGTGTCACATCGTCAGATCCACTGGATATCACTAGTTGACGTCCACAAAAATACCCTAGTTGAGACCTAACCAACTATGACACGTTTGAAATAATCAATGTACGTGACTCGTTGGAAATACTCTGCCAGATATTCGTCCATACAAGTCATCTAGGAACAGGATGAACCGAAGGTACTCTCATGCTACATTCTAGGAATCACTCTATATATCAGTAACGAGAAGTCCTTGCAATCCATAGATTTCAACCACGACAGAACCACAGTTTATCTATGGCCGCTAAACTAGAGATTATTAGTAGTTCTTCCGTTTATGAAGATCTATGGTCTTCAATGCTCCATCTCGATTATCTTATGGTATTTTCATGTATTTGTTGGTCAAAATGGTTTTTTCGAATATAAATTTGATCCCGGTCTTTCCATACCAACAAGCGTATAGATCAGATTTGATAGTCTGTTATTTAACTATCAAATAAATTTAAATGAGCAACCATTCATCCATAACTTAAAAATAATTTCACTGATTCAGTACCTAGCACCATTTAGCCTCCTTGATTAACTGTCTATTAATTAAATTCTTAATATCTTACAATATTTAAAACATAGATTTTATTTCTTATTATCAAATAAGAATATTCTTAAAAGCATTCATTCGATTTATAAACTTTTCTAATACAGTTTATAAAATCGTTAACGGAAGTAATAACTTATATTTTCCTCATCTCCTCTCGTTCATAAACTAGTATCGTTCTTGGATAATCATGAAGTCATCCAAGTTGGGGTATTATATTTACCTCTCAGACCTTGACCAACGACATTCATATCTTCAGAATATATATATGTTTATTAACACTTCTGTTTCCTTTTAAAAAAACTCTATTTAAAATCCCAAACACGTTTATTTAATTTATTAAGTAAACTCTTATTTATAACTCTCTTTAATACTTTACAAATCCTTTATAATATATAATACACGAGTCTCGATTCAATTACAATTCGAATCCTTTTATAAACTTCTTCAATATCTCTTTATACATATTTTTCCAAGATTCGCAATAATCACCATTTATTGATTTAAAATCGTATATAACCATTCTTCACAAATCTTAGATAAATATCTTTTCAAATCTTAATTTGATATCTTTTATAGAACTTGTATTTTATTAATACAAATAATTTGATTTAACATCTGTATCAAATGTTACAGATTATATTTCCAGTCCTTTTACTTTCACTTATCAAACCCTTTTCGATTCATTACTAGCAACTTATTTGTTGTCTAAAATTGTATAACGATTCTTTAAAAAGATCTTCAGTTTATTACCCAAATAGTTTAATTTGTCGTTTGTAACAAATGTTACAAATTCTCTTTCCAAAACTTAAAGTTCATTTACAAATTCCATTTGCAAACTTATTAGCGATGACTTATAATTCAATTTCATTTCTCGGCTCTCACTTCGATTTACATTTCAAACTTCGGAATATCACATTCCGAACTTCGGAATAAATATATCAACTCGATATTCATTCCTAACTTCGAAATACAACATCCCGAACCTTGGAATAAACTAATCTTAGCCAATTCACATCATTTCTCAACTTCTCAATTTATACTTATCCAATTCCGTTATATTTGGAATTTATTTTATCACTCTTCATGTATAAATCAACTCATATTTGTATATCAAGTTATACTATATTTGGAAAATCTTGATTTAAATATTCATTCCAGCTGTCGGGATTAAACCCAATTATAAATCCATATTTGTCATTTCAAACCAAATTCAATTTATAAATCTCAATTCCATTTATAAATCCATATTCATATTTCAAATCCGATTTCATTTAAAAACCTGAATTCCCATTTCATAAACTCGTTCCCAATTCTGTTAATTCATTATTCTTATTCATGAAATATTATTCAATCATATTTCGTATATTTTATAGACCGTTTATTCAAAAGATCATTTATTAAAAAAATACCAATTCTCAATCTCTTTTATATGTTCTCGTAAATCCACGATTCAGTTATTCCATTTCAATATTTTGAAATCAAATTCAAACTTCCTGTACGGCTGTTAAGGCCTTTACATACCATTTTACCCATTTTAATAACAAATATGATAAGTTTATGTCGTTTAATATTCATTTAATAGTATCTTACAGCTCGACTAGTTATAAATTTGAATAATTATAAACCAGTAAATTAAACTTTGATATTTATATTTATGATCAAAACTATATTTCAAATTCATATACAAATATATTTAAATCTTCGAAATCGATTTGATATCAAATTTCAAAAGTTGTTTCTTTTCCAACGGTACCTTAGAGGTAAATGTTTACTATGGTACCAAACCCATGAAATATAAATTAATTTCATATCCAAATGAATACAACCAATCATATTGATAAATATTATCAATATTAGTGAGGAATTATGTTCAATTTGTCTAGCTTGTCAATTCCAGCAAAACAATGGTTACCTCAATTCGAATAATTCAGTTCAATGTGGCTAATTAATATTCATTTTCCATCAAAATAGATGAAATAGACAGTTGAATAATAACAGTCAATAATGGACGGTAACAGTCAATAATAAGCAAATAACAGTAATTCAAGCATCCAATTATTTATTTATAACGTTTATATTATTCTAAACGTAATCACTGAGGTAAGCTACCTCAATTGGATTCAATCGTTAAAAATAACGGTTTTATTTTAATTAAGTTATATGAATATTTAACTTAACTATTCAGTCAATATATAAATATATAATTCAGAAATCATCCAATAAAAATCATCCATAACACACAAACAAACAAATTGAACTTAAATAAAATATAAGTGGGAAATACTGAGTGGGTTTAACTCGTCTTGATTTAATTAGCTGTCCAAAAATGTTTTTTTCAGTTAAATTAAACATGTGTCTAATTTAACCAAAAAATCTAGTTCATCCCAAGCACGTCCAGTTCTACTGCATAATGTAGTGTTTGCTGAAATGATTCCAACGGTATATGGCTTGTCCCATTCTGATAACATATAAATTAGTTATCAATATCTTAAGTTAATAAATTTAATTACTAATTAACCCTAAATCACTATTTATCAAAAATTAATTACATGATTAAAAATTTTGGGTCGACTGTTTTCCTATTCCCTCTGGTGCGTTCATCAGTGTCAACGGTTTTCCGGTAGGCAAAATCATATTACACTATTAATCATAATGATTAATTTCTTAATTAATATTTTAATTAACTAATTACTCTTGCAAAATCATTATCAGATCATTACTGTTTGGCCTCCCAAGTTTCACCATCTTCAGTCGTTTGCATTCAGGCCTGATTGCATAACATGAATGATAGGTAATATTAGATCATACTTTAATTAAATTATTTGACATCCGAATCAAAAATTAATTTACTTTAATTACTGGATTAAGAAAACATGACCTTTTCCTTTTTAGTGCTTCACGGTTCTTTATATGCGTCGTTCTTGGTCAAAATACAATAGGACTCAGGAGCAACAATACAATCAGGTAAATCCTTCACTGTTCTTCCATGCACCATGCTAAATGTTGAACTCCCTTTGTTCACACAGACTTCATCACTAAGGTTTTCAAAACAAACCCGTACTGTTGCCTATTCGTCCCACTTCAAGTCTCCCTTCACCCACGAAGCTTCCTCACTCCACCCATTTGACCGCTGCACCCGTCACAACTGACCGGAACTCGATCGGAATCCCTCAAAAGATGTGCCTTCACATTCTCCGCCTTCAACCCAAGCCACTCCTCCTCATGCTTCACTGTCTTCTACAATAATCCCCTAAACCATCGAGACTTACGGCCTAATTCCGAGCTCCAGTCCAAGCCAAACGCCATCGCCACCGTACAAACAATAGTTCTCGTCGAGATCTAAACAATTGCAGTTGGAAATGCTTTGAACAGATGTGTGGATTAAAAGTTACAGTGGAGGAAAGTTGGGATAATACGGTTCGTTCAAAAGAATGATGGCGGCTACTTTCAGTGTTGACCGCAAGGGAGAATAAATAAGGTTTTTGATTAGAAACTAAGTTACGCTTCTAACCATTTATAAGGAGTTGGACCAATTTAATATTAGTTTATTATAACTAACTCATGCCGTGAGTTTTTCGCCAAAAAATCATCTTATACGACCTCCGTTTTTGACAAATAAATGTTATCCTAACATAAAAAAATATTCCGGACCCAATGGGACAGGTTTCGTCAAATTTCGAGGCGTTTGTGAAAAGCCCTTTATAAATATCGATGAAAAATCAAGCGTTTAAAATTCCTATAATTACAAAAAAATCCAGAAAATCTGAAACTTTGACATTTTACTAGACCTCTTCCTAACAGATCCAATGAAACTTGTTTCATTAAATTTGGAGTGTGTTTGGCCAGTCATTTATTCGTTTAAAGTTACCCCTGTCAAATAGTATAATCGGTTAAATAAAAACATAGGCGTTTATCGTTGCCACGGTCAAACGTTAAGTCCGATTGACACGAAAATTGAAACCGTACAATAATTAATCGATACGATTCCAATGGCACATATTTTGTCGCATTCCGAGGATGTTTTTCAGGTATGCTATTTTTATACACACCACAATGTTATTTTGAACACCAAATTACCCGGTCTTCAAAAATAACAAACTACATACCTATTCTAGCTCTAAACGTCGATATGAACTCAAAGGAAGTGGTTTCATAGCTTAATTTGATCGTTTGCTCAACTTACACTCAAATATCTCTTTAATAAATTAAATTAATTTAATTTAGTAATATATGGAATGACTGAGCGTTTATGGCTACTGTTGTCACATACGACATCGGTTTTACAAGAAATTTAATATCATATAATAATTTAACATTACGGTTGCAATGAAACTAATTTTTTCAAAAACTGAACCTGTTTGCAAAATCGCTATTTTAAAGGCCTATAATAATATTAATAAAACATTATTAAATTCCAGAATAATCAAATAAAATAATAATAAATTATTATTATCATAAATACCCAACTGGAAATATCATACAGCTTCAAATATAATTTATACAACTCAATATCATCAATTTCGAGTTAAAACGGTATCCAACTAATATTAAAACCCCATTATATTAATTACTAAATGTTATATTTTAATAATGATTTCCATAGCGACTATTCTAGAATTTTATTTGGACATAATTAACAATATAGAACACGAAATCTGGATTTTCCTCTTCCATACGAAAATTATAATCAACAAGAATCCAACATTTCTTGTTTTATAGAAATCCGATTTTAATCGGATCTTGTATATTCAATTGAAGTTCAAAACTCAATATTACGAACTACCGCACCTTTACGAGCTCGATTTAAATTACATTTAAATTATATATAAACTACAACGTTTAAACTTCATTATATATTTTAAATCCTTTTAAAATTCCAAATAAATATTTAAAATAATAAATTAAAATAATTATTTAACTACCAAAAATACGAGGCATTACAATCTTCCCCCCTTAAATGAATTTCGTCCTCGAAATCAATGAGGTAAGAAAAACGTTGCAAACCAATTATCTTTAAAAATCCAATTTATATTTTAAATCGAAAACCAATTTATTAGAGTAAATAAATATTTTCAAAAATATCAAAATAAATAAATTCTAACATTTTAAATTCCCGGAAAAATTCGGTAGAGTCTCCCCTGTACGGACTAACATCTACGATATCGCAGGAACAAATAATATATGCATCGACCCACACGGTCGGAAAACAAAAATCAAAAAGCTAAAATTTATATTTTCGCGTAGGCGTACCTTTTTACGAGTGCTATTGAGTATAATACTCAACTTATATGCAATTTGTACAACCAAAATCGATCCTCTAGCTGTTTAGCACCTGTACTTAATTCAATTTAACATATGAGTGACATGTATGTGAAATTCCAATAATACTTCCTTAATTCACATTCTAACTAAACCAATTTTCCAATATCAATAATATAACATCCTTCATATGCAAATATAGGGTTAACACATTAAGTTTTAATTCATATGCGATTTCATTCCAGTTTATTACACTAGAATTTATTTTATTCAATTCCATTTTATATCGTTGATGAATTATCTCCAACTTATCAAACAATCAATAATTAATCAACGATCAGTGCACAACCAACGTAATCCAATCAATTGAGTTTTACATCCAGTTTAATATTTTCTTTTGGGTTAACATATTTAATTGTCAATCGATAATATCAGATTAATTTCTATTTAATTACTATCCATTAAATTTTCAAATTCCAAATCTATTTTAATTTAGTTCCATTATATAATTTCACTTAACCAGGTTAAGTTCCAATTCAAATTTTTAATCTAATTTGAATTCCATTTAAATTAATCAAACATACCAATGAATAAGTTAATAAAATTATTTCTTTTCTATACAAAATATAATTTGGGTAAGATTATTTCATTTACCCTCTTTACAAAATAATATTGTATCATGCCAGTTCAATGCTTCTTAACATTTGAACCGATCAAACAACACAATACAAAACATTTGTATATAAAATCTACAAATACGCTCATATACTCAACTCAATCTAGGGTATTACTAACCCAATCTAAATCGAGTTACGCCACAGAGCCTAGGTTATCACTAAACCAATTGTTCTAATACCACTGTAACAACCCAAGGATTTTCGACCCAGAAAATCAACACAAAATGCCATATCAACTATTCACGCACTAAAAACATTGGATCATTAATAGAAAGAAATTATGGAGTGAGATAAGAAAGAAAAAAAATATTATAATAGAAGAAGAAAAGAACTAACATAACACAGAGTCTCACATCGCAGCGGAACAAAATATAATATAGAAATATATCTTTATTGAGAGCTTGAAAATATACTTACAATCACCAGAGTACATCACACTTATAAACGGTTATAATAACCTGTCCTCATATGCAATCACACAGCGAAATATATAATATCATATGTCTGAACTCTTCCAGCTCGACTCTTCATAGTAGCAATCACCTGAACCTATACACCCCGTTCTAACCCGAGCATTTCAAACACCGGGTAAGTATGGTGAACCAGAGTGAGAAAAACACACTAAGTTTAAAGGCATCACACAACTTGATTTTAATGTCAAAATCTTTTCGAAAGAAAAGGATAATCGTAAGACAAAATCCATAAATAAATATGGACGGTTTTTACTTTAAGATAACCCAAATTTTTTTTGAAAAAAACAATATTAGTCTGATATTATGATAAAGTCTAAATACAAATAAATATCAATTTAGCGGAACGCTTGCATCTCACGCTCTACATATATATAGCATACAATCAAAACTACAAGCTCTTGTTGGAGAATGGATTTCCTAGCAAGGTATGGGACCACCTTCCCGACAATGTAGCTCTGGAGATGAATACATTAGGGTTCAACAAGAACATCTTGTTACCCAGGCTAAACATAACCGGCCCCTCACTATACTTTGAGAGTACCGAATATATCATTACCACGATTGGGGGCTAGCCAACCGAATCGATAACATACATATATATAAATAAAAAGGGACAACCGAAGGCATTTGATTTCACCAGATCAGATAATGATATACCCTTTTGATGGGTGCGAGACACGTAGCCATGCGACCTACCTGATTTTATGCTATTCCAGGTTGATGAGGCTTGTGGTCATAATTTATTTATTTATTCATTTACCTTTATTATTATTTTTAGAACATCTGGCCACCATTCACTTTGAATGCCACATCGTCAGATCCACTGGATATTACTAATTGACGTCCACAAAAATACCCTAGTTGAGACCTAACCGACTATGAAACGTTTGAAGAAATCAATGTATGTGATCCATTGGAAATACTCTATCAGACATTCGTCCATATAAGTCATCCAGGAATAGGATGAACCGAAGGTACTCTCCTACTACATCCTAGGAATCACCCAATATATCAGTAGCGAGAATTCCTTGCAATCCATAGATTTCAACCACGATAGAACCATAGTTTTCTCTGGTCGCTAAACCAGAGATTATTAGTAGTTCTTCCGTATATGAAGATCTATGGTCTTCAATCCTCCATCTCGATTATCTTCTAGTATCTTTAGGTATTTGTTGGTCGGAATGGTTTTTCGAGTATAAATTTGATCCCTGTCTTTTCGTACCAACAAGCATAGAGGTCAGATTTGATATTCGGTTATTTAATTATCAAATAAATTTAAATGAACAACCATTCATCCATAGCATAAAAATGAATTCACTGATTCAGTACCCAGCACCATTTAGCCTCCTTAATTAACCGTCTATTAATTAAATTCCTAATATCTTACGATATTTGAAACATAAATTTTGTTTCTTATTATCGAATAAGAATATTCTTAAAAGCATTCACTCGACCTACAAACTTTTCTAATATAGTTTATAAAATCATTCACAGAAATTATAACTTATATTTCCCTCAGCTCCTCTCTTCATAAACTAATATCATTCTTGGATAATCATGAAGTCACTCAAGTTGGGGTATTCTATTTATCTCTCAGACCTTGGCCAACAACATTTATATCTTCAGAATAGATAAGGTTTATTAACACTTCTGTTTCCTTTTTATAAACTCTATTTAAAATCCCAAACACGTTTACTTAATTTATTAAGTAAACTCTTGTTTATAACTCTCTTTAATACTTTACAAATCCTTTATAATATATAATACACGAGTCTCGATTCAATTATAACTTCGGAATATCATATTCGTAACTTCAGATTAAATATATCAACTCGATAAACATTTCCAACTTCGGAATAAAACATTCCGAACCTTGGAATAAACTTATCTTTACAAATTCACATCATTTCTCAACTTCTCGATTTATGCTTATCCAATTCCGTTATATTTGGAATTTATTTTATCACTCTTCATGTATAAATCAACCCATATTTGTATATCCAGTTATACTATATTTGAAAAATCTTGATTTAAATAACCATTCCAGCTGTCGGGGTTAAACACAATTATAAATCCATATTTGTCATTTCAAACCAAATTCAATTTATAAATCTCAATTCCATTTATAAATCCATATTCATTTTTCAAATTCGATTTCATTTGAAAACCTAAAATCCCATTTCCAAAATACTCATTCCCAATTCTGTTAATTCATTATTCTTATTCATGAAATATTATTCAATCACATTTTGTATATTTTAAACACCGTTTGTTCAAAAGATCATTTATTACAAAAATATCAGTTCTCAATCTCTTTTATATATTCTCATAAATCGACGATTCAATTATTCCATTTCAATATTTTGAAATCAAATTTAAACTTCCTTTATGGCTGTTAAGGCCTTTACATACCATTTCACCCATTTTAATATCAAATATGATAAGTTTATATTGCTTAACTATTCATTTAATAGTATCTTACTTCTCGATTAGTTATAAATTTGAATAATTATAAATCAGTAAATTAAACTTTGATATTTATATTTATGATCAAAACTGTATTTCAAATTCATATATAAATATATTTAAATCTTCAAAATCGTTCGAAATCGATTTGATATCAAATTTCAAAAATTGTTTCTTTTCCGACGGTACCTAAGAGGTAAATATTTACTATGGTACCAAACCCGTGAAATATAAATTAATTTTACATCCAAATGAATACAACCAACCATATTGATAAATATTATCAATATTAGTGAGGAATTCTGTTCATTTCCTCTAACTTGTCAATTCCTGCAAAACAATAGGTTACCTCAATTCGAATATTTTAGTTTAATGTGGCTAATTAATATTCATTTTCCATCAAAACAGATGAAATAAATAGTTTAATAATAACAGTCAATAATGGACGATAACAGTCTATAATTAGCAAATAACAGCAATTCAAGCGTCTAATTGTTTATTTATAACATTTATATTATTATAAACGTAACCACTGAGGTAAGTTACCTCAATTGGATTCAATCACTAAAAATAATGGTTTTATTTTAATTAAGTTAAATGAACATTTAACTTAACTGTTCAGTCAATATATAAATATATAATTCAGAAATCATCCAATAAAAATCAGCCATAACACACAAACAAATGAACCCAACTTATATAAAATATAAGTGGGAAAAACTGAGTGAGCTTAAATCACCTTGATTTGATTAGCTGTTCAAAACTGTTTGTTTCAGATAAATTAAACACGTGTCTAATTTAACAGAAAAATCTAGTTTATCCCAAGCACGTCTAGTTCTACTCCACAATGTAGTGTTTGCTGAAATGATTCCAACGGTATATGGCTTGTCCCATTTTGATAACATATAAATTAGTTATCAATATTTTAAGTTAATAAATTAAATTACTAATTAACCCTAAATCACTACTTATTAAAAAATATTACATGATTAAAAATTTTGGGCCGACTGTTTTCATGTTCCCTCATGTGCGTTCATCAATGTCAACAGTTTTCCTGTAGGCAAAATCATATTACACTATTAATCATAATGATTAATTTCTTAATTAATATTTTAATTAACTAATCACACTTGCAAAATCATTATCAGACCGATACCAATTGGCCTCCCAAGTTTCACCTTCTTCAGTCGTTTGCGTTCAGGCCTCATTGCATAACATGAATGATAAGTAACATTAGATCATACTTTAATTAAATTATTTAACTTCCTAATTAAAAATTAATTTACTTTAATTACTGGATTAAGAAAACATGGCCATTTTCTTTTTAGTGCTTCACGCTTCTTTGTATGCGTCGTTCTTGGTTAAAATACAATCAGGACTCAGGAGCAACAATACGATCAGGTAAATCCTTCACTGTTCTTCCGTGCACCATGCTAAATTCTGCACTACCCTTTGTTCACATAGACTTCATCGCCAAGGTTTTCAAAACAAACCCGTACTGTTGCCTATCCGTCCCACATCAAGTCTCCCTTCACCCAGAAGCTTCCTCACTCCACCCATTTGACCGCTGCACCCATCACAACTGACCGGAACTCGATCAGAATCCCTCAAAAGATGTGCCTTCACCTGCTCCGCCTTCAACCCAAGCCACTCCTCTTCATGCTTCACCATCTTCCGCCATTATCCCCTAAACCACCGAGGCTTACGACCCCGTTTCCGAGCTCCAGTCCAAACCAAACACCATCGCCACCGTACAAACAGTAGTTCTCCTCGAGATCTAAACAATTGTAGTTGGAAATGCTTTGAACGGATGTGTGGATTAGAAGTTAAAGTGGAGGAAAGTTGTGACAATACGGTTCGTTCAAAAGAATGATGGCGACTACTTTCAGTGTTGATCGTGAGAGAGAATAAATAGGGTTTTTGACTAGAAACTAAGTTACGCTTCTTAACATTTATAAGTGGTTGGACCAATTTAATATTAGTTTATTATAACTAACTCATGCCGTTAGTTTTTCGCCATAAAATCATCTCATACAACCTCCTTTTTTGACACACAAATGTAATCCTAACATAAAAAATATTCCGGACCCAATGGGACAGGTTTCGTCGAAATCGGAGGTCGTTTGTGAAAAGCACTTTATAAATATCGATGAAAAATCAAGCATTTAAAATTCCTATAATTACAAAAAAAAATCCAAAAAATTTAAAACTTTGACATTTTACTAGACCTCTTCCTAACGGATCCAATGAAACTTGTTCCATTGAATTTGGAGTTTGTTTGGCCAGTCGTTTATTCATTTAAAGTTACCCCTGTCAAATAATATAACCGGTTAAATAAAAACAAAGGCTTTTATCGTTGTCACAGTCGAACGGTAAGTCCGATTGCCACGAAAACTGAAACCGTGCAATAATTAATTGATACGATTTCAATGGCATACATTTCATCGTATTCCAAGACTGTTTTCCCAGTATGCTATTTTTATATGCATCACAATGCTATTTTGGACATCAAATTACCCGGTCTCCAAAAATAACAAACTATATACTTATTCTGGCTCTAAACGTCGATACGAATTCAGCGGAACTGGTTTCGTAGCTTAATTTGATCATCTTCTCAACTTACACTCAAATATCTCTTTAGTAAATTAATTTAATTTAATTTCGTGATATATAGAATGACTGGGTGTTTGTGCCTACTTTTGTCACATACGACATCAGTTTTCCACGAAATTTAATATCGTACAGTAATTTAACTTTATGATAGCAATGAAACTAATTTCATTGAAAACTAAGCCCATTTGCATAAACTCTATTTCAAAGGCCTATAATAATATTAATAAAATATAATTAAATTTCAGAATAATAAAATAAAATAATAATGAATTATTATTATCATAAATACCCAACTGGAAATATCATACAGCTTCAACTATAAATTATATAACTCAATATCATCAATTTCGATTTAAAACGGTATCCAATTTATATTAAAACACCATTATATTGATTGATAAACGTTATATTTTAATAACGATTTCCATAACGACTATTCTAAAATTTGATTTCGACATAACTAACAATCTATAACACGAAATCTGGATTTTCCACTTCCATATGAAAATTATAATTAACAAGAATCCAACGTTTATTGTTTCACAGAAATCCGACTTAAAATGGATCTTGTATATCCAATTGAAGTTTAGAACTCAATATTACGAACTGCCTCGCCATTACAACCTCGATTTAAATTATATTTAAATTATATATAAATTATAACGTTCAAACTTCATTATATAAATGAATTATATATTTTAAACCCTTTTAAAATTCCAAATAAATATTTAAAATAATAAATTAAATTAAATATTCGACTACTAAAAATACGGGACATTACAGATTTATTATAAACTTCTCTAGTAATCGAATAATAACTGGATCTTGGATGTGGATTAGTACTAATAGTGATATTCTTATTGTAAATAAAAGCATATCTAGTACTATTTCTATGATTATATCCTCAACTACTTTTGTCATGTGAAGGTCGAGATCTAGATAAAATCATATTTAAATCATTTTGACCTTTATTAAATTTCGTGAACTTATTTGTAAATTTATCAAATTTAATTCCAAAGTTGTGACTGGCAAAAGAAATTTTGTTATTTTGAAAATCAACAATTTCCTTATTTAATTCAGAGATCTTCCTTTTTAAAGCATTCTCAGTTTTGAGACCACAAATTTGAGATCCTGAACAAACTAAACAAGAATGTAATTTTTCAAAATTTTCTTTTGAGTCAGAAATTTCATTTTGCAAAATATTATTACTCACCTTTAACAACTCACGTTCTTTAGATAATTATAAATTCTTTTCAGTTAAAGCTCCATTATATTTTTCAAGAGACGAAATTAAAGTACTAGAATTATTGAAAGAATCTTTTAATGATTTATTTCTATTTTGCAAAAGATCGATTTCTTTTAAAAGAACATTGTTTTTATCTTTTAATCGCTCATTTTCTTTTTGAAGGAAATCTTTTTGAGAAACAAGCCCTTCTAAGGTATTTTAAAACATTTGGCTTGTTTTACTAAAAAAAATGTCTTCTTCTTTTAATTTGGTTTTTTCTTGCTCATATTTTTTTAAATTAGCTAAAATGACTGTATTAAGTTTAACCAAAGTTCTAAAATCTTTCAATAATTTTTCATGGTCTAATAAAAGATCTTTATGTAATGAATCTACGCATACCGATTGTGATCTGACTTTAGCCATGAGACATTTGTTTCCTTGCTCTCTTGATTCTTCTTTATTGCTCTTCCATTTTCTAATCTCTTGACAAGATTTCTTTATTGCCATTTATTCTAGGATGTTATTACGATCTCTAGAACACCAGGCTCTGATACCAATTGAAAAGTCAATGTGTCTACGACTTAAGGATCTTTTTATATGGATATTGCGGAATATATATGTGATACTAACTAGTTGATTCTATAATAGTTATGCAAATAAATAGAGATTAATATGATATATCACAAATAATAAAATGCGGTAAAGTAAGTTAAAAAGAACACCAGGAATTTTATACTGGTTCGGACTTCCTGCCCTACTTCCGATCCCGAAGCTCCTCTTCGGAATTCACTAAAAAAGCCCTCTCTTAACCCAGAGCGATAGGTCAGTACACCTAAGCCCTAACAAGAATGCCTCTCGCTTGAGCAACTACACAGGTCTTTAATAATTACAAGAGTTGGACTTATGATTTGTGTTCTCGAATCAACACGGATAGCCAATACTTTATGAACAACCTTCCTATAATCTGATCCTCGAGTATATGCTTTGAATGCGTAGATTTAAGGAAGTAAAATTTACTTGTTGAATCAAATGATATTAATATGATTCATGGATTCAACAAGTATTGAAATTGGAGAGCTTTTAATTGTAAAGAATATAAATGGAGATATTAGAATGATGATCAGAAAGATCAGTAAAATTTGGAAAGATTTGATTCTTGTAAAACAAGATTGAAGTTTTTTATATAGTAGTAGAAAAGTAGCAATCCTTCATGAAGAGTTTCTACAAAAAGTTGTGTCCATTTCCCTTGATTAGTGAAGGGAAATCTCTTCATGAATGGAAGCAACCCTTTAGGAAAAAACTGATAATTTAGGATCAGTCGAATGGTCCTAAATTATCAGTCAACTGGTTAAAGAATTATAAATTCGTATATATTTAAAAACATACAGAAAATAACTATTACTGGAGAAAAAAAATGCTTGACCAGTCGACTGGTATATTTCCAGTCAGTCGACTGGTTGAGGCATTTTTTGCTCAGTCATCCTATTTCATGCCTTTATAATATATATATATATATATATATATATATATATATATATAGACACACACACACACACACTTTGGTTTATGCTTGTGTTTATACTTGAGGATAGATTTTAACATATTTCTAAACATGACACAATGTATAAAACCTTATCTCTATGACATGATCTTCATTGCAACTTCATTTGTTCGGCATCAATCAAAATCTTGTTATCAACATTCTCCCGCTTTTTGATTGATGACAACACTTTGGGTTTTCTCCCCCTAAATGTTCAGCTCCCCCTGAATCTCTGCAATATTTTGTTAGTGCATACATATAAACTTACCATTTAATTACTGCACAACAAATGTTAGCACATATGTTCAAAAGTAAAGTATCATGATAGATTCAAGACATTTCTCCCTATTTGTCATCGATTAAAAAGAATAAATAAATACTATTATAAAACCGTAATCGATCATAAGACATAAATAATTAAAGAACCTTTCAGAGATATTAGATCATGTGCATTTCGATAAAACTGAAATTTGTTTTCACAAATATTTATAGATATCGAAAATAGCCTTCTCTTTGTTGGGGTGTACCTGCAAAAATATTATATATATATATATATATATATATATATATATATATATATATATATACTTTGGTACCCAATTGTTTTGTTTGGGTTAGATGGAAGGTAACTATACCCAAGAGGGTTTAATGGAATCTTTAAAGATAAAATTTTCAATATTAGCTACTGAATCAAAATAATCATCGATATGTTTTTCTCTATTTCTCTAATTTACTGAAACCCAAATATTTAAGTAATCCCTATTGATATTTCTTTTTGTACTTCTATATTTATTATAAACATCTCTAGTATTCAAATAATAACTGGATCTAGGATGTGCATTAGTACTAGCAGTGATATTCTTATTGTACATAAAAGCATATCTAGTACTATTTCTACGATTATATCCTAAACCACTTTTGTCATGTAAAGGTCGAGATCTAGATAAAACCATATTTAAATCAATTTTGCCCTTTATTAAATTTCGCGAACTTATTTGTACATTTATCAAATTTAATTCCAAAGTTGCGACTGACACAAGAAATTTTGTTATTTTGAAAGTCAACAATTTCCTTATTTAATTCAGAGATCTTCCTTTTTAAACCATTCTCAGTTTTGAGACCATAAATTTGAGATCCTGAATTAGCTAAAGAACATTGTAATTTTTCAAAATTTTCTTTTGAGTCAGAAATTTCATTTTGCAAAATATTGTTACTCACCTTTAACAACTCACATTCTTTAGATAATTCTAAATTCTTTCCAGTTAAAGCTCCATTCTCTTTTTCAAGAGACAAAATTAAAGAACTAGAATGATTTAAAGTATTTTTTAATGATTTATTTCTATTTTTCGAAAGATCAAATTCTGTTAAAAGAACATTGTTTTTATCTTCTAGTCGCTCATTTTCTTTTTGAAGGAAATCTTTTTGAGAAACAAACCCTTCTAAGGTATTTTCAAAACATTTGGCTTGTTTTACTAAAAAAATTGTCTTCTTGTTTTAACTTGGAATTTTCTTGCTCATGATTTTTTAACCTAGACAAAATGACTATATTAAGTTTACCCAAAGTTCTAAAATCTTTCAATAAATTTTTCTTGGTCTAATAAAAGATCTTTATGTAATGAATCTTATATCGATTGTGATCTGACTTTAGCCATGAGACATTTGTTTTCTTGCTCTCTTAATTCTTCTTTGTTGCTCTTCCATTTTCTAATCCTATGACAAGATTTCTTTATTTCCATTTACTCTAGGATGTTGTTACGATCTCTAGAACACCAGGCTCTGATACCAATTGAAAAGTTAGTGTGTCTATGACTTAAGGATCTTTTTATATGGATATTGCGGAATATAAATGTGATACTAACTAGTTGATTCTATAATAGTTATGCAAATAAATAGTGATTAATATGATATATCACAAATAATAAAATGCGGTAAAGTAAGTTAAAAAGACACCAGGAATTTTATACTGGTTCATACTTCCCGCCCTACTTCTAGTCCTGAAGCTCCTCTTCGGAATTCACTAATAACGCCCTCTCTTAACCTGGAGGAATAAGTCAGTACACAGGAGCCTTAACAAGGATGCCTCTCACCTGAGAAACTACACAGGTCTTCAATAATTATAAGTGTTTGACTTCTGATTTGTGTTCTCGAATCAACGCGGATAACCAATACTTTAAGTACAACCTTCCTATAATCTGATCCTCGAGTATATGCTTTGAATGCATAGATTTAAGGAATTAAATTTTACTTGTTGAATCAAATGATATTAATATGATTCACGGATTCAACAAGTATTGAAATTGGACAGCTTTTAATTGCAAAGAATATAAATAGAAAGATTGGAATGATGATCAGAAAAGTTAGTAAAATTCAAAAAGATTTGATTCTTGTAAAACATGATTGAAGTTGTTTATATAGTAGTAGAAAAGTAGCAGTCCTTCATGAAGAGTTTCTACAAAAAAAAATGTGTCCATTTCCCTTGATTAATGAAGAGAAATCTCTTCATGAATGGAAGCAACCCTTCAGGAAAATACTTGCTATTTCGGATTAGTCGACTGGTCCTAAATTATCAGTAAACTGGTTAAAGAATTATAAAATCGTATATATTTAAAACCATACAGAAAATAGCCGTTATTGCAGAAAAAAATGCACGACCAGTCGACTGGTATATTTCCAGTTAGTCGACTGGTTGAGGCATTTTTTGCCCAGTCATCCTATTTCATGCCTTTATAATATATATATATATAATATACGTATATAATACATATATATATATATATATACACTTTGTTTTATACCTGTGTTTATACTTGAGGATAGATTTTAACAAATTTCTAAACACGACACAATGTATAAAATCTTATCTCTATGACATGATCTTCATTTCAACTTCATTTGTTTGGCATCGGTCAAAATCTTGTTATCAACATTATAATGGCTTCATTTAGCATTGCGCTATTTGTTTATGGTATTCTTGGGAGGAAACTCGTTCTGTATTATACGGCGTGGTCCCTTGATTTACCCAACATTAAAATAAAGTTAATAACTGTTTTAGTTCTCATGCCAGTCCCATGATTGACTCAGAGTGTAATGACCCGCATTTTCAGCGATATAATAATTAGTTTATGTAATTATTTAATATCGTGATTTAAAGAATGTAATAGTCGTTTAATTAAATAACTTTGAATATTTAATTAAAATAATATATTAAATTCTGAAATAATCAGAATTGGCTGAAATGGCGATATAGTGTGAATTGGGAAATTCAAAATATATAATTCAGTTTAGAGTTGAATCATTAACGAATATATTATATAAACGACAGTTGAACGTATTAATTTTATTATAATTATAATCGAGCTCGAAATGGCGCTGCAGTTCGTAAATTGGCGATTCGAACTTCAACTGAAGGTACAAGATTCATTTTAAGCCGGATTTCTGTGAAACAAGAAACATTTGGAGCTGGTGAAGTATATTTTTCTAGTGGAAGAGAAAAATTGGGATTTCGTTGTGTAGATTTTGATTTATGTCCAAATCAAAATTTAGAAAAGTCGTTATGGAATTCCCTTATAATTTTTAACGATTTATAAAAGGATTTAAATATAAATCGAATATCGATATAACTCTGATGATGAAATATCGAGTTAGAAATCCATACAGGATTTATTCTAGAGCTGTATTGTATTCCACTGTGAGTATATACGATAATATAAATTTATTTATATTTAATTTAGTTATATTTAAATATATTTATATATTTAAATGGGTCATTCAGAGCTTTAAAAATAGCCAGTTGTGCAAACGACCTCAGAATTCGACGAAACTAATTTTGTTGGATTCGCAATGTTAAATTATTGTTAGATTTCAATTTCCGGGATTTTTGAAGTCAGTATGTGGCCATACCGATTTTTAAAGTGAAAAACAGTCGATAAATTGACCTTTAAAAATGCACTGTGTGAGCATACGGAGTCGGAATTCGACGAAATCAGCTTCGTTGGGACCGTAATGTTGAGCTGCAGCTGCATGTCAGTTTCCGTGATTTTTGAATATCGTGTGTGATCACATGGATTTTTAGAAGGCAAGACGAATAGAAAATCCATAAAATAAATAAATAAATAAATATCCTAAGTTATATTATGAACCAAAACAGGCCACGGTTGCACTTCCTCAGCCACAACCTACAAGATATAAACGCAGGCCAAAATTCTCATTTCACAAAATCAAAACTGCACAAAGAAAAATGAAATCAAAAGAAATAAAATTCCTAAAATAAGCAAATATATATATATATATATAAGTTCGTCTTGAGTTACTCTTCGATTTCATATACATTTCAATGGGTGCGATGGAGTTTCCATCTGCTCAAAATTTGACTAATGAACCTATAGTTCCTGAAATCTTGAGAATGGATGAGATCTGAGTTGTCTAGTGGTTTGCTTTGGATTCACGAAGTGAAATAGTGCTAGTGTGCTAATTTCTGGGGTATTCGATCATTTTAAGTCACGCCATGGTCATTGGGATGTCGCGATGATTCACTGTGTTCATTCGTCCAGAACAGAAACCACAAACATCATGGAGAGATCGAACTCTTTAAAGTGGTATGGGAGTGAAGAGTTTTTGTTGAGGATCATTTTGGTGATTTTGCGTTGATTTTTCATTGATGAAATGAGATGGAAGAAGGGGTCAAGGTTCGGCAATGGCAAGAATTTGCCTGGAGCGGTGTTTGCATGGTAGTTCAGGGAAGAAAGGACCAGCTGCGAGTCGGGTTCATTTAGTTTGAAGATGGGCCGGGTTTTTATAAGGGATGAGGCCCGTTTGACATTTAACTTAAGTTAGTTTGTATAAAATTGTATATATCTTGTAAATTAAATATCTTTGTCATACTTAATCAGAATTTCGAACGGTAGGATCCGTTAGGATTGTATGGACGAGCACTCCACAATGAAACTGACTAGAAGTCCATTGGAGCTCATTCGAATTTATGGCAAAATAAATTGTTTGATTCAAATCAAACAACAGTTTATCGTTCTTTAACGATGAACTGCCAATGTGAGTAAAACTCACTAACTCTGAACAGTTCTATTTTTATAACGTATATTTAGAATTGATAAATGATGACTGATTGCTAGGTGTTAACTGTTTGGTTGAATTGCTTATGTATTGGTTGAAATTATAGATAACGATATTTATATAAATCGTTAATTAAATATTGATTCTGTTTATCAGAATATTTCATATCGAAATGAAATCGATGTTATTATGCTGATTTACATCTGTGATGCAAGGAAACAGGTTGGAGGAATCCAACTGGATTCCTCAACATTTATTTTACTGTTTTTCATATATTGTAATATATGATGTGATATATAATCTGTTGATGATTATGTGTGTTTGAATGATATTGATCACCGTTGTTTGGTATTTTAAATACCGTAAGAAATACGTGAAGGTATAAAAAGGAATTTTCAAAGTATATTGAAAATAAATAGAATAAAGGGATATTTATTTAGAAAGTAAATAGAATTATAAAAGGAATATTTATTGGGAAATAAACAGGATTTATAAAAAGGGAAGTTGACGAGATATAAAAGAGTTAATCGAATTTATTATTCGAAATCGAGTTAATCGAATATGGTTAGTCGAATAGAGTTAGTCAAACATAGTTATTCAGGATAAATTACCATTTTGCACGACTGCTAGTGTAATTTGCAGGGCTGCAGATAGCCTACAGCGATCGGATGTTTCCTAAGGGAATCAGGCGTAACCATTGTGATCGCTGCGATCTAGAGTTAAACGAATGGAGTTGAATCGAATATTAGTTATCCGAATAAGAGTTAAGCAATTAGAGTAAATCGAATATTAGTTATTCGAATAAGAGTTAAGCAAATAGAGTTATTCAATTAGAGTTAATCGAAATAGAGTTAAACAAGATTAGAAACTGACTAGAGATTAGTTAAGTTGAATAGTTTTCTGAGTATCGATCCGATGTTGATTTTGGCCTTCGGGGTTTATACTTAGAGAATTGTTCTCTTACTAGTTTATGATTAGGGACTAATAGCTGTGGAATGGTAGTGATGCGTGAATAAGCTATGGAAATGTTTCCAATGTTAATAACATATATTTCCTAAATTTAGACAATAAGAAATGTTGAATATATGGAAATAGGAAATGACAAATGGAATAAATTAATGATAAATTAACTTAAAGGATAAAAGTTGATTGGTGATTGATCGATGTAATTTCCATCTGGAAATAAGATCGTTCTTTGCACACGTGTTTTTCTTCGATAGTTACCTCATCGACTATCGAAATTTTCGACCATTTTAACGTTGTTAATATGGAGAGACCGGTTGGATTATTATCCGAAGAACCACTCCGTATTGGCATAAGCGTTGCGAATCATATATGCCAAAGATATTGAAGACGGAGTAAAGTGCAAGGGCTGTTGTATAAATCTTAGATAACTATTGCCTAAGATGGATGTACTGAATAGTGCCTTCGGTTTGTCCGGTCCCAGGACGACCTGTATGGAAGAATGTCTGACAGAGTATATTTAATATATCGTGTAAGTTGATCTCTTCAAACGTATTTACGTTTGGTGGTAGAGGAATTTGTTTCTCTTAGCTGTATACCCGTGGTAGTTTTAGGGGAATCAATTTGTGATTTGGCGGGTATGACGATGTGACGTTCAAAGTGAATAAATGTGTGATCTGTCAGAGATAAGCATGGCCTCTAGCCTCACAACCGGGAAATAACAAAAATCGGGCAGGCAGCATGGCTATGTAGGTCACACCTATTAGGGTGTATAATCACCAGATCTAGAGTTTCATTTACTTCTAAAAATTTACTGTCGATGTTGTCCCATTCGGGAAATGGTTGCTGATCCCGACCGTTGGTGATATACATTCGATACACTCAAGCGAAATGAGTGGTCAGTCATGTGTGGTCGGGTTGCAAGATGTTCTTGTTGAATGCAGTGTATTCCTTTCTAGAGGTACACTAGAGAAAGGTGGTTCCCTTGTCATAGTTGGAAATCCATTACCCAATACGTGCTTACGGTTTTGATTGTATACTATACATGTAGAACGTGAGATGAAAGCGTTTCTGCTAGATGATTATTATATTGTGGTTGATTGACATTATTATAATATCAAAAGGTTTTTGATATAAAGAAAATTTTGGATTCTCATAAGGGAAAAACCCGTTCCATTATACGACGTGGTTTTATGAGATATCGTTTACTTGTACAAACTGTTTAAACTATTATACTCATACCAGTCCCATGACTGACCCAGAGTTTATCTTGTTTTGTTTTCCCTAAACTCTCGGGTGCCTAATTTTGTACGGCCAGTCAAGTAGTCGGGATTTACAGATATACTGGAAGAGCTTGGAGCAGGAGGCTTCAGGATTATATAGCTATAGTTATTTCCGCTGTGTTGTACTCTGATAATGTTATTGTATACATGTACAGATTTATATTTCATAGTTATGTTATATATTATATGTTATTTGTTCCGCTGTGAGGTTCATGTTACTCTGATGTTATGTTTTTCTTCTTCTTCTGTTCTAAGTTTCTATCTTATCTCTTCTCACCTTCTAATTTCTTTCATTAACTGCGGGTATTTTTCGATGTTTGGTTAGTCGTCATTGAGTTTATGGCAATAACCAAAGTCGACAAAAACCGGGTCGTTACAGTTGGTATTGGAGCTTAAGGTTAAGTAATTATCTTGGCTCTGTGGCGTGACTCAGTAGAGATAGGGGTAGTAATACCCTAGATTGATTTTGAGCGTATATATACGAGTGAGCGTATTTGTTATTGATATAAAAATTGTTTTATATTGTATTGATTTATTGGTTGAGTTGTTTATGAGTTCTGGTCGATCAGTTTGATCAACTGTATCGGTAGGAGTTTCTAAACACTCGAATACAATGGGTCGACACGATATGTTTTGAAAAGAGGGTAAATTAAAATAAGTTTACCAAAAATATATTTGGATATAGAGAAGATATATATATTGGAATTATAATTTATTGGTTGTTATTATAATCGAGTAAAATTATAAATTTAATGGTTATGTAAATAACCGATCAGAATTCATATAAGTGAAATATATGAAATCGAAATGAATTAAATCTGAATTTAAATCAGAATTGGAATTAAAATCCCAGAATTGGGAAAAGTGTTTGTAAATGAATCTGGATTAAGTATAAGGAAATTTTAAAATCCTAGGAGATTTTAAAATTGTTTACAGACATTGAAAGGATATTTTGAACTGATTTCAAAATGGAAATATTCAAAAATGGTTTTGAAAGCTGATATGGTATTGAACTCACTTCGATTACTGGGAAATAACTCTGATGACGCTGGCCACATCATCAGTGTTCATTTTCGAGTTGTACATGACGGATTGCTACCAAATATTTTGTTTTTGAATCGTTTTGAGAAAACAAGTTGTTTTGAATCCTGTAAAGGAAGTTAGATTTTTGAGAAAAACAAAACTGTTTAAAAATCCCAGGAATAGACTGTTGAATTAAAAACAAATTTATATAGAAATTTGTGAAGGCAAATTGAAAGTGAGTTAAAGCTAGTTAAGTGGAAGCTTTATTGAAATGGAATAATATCAAGTCAAAGTGGACTTTGGCTTGGATAAGCGAATGGTTGTGTTGGAGATAAAAGTGATCGGAGTTTGATTGGGATAACACTGGTATATGTTGAATTGATAACAGGTGGAAAGGATAAAATGCTATGCCCGACAAAAAGGTACAAGTTTACAATTCTATTGGATATAAGATTTATGAGCCGAATTGGCAAGCCGCTTGGTTGTTTGATTTTCTTTTGGGTTGGAGATGGCCCAGAGAGGCGAGTTGGAGTTTGACCGATTGACCAGTACAAAGGAGGTGCTGGCGAAATTTTTCGAAAAGTTAAGGTGTTAGAAAATTTTCAGAATTTTTGAAAATTTTCGTTGATAAGAATTAGTTAATATTTAATTGAAATTAAATTGGTTCAATCGGAATCGGAGTTGAGAAGTGAACATATAAGTTCTAACCAGTCAATAGGGTTTGTTTTCTACCTTAGCAATTTCGAGGACGAAATTATTTTAAGTAATGTAATGACCCACATTTTCAGCGATATAATAATTAATTAATTTAATGATTTAAAATAGTGATTTAGAGAATATAATAGTCGTTTAATTAAATAACTTTGAATATTTAATTAAAATAATAATTAAATAATATATTAAATTCTGAAATAATCAGAATTGGCTGAAATGGCGATATGGTGTGAACTGGGAAATTCAAAATAAATAATTCAGTTTAGAGTTGAATCATTGTAACGAATATATTATATAAACGACAGTTGAACGTATTAATTTTATTATAATTATAATCGAGCTCGAAATGGCGCTGCAGTTCGTAAATTGGCGACTCGAACTTCGACTGAAGGTACATGATTGATTTTAAGCCGAATTTCTGTGAAACAAGAAACTTTCAGAGCTGGTGAAGTATATTTTTCTAGTGGAAGGGAAAAATCAGGATTTTGTCGTGTAGATTTTGATATATGTCCAAATCAAAATTTAGAAAGGTCACCGTGGAATTCCTTTATAATTTATAGCGATTTATAAAAGGATTTAAATATAAACCGAATATCGATATAACTCTGATGATGAAATATCAAGTTAGAAATCCATACAGGATTTATTCTGGAGCTATATGGTATTCCACTGTGAGTATATACGATAATATAAATTTATTTATATTTAATTTAATTATATTTATATATTTAAATGGGTCATTCAAAGCTTTAAAAATAGCCAGTTGTGCAAACGACCTCAGAATTCGACGAAACTAATTTTGTTGGATCCGCAATGTTAAATTATTGTTAGATTTCAATTTCCGGTATTTTTGAAGTCAGTATGTGGCCGTACCGATTTTTGAAGTGAAAAACAATCGATTAATTGACCTTTAAAAATACACTGTTTGAGCACACGGAGTCGGAATTCAACGAAACCAATTTTGTTGGGACCGAAATGTCGAGCTGCAGCTGCATGTCAATTTCTGTGATTTTTGAATATCGTGTGTGATCACACGGATTTTTAGAAGGCAAGACGAATAGAAAATCAATAAAATAAATAAATAAATAAATATCCTAAGTTATATTATGAACCAAAACAGGCCACGGTTGCACCTCCTTAGCCACAACCTACAGGATATAAACGCAGGCCAAAATTCTCATTTCACAAAATCAAAACCGCACAAAGAAAATGAAATCAAAAGAAATAAAATTCCTAAAATCAGCATATATATATATATGAGTTCGTCTTGAGTTAATCTTCAATTTCATATACGTTTCAATAGGTGCGATGGAGTTTCCTTCTGCTCAAAATTTGAACCGCGAACCTAGGGTTCCTGAAATCTCGAGAATGGATGAGATCTAAGTTGTCTAGTGGTTTGCTTTGGATTTGCGGAGTGAAATAGCGTCTGTGTGTTGATTTTTGGCGTATTCGATCATTTTAAGTGATTCCATGGTCACTGGGATGTCGCGATGATTCACTGTGTTCATTCGTCCAGGATAGAAACCGCAAACATCATGGAGAGATCGAATTGCTTTAAAGTGGTACGGGAGTGAAGAGTTTTTGTTGAGGATTATTTTGGTGATTTTGCGTTGATTTTTCATTGATGAAATGAGATGGAAGAAGGGGCCAAGGTTCGGCAATGGTAAGAATTTGCCTGGAGCGGTGTTTGCGTGGTAGTTCGGGGAAGAAAGGATCAGTTGCGGGTCGGGTTCATTTAGTTTGAAGATGGGCCGGGTTTTTATAAGGGGTGAGGCCCGCTTGACATTTAACTTAAGTTAGTTTATATAAAATTATATATATCTTGTAAATTAAATATCTTTGTCATACTTAATCAGAATTTCGAATGGTTGGATCCGTTAGGATCGTATGGACGAGCACTCCATAATGAAACTGACTGGATGTTCATTGGAGCTCGTTCGAATTTATGGCGAAATAAATTGTTTGATTCAAATCAAACAACAGTTTATCATTCTTTAACAATGAACTGCCAATGTGAGTAAAACTCACCAACTCTGAACAGTTCTATTTTTATAACGTATATTTAAAACTGATAAATGATGACTGATTGCTGTGTGTTAACTGTTTGGTTGAATTGCTTATGTGTTGGTTGAAATTATAGAAAATGATATTTATATAAATCGTTAATCAAATATTGATTATGTTTATCAGAATATTTCATATCGAAATGAAATCAATGTTATTATGTTGATTTACATCTGTGATGCAGGGAAACAGGTTGGAGGAATCCAACTGGATTCCTCAACATTTATTTTATTGCTTTTCATATATTGTAATATATGATGTGATATATAACCTGTTGATGATTATGTGTGTTTGGATGATATCGATCACCATTGTTTGGTATTTTAAATACCGTAAGAAATACGTGAAGGTATAAAAGGGAATTTTCAAAGTATATTGAAAATAAATAGAATAAAGGGATATTTATTTAGAAAGTAAATAGTATTATAAAAGGAATATTTATTGGGAAAATAAACAGGATTTATAAAAAGGGAAGTTGACAAGATATAAAAGAGTTAATCGAATTTAGTTATTCGAAGTCGAGTTAATCAAATATGGTTAGTCAAATAGAGTTAGTCAAACATAGTTATTCAGGATAAACTGCCATTTTGCATGACTGCTAACGTAATTCGCAGGACTGCAGGTAGCTTACGGCGGTCAGATGTTTCCTGAGGAAATCAGGCGTAACCATTGTGATCGCTGCGATCTAGAGTTAAGCGAATAGAGTTAAATCGAATATTAGTTATCCGAATAAGAGTTAAGCAACTAGAGTAAATCGAATATTAGTTATTCATAAGAGTTAAGAAAATAGAGTTATTCAATTAGAGTTAATCAAAATAGAGTTAAACAAGATTAGGAACTGACTAGAGATTAGTTAAGTTGAATAGTTTTCTGAGTAACGATATGATGTTGGTTTCGGTCTTCGGGGTTTATACTTAGAGAATTGTTCTCTTACTAGTTTACGGTTAGGGACTAATAGTTGTGGAATGGTAGTGATGCGTGAATAAGCTATGGAAATGTTTCCAGTGTTAATAACATATATTTTCTAAATTTAGACAATAAGAAATGTTGAATATATAGAAACAGGAAATGACAAATGGAATAAATTAATGATAAATTAACTTAAAGGATAAAAGTTGATTGGTTATTGATCGATGTAATTTCCATCTGGAAATAAGATCGTTCTTTGCACACGTGTTTTTCTTTGATAGTTAACTCATCGACTATCGAAATTTTCGACTATTTTAACATTGTCAATCTGGAGAGACCAGTTGGATTATTATCCGAAGAACCACTCCGTATTGGCATAAGCGTTGCGAATCATATATGCCAAAGATATTGAAGACGGAGTAAAGTGCAAGGGCTATGGTATAAATCTTAGATAACAATTGCCTAAGATGGATGTACTGAATAGTGCCTTCGGTTTGTCCGGTCCCAGGACGACCTGTATGGAAGAATGTCTGACAGATTATATTTAATAGATCGTGCAAGTTGATCTCTTCAAACGTATTTATGTTTTGTGGCGGAGGAATTCGCTTCTCTTAGCTGTATACTCGTGGTGTTTTTGGGGAAATCAATTTGTGATTTGGCGGGTATGACAATGTGACATTCAAAGTGAATAAATGTGTGATCTGTCAGAGATAAGCATGGCCTCTAGCCTCACAACCGGGAAATGACAAAAATCGGGCAGGCAACATGGCTATGTAGGTCGCACCTATTATGGTGTATAATCACCTGATCTAGAGTTTCATTTACTTCTAAAAATCTATTGTCGATGCTGTCCCATTCGGGAAACGATTGCTAATCCCAACTGTTGGTGATATACATTCGATACACTCAAGCGAAATGAGTGGTCGGTCATGTGTGGCCGGGTTGCAAGATGTTCTTGTTGAACCCAGTGTATTCCTTTCTAGAGGTACACTAGCGAAAGGTGGTTCCATACCTTGTCATAGTTGGAAATCCATTACCCAATACGTGCTTGCGGTTTTGATTGTATACTATATATGTAGAACGTGAGATGAAAACGTTTCTGCTAGATGATTATTATATTGTGGCTGATATACATTATTATAATATCAAAAGGTTTTTTGATATAAAGAAAAAATTGGATTCTCATAAGGGAAAAACCTGTTCCGTTATACGGCGTGGTCTTATGAGATATCGCTTACTTGTACAAACTGTTTTAAACTATTTTACTCATACCAGTCCCATGACTGACCCGGAGTTTATCTTGTTTTGTTTTCCCTAAACTCTTGGGTGCCTAATTTTGTACGGGCAGTAAAGTAGTCGGGATTTACAGATATACTGGAAGAGCTTGGAGCAGGAGGCTTCAGGATTATATAGCTATAGTTATTTCTGCTGTGTTGTACTCTGATAATGTTATTGTATACATGTACAGATTTATATTTCATAGTTTTGTTACATATTATATGTTATTCGTTCCGCTGTGAGGTTCATGTTACTCTGATGTTATGTTTTTCTTCTTCTTTTGTTCTAAGTTTCTATCTTATCTATTCTCACCCTCTAATTTCTTTCATTAACTACCGGTATTTTTCGATGTTTGGTTAGTCGTCATTGAGTTTATGGCAATAACTAAAGTCGACAAAAACCGGGTCATTACACAGAGTTTATTGTTTTAACCTAAACTCTGGGTACCCATATTTTCCACACGGGCAACTTGTAGCTTTGGTTTTCATAGATATTTCTTTTCATAGGACCTTGGATCACTACTGGAGCTATATTCGGAAAGCTTTGTATCCGTGTATTTCTTTCAGTTGTGGTAGTTAATGTTTTCCGCTGCACATTATGTCTATGTATTTAAATGTAATTTAAACCTCTGACATTTATTTTTTCGTTGTATATTATTTATCTGAACTCTGATATATTCTTGTACTCTAATGTAAATTATTGTAATAGCAATAAAATGTTCTATTGTTTGTGTTCCAATTCGTCGTGTTCTCAAAACAATATGAGGTCCTCCGTCTCTTCAAGAATCGGGGAAGTCTGGATCAACTCAGGTAGTATCAGAGCTTTGGTTTACAAAGCTAGAGAACAAGACACATTAGAACCGAATGAGAGAATTCATCAGAGATAGGATAAGTAATATCCTATAAGAGTCACTCATTAGAGATAGGGTTAGGAATACCCTAAAATGAGTTTGAAGAGTGCTATTTCTAAAAGCGATTTTAATTTTGAAAAATTATATCTTATTATACGTATTTGAGTATTTTATTTTATATTGATTTTGGACTATCGGGTATAAGGAGATTTTGCATGTACGTCTGATCCACGTGTATTTGAAGTCTCAAATATACCGAGTTGATATAGAATCACACTTTAGTCTCCCCTGGATGATTCTATTGATGACTGTACAACATCAATAGTTATTTTTGAGTTTCGAAAGTGGGATATCTATATATTTCCAATTAACTGGTGTGAGAACCAAAACTTAGTTAGAGTATATTGTTTGTGATTTGGCATTGAAAATTTGGATTTTTGAGTATATATAAAGTTATATATTTGAAAAGCTAATCAGTTAATTGATTGTTGGTTGTGATGTGTGATTATTAGTCGATTAATAGAAATATTGGAACAATAAAACCAATACGAAAATGAAAGGTAAAATTTAGCCAAATCGAATCGAATATTGAATTAAATTGAAAATGGATTGGAATTGTATACACAGACATGTGTGTGTGTGTGTATTGAGCAGTTTATTGGCTTCGCGTTGAGTAGAGAAATATATTGTGTGCCAACAAATAGGTGCACCTTAATGAGTTGGTTGCTCATTTTCATTTATTATATAAACTACTATGAGTGTTTTTGGATGCGTTGTGATGGTTGTTTTGTGTGAGATCAAAAACATACGCCATAGGATAGCAACAAATAAATTATGAACTACACCGTATGGCATACTACATGAAGAAAACATTCATATCATATTCCATATAAGCAATTAGTGCTTATATGACGAGGTTTGGATTGCCATACGAGTGAGACGCTTGTATGGCGATGACTGAATTACAGGTTGAACGGATGACTGATTATGGACTTAATAAACATATAAAGGTGCTCGGGGCAGGATTTAATAAAAAACCTACATAGGTCTGGAGGAGATAAAAATTAACGTCTCTCTTGTTTTTAATCAAGGCACATGGATTATTTTATTTCCAACACTGGGGTAAGGTATGAGATTTCGACTTTTTACACGTCTCCCTTGGGCATAGAGAGGTCACAAAAATTGTGTTAGCTTTTTATTGATTTATTGGGTGCCTAATACGGCCCAATAAAATTTTCAAACCCTCCCGTACAAAGGAGGTTATGGCGAAATTTTTCGAAAATTTAGGGTGGTAGCCAAATTTTTGAGAAATTAGAAAGTCCTTAGAAACACAAAAGTTGAAGAACTTGAGTCAAGCGAAGGTGGAGTTGGTTAAGTAAATGACCTTCAGTTCCTTCTTCCTTCTCGAGGATGAAAAGATTTTTAGTGGGGAAAATTGTAACAGCCCAGAATTTCATTTTTAATAGATTTAAAGGATTTTGAGAATTTCAAATGATTTATTGTAACAACCCGGATTTTTAGAACCAATTTAAAATTTTATTTTGGCAATTTTAATCGATTTTGAATATTTAAAATTATTTATTTTAAATAATAACGGCTAAAAATTTATTTAAATCGAAGTTAGAACGTATAAATTAATTTTAATTATAAAACGAGCCTGAAATGGCGTGGTAATTTGAAAATTCGATTTTAAATTTCAAATGAATGTATAGTATTCAATATAAATCGGATTTTAGTAAAACCAGAAACATTTGAATCTGTTTAATTATATCTTCGAACGAATGTGAAAAATTGAGATTTCATAATATAATTTGAAAGTTATGTCCAGTTTAAAATTTAGAATATTCGCTATGGAATTTATGTATATATATATATATTATATAATATATAGCCCTTAAAAATAGCCATTGTGCAAACGACCTCCATTTTCGACGAAACTACTTTTATTGGATCCGAAATGTCAAATTATTGTTAGATTTCAAATTTCATAATTTTTGGAAATAATATGTGAGCGTGGTGAATTTAAATGTGTTTTGATATTTTTAGTTTGAATTGGATCAACCAGAAAATGGCCATTTTTCAAATGGTCTCAACATTCAACGAAATTAGTTTTGTTAGGACCGCATCGTCAAAACATATCTAGATTTATTTTTCTGGAATTTTTGGAGTTAGTATGTGGCCCCGGTAAATCAAAATGTACGTTAAAATCAATTTTGAACATTAAATTAATTTATATTTTAATTTCAATGAAAACTGATCGAAATAGCTAAATTGTCTTACGAAACATATCCCATTGTTTTCGGAATGGGGGGAATTAGCTAGGGAGACAGTCGTTGGGTTCGATTTGGAGTTCAAACGGAAAACTAACTTTTTGGAGTTTAATAAAGAAACGAAATAATTATATAACCCTTACTTCCTCTTTCCTTACTCATTCGACCCCCCCCCCCCCCCGGTATTGTTCAAACTCAATTTTGAATTAAAAGAAAAAAATGAAGAAGACCGCCGTTGCCACTCCTTCCAATCCGCCGCCGCACCTAGACGCACCGCCTCACCTAGCCAGTGTCGCCTTCCCTTGAACCGCCACCGCCCCTGCTGCTCCACCCTCTTCTCCAATCTGAATCCCAAACCCTCAAATCGATGAAAATCGCCGCTACCCCCTAGACCCACTGCCCAGCCGCTGCGACCTCCCCTATACATCAGACCACCTCCCTCTCTGGCCTTTGCCGCCGACCAGCGTAGGTCCCCCTCTCTCTCCATTAAATCACGGAACCCCCATTTTTTCTTCTTCGTTGGAGCTGGAAGCTGCCACGCCACTGGAGAATGTCATCGCCAGCCCCATTTCAACAACGCAATAAATGTTAGTAATTCAAATTGTTTTCTTTTCAAATTTTCTGAAATTACATAGAATAAAAATATGATTTTTATACATATAGTTTTAAATAAAAATGATTTTTAAATTATAAATAGCATTGTCAAAATATGATTTTTATTATATATAGAATGGAAATAAAAATGTAATTTTTATATTTATAGCATTTTTTAAAAATGTGGTTTTTAAATTATATATCATTAATTTAAAAATGTGATTTTTATTTATAAATATCGTTGTAAAAAATATGATTTTTATATATATAACTTTGATTTTTCAAAATGTGATTTTTGAAAATGAAATAGCTTCAATAAAAATGCAATTTTTATTATGAAATGGTTTTAAAATAAAACTATGATTTTTACTATATATATAGAACAACATTAAAAAAATATGATTTTTAATATAAACTGCGTGAAACAGATTGAGTTGGAATCACGGTGAAGAACACTATGCGTTGGAATAAATCCAAATCCAAACCGTTCAGATAAAGACTGACAGAGTGGAAACCAAAGGTGAGAACTCCTTCTCATTCTACTTATTTTACAGTTAAATGTATAATCGGATGCAGACGGGGCTTAGAAGCCCCCGACACTATTTATTGTACAAACCATGATTGTGTGTTTGGATTGTACTGTGGAAATTGATTGTATTGTGAAAAATGATTGTATTATGGTGTATTGATTGGATTAATTATTGTGTATGGCGCGAGCTAGTATCAGGAGAGGGGTAATGCTAGACATTACTCCAGTTTTAATATCGCACCGTTATAATGCCGAAATTTTCTGAAATAAATATGTATTCATTAAAAATATGATTTTTAATGTGTATATGAACTGTATAAAATATTCAAGTGTTGAAATAAATATTTTAACGTTAAAAATATAATTTTTAGC
This sequence comes from Allium sativum, assembly GCA_030737875.1. Taxonomy (NCBI): domain Eukaryota; kingdom Viridiplantae; phylum Streptophyta; class Magnoliopsida; order Asparagales; family Amaryllidaceae; genus Allium; species Allium sativum. The sequence goes on along the minus strand of CM060910.1, from coordinate 440,879,784 downwards.
GTATATATGAATGGCATAAAATTCTTCTGAAATGAAAATAAATATTCATTTACAAATCGGAAGATTTGTTTATGTACTCCCATTTAACTCACATTGATTGGGGCGATAAATTTTACACATCGCCCAACTGCACAAATAATATTCAGTATTTGTTGGTTGAAACCCCACACGGGTATTGGGGTGATATTTGACATACACTAATCGCAGTTGTTTAGTTGTATGTCAATCGATAGGTTGACAGGCTGTCGTAAGCGTTAATTATTTATATTTAACGCTTATCAGTTGTGTAATGCCCTCTGGATGATGGTTGATTGTATATCACGATTGTTGTGTACATCTGTTGTATGAAATCCATATAAATAAATTACATGGTAATTGATTTGGTTTAATTCCAATTCAAAAGGAACGATATTTTAAAATAAGGAAATATTTTAAAATAACGAATATTTTAAAATAGTATTCAATAAAGGATTAGAATGTGAACTTGATGTCCGATTTTGGATGGACCCATAAATATTGAAATAAATAAAGCTGTGTTGATTAGTTACGCGCAACTTTGACGCAAACGATATTTATATTGATTTTATTCATGTTTATAATGAATATTGAAAAGTAAATGATTTCAAAATCAGATATTTTGAAAATATTATCATTTAAATATTATAATGATAAGGAGTATTCAATTTTGATCTAAAATTGAAATAAAAGTGGGAATCATTTTAAAACGAATTTATAAACGATTTATAAAATATGTTTTAAATGGAAATCGATGAAATATATATAATATATATATTATATATTTAACGGCCTGAATAGAACGCGCCGCGATCGTTCGCGAATTTTGATCATTGACTTCAAATTGACATTACGAGAGATCCGACCGTCAGATTCTCCTAAAACCAGAACTGTTGGGTTCATATCGAAAAGATCTTTCAAACGAATATAAGATATTTGAAATCTAATGGTTGGATTTGGAATTATGTCCAAATCAAATTTTGAAAAGGTCGTTGTAAGTGCAGTTCGATGATCGTTTATGGAAATCGACTGAAAGCGCCTTAATAAAATTATTAAAAATATTAATAATTTGTGTAAAATCATAATAAGTGATTTAGAAAGAATTTGGAGATAAAATTCCACGTTTGAAAAGATAAAAATATAGTTTTATCAAAATGAACTAGTAATTAACTAGAAAAATAATCCAATGGTTTTAAATAAATAAATTGGATGGTGAAACGGTTTTAAAAATAACCAGAATTTTCCAATGAATAAATTGGAATGGATTGTAATGGAAATAATCTTCGAAATATTTCGATATTGGATTCTGTAGTTTACGGATATTGTTATGGGAATTTGGAAGATACAGATATCGTTATTCCCAATAGATATCCGTTAGTTTCAGAATTTGATATTGAATATAAGCCGATATAATTTCTATTCAGGGCCTTGTATTTAAAATTAAATTGAATTTGGGGTTTATCGTGAACGATGTCTTAAATAACACTGCTCTTAAACCCAGTTGAGAAAAGAATAAATCTCTTAATTAAGATCTAGTGAAGTTTTCCAATTAACTAATATTAAATTGGAATTGAATAAAAAATTGGATTTTGGGTTTGCCGTGAATGGTGTCTTCAATAACACTGTTCTTAAACCATATGTGAAAAGAATAAATCTTTTAATTAAGATTATTAGAGTTTCCAGTTATATTTAGTAACTGGAATAAAATGGAATTTGAATTGGGTTTATTATGAACTGTGTTTTTAACGACATTCGTTCTTTAACCTGATTAACAGTGAAACATGATTTGGAATATATAAATCTTTTATTAAGATTTAATGGAAATTTTCCAAAGTAAAGTTTTCCAATTTAATATAATAAATTGGAATTGAATGGAATTCGATTTGGTAATAATGGAAGTGAGCTTCTGTGGAGGAAGACTATCAATATATATAGAATTTAAAAGGCTTTGTCGTTATTCCATTAATATTATTAGGCGGATACGGAAATTGATATCAATTATATATTGATCTATTTTCCGTGAAGATTCCATTATTAATGGAATGTGATTTTGGGTTTATCGCGAACTGTGTTTTAAATGAAATTGTTTTTTAACCCAGTTAAAGACGTGATTACATGTATAACATTGTATTTCGAACTGTATTGTTGATCTCTGCTAAATATATATCTTTTTGGTGGAGGAGAATTTATTCTCTTGCTTAACACTCTTCGCTAAGACGTACGAGCTTAGAGGTTATATATCGGTAGAAATCAATGGTACGGTGTAGATTGTCGATGCGACATGTTTGATTTCCCAAAGTTAAATAATCATTACATAATGATTGTTGGAAGATTAAAACTAAGTGGAGTTTTAATGAATCTTTAATTAGATTAAAATATGAATGTGATAATTTAAATTATCAAATTTGGGAAATGATCAAGAATTGAGTAACATCAGTTTTTACTCCAAGCGATAGTTTAATCTTTAATTAGATTAAACGTGAAATGGTAATTAAATTTACCGATAACACTGTGGTGTTAGATATGGAGTATTACCAGTTTTGCTCCTTGGCATGAATAGGTTGGGATTGGAAAATATAACAAATGATTACTTCGGTAAGGTGCACTGATCCTGACTAGTTGGTAAACCTTAATTTGGTTTAGAATTAATATCCAAAGGAAGATTAAAGTAAATTATATTTAATAAAATTAATGGGAACCTTTCCCAAAGGATATGAATATTTGAATAAAAGAATATTCAGAATTGGAATGAGGTGTATGTTGTGTTTTATAGCACTCGATTATAAGATACGTAAATTATTCGGAAAGGCCGGGTTTATACCCATTCCAAATAATTGATTCGAGGATAAGTCGACAATAAAGACTGTGGTTGAAGACCAGATATCTTCACATCGTTTGGATGATTACTGATGTCTTGATTGGGTTGTACACCCAAGACAAGGTAATAAGTGGTGATCGTCCAGACGTACTTGGAGATCGAACGGATATGCAAGGACCTCTCTCCTGTATTGGACATATGGGACGAGGAATAAGGTGCCTCCGGTTTCGTTCAGACCCAGAACGAACTAGTAAATGGATGTGTGTCTGACACTAGATTTTATTCTATGTTGATTGATCTCTATTAAATATATATCTATTAGGTGGCAAAGAATTTATTCTCTTGCTTAATACCCTTCTCTAAGACGTACGAGCTTAGAGGTTATATATCGATAGACATTAGTCGCATGGCGTGAATTGTCAATGTGGTGCTGAGATGCAAATGATCAAGGCTTTTGTTGAAAAGCAGAGCCTTGTGGTTGATGATAAAAGCACGACTTTAAATAGAATAGATTTGTATATGGAGTTAATTCGCTAGCCTCACACCTCAGCATGAGTCAAAAACGGGATAAGAGACCTATGGAGTACACGACGTTTCCTTCTAGCTATGAGTGGTGTCATGGTATGGTGCCTAGACATTTATCCATTTTTACCTATGTGGATAATGGATTGCGAGGCGCCTCAGATATATCGGTTACTACCTAGTCGATGGATAGCTCCTATAGGACTAGGAAACGTGTGTTCAGGAATAAATAATCCACTAACATATGTGTGGATCGGCCTTAGAGGATTCAAGGATTCACTGCGGGGAACTCTGAGGCATTTGCTAGAGTGTCTCAAAGCCGACGAGGTGTAAATCCTTTGCCTCAACTCATGATGGAAATCCAACTTCCAATACGTGACATTTCAGTTTTGATTGTAGAGCCTAGTATGGCGACATGATATATGGTACCCATGTCGTCTGTGATTGATACATTTATATTTGAAGTTGTTTTATACACTATGAACTTATAATAGTATTAATTGATTTGTTTTAAATGTACCAAGCATGTTTGGCTATTATAAGGGAAAACTCTGTCCTTAGGCTTGCGTTGCATTATGTGATGGGACCTGAGTCTTATAATAGCTTCATTTTTCAAAAAGCACTGCGCTGTTTATAAACTGTTTTATGCATTAGTATTCTTGAGAGAAAACCTGTTCCGTGTTATATGGAGTGGTCCCTTGATTTACTTTATTTTAAATTAAAGTTTTAAATAACTGTTTTAGTTCTCACACCAGTCCCATGACTGACCTGGAGTTTATTGTTTTAACCTAAACTCTGGGTCCGCATATTTTCCACACAAGCAGCTGGTAGTTTTGGTTTTGCAGATATTATATTCACAGGACCCTGGTTTACAGCTAGTGCTATATTCGGAAAGCTTTGTATCCGTGTATCTTTTTCAGTTGTGTTATGTATTATTTTTCCGCTGCCTTGTAATTTTAATCTCTAATATTGTATTTCCAACGTAAAATATTTATTTATACTCTATTATATTCTTGTACTCTGATGTAAATTGTTGTAATAGCAATGAATTGTTCTTCTGCTTGCATTCTGATTTGTCGTGTTCTCAACTCAATCCGGGCTTTCCCGTAAGGGCGAGTTTGGGTCATTTCATCTTGGTATCAGAGCATTGGTTTATAGAGCCCGAGAACAAGACACATTAGAACCAAATGAAAGAATTCATCAAAGAATGGATTAGTAATATCCAAGAAGAATGACTCATTAGAGATGGGATTAGTAGTATCCTAGAATGAGTTTCAAAGAGTGTTATTTTTAAAACAAAAATGAATACAAATTTTGTTTATAAGATTTAAATCTTATTATACGTATTTGAGTATTTTATTTTAAATTGATTATGGACAATCAAGTATATGAAGATTTTGCATATACGCCTTGCAAACGTGTATACAAAGCCTCAAATATACTGGGTAGATATAGAATCACACTCTAGTCGCCCGGGGATAATTCTGGTGATGGTGCACCATCATCAGTGTTTATGTTCGAGTTTCGAAGGTATGATATCTATATATTTCCAACTGACTAGTGTGAGAACCAAAACTTAGATAGGGTTTACTTGTGACGACCCCAAACCCACGTCCGACGGTGGCAAGGGTAATATTTGGAATATAACACATAAACAGATAACAACAGAACAAAAATAAATAAATACACCGGATAATGTACAACAGAATATACTGGCAAGAATAATCATCAGAGTTACACAGTATACAGGATCATACTTAGTACAAAATACAGTTCAGCTATACATAAATGTCTACAGCAGAAACAAAACATAATATGTACAATAGGAGCTAAACAGCATAAAAAGAGATAAATGATAGAATCCATCTTCAGCTCCAACTATACAGAAAGAGCCTGCTAAAACCTGAATACAAGGCTGCCCGTATATAAATAGGGGCACCCGAGTTTGCAAGTGAAACAAACTACGAGTCAGTCATGGGACTGGTATGAGAAATCTATTTAGCTTACTTTAATATATGGCCAATCACAGGACCACGCCGCTATTACGGGACAGGTTTACTCCATTGGATTGTTAGTGCTTTAAAACAAGTAAATTTTTTAAACATCGCAATGCTTTTCATAAAAATGAAGCCACTATAAGACTCAGTTCCCATCACACAATGCAACACAAACCGGAGGATAGAGTTTTACCTTATAATGGCCAAAATATGCTTGATACGAGCAAAACAAATCATTTGATATTATTGCTAATGTTTATATGTTTCAAAAAAATTTCAATCATAACTATCAATCGTAGATGGCATGGGTACCATATATCATGTCGCCGTATATAGGTATACAATCAAAAATGCAAGATGTCGTATTTGGAAATTGGATTTCCGTCATGAACCAAGGCAAGGGATCGTCCTTACCGAATTCGAGATGCTCTAGCCCGCCCCTCAGGATCAGAGCTCGAATGATCCTTGGATCGTCAGGGCCGGTCCACTCGATGTGGTTTAAAATGCCTGAACACTACGTTTCCCCACCTTATGAGGCGTCACTGGTCATATCCGACCAAACCAATGGCTCCGAAGAGACTGAACTAACCGAGGCCTCGCTTTCCATCATCCACATAAGTAAAATGCCTGGGCGTGTAAAACCCAAAGCACCACTCCTAGCTAGAAGGAAACGCATGTTCTCCCTGTGGCCCTTCTCCCATTTCTGGCTCATACCGGGGTGTGAGGCTCGCGAAACCACGCTAAACACAAAGCTAGCTATTCAAAGCCGTGCTTTGATCATCAACCACAAAGCTCTTCTTATCAACAAAAGCTTTGATCACAACATCTCTGCATGCCATGTTGTCAATATACAACGTCAGACACACATCCATTTACAAGTCCGTTCTAGGTCTGAATGAAACCGGAGGATCTTTATTCCTCGCACATCCATACAATCAACTAGTACGTCCGGACGGTTACCACTTCAGCCCTTTCAAGGTATCTACTCCTATTATGAGCATCAGTAACACCCCTCCATTCGACGTGAAGATCGTTCGGTCTTGCACCATCTTCACATCTTCGAATTTTAATCGTCGATCAATTATTTGAAATGAGAATTAACTCGGCCTTTTCAAATAATTCACGTATATTTAGAATTTCAAATCAATTCATTTCAATGGCTAAATTATTCGACACCAGTAATTCAATTCATTAATGTAATTTTCACGTCAAACACATTCAACCATCAAATATCCAATAAACCGAGCAAATTCAGTTTATTTCCATTCCATATCGTTTATAATATTTTATCACGATTTATCGCTATTTTTATTTATTTAAAAATAGCCAATTCATTTAAACGACGCTTCAGGCCATAACGTGGCCGTGGCGCTGCTTTTCTTCAGATTTGATTTACACATATCTGATAATCTAACCGTCGGATCTTTGTAAATTTTATATCATTAGAAAGATCTTTTCAAAACGTATCCAACGGTTCCAGTTTTGGGAAAATCCGATGGTCGGGTCTCCCGGTACTATGGTTTGAAGTTACGATTTCAAAATACGAACCACAGCATCATTATTCGATTTATTTTAATTATGTTTATATATATAAATATAATCGATTCTGGCGCTGTTTTTCTTCGGATTCGAAATAAACATTCCAGAAAACCCAACTGTTGGATCTTTACAAAGTTGGTGTCTTTGGAAAGATAGTTCCAAAGCGAACCCAACGGTTTCGGTTTCGAGAAAATCCGATGGTCGGATCTCCCGCAATGATCGTTTGAAATCACGGTTTCAAAACACGAACTGCAGCTTTGTTATTCGATTTATTTTAATTATATATATATATATAATTCTTTCTTCGATTTCAAAACCATATTCATTTCATATATTTGATAAAAATGATATTTTTATCCAATAGATATTTATTTCAACACATCATTAATTTTAACAATTCATATATATAATAAAAATGCTATTTTTATTGTCAAATAATTTATTTCAAAACACGATTATTATATATACTTCATATAGATGATAAAAATGTGACTTTTATTGTAAAACAATTTATTTCAAAACACGATTATTTTATATATTTCATATAGATGATAAAAATGTGATTTTTATTGTAAAACAACTTATTACAAAACACGATTATTTTATATAGTTCGTACATAAGGTAAAAATGTTATTTTTGGTGTTAAAACAATTTATTTAAAACACTAATATTTTATATAGTCTATATATATATATGATAACAATGTTATTTTTATCTTTCAAAGAATTTATTCATAGATGAATGTCATTCTGTAATAACCCGGAAATTCTGAGCCAGTTTAAAATTTTTATTTTGGCAATTTTAGCGAATTTCGAATATTTAAAATAGATTGTTTTAAATAATATCGACGAAAAATTTATTTTGAATATAATTAGAATGCATATATTATATACGTCATCGTTAGAATATAAATATTTATATATAATTATAAATAGAATTGAAAATTGCGCGGTAGTTCGATAATTCGATTTCAAACTTCAATTGAACATACCGGGTGCAAAACAAACCGGATTTTAGCGAAACTGAAAACATTAGAATCTAATTGGGAATATCTTTCCAATGAATCCAAAAAATCAAATTTTCATAGCAGGAATCGAAAGATATGTCCAGTTGAAAATTCTGAATAGTCGCTATGGAATTCAGACCCTTAAAAATGGGAATTTTGCAAACGACCTCAGATTTCGACGAAACCACTTTTGTTGGGTCCGCGATGTAAAGTTATTGCTAGATTCCAATTTTCATAATTTTTCGAATCAATATGTGAGCGTGGCAAAGGAAAACGCGTTTGACCAGTTTTAGTTGATTTTAATCGACTGGAAAATGGCCATTTTTCCAGCGGTCTCAGAATTCGACGAAATTAGTTTTGTTAGGACCGTATCGTCAATACGAAGCTAGAAAAATATTTTTATGGAATTTTTCGAGCTAGTATGTGGCCCCGGTAATTTGAAATGTACGTTCAAATTGAATATATATGGATTTATAGTTTAATTTGAACGGAAACTGATCGAAACAGTCGAATCAGCTTACGATACATATCCCATTTTGTTCGGAATGGGGGTAATTAGCTATGGACGACAGGCGGTGGGCCTCGTTTCGAGGTCGAAATAAAAAGTCAACTTTTTATAATTAAAATAATAATATAATTAAATTATATTTATACTTAACCCCTTGACCCCGCTACCCCTTCACATCGTTCAGATAAAATCGAGCCCTCCCCAATAAAAAAATCCCGTCGCCCCTTTTATTCCTCCGCCACCACCCCGCCAGGCTGCGCTGCCCCCTCCCCCTCACCTCTGACATCCGGCGACCCCATCCCCCTTCTCTCTCCTCTCTCACGAGCCCTCCCCTTCTCCGATTTTGAAGACCCCGACCCCCAATAAAACTGCCACCGCCTGGCACTATCAGGGGGAAGTGGTTCAGGCCAAAGAACGACGGCTAGGTGGCGCTTCTTGGGTCGGTGCTGGATTGATGGACGGCTTAGGGTTCATGCGTGCGATGGTGGATGTTCGCGGCGAACCGATGAGTTCAACAGTTCGATTCTTTTCCAGGAAGAGGGAGAGGTATTAATTAAGTAATTAGTTTAATTTTTAACTTAGCTAAGGATTTAGGTTGCTAATTAATTTAGTAATTAAATTCTTATATATTTAACATAGTTAGAAATCAGTTTTTGAATATAAAATAGAACTTGATTTTGAAAATATAAAATAGCAAAAATGTTAAAAATATAATCTTTTATATTGTAGAAGGAGAAAAATATGATTTTTATATTTTTAAAGAATTAAAAATATGATTTTTATATTTTTAAAGTATTAAAAATATTATCTTTATTATATAGGTGTAAAAATATGATTTTTGTTTATGTAGAGAATTAAAAATATAATTTTTACATGATAGGAACATTAGAAATATCATCTTTATATGTATAGCAAAATAAAAATGTGATTTTTTTATAATGATAAAAGTGAAGAGACGATATTTTTAAAAGTGAAGAGACGATATTTTTAAAAGTGAAGAGACGATATTTTTAAAAGTGAAGAGATGATATTTTTAAAAGTGAAAAGACGATATTTTTAAAAATAGAAAAGATTAGATTTTAAAAATAGAAAAGGAGAAATCTTTATTTTAGAAAAGGTGAAAGATTTATTTTTGAAAAGGCGGAAACTTTATATAGAGAATAACAAAGTAAAAATTCGATTTTTATATATTGAATAGCAAAGTAAAAATTCGATTTTTATATATTGAATAGCATAGTAAAAATTCGATTTTTATATATTGAATAGCATAGTAAAAATTCGATTTTTATATATTGAATTGCATAGTAAAAATTTGATTTTTATATATTGAATAGCATAGTAAAAATTCGATTTTTACATATGTAGAGGATACGGGCAACAAAGATGACAAAAAGGCGAGAACGATGATGATTTCTCTAAATGAAGAGTCGTGGTTTTGGATAGCTTTCAGTGAGAATTTCTCACTCTTCAATTTCTTTTTCTAGTTATATATATATACTAGGATGCAGACGGTGTTTATTAGCACCCGACACCCGTCATCCACAGACCATGGATGGCTTGTTTGTTAAATTGTTTGGTTGAGTAGTTGGTTAGTTTATTTGGTTTGAATTGAATTGTTGTGTGAAATGAAATTAATTTGATTGATGTGTGAATGGCGTGGGCCTTCACTAGACCGGGGATAAGGCTAGGCCTCATCCCGTTTCTAGTATCGTGCCGTTATGCCGCCGAAATTTTCTAAAATATGTTAGAAAAATAAAAATATCATTTTTATTGTGTAAATGAAATGAATAGAAATTCTTGTGTTAAAATAAAATATATTATCGTTAAAAATATAATTTTTAACGTGAAAGTGAATAAATAAATATTTATAAACAAATCGGCCGATTTGTTTATATACACTGATTTGACTGATATTGATTGGGTCGATAAATTTTATACATCGTCCAACTGCACAAATAAAAATCTGTGTTTGATTGTTTGAAACCCCACACGGGTGTTGGGATGAAATTTGAAGTTCACTCATCCTGATTGATTAAATATGTCGATCAATTGATTGACAGGCTATTATAAGCGTTAGATATCTATATTTGATGCTTATACAGTGTAGTGCACTTTGGTTGATGGTGGATTATGTAACGACCCACCTTTTTGCCCGGTTCTTGCCGGTAATTAAACCAACCTAAACCGTTCAGAAAGACGAATTGTTATGGGTACATACATACATTGAACAAAATAACAGAACCTTTCATTGAAAAATCCAATATTACATCAGAGCTACATGAATATCAGAGTTACAACATAAACGTATACAGCGGAAGAAAAAAAATATACTCTCAGCGGAAGATCAAAATGATACAGTGGAAGCTTCAAACTCTTGCGTGAACTCCAACTCTAAAAGTGCTCTGAATCCAGCTCCAACGATCTATAACTGCAAAACTAAACTACTGGCTGCCCGTGTGAAAATTATTGGGCACCCAGAGTTTAGGAAGGAATAATAAACTCCAAGTCAGTCATGAGACTGGTGTGAGAACATAAAAACATTTGCTTTAAGGTTTGTTTTAAAGTTGGGAATTTCACCGGACCACGCCGCTAATGCGGAACGGGTTTACTCCATGTGAATGCCCGTGCATATGAATACGCCATGACTTTCGAAAAATGAAGCTATCATAAGCCCGTCCCACATCACACAATGCAAGCGCACACCAGATGGGCGAGTTTTATCTTATGATAACCAAACATGCTTTCATACGTGAAAATCCTCTTTTCATATTATAATATATCATATGGAAAACCATTTCGCAAATAAATGTATTAATCCTAGACGGCATAATACCCATAATATTATGTCACCATATATGTATATATAAACAAAAACCGTATGGCTTGTATTGGAGATTGGGTTTCCAACTTGATGATTCCTGGAACGAAAGATCAATCAGAACACAAATGAAATGTAATCATGGGTTTTTCATCCATACGCGGACACCAATACAAATCGCGAGGTAGATCAACGGTTTTCGACCAGACACGGCCCCCCGAACATACCATATTCCATAAGTCATAAGTGGTTTCCCACTGCTGCAGCGGTCATCATCAATTCATAAATATATACACAACCTAACCGCCAGTTTCTCATCATCCGGGGTGTGAGGTTTGTCGATGTCACGTCATACACAAAGCATGCCTAGAAAAGCAATGCCCTGATCGTACAAGCTCATTTCATTTCTTAAGTATGTCACATTGTCCGTTCACCACATGACCACTGATTTCCATCCATACATAACCACTTCGAGCTCATACGTCACAAACCAGATACATATCAACAGAAATCAGTGTTATGCCGTCAATTACAATGTCAGACACACCATCCATACAAGTCCGTCCTGGGTCTGAACGGAACAAAAATCCGAAAGTTCTCCTAATACGTTAAGACTTCCTGCCACTCCGGTAATAGGGGCATCTCTCTACTGTAGCTATTCAGTAAAGAAACCAATCAGCAGACAATCCGTTCGATGTGAAAAACCACGGTCTTCAATCGTCGTCTTCGTAACTTCCTTATTTACGTCGTATGATTATTTCGAATGGTTTTCGGAAAATAAATTCCGATCCCGGTCTTTCCAAATAACCAACGCTTCATATTTTAAAACAAGTGCTCTCCATACATATATATACACATACATCTCTTAATCTTTTCTAAATCTAGAATTTCTTGTTTAAGAGATGATCATTTATAGATTGTCTTTTCTTAATGCCTTACTTTCGAACAATCAATATAACCCAAGGATCGCGATTTCAATATTTCCTTAATTCAAATTCATTGAAATCATTGAAAAGGGATTCATTATATTCAAATCAGAGGACTCAGGACCGAAACAATTCCAATTTAATTAAAGAAAATATTTGAAAATAATTCATTTGTCAAAACTAATTATATATATAGACTAGCTTTAACATAGAAATGTTTGAAATAATTGCTTAACATATATTTAACTATGAAGAAGTATACAAATAAAGTACTTTAAACATATACATATTTTTAAACAATAAGTTTTTATTTAAATATTTTTGAAATTAACATATCATGTTTAAATAGTTGAAAACCTATATAAATATACAAATACTTTAAATTGGAATTGTTTCCTTTCCACGCTGATGACTTGAACTTATATTTACATTCATACTCGAAGAGTATAGCTAATTCATAAAATCTTGAGTTAATCAAATCAATTCGAAGACATTCCACTTTTCTCTTTCGTTCATTTAGTTCCATATTAACTTCCATATTTAACTCAAACCTTACATAGTTAACATATATAAATACGATTTCTTAGAAATCGAACTTCTTATATCCCATATATATTTCTGTATTAAACCGATACTATATGCAGAATTACAATATTTCCACTGTTTAATTCCACAAATATTATTAGTCATCATCCACGGAAATTATATCGAATATCCGAAGATCGCTTCCGTCTAAACCAATTGCCTCAATTTTATATTGGAAGTATTCACTATATTTAGCGCTTCACGAGATTCAATGTTCACTTCCATTTCCAAACTAGTAACGGAATTAATTCGAAACTTAAGCTATAATCCTTATTTTAAACTTCAAATCCCAAATCATTACTCGTAGCAATTTATAATATATTATTATAAATATTTTCCTAAACTTGCATAAAAATTCATAACCAAAAAAAAAAAAAAAATCAGGTTCCAATGTCCATCACAACACATTTTCAAAGGTTATTTCAAATTGTTATCTAAAGTCATATTAGATTTTAGAATCATAAATTTTGAGTTTGCCTTTTTTTTCCGTTCATCAATTATTGTTGGAGCAAAGTTCAAAATCGAAAATTTTACATCAATGTACTTTCAAAAATAGCTTTACATTGATAATACATACTAATTTGTTTCAAAAATCAAATTATTTGTATCAAATCAAATTACCATTCCCCAAGCCCTACTCTAACCATTATTTCATTTAAATATTATTAACATAACTTAGTTACTAAGCCATTTTAATAAACCCATAAAATTAAATTAAATATCATTAACCAAAATGTTAATTTGAAGTTTATTTATGAAATCAATTGTTACTTATTTACATAATACTATCTGATCAAAGAATGCTAACAACATTTTTTGACTAAATAGATCGATGAAACATTCCATAATCATTCAAATGTATTTTAACCTAAATCGCCTTTAATTAAATTTATGGAATTACTGAACTTTTGCGGAAATCGATACATATACACATCCAACAACCATTTCATACATTCATTTCTTATCCGCACAACAATAATTTGCGACCGAGCGTTATACATTAATGCGCTCCGACAAACATTTAATATCAGCAATCATCACCACAACCGTCATATTATAACAAATTACTATATCCATGTTTATGCAACCAAAAATTTCACGTTATAAAATTACGCGCATATGTAGGGTTTAACTGACAATGCATTATTTTTTTATGATCACAAATGAAACATACATGCAATTAATCTCCGCTAGTTGCTAGCACACAGTGTTACGTCGACCAAACAAATCAAACATACGATCCACAATTTAACATACTAATTTAATTAAAAATTAAATTTAAAAGTTCTCACCCAAAGCTCTCCAGATTTACCAATAGATCCTGCATCAACTGCTAGCAAGACTCCCGACGATCACGTATGCTTCACGGACAATCCTATCAGTAAGAAAGCGAACCCTTGACACGACAAACGTGCTTCTTCTCTCTCTCTTTAATTTTTTCTATTCTCTCTTCACGGAAACAGACAGTCTTGAGTCTTTTACTTTTTTTTTCAATGAAACCGTATATGCTACTTCCATGCGCAAAGCCTATCCTTCATGTTTGGACACAAGCATGCCACAATCCGTGAACTCACTTTTTTTTTTTTTGAGTGGAGAGAGGAAGCCATTTGGAGGAGAGGCGCAATGTCTGGTGACGGTGCTGAGTGGAGTGGGCGGACTGATGTGTCGAAGGGTGGACATCTATTTGCACGGAGAAATTCCAGGAAGGAAGGGGAGCAAACTCGCATGCATTTAAATAGTATTTCTCGTTTTTCTTCTCTCATTGGAACTGAGGACTCTCTGAGAAGTGGAGGAATAGAAGACGTGTAGTTGCGATGGAAGGATAACCGTGAGGGAGGTGAAGCCAAGGCCAAATGCAGCAAAGGGTTCCACGTTTACTTCAGTGCAACACATGTCAAAATTGTTGCCATATGTCTCATTTTACTCCTATTTGCTTGCCACGATTTGATCTATATTTTTTGCATGCGTTGGATATATATATATATATATTTTGTGTAGAGAGGTTAAGGTTAAGTAGAAAAATAAATGTTGCCAGGGAAGGGAAGACCAAATAAGATAGAAAAATAGAAGCTAATGTACCAAGCAAAGCATAAATAATGAGGCCTCCTGATTCCATGCGTTTTGAATTTTTTTTAACCCACTTTCTCTTAAAAAAAAAAATTGTACATCAAAATTCTCCTTTCCAATTTCTTTAATTTCAAATTGTCGATAACCATCAACACTGAACTAACAATATAATCGTGTATAATAATGTGCCACGAACCCAGAACAGAAATAAAACAGACCGGTTGACTGATTCTGTAATGTGTCAAAAAGGACCACAGTTACCCTAAAATACGCTAGAAAAATGTATGCTTATTTTTCAAATTAAAAATTACAGTAAAATTCTATAAAATATTTTAAGGCGATGCAAACTGAAACTGAACAAAAATTTTAAACGAATATTTAATTATAATTTAATTTTAGATTCTGATCGATTCTAGCAACTGAACTACAACTTATTTTTATAATTCGATTAACGATGAAATATTTTCTCCAAACAAACATTGTTGTAACAAATTCCACAGTAAAATTTTAAATTTCCATCATTTAAATATTATTATCGCCTTAAAATCTGATTCAACAATCATTTAAACCTTCCAACTTTTATTTAAAATTCATATCAAGTTCAAATTTGATCTTCAAAAAATTTAGATCGTTACAGATTATTTTTCAATGCTATTATATACATGTGTTGTATATAATCCATATAATTAACATTATATGGTGATTGATTGGGCCTCATTCCAATCGGGAAAATAATGAATATTATAAAAGAAGATTCATGTGTTGAATATAAAATAGTCATGTGTTGACGATGTTCCTGAGTTGAAAATATTTATGTGTTGAGTAAAATATTTTAAAAATAAAATTTACATCTTTATCATATTTAAAATTAGAACTACTTCACGGTGGAGTCTAATTAAAAATCAAACGATAGATACCATAGATTTTATAAAATATTTTACATAAAAAAAATAGTCGTGTGTAGAAAGAAATATAGATTCATGTGTTGAATAGAATAAATATTCAGTTGTAGAAATAATAAAGAAGTTTCTGAAAAATATAAAGTCGTGTGGATTAGAGATGCGCTATTTTGACGTGAACGATATTTATATCGATTTTACTCGTTTTACAATGAATATTGAAAAGTGATTTCAAAATCTAATATTTTGAAATGAAATTCAAATTGAATTAGATAAAAATTCAAATTGAAATTTTATTGAATCAATTTGAAATGAATTCGATTCGAATTGAATAGAAAATGAATTCGACTCGAATTGAATAGAAAACGAATTAGAATTTGAATTGAATAGAAAGTGAATTTGAATTCGAATAAAATAGAAATGAATTCAAATTGAATTAAATTGAAATTGAGTTAAAAACGAATTGAAATCGTTTTGAATGAAATTTAAAACAAACCGAAATTGAATTGAAATCAATTTGAAATGAATTCGAATTGAATTAAATAGAAGGTAAATTCAAATTGAATTGAAACGAATTAGAATTTGAATTGAAACGAATTTGAATTTGAATTAAATAAAATTGAAATGAATTCGAGTTGAATTGAAATCCAACCGATTTGAAATTGAATATAACGTTGAAATGGTTTTGAAAACGAATTTAAACCGATTTATAAAATACGTTTTAAAAAGGAAATTGACAAAATATATAATATATATATATTTTATATATATAATGGCCTGAATAGAATGCGCCGCGCTGCGGCAATTCGTGAATTTCGACCATTGACTTCGAATTGACGTTGTGGGAGATCCGACCGTCGGATTCTCCTAAAACCGAAACCGTTGGGTTCGTATCGAAAAGAGCTTTCCAATGAATATTAGAAATTTGAAATCTAACGGTTGGATTTGGAATTATGTCCAAATCAAATTCGAAAAAGGTCGCTGTAAGTGCAGTTCGATGGCCGTTGATGGAAATCGACTGTACGGGCCTTGATAAAATTATTAAAAACATCTATAATTTGTGTAAAATCATAATATGTGAATTGGAAAGAACTGGGCTGAAAAATTCCACATTTGAAAAGATAAAAATAGATTTTTATCGAAATGAACTAGTTTTGAACTGGAATTAAAATCAATTTATTTTTGAAATAAATAAATTGAATTTGAAAGTGATTCTAAAAATAATCGATATTCCCAATACGTGAATTGGACTTGAGTTGAATCGAAATTATCTTCGGAATATTTCGATGTTGGATTTCGTGACTATACAGATATTATTATGAGAATTTGAAAGATATATTTTATATCGTTATTTCCAATACGATATTTGTTGGTTTTAGAATTTGATATTGAATATAAGCCGGTATATTTTCTATTCAGAGCCTTGTATTTAATATCGAATGTGATTTGGGTTTGTCGTGAATCGTGTTTTAGAGGACATTGGTTCTTTAATCCAGTTAAAGACAGAATATGGATTTTTGAAGAGATTGAAACTAAGTGGAGATTTAATGAATCTTCAATTAGATTAAAATGTGAATTGATAATTTAAATTATCAAATCTGAAAGGTGATCGAGAATGGAGTACCACCAGTTTTGCTCCAAAGCGATAGTTAAATCTTTAATTAGATTTGAACGTGAAATGGTAATTAACTTTACCGATAACACCGTGGTGTTAGATATGGAGTATTACCAGTTTTGCTCCATGGGATATATAGGTTGGGATTGGGAAATAAAATAAATAATTACTTCGGTGTGGTTCGCTAATCCCGACTAGTTTGGAAAACCATAAAATGGTTTGAAATGATATCCAAAGGAAGATTATAGGATAAATTTAGAAGAATTTATATTGGATAAAATTAATGGGAACATTTCCCTAAGAATGTGATTTTGTGAATAAAAGAATATTCTGAATTGGAATGAGGCGTTTGTTGTGTTTGTGTAACATTCGTTTATTATATACGTGGGTTATTCAGAAAGGCCGGGTTTATACCCATTCTGAATAACCGATCGACGAGATGTCGAAGATGAAGACGGTGGTTGAAGACCGGAAGTCTTCACATCGTTTGGGTGATTACTGATGATCTTGATTGGGTTGTACACCCAGGATGAGGGAATCAGTTGGTGACCGTCCAGACGTACTTGGAGATGGATGGATATGCGAGGAAAGTGCCTCCGGTTTCGTTCAGACCCAGAACGAACTTGTAAATGGATTGTGTGTCTGACATTGGATTTTATTCTGTGTTGATTGATCTCTATTAAATATACATCTGTTTGGCGGCGGAGAATTTATTCTCTAGCTTAACGCCCTTCTCTGAGAAGCACGAGCTCAGAGGTTGTATATCGATGGACATCAGTCGCATGGAGTGAATTGCCAGTGTGGCATGCGTAAGTGGCAATTGATCAGGGCTTCTGTTGAAAAGCAAAGTCTTGTGGTTGATGATCAAAGCACGGCCTGTGTGGTGTAGCCTTGTGTATAACGTGAGTTCGCGAGCCTCACACCTCGGTATGAGTCAAAAACGGGATACGGACCCAAGGAGTGCACGACGTTTCATTCTAGCTAGGGTGGTGTCAGTGACCTACCAGTCCTGACATTTATATACTTTTCACCTGTGTGGTTGTTGGATACGAGGCGCCTCGGATATAGGTCCGTAAGGACCGGGAAACGTGTGTTCAGGAATTGCCAATCCTCAAAAGTAAGAGAGGACCGGCCTTGGAGGATCCAGGGATTGCTGTGTGCGGTCCCGAGGCATTTGCTAGAGTGTCTCGAACGCGGAGAGGAGCTTGCCCCTTGCCTCGACTCATGACGAAAATCCAATTTCCAATACGTGTATTGCGGTTTTAATTGTAGAACTAGTATGGCGACATGATAGATGGTACCCATGCCGCCTATGATTGATATTTATGATTTGAATTGTTTTGACACTATACACTTATTATAGTATCAAATAATGTGTTTTTAAATGTATCAAGCATGCTTTGGCTGTTATAAGGTAAAAACCCTATCCTCCGGCTTGCGTTGCATTGTGTGATGGGACCTGGGTCTTATAACAGCTTCATTTTTCTTTATTTAGCATTGCGCTGTTTGTTTTATGCACTGGTATTCTTGGGAGGAAACCCGTTCCGTGTTATACGGCGTGGTCCCTTGATTTACCGAACTTTAAAATAAAGAATTATAACTGTTTTAGTTCTCACACCAGTCACATGAATGACCTGGAGTTTATTGTTTTAACCTAAACTCTGGGTGCCCCCTATTTTCCACACGGGCAGCTAGTAGTTTTGGTTTTGCAGATTTATATTCACAGGGTCCTGATTTACAGCTGGAACGATGCTCGGAAAGCTCTGTATCCGTGTATCTCTTCTAGTTGTGTTTTGTATATTTTTCCGCTGCTATGTAATTTATTGTAATATCTGATATTTGTCGTATGTAATTTATTCATTTATACTCTGTATATTCTTGTATCTGATGGAATTGTTGTAATAAGAATGAAATGTTCTTCTGTATGCGTTCTATTTTGTCTTGTCCTCAATTCTATCCGTGCTTTCCTTCACGGGGAAGTTCGGGTTGTCTCAGTTTGGTATCAGAGCCTTGGTTTACAGAGCTCGAGAACAAGACACATTAGAACCATACGAAAGAATTCATCAGATATTGGGTTAGTAATATCCAATTAGAATGACTCGTTAGAGATAGGATCAGTAGTATCCTAGAACGAGTGTGAAGAGTATATTTTCTAATGAAAACAATTTGTTTTTAAAATTCAATTCGTTTTAAACGTATTTGAATATTTATTTATTTTGAATTTGGACAATCGAGCATATAAAGATTTCGCGTATACGCGTCATGAACGTATAGTCGAAGTTTTAATATACTGGATAGATATAGAGTCACATTCTAGACACCCGGGGATAATTCTGGTGATGTGGCCACATCATCAGTATTTATGTTCGTGTTTCGAAGGTGTAATATCTATATATTTCCATTAGACTGGTGTGAGAACCAAAACTAATATAGCTAGAATACATTGTTGTGAATTGGCATCAAAACATGATTTTTTGTATATATATCAAAATTATGAATTTGAAACTCTAATTCACTAATTGATTGATGTTTGTGTTGTTTGTTTATTTGTTTGATAAATTTTGAACCATTATGCCTAATTGAACCAAATATTAAACTATATTGAAAATTGGTTGCATTTGCTTGCATATACATATACTTACATTGAACAGGTCATAGCAAGGAGGCTAGAGCCGAAGAATAAAATTTGTTTGCCCGACAAATAGGTACATGTTTACTATATTATTTACTGTTTTGTTTGGGTGATGATGATTTTATGAGCCTATTGGCTAGCCGCTTGGCTTTTTCTTTTTCTTTTTGAGATCAGAAGGCCTATATGGCAATTTCGGGATTTTCCCGTGGCTCCCGGTGCAGGGGAGGTTATGGCGAAATTTTTCGAAAATTTAGGGTATTAGCCAAATTTTTGAAAATTTGAAAATTCTCAGAAACTGAAAAGTTGGAGAATGGAAGCCAGATCGAACGTAGAGTTAATTAATCAAACCACTTTCGACTTTGTTCCTTTTCGGGGACGAAAAGTTTTAAGTGGGTGAGATTGTAATAACCCGGAAATTCTGAGCCAGTTTAAAATTTTTATTTTGGAAATTTTAGCGAATTTTGAATATTTAAAATAGATTGTTTTAAATAATATCGACGAAAAATATTTTTTGAATATAATTAGAACGCATATATTATATACGTCGTCGTTAGAATATAAATATTTATATATAATTATAAATAGAATTGAAAATTGCGTGGTAGTTCGATAATTCGATTTCAAACTTCAATTGAACATACCGGATGCAAAACAAATCGGATTTTAGCGAAACTGAAAACATTAGAATCTAATTGGGAATATCTTTCCAACGAATCCGAAAAATCAAATTTTCATAGCGGGAATCGAAAGATATGTCCAGTTGAAAATTCTGAACAGTCGCTATGGAATTTTGGCCCTTAAAAATGGGAATTTTGCAAACGACCTCGAATTTCGACGAAACCACTTTTGTTGGGTCCGTGATGTAAAGTTATTGCTAGATTCCAATTTTCATAATTTTTCGAATCAATATGTGAGCGTGGCAAAGGAAAACGCGTTTGACCAGTTTCAGTTGATTTTAATCGACTGGAAAATGGCCATTTTTCCAACGGTCTCAGAATTCGACGAAATTAGTTTTGTTAGGACCGTATCATCAATACGAAGCTAGAAAATATTTTTATGGAATTTTTCGAGCTAGTATGTAGCCCAGGTAATTTGAAATGTACGTTCAAATTGAATATATATGGATTTATAATTTAATTTGAACGGAAACTGATCGAAACAGTCGAATCAGCTTACGATACATATCCCATTTTGTTCGGAATGGGGGTAATTAACTATGGACGACAGGCGGTGGGCCTCGTTTCGAGGTCGAAATAAAAAGTCAACTTTTTATAATTAAAATAATAATATAATTAAATTATATTTATACTTAACCCCTTGATCCCCTACCCCTTTACATCGTTCAGATAAAATCGAGCCCTCCCCAATAAAAAAATCCCGTCGCCTTTTTTATTCCTCCGCCACCACCCCGCCAGGCTGCGCTGCCCCCTCCCCCTCACCTCTGACGTCCGGCGACCCCATCCCCCTTCTCTCTCCTCTCTCACGAGCCCTCCCCTTCTCCGATTTTGAAGACCCCGACCCCCAATAAAACCGCTGCCACCTGGCACTATCAGGGGGAAGTGGTTCAGGCCAAAGAACGGCGGCTAGGTGGCGCTTCTTGGGTCGGTGCTGGATTGATGGACGACTTAGGGTTCATGCGTGCGATGGTGGATGTTCGCGGCGAACCGATGAGTTCAACAGTTCGATTCTTTTCCAGGAAGAGGGAGAGGTATTAATTAAGTAATTAGTTTAATTTTTAACTTAGGTAAGGATTTAGGTTGCTAATTAATTTAGTAATTAAATTCTTATATATTTAACATAGTTAGAAATCAGTTTTTGTATATAAAATAGAACTTGATTTTGAAAATATAAAATAGCAAAAATGTTAAAAATATAATCTTTTATATTGTAGAAGGAGAAAAATAATTTTTATATTTTGAAAGAATTAAAAATATGATTTTTATATTTTTAAAGTATTAAAAATATTATCTTTATTATATAGAAGGTGTAAAAATATGATTTTTTTTTATGTAGAGAATTAAAAATATAATTTTTACATGATAGGAACATTAGAAATATCATCTTTATATGTATAGCAAAATAAAAATGTGATTTTTTTAAAATGATAAAAGTGAAGAGACGATATTTTTAAAAGTGAAGAGACGATATTTTTAAAAGTGAAGAGACGATATTTTTAAAAGTGAAGAGATGATATTTTTAAAAGTGAAAAGACGATATTTTTAAAATAGAAAAGATTAGATTTTAAAAATAGAAAAGGAGAAATCTTTATTTTAGAAAAGGTGAAAGATTTATTTTTGAAAAGGCGGAAACTTTATATAGAGAATAGCAAAGTAAAAATTCGATTTTTATATATTGAATAGCAAAGTAAAAATTCGATTTTTATATATTGAATAGCATAGTAAAAATTCGATTTTTATATATTGAATAGCATAGTAAAAATTCGATTTTTATATATTGAATTGCATAGTAAAAATTCGATTTTTATATATTGAATAGCATAGTAAAAATTCGATTTTTACATATGTAGAGGATACGGGCAACGAAGATGACAAAAAGGCGAGAACGATGATGATTTCTCTAAATGAAGAGTCGTGGTTTTGGATAGCTTTCGGTGAGAATTTCTCACTCTTCAATTTCTTTTTCTAGTTATATATATATATACTAGGATGCAGATGGTGTTTAGTAGCACCCGACACCCGTCATCCACAGACCATGGATGGCTTGTTTATTAAATTGTTTGGTTGAGTAGTTGGTTAGTTTATTTGGTTTGAATTGAATTGTTGTGTGAAATGAAATTAATTTGATTGATGTGTGAATGGCGTGGGCCTTCACTAGACCGGGGATAAGGCTAGGCCTCGTCCCGTTTCTAATATCGTGCCGTTATGCCGCCGAAATTTTCTAAAATATGTTAGAAAAATAAAAATATCATTTTTATTGTGTAAATGAAATGAATAGAAATTCATGTGTTAAAATAAAATATATTATCGTTAAAAATATAATTTTTAACGTGAAAGTGAATAAATAAATATTTATAAACAAATCGGCCGATTTGTTTATATACACTGATTTGACTAATATTGATTGGGTCGATAAATTTTACACATCGCCCAATTGCACAAATAAAAATATGTGTTTGATTGTTTGAAACCCCACACGGGTGTTGGGATGAAATTTGAAGTTCACTCATCCAGATTGATTAAATATGTCGATCGATTGATTGACAGGCTATTATAAGCGTTATATATCTATATTTGATGCTTATACAGTGTAGTGCACTTTGGTTGATGGTGGATTATTTTTCAATGCTATTATATACATGTGTTGTATGGAATCCATATAATTAACATTATGTGGTGATTGATTGGGCCTCATTCCAATCGGGAAAATAATGAATATTATAAAAGAAGATTCATGTGTTGAATATAAAATAGTCATGTGTTGATGATGTTCCTGAGTTGAAAATATTTATGTGTTGAGTAAAATATTTTAAAAATAAAATTTACATCTTTATCATATTTAAAATTAGAACTACTTCACGGTGGAGTCTAATTAAAAATCAAACGATAGATACCATAGATTTTATAAAATATTTTACATAACAAAAATAGTCGTGTGTAGAAAGAAATATAGATTCATGTGTTGAATAGAATAAATATTCAGTTGTAGAATATAATAAAGAAGTTTTTGAAAAATATAAAGCCGTGTGGATTAGAGATGCGCTATTTTGACGTGAACGATATTTATATCGATTTTATTCGTTTTACAATGAATATTGAAAAGTGATTTCAAAATCTAATATTTTGAAATGAAATTCAAATTGAATTAGATAAAAATTCAAATTGAAATTTTATTGAATCAATTTGAAATGAATTCGATTCGAATTGAATAGAAAATGAATTCGACTCGAATTGAATAGAAAACGAATTAGAATTTGAATTGAATAGAAAGTGAATTTGAATTCGAATAAAATAGAAATGAATTCATATTGAATTAAATTGAAATTGAGTTAAAAACGAATTGAAATCGTTTTGAATGAAATTTAAAACAAACCGAAATTGAATTGAAATCAATTTGAAATGAATTCGAATTGAATTAAATAGAAGGTAAATTCAAATTGAATTGAAACAAATTAGAATTTGAATTGAATTGAAACGAATTTGAATTCGAATTAAATAAAATTGAAATGAATTCGAGTTGAATTGAAATCCAATCGATTTGAAATTGAATATAGCGTTGAAATGGTTTTGAAAACGAATTTAAAACGATTTATAAAATATGTTTTAAAAAGGAAATTGACAAAATATATATAATATATATATATATATATATTATATATATATAATGGCCTGAATAGAATGCGCCGCGCTGCGGTAGTTCGTGAATTTCGACCATTGACTTCGAATTGACGTTGTGGGAGATCCGACCGTCGGATTCTCCTAAAACCGGAACCGTTGGGTTCGTATCGAAAAGAGCTTTCCAATGAATATTTGAAATCTAACGGTTGGATTTGGAATTATGTCCAAATCAAATTCGAAAAAGGTCGCTGTAAGTGCAGTTCGATGGCCGTTGATGGAAATCGACTGTACGGGCCTTGATAAAATTATTAAAAACATCTATAATTTGTGTAAAATCATAATATGTGAATTGGAAAGAACTGGGCTGAAAAATTCCACATTTGAAAAGATAAAAATAGATTTTTATCGAAATGAACTAGTTTTGAACTGGAATTAAAATCAATTTATTTTTGAAATAAATAAATTGAATTTGAAAGTGATTCTAAAAATAATCGATATTCCCAATACGTGAATTGGACTGGAGTTGAATTGAAATTATCTTCGGAATATTTCGATGTTGGATTTCGTAACTATACAGATATTGTTATGAGAATTTGAAAGATATATTTTATATCGTTATTTCCAATACGATTTTTGTTGGTTTCAGAATTTGATATTGAATATAAGCCGGTATATTTTCTATTCAGAGCCTTGTATTTAATATCCAATGTGATTTGGGTTTGTCGTGAATCGTGTTTTAGAGGACATTGGTTCTTTAACCCAGTTAAAGACAGAATATGGATTTTTGAAGAGATTGAAACTAAGTGGAGATTTAATGAATCTTCAATTTGATTAAAATGTGAATTGATAATTTAAATTATCAAATCTGAAAGGTGATCGAGAATGGAGTACCACCAGTTTTGCTCCAAAGCGATAGTTAAATCTTTAATTAGATTTGAACGTGAAATGGTAATTAACTTTACCGATAACACCGTGGTGTTAGATATGGAGTATTACCAGTTTTGCTCCATGGGATATATAGGTTGGGACTGGGAAATAAAATAAATAATTACTTCGGTGTGGTTCGCTAATCCCGACTAGTTTGGAAAACCATAAAATGGTTTGAAATGATATCCAAAGGAAGATTATAGGATAAATTTAGAAGAATTTATCTTGGATAAAATTAATGGGAACATTTCCCTAAGAATGTGATTTTGTGAATAAAAGAATATTCTGAATTGGAATGAGGCGTTTGTTGTGTTTGTGTAACATTCGTTTATTATATACGTGGGTTATTCAGAAAGGCCGGGTTTATACCCATTCTGAATAACCGATCGACGAGATGTCGAAGATGAAGACGGTGGTTGAAGACCAGAAGTCTTCACATCGTTTGGGTGATTACTGATGATCTTGATTGGGCTGTACACCCAGGATGAGGGAATCAGTTGGTGATCGTCCAGACGTACTTGGAGATGGATGGATATGCGAGGAAAGTGCCTCCGGTTTCGTTCAGACCCAGAACGAACTTGTAAATGGATTGTGTGTCTGACATTGGATTTTATTCTGTGTTGATTGATCTCTATTAAATATACATCTGTTTGGCGGCGGAGAATTTATTCTCTTGCTTAACGCCCTTCTCTAAGACGCATGAGCTCAGAGGTTGTATATCGATGGACATCAGTCGCATGGAGTGAATTGCCAGTGTGGCATGCGTAAGTGGCAATTGATCAGGGCTTCTGTTGAAAAGCAAAGTCTTGTGGTTGATGATCAAAGCATAGCCTGTGTGGCATAGCTTTGTGTATAACATGAGTTCGCGAGCCTTACACCTCGGTATGAGTCAAAAACAGGATACGGACCAAGGAGTGCACGACGTTTCTGTCTAGCTAGGGTGGTGTCAGTGACCTACCAGCCCTGACATTTATATACTTTTCACCTGTGTGGTTGTTGGATACGAGGCGCCTCGGATATAGGTCCGTAAGGACCGGGAAACGTGTGTTCAGGAATTGCCAATCCTCAAAAGTAAGAGAGGACCGGCCTTGGAGGATCCAGGGATTGCTGTGTGCGGTCCCGAGGCATTTGCTAGAGTGTCTCGAACGCGGAGAGGAGCTTGCCCCTTGCCTCGACTCATGACGGAAATCCAATTTCCAATACGTGTATTGCGGTTTTAATTGTAGAACTAGTATGGCGACATGATAGATGGTACCCATGCCGCTTATGATTGATATTTACGATTTGAATTGTTTTGACACTATACACTTATTATTGTATCAAATAATGTGTTTTTAAACGTATCAAGCATGCTTTGGCTATTATAAGGTAAAAAACCCTATCCTACGGCTTGCGTTGCATTGTGTGATGGGACCTGGGTCTTATAACAGCTTCATTTTTCTTTATTTAGCATTGCGCTGTTTGTTTTAAGCACTGGTATTCTTGGGAGGAAACCCATTCCGTGTTATACGGCGTGGTCCCTTGATTTACCAAACTTTAAAATAAAGAATTATAACTGTTTTAGTTCTCACACCAGTCACATGACTGACCTGGAGTTTATTATTTTAACCTAAACTCTGGGTGCCCCTATTTTCCACACGGGCAGCTAGTAGTTTTGGTTTTGCAGATTTATATTCACAGGGTCCTGATTTACAGCTGGAACGATGCTCGGAAAGCTCTGTATCCGTGTATCTCTTCTAGTTGTGTTTTGTATATTTTTCCGCTGCTATGTAATTTATTGTAATCTCTGATATTTGTCGTATGTAATTTATTCATTTATACTCTGTATATTCGTGTATCTGATGGAATTGTTGTAATAAGAATGAAATGTTCTTCTGTATGCGTTCTTTTTTGTCTTGTCCTCAATTCTATCCGTGCTTTCCTTCACGGGGAAGTTCGGGTCGTCTCACATTCAACACATGAATTTTATCCAACACATGAAAATAATTCTAACACATGAATATTATTGAAAATTTCGGCAGCATAACGGTAGGGTAGTTAAAACCGGCACCGTCCCGAGTACGGCTCCTCGCTCTATCTGAAAGCCTCGCAGCTTTTGACGATGGGGATTTCAATATCTAGTTCGTACGCAGACGAATTTTCCCATATACTAATCCTATTGGGATTTCAACCACAATCAATCATTTCCAATCAACCACTCACGTCAACCAAATCCATACAATATCACAACCAATATATATCGTTCATGGTCTGTGAACGAGGGGAGTGTGTGTATATATATATATATTTCGATTTCATTTCAATTCATTTCAATGCATTTCAACGCATATATTATTTTTACAACGCATATATAACTTATACACCGAACATACAACTTATACAACGCTTATACATGAGGTGTACAACGCTTATATAACTCATACATCGACTATATAATTTATCATTTCCATATCGTTTATAATTTAGAAATCGCACATTGGGTTCCACTCCTCCAAAAATTGTAGAAGGCTCAGAAAAATATCCGGTCTCTATGTAGAAGACGTCCTTATGGTCCCGGTGTCTCTTATTTCACTGGATTTCAACCACAAACGAAAAAGATATGATTTTAGAAGTTAATCACACTTTGCAACAGTATTTAGAAGTTGAAAACAATTTAAGAAATCAACAGTCCTTACTTGCTGTAAACCATTCAAATCTAGGTTTTCAATTTACAATCAAACCGAAGCACGTTGTTGGAATCGGACGACACCACCTTGTAGCACCAGGTGGGGCGCACGTGCGCCAAAAGTAGGGCCCACTTCGATGGTCAGGTGCGGCCATGGCGGCGTTGGGAAGTCGGCAACTTCCCGGAGGTGATTCAGCCTCTACACTCCACGAAAAATTCTGCAGTTGGTATGGATTTGATGCTCAGGTCGAGATCTACAAAAAGTTGAATTGGAGCATGGGTTTTTATTGAGAGAATCGGCCGGAATATGGACGGGAACGATTTGATCCTTTCCGCCGTTCGTTCAGAGGGGGATCGGGTTTCTACCACGGGGAGAGAGAATGAATTTCATTGGTTAATTATTTTTTTATTTATATTTTTATAAAATCCAAAAATACCCCCTTCCTCATACGAACTCCAATCCAAACCCAACGACTGTCGTCCCTTGCTAAATACCCCCATTCCGAACACAAAGGAATATGTTCCGTAGGCCCATTTGACTGTTTCAGTCAGTTTTTCTTCAAATTAAAATATAAAACATTCAAATATGGATTTGAATGCACATTTTAATTTGTTGGGGCCACATACTGACTTTAAAAATTCTAGAAAAATTATTTCTACCTTCGTATTGACGATACAGTCCTAACAAAACTAATTTCGTTGAATTTGAAGACCGTTTGAAAAATGGTCATTTTCTGGTCGATCCAATTTAACTGAAATCAACCAAACACATTTTCCTTTGCCATGCTCACATATTAACTTCAAAAATTATGGAATTTGTAACCTAGCAACAATTTGACATCCCGGATCCAACAAAAGTGGTTTCATCGAAAACAGAGGTCGTTTGCAAAATGGCTATTTTCATGGGCTATATAAATTCTATTGCGACCTTTCTGAAAATTCATTTGGCCATAACTTTTGATCCCCGCTATGAAACTTCAATTTTTCAGATTCGTTAGAAAGATATCCATAAACAAATTTAAATATTTTTGGTTTTACTAAAATCCATTTTATTTTCACGCGATACAGTCAGTCAAAGTTTGAATTCAAATTTTCAAACTGCCGCGCCATTTCAGGCCTTGTTTATAATTAATACAAATATATTTATTTTCAAACATCGATTCAAATATACTTTTGACCTTTATTATTTAAAATATTTTATTTTAAATATTTAAAATCCACTTGCATAGCCAAATTAAAAAATTTAAACTAGTTCTGATTTTCTTGGTTGTTACAATCTCCCCTGCTTAAAATCTTTTCGTCCCCGAAAGGAACGAAGTTGAAAGTTGTTTAATTAACCAACTCAACTTTCATTCTAACTTTCATTTTTCAACTTTTCAGTTTCTAAGAATTTTCCAATTCTTCAAAAATTTGGCTAACACCCTAAATTTTCGAAAAATTTCGCCATAACCTCTTTTGTACGGGGAGGGGTTTGAAATTTATTGGGCCGTATTAGGTACCCAATAAATCCTAATAAGCATGCACATATTTATAATTATATATTCCGCTGTCCACAAGGGAGTGTGTATAGATTATAACTCCAGAGAATAAATTCTCGTCACCTTATAAATGGTTTTTGTGCCTTAATGACCAGAGAGACATGTTTATTGTCACCTCCAGACCCGTGTGGGGTTTTTATTAATCTTGCAATTTACCGTTACATTTCATATAGTCCATATCATTCATCAGTTCAACCTGTTAATATATAGTCATCGCCATACAATCCTCTCGCTCGTATGGTAAATCTTCAACCTCGTAACACAAGCTCCAAATGTTTATGTGGCATATGATAAAGTATGCCTATATTTAAGAAGTATGCCATGTAATGTAGTTCAAAATTAATTGTTAATATCCTATAGCGAAATTTATTATTACACACGGAACAACTAGTACTCCGCATCTAATGGCATTCACAGGAGTTGGTATAATAATAAAGTTGCGCATCCAACTCATTAAGGCTTACCTATTTGTCGGGAACGTAAATAAATTCTTTACTCAACAGCAAATCCATTTACCTGCTCAAACATATATAATGTACATGTATATATGTCCATTTATTTTTAAATCAGTTCAATACGTGATTTAATTGAATAAATTTACCATTATTCTCTTATTGATTAAATTAACTATCATTCTAATAATTTAATTAATCAAATCCACAATCACACAAAACAAACAACAATCAATTTGTTTTTTATTTTTCAAAAATATACTAATTACTTCATATACTCTTTTAAAATCATCAGACTATATAATTAAAAATTATACATCCATGAAAAGAAAACAACAACAAAGTAGAGAACAAAATGGAAATGCAAAATATGGTAAATGTACCTTGCACCAGAGTCAATCAGAGATATCCACCCTGCACTTAGGATAGGCTTTCTTAATGCTTTCCTCAGTTTCCCAAGTACAATCTCGCGGATCTCCACTCCATTGCACTTTGACTAAGTGAGCCTTCTTGTTCTTAAGCTCTTTGGTTTCTTTGCCAATAATTTTTAGCGGATCTCTTCTCACAGCCAATTCTAGAGTAATTTCTATATCCCATTGCGTTGCTTCTTCCACGATCAAATTTGGATCATGAACATGCTTTCGAAGTGGAGATACGTGAAACACGTCATGTACTCCAGGCAACCAATCATGTAATTGAATCCTATAAGCGAGAATTCCAATCCGTTCTAGAATAGGAAACGGACCAATAAATTTGGGCATTAATTTCCCTGTTTTACCGAACCAGATTACTCCTCTCATCGGAGATACCTTCAAATACACATAGTCGCCAACAACGAATGATAAATCTCTTCTTCTCTTATCTGCATAGCTCTTCTATCGGCTTTGAGCGGCTAGTAATCGTTTCTTAACGAAATCAACTTTGTCTACAGCTTCGCGAATCATATCGGGTCCCAATACGAGTCTGTTACCAGGTTCTACCCAACAAGCAGGAGATTGGCACGGTCTACCATACAATTGTAACGACCCGCATTTCCACAGCATAATAATTAATTTGCTTAATTATTTAAAATATGAATTAGAATGTTAAATGGTCATGAATTAAATATTATTGAATACTTAATTAAAATAAATAATATAATAATATATTTAATTTCTAAAATAGTTAGAAATGGTAGAATTCACAAAATGGTGTGAATTGGATCAACTGTGATATTTAATTCAATTTAGAATTGAATTAGAATAACGAATATATTATTTGAACGGCAGTTTGAACGTATAATTATAATATAATTAAAATCGAGCTCGAAATGGCGCTGTAGTTCGTAATTTGGCGATTTGAACTTCAACTGAATGTACAGGATTCGTTTTAAATCGGATTTCTGTGAAACAAGAAACACTGGGAGCTGGTGAAGTATATTTTTCTAACGGAAGAGAAAAATCGGGATTTAATTGTGTAGATTTTGATTTATGTCCAAATCAAATTTTAGAAAAGTCGCTGTGGAGTTTCCTTTATAATTTATATCGATTTATTTATATTATAAAAGGATTTTCAATATAAATTGAATATCGATATAACTGGCAATTTTGAAATATCGAGTTATAAATCCAATCGAAGCTGTATGGTATTCCACTGTGAATATATACGATAATATTTATTTTTAAACATTTAATTTAATTGTTTTTAAATATATTTATATATTTAAATGGGTTATTTAGAGCTTTTAAAATAGCCACTTTTTCAAACGACCTCAGAATTCGACGAAACTAATTTTGTTGGATCAGCAATATTAAATTATTGCGAGATTTCAGTTTTCGTGATTTTTAGAGTCAGTGTGTGGTCGTATGGGATTTTAATGTAAAAACAGTCGATATTCTGACAGTTAAAAAAATACGATGTGTGAGCAAACGAAGTCGGAATTCGACGAAACCAGATTCATTCGGTCCGCAGTGTCGAACTGTAGCTGCATGTCCAGTTTCGTGATTTTTGGGTATCGTATGTGATCACATGAATTTTAGAGGACAAATGTAAACAGTGATTGCTTAAAATAAAATAGAATAATCGAATTAAAAAATAATAAAACCCTCCTATAAAATACCTTTACCTTTCCTAACCCTAACCCCATTTTTTTCAGTAGTAAAAAAACTTATGCCGCCACACCTACAAGCTTCAATAGTGAAGAATCCTCTCTAAAAAATCCATAAATTCAGAAACATGTATATATCGATTCAGTATCCAAAGGGATTTGATTCTATATAAAATTTATGGCATTCAGTCACGTTTCTGTTCGCTTGAAATTCGCCAGTGTGAGTCAGTGGTTATAGGGTTACGGTTTTAGAGTGATACACTTGGAGTTTGGGATTTTCTTGACTCGAATTGCACTTAGAGATGGAAACCACATCCGTATACGAAATCTGGAGGGATTTGGTTGTTTTTTTCGATGGTACTGTACTGGCGTTCGCGGGTCTGGAGGAGAAACCGTACATCGAGTTTGCTTCTTTTGTTATGACCCAAAGGAGATTTTTGAGAGGAGAGTATTGGAGTTCTCAGATTTGATGCTTTTGGAGTAACGAAGGCTGGAGGGTTGTTTGAAATCAACGAAATGGCTTGAGGAAGTCCTGGGTGTGCTGTATACGGATTTGGGGAAGAAGGTGAGCGGGTATGGGCTTTCATAAGTGGAGTGGGCTGAGTTGAAAGGTTAAGGGCCCAATTGAAGAATAGTTAAGTTTATTTTTAATTTGAATTTAGTGTTTAAACTTGTAAATCTAATGTCTAGGTCATACGATATCGGTTTTCGGCAAAACAAGATCCGACTGGATCGTATGGACGGACACAACCAAATGGGACTGACTGGGAGAGAATTCGACCTCGTTACAATTTATTACAAAATAAGTTGTCCGTCTGAATCAAATCGAGCGATGGTTATCGTTATTTACGATAACCGACCAATGTGAGTAAAACTCATTAACTCTTCTCAGTTATATTTTTCTAACGTATTTTTAGAAATGATAAATAATGGTTGTTTGTTGTGTGTTGGTTGTTTGGTTTAACTGCTAGTCAGTTGATTGAAAACATAGATAACGATGTAAATATAAATCATTAATCAAATATTGATTCTATTTAGCAGAATATTTCACAGTAAAATGAAATTGATGTTAATTTTATTGTTTAACATCTGTGGATGCAGGGAAACAAGTCGGAGGAATCCAACTGGGTTCCTCAACATTTATTTTACTGTATTTTTTCATATATTGTGTTATATGATGTGATATGAAATCTGTTGTTGATTTTGTATGTTTGAATGATACCGATCGTTGTTATATGGTACATTAAATATCATAAGGAATACTGGAATGTTGAAAAGGAAATTTTCAATGTTGTATTGAAAAAGAAACATTTATAAAATCAAAATATTTTATAAAAAGAAAACTATATATTTAGAAAATAAATAGATTAAATAGGAATATTTATTTGTTAATCAAATAGGTAAAAATTGAAGGGAAATATTTGTAAACAATTTACAAATAGAATTGAAAAGGGATATTATTTGAAAATAAATAGAATAGAAAGAGGAAATATGTGTAAAATAAATAGAAAAGGAAATAGTTAGATTATAAAAGGGATTACTTATAAAATCAATAGATTTTATATAAAATAATAATAATTTATTAATAAATAGGACTACCAAAAAGGGATTTATTTGGTAAATAGACTGATTTTAAAAGGAAATACTTGAAAAGTGACTAGAATCGTATAAAGGGAAAATTTTACATTTGAAAGATTTAAACCCGTACTTCGCACACGGGTATACATGATATGGATTTAAAGAAAAGATTTTAAATAGAATCTATTCTGACCGATAGATTGAGAAGATAAATTTGTGAATAATATTTTATAAATCAAATGAAATGTTTATCATTAGATAAACAGAATATATAAGTCATGACTTATATAGAGAAGTAAGAATCGATGTCAACATCGATATTTGAAACTGAATAAATGTAGAATTAATCAGATAGAGTTAATCAGTTCGAGTTAACCAGTTAGAGTTAATTAGAGAGAGTTAATTGAATTAGAATTAATTAAATATTAGTTATTCAATTAGAGTTGATCGAATATAGTTATTTGAGATAGAGTTAATCAAACATAGTTATTCATGACGAGTCGCCATTTCGTACAACTGCTAGCGTAATTCGCAGGGCTGCAGATAACCTACGGCGGTCGGATGTTTCCTGAGGAAATCAGGCGTAACTATTGTGATCGCTGCGATCTAGAGTCAAGCGAATAAAGTTGAATCAAATATTAGCCATTCAAAATAAAGTTAAAACAGACATAGTTATTCGAATATAAATTAATCGAATATTAGTTATTAGATAGGAGTTAAATAAGTTGAATTAAATAAGTTAAGATAATCAAGTAAGTTAATTGAGTTGAGTTAGTCAAAATGAGTTAATCAAACCGAGTTAATCCAAATGAGTTAAATCAAAGGAGTTATTCAAAATAATTTATTCCAATAAAATTAAGGGAGCAAGTCGAATATAGTTATTCGGAAAGAGATTAATCAAATATAAATCATTCGTAGAAAGTTAATCGAATGTAAATCATCCGAAGAGAGATTATCGATTATAGTTATTCGAAGAAAGGGTAATCAAATATAGTTTATTCGAAAAGGAGCTATCGAATAGAGATTATTCGAAAAAGAGAATTGTACACTGAATTCGATTATATCGAATTCGGGAAAGTAATATTTACTTTCCGGTTTAATCAAGATTTACTTATTTATTAATAGATGAGTGGGTTAGTTATTGAGTTAAATTAAGGATAAAGGTTACATTTTGA
The DNA here is from genome assembly GCA_030737875.1 of Allium sativum. Taxonomy (NCBI): domain Eukaryota; kingdom Viridiplantae; phylum Streptophyta; class Magnoliopsida; order Asparagales; family Amaryllidaceae; genus Allium; species Allium sativum. The sequence goes on along the minus strand of CM060910.1, from coordinate 440,845,120 downwards.
AGTTGGATATTCAAGAAGAAGGGAATTATAACGCTATAGTTAAATCAATGTTTTAGAATAAAGAAGGGGATTCATAAATAGAATCCGAGTTACGTAAGGAAGTGTTAAAGATTTGAAAGGTGAACTTTGTCTTTTCTAGGTTAGAAATGTTGTTCAGTTAAAGGTCTGAGAGGTAATTATACCCCAACTTGATTGACTTCGTTTTTAACTAAGGAATGGGTAAGGTTCGATAGTGAAGATTGATTAAGTGAATTTAGTTAATGAGTGTAATGGTTTAAATTGGCTTAGTGATGTTTTATTTAAACATCTATTAAACAAATGAATAAATTTTGGGAACATTTTTCTAATATAATCAGAAATATTTTCTAATCATAGAAAATGAAATGTTGATGAGAAAGAATACTGGAATGACAGTGATACGTGAAACAGAGATGGAAATGTTTTCCAATGATTGATGACGTATATTTCCTGAATTTAGGAAATAAGAAATGTTGAGTACATAGAAATGGGAAATGAATAAATAAATGTTTAATTAAATTAAAAGAGATAAGTGTTAATTGATGATTGATCGATAGAATTTCCATCTGGAAATAACATCGTTGTTTGCACACTTTTTTTTTATTTGATAGTTAAATCACCGACTATCGAAGTTTTGACCATTTTTACGTCGTCAATACGGAGAGACCGGGATCAGATTCATTATCTGAAAACCACTCTGTATGGACGTTAGTGTTGCGATCAAATATTGAAGACAGAGTTATGCAAGGACTATCCTGTTTACAGAATAGTGCCTTTGGTTTGTCCAGTCCCAGGGCAAACGTGAATGGACGAATGTCTGACAGAGTATATCTAGCGGATCGCGTAAGTTGATCTCTTCAAACGTACTTACGTTTGGTGGCGGAGGAATTCATTTCTCTTAGCTTTATACCCATGGTATTTTTGAGAAAATCAATTTGTGATTTGGTGGGTATGACGATGTGGCATTCAAAGTAAATGACTGTATGATCTGTTAAAAGATACATTATGACCTCAAGCCTCATCAACCGGGAAATGACAGAAATCGGGCAGGCAGCATGGCTTAGTGGGTCATTCCCATTAGGGTGTATATCACCTATCTAGAGAAAATCCATTTCATTCTTTTATCTATGTCGATGCTATCCCTTTTCGGGAAACGGTAGGTAGCTCCTAACCATTGGTGATATACATTCGATACACTCAAGCGAAATGAGTGGTCGGTCATGTGAGGGCTGGGTTGCAAAACGTTCTTGTTGAACCCATTGTATTCGTCTCTAGAGATACACTATCGGCAGGTGGTCCCATACCTTTTCATAGTCGGAATCCAATCTCCAATAAGCGCTCGCGATTTTGATTTTGTATACTATATATGTGGAACGTGAAATGCAAGCGTTCTGCTAGATTGTTAATTACTTGTGATTAGACATTATTATAATATCAGAGAAGTATTGATTTCCAAAAATGTTTCGGGTTATCGAAAGGTAAAAGCCGTCCGTGTTTATGTGTGGATCGGTCTTACGATTATCTTTTCTTTTGAAAAGGACTTTGAAAAATTAAACCAAATGATTTGAGTTTACTCACATCAGTCCCATGACTGACCCAGAGTTTATTTTGTTTTGTTTTTGCCTAAACTCTTGGGTGCCCAAATTTGTACGGGGAGTCAAGTAGTTCAGGTCTTTACAGATATACTTGGAGGAGCTTGAAGTAGGAGGCTTCGGGATTATATAGCTATTGTTATTTCCGTTGTGTGTAAGTGTTGTACTCTGATAATGTTATTGTATACTGTTTTATTTCAAAGCTATGTTATATATTATATATTATTCGTTCCGCTGTGAGATTCGTATTACTCTGATTCCGTTCTATGATGATCTTCTTCTTCTTCCATTCTAATTTTCTATCTTATCTATTCTCACCCTCTAACTTCTTTCTATTAATGATCTGGAATGTTCGATACCTGAATAATTAACATGGGTTTTATGATGATTTTCTAGGTCGAAAACCCCGGGTTGTTACAGTGGTATCAGAGCTGAAGGTTAAGTGATTACCTTGGCTCTGTGGCGTGACTCAGTAGAGATAGGGTTAGTAATCCCCTAGATTGAGTTGAGTGCATATATACGAGTGTGTTATTTGAATAAAAATGATTTTATGTTGTGGAAATTTATTGATTGAGTTGTTTATGAATTTTGGTCGATCAGTTTGATCCACTGTATCGATAGGCATTTCTAAACACTCAAGTATGATAAACCGACAAATTATGTTTTGAAAGGGGGTAAATGAAATAGTTTTACCCAAAATATATTTTGATATAAAAGAAAGGTATATCTTGGAATTATTATCATATATTGGATGTGTTGGTTGATTATAATTGAAATGGTTATATAAATAACCAATTTGAGTTCGTATAATATAAAAGCAGATTAATTAAATCAGAATTGGAACTAAAAATTTGAAAACTAGGGAAAAAGTGATTGTAAGTCGATTTGAGTTAAGTTTAAGAAAATTTTAAGATCTTAGGAGATTTTAAATTGTTTACAAGTATCGTGAATGATATTTTGAAAATATTTCAAAATGAAAGTGTTTAGATATGGTTTTGAAAGTGATATAGTATTGAACTCACTTTGATAGGTAGGAAATAACTCTGATGATACTGGCCACATCATCAGTGTTCATTTTCGAGTTGTAAGTGACGGATTACTACCAAAGATTTTGTTTTCAAATTATTTTGGGAAAAGGAAGTTGTTTTGAATCCCGAAAGGGAATAATTTATTTTAGAAAAACTAAACTGTTTAAAACTCCCAGGAAGGATTGTTTGAAAGAAAAAAAATTAAAGTAGAAATTTGTGAAAGCAAATATGAATTGAAACCAATTAACTGGAAATTTAATTGGAATATAATATATCAAGTGGAATCATTTTGAATGGTGAGATAGAATCTGAAATGGTATTGGATTGGAGGGTTAGGAGTTCGGAATCGAGAATGAAACTTGAGTTTGAAATGGTAATTGGCTTGTTTAAGCGAATAGCTGTGTTGAGGATAAACTGATCAGAGATTGATTGGGATGACTTTGGTATACGCTGAATTGGCAGCCAAATAGAAGGATTTAATGATATGCCCGACAAAAAGGTACACGTTTATTTTTATGGATTTGGTGATTTATGGGCCGATTTGGCAAGCCGTTTGGCTGTTTGATTTTCTTTTGGATTGGAAAAGGCCTAAAGAGGTGAGATGGGGTTTGAACTATTGACCGGTACAAAGGAGGTGCTGGCGAAATTTTTCGAAAATTTCGGGTGTTAGAAAATATTCAGGATTTTAGAAAATTTTCGTTGATAAGAATTAATTAATATTTTAATTGAAATTAATTAGTTCAGTTGAAAATAAATAAAAAGGTAAACCAATAATTTTTAACCAGTCAATAGAGATGTTTTCTACCTTAGCAATTTCGAGGACGAAATTATTTTAAGGGGGGAAGAATGTAACGACCCGCATTTCTACAATATAATAATTAATTAATTTAATTATTTAAAATATGAATTAGAATGTTAAATGGTCGTGAATTAAATATTATTGAATATTTAATTAAAATAAATAATATAATAATATATTTAATTTCTGAAATAGTCAGAAATGGTAGAATTCACAAAATGGGGTGAATTGGATCAACTGTGATATTTAATTCAGTTTAGAATTGAATTAAAATAACGAATATATTATTTGAATGGCAGTTTGAATGTATAATTATAATATAATTGAAATCGAGCTCGAAATGGCGCTGCAGTTCATAATTTGGCGATTTGAACTTCAAATGAATGTACAGGATTCATTTTAAATCGGATTTCTGTGAAATAAGAAACGCTGGGAGCTGGTGAAGTATATTTTTCTGACGGAAGAGAAAAATCGGGATTTCATTGTGTAGATTTTGATTTATGTCCAAATCAAATTTTAGAAAAGTCGCTGTGAAATTTCCTTTATAATTTATATCGATTTATTTATATTATAAAAGGATTTTTAATATAAATCGAATATCGATATAACTGGGAATTTTGAAATATCGAGTTATAAATCCAATTGAAGCTGTATGGTATTCCACTGTGAATATATACGATAATATTTAATTTTAAACATTTAATTTAATTGTTTTTAAATATATTTATATATTTAAATGGGTTATTTAGAGCTTTAAAAATAGCCAGTTTTTCAAATGACCTCAGAATTCGACGAAACTAATTTTGTTGGATCCGCAATATTAAATATTGCTAGATTTCAGTTTTCGTGATTTTTAGAGTCAGTGTGTGGTCGTATGAGATTTTAATGTGAAAAATAGTTGATATTCTGACGGTTAAAAAAACACGCAGTGTGAGCAAACGAAGTCGGAATTCGACGAAAGCAGTTTCGTTAGGTCCGCAATGTCGAACTGTAGCTGCATGTCCAGTTTCGTGATTTTTGGGTATCGTATGTGATCACAAGAATTTTAGAGGAAAAATTTAAACAGCGGTTGCTTAAAATAAAATAGAATAATCGAATTAAAAATAATAAAACCCTCCTATAAAATACCTTTACCTTTCCTAACCCTAACCCCATTTTTTTCAACAGTAAAAAAAACTTACGCCGCCACACCTACAAGCTTCAACAGTGAAGAATCCTCTCTAAAAATCCAAACAAAAATCCACAAATTCAGAAACATGTATATATATATATATTCAGTATCCAAAGGGCTTTGATTCTATATAAAAATTATGGGGTTCGGTCACGTTTCTATTCGCTTGAAATTCGCCAGCGTGAGTTAGTGGTTCTAGGGTTACGGTTTTAGAGTGATACACTTGGAGTTTGGGATTTTCTTGAATCGAATTGCACTAAGAGATGGAAACCGCATCCGTATATGAAATCTGGAGGGATTTTGTTTTGTTTTGTTCGATGGTACTGTACTGGCGTTCGCGGGTCTGGAGGTAAAACCGTACATCGAGTTTGCTTCTTTTGGTATGACCAAAAGGAGATTTTTGAGGGGAGAGTATTGGAGTTCTCATATTTGATGTTTTCGGAGTAACGAAGGCTGGAGGGTTGTTTGAAATCAACAAAATGGCTTGAGGAAGTCCTGGGTGTGCGGTATACGGATTTAAGGAAGAAGGTGGGCGGGTATGGGCTTTTATAAGTGGAGTGGGCTGAATTGAAAGGTTAAGGGCCCAACTGAAAAATAGTTAAGTTTATTTTTAATTTGAATTTAGTGTTTAAACTTGTAGATCTAATGTCTAGGTCATACGATATCGGTTTTCAGCAAAACAAGATCCGACAGGATCGTATGGACGGACACTACCCAATAGGAATGACTAGGAGAGAATTCAACCTCATTATAATTTATTACAAAATAAATTGTCCATCTGAATCTAATCGAGCGATGGTTATCGTTATTAACGGTAACCGACCAATGTGAGTAAAACTCACTAACTCTGCTCAGTTATATTTTTCTAAAGTATTTTTAGAAATGATAAATAATGGTTGTTTGCTGTGTGTTGGTTGTTTGGTTGAACTGCTAGTCAGTTGATTGAAAACATAGATAACGATTTAAACATAAACCGTTAATCAAATATTGATTCTGTTTAGCAGAATATTTCATAGTAAAATGAAATTGATGTTAATTTTATTGTTTAACATCTGCGGATGCAGGGAAACAGATCGGATGAATCCAACTGGGTTCCTCAACATTTATTTTACTGTTTTTTTCATATATTGTGCTATATGATGTGATATGAAATCTTTTGTTGATTTTGTACGTTTGAATGATACCGATCATTGTTATATGGTACGTTAAATACCATAAGGATATTGGAATGTTAAAAAGGAAATTTTCAATGTTGTATTGAAAAAGAATTTTTTATAAAATCAAAAGATTTTATAAAAAGAAAACTATTTATTTAGAAAATAAATAGATTAAAAAGGAATATTTATTTGTTAATCAAATAGGTAAAAATTGAAGGGAAATATTTGTAAACCATTTACAAATAGAATTGAAAAGGGATATTTATTTGAAAATAAATAGAATAGAAAGAGGAAATATGTGTAAAATAAATAGAAAAGGAAATAGTTAGATTATAAAAGGGATTACTTATAAAATCAATAGATTTTATATAAAAAGAAAATAAATTATTAATAAATAGAACTACCAAAAAGGGATTTATTTGGTAAATAAATTGATTTTAAAAGGAAATACTTGAAAAGTGACTAGAATTGTATAAAGGGATAATTTTACATTTGAAAGATTTAAACCCGTGCTTCGCACACGGGTATACATGATATGGATTCAAAGCAAAGATTTTAAATAGAATCTATTCTGATCGATAGATTGAGAAGATAAATTTATGAATAATATTTTATAAACCAAATGAAATGTTTATCATTAGATAAATAGAATATATAAGTCAGGACTTATATAGAGAAGTAAGAATCGATTTCAACATCGATATTTGAAACTGAATAAACGTAGAATTAATCAGATAGAGTTAATTAGTTAGAGTTAACCAGTTAGAGTTAATTAGATAGAGTTAATCGAATTAGAATTAATTGAATATTAGTTCTTCAATTAGAGTTGATCGAATATAGTTATTTGAGATAGAGTTAATCAAACATAGTTATTCAGGACGAGTCACCATTTCGTACGTCTGATAGCATAATTCGCAGGGCTGCAGATAGCCTACGGCGGTCGGATGTTTCCTGAGGAAATCAGGCGTAACAATTGTGATCACTGCGATCTAGAGTTAAGCGAATAAAGTTGAATCGAATATTAGCCATTCGAAATAAAGTTAAAATAGACGTATTTATTCGAATATAAATTAATCGAATATTAGTTATTAGATAGGAGTTAAATAAGTTGAATTAAATAAGTTAAGTTAATCAAGTAAGTTAATCGAGTTGAGTTAGTCAAAATGAGTTAATCAAACCGAGTTAATCCAATGAGTTAAATCAAAGGAGTTATTCAAAATAATTTATTTGAATAAAATTAAGGGAGTGAATCGAATATAGTTATTCGGAAGGAGATTAATCGAATGTAAATCATTCGTAGAAAGTTAATCGAATGTAAATCATTTGAAGAGAGATTATCGAATATAGTTATTCGAAGAAAGGGTTATCGAATATAGTTTATTCAAAAAGGATCTATCGAATAGAGATTATTCGAAAAAGAGAATTGTACACTGAATTTGATTATATCGAATTCGGGAAAGTAATATTTACTTTCCGGTTTAATCAAGATTTACTTATTTATTAATAGATGAGTGGGTTAGTTATTGAGTTAAATTAAGGATAAAGGTTACATTTTGAAGTTGGATATTCAAGAAGAAGGGAATTATAACGCTATAGTTGAATCAATGTTTTAGAATAAAGAAGGGGATTCATAAATAGAATCCGAGTTACGTAAGGAAGTGTTAAAGATTTGAAAGGTGAACTTTGTCTATTCGAGGTTAGAAATGTTGTTCAGTTAAAGGTCTGAGAGGTAATTATACCCCAACTTGATTGACTTCGTTTTTAACTACGGAATGGGTAAGGTTCGATAGTGAAGATTGATTAAGTGAATTTAGTTAATGAGCATATGGTTTAAATTGGTTTAGTGATTTTTTATTTAAACATTTGTTAAACAAATGAATAAATTTTGGGAACATTTTCCAAATATAATCAGAAATATTTTCTAATCATAGAAAATGAAATGTTGATGAGAAAGAATACTGGAATGACAGTGATACGTGAAACAGAGATGGAAATGTTTTCCGATGATTGATGACGTATATTTCCTAAATTTAGGAAATAAAAAATGTTGAGTATATAGAAATGTGAAATGAATAAATAAATGTTTAATTAAATTAAAAGAGATAAGTGTTAATTGATGATTGATCGATAGAATTTCCATCTGGAAATAATATTTTTGTTTGCACACCTGTTTTTCTTTGATATAATTAAATCACCGACTATCGAAGCTTTGACCATTTTTCCGTCGTCAATACGGAGAGACCGGGATCATATTTATTATCTGAAAACCACTATGTATGGACGTTAGCGTTGCAATCAAATATTGAAGACAGAGTTATGCAAGGACTATCCTGTTTACAGAATAGTGCCTTCGGTTTGTCCAGTCCCAGAGCAAACGTGAATGGACGAATGTCTGACAGAGTATATCTAGCGGATCGCGTATGTTGATCTCTTCAGACGTACTTACGTTTGGTGGCGGAGGAATTCATTGCTCTTAGCTTTATACCCGTGGTATTTTTGAGAAAATCAATTTGTGATTTGGTGGGTATGACGATGTGGCATTCAAAGTAAATGAATGTATGATCTGTCAAAAGATACGTTATGACCTCAAGCCTCATCAACCGGGAAATGACAGAAATCGGGCAGGCGGCATGGCTAAGTGGGTCTCTCCCATTAGGGTGTATATCACCTATCTAGAGGAAATCCATTTCATTCTTTTATCTATGTCAATGCTGTCCCTTTTTGGGAAATGGTAGGTAGCTCCCAACCGTTGGTGATATACATTCGATACACTCAAGTGAAATGAGTGGTCGGTCATGTGAGGGCCGGGTTGCAAGACGTTTTCGTTGAACCCAGTGTATTCGTCTCTAGAGATACACTATCAGCAGGTGGTCTCGTACCTTGTCATAGTCGGAATCCAATCTCCAATAATCGCCCGCGATTTTGATTTTGTGTGCTATATATGTGGAACGTGAGATGCAAGCGTTCTGCTAGATTGTTAATTACTTGTGATTATACATTACTATAATATTAGAGAAGTATACACTCAAGTGAAATGAGTGGTCGGTCATGTGAGGGCCGGGTTGCAAGATGTTCTCGTTGAACCTAGTGTATTCGTCTCTAGAGATACACTATCGGCAGGTGGTCTCGTACCTTGTCATAGTCGGAATCCAATCTCCAATAATCGCCCGCGATTTTGATTTTGTATACTATATATATGGAACGTGAGATGCAAGCGTTCTGCTAGATTGTTAATTACTTGTGATTATACATTACTATAATATTAGAGAAGTATACACTCAAGTGAAATGAGTGGTCGGTCATGTGAGGGCCGGGTTGCAAGACGTTCTCGTTGAACCTAGTGTATTCGTCTCTAGAGATACACTATCGGCAGGTGGTCTCGTACCTTGTCATAGTCGGAATCCAATCTCCAATAATCGCCCGCGATTTTGATTTTGTATACTATATATGTGGGACGTGAGATGCAAGCGTTCTGCTAGATTGTTAATTACTTGTGATTATACATTACTATAATATTAGAGAAGTATTGATTTCCAAAAATGTTTCGGGTTATCGTAAGGTAAAAGCCGTTCGTGTTTATGTGTGGATAGGTCTTATGATTATCTTTTCTTTTGAAAAGGATTTTGAAAATATTAAACCAAATGATTTGAGTTTACTCACACCAGTCCCATGGCTGACCCAGAGTTTATTTTGTTTTGTTTTTCCCTAAACTCTTGGGTGCCTAAATTTGTACGGGCAATCAAGTAGTTCAGGTCTTTACATATATACTTGGAGGAGCTAGAAGCAGGAGGCTTCAGGATTATATAGATATTGTTATTTCCGCTGTGTGTAAGTGTTGTACTCTGATAATGTTATTGTATACTATTTTATTTCAAAGCTATGTTATATATTATATATTATTCGTTCCGCTGTGAGATTCGTATTACTCTGATTCTGTTCTGTGGTGATCTTCTTCTTCTTCTATTCTAATTTTCTATCTTATCTATTCACACCCTCTAACTTGTTTCTATTAATGATCTGGAATGTTCGATACCTGAATAATTAACATGGGTTTTATGTTGATTTTGTGGGTCGAAAATCCCGGGTCGTTACAATAATGCTTCGAATGGTGACATTGTCAGGCTCGCTTGGTAGCTGTTGTATGAGAACTCAGCCAAATGCAAACGGTCTTCCCATGATCCACCAAAATCAATAACACAAGCCCGCAGTAAATCTTCTAGAACACGGTTCACCCTCTCAGTTTGACCATCTGTTTGAGGATGATAAGCGGTGCTCAAGTTCAGTTTCGTTCCCAATTCTGCTTGGAATGCTTCCCAAAATTTACCAGCAAAAATTGGGTCATGATCGCTAACGATACTCATGGGAACTCCATGAAGTTTAACAATTTCTCTAAAATAAATCTGCGCCAGACTCTGAGCAATCCTGTTCGATCTGACAGGTACGAAATGGGCGGTCTTCGTGAAACGATCTACGATCACCCAAATACCTTCATTCCCTTTCCTGGTTCTGGGCAAACCATCTATGAAATCCATGGAAATCTGTTCCCACTTCCCACCTGGAATTTCCAATGGTTGCAACAATCCAGCGAGTTTCTACTGATCGCTTTTGACTTGCTGACAAGTAGAACACCGACTAACATATAAGGAGATGTCTCGTTTCATAGATTTCCACCAGAAAGTGCGTTTGATATCATTATACATCTTGCTCACTCCTGGATGGATACTAAGCTTGGCTTTGTGACTTTCATCTAATACTTTTCTCTGGAGTTCAGAATTGTTTGGAACACAAATCCGACCCTTTAACCTCAAAATCCCATCGTTATCAATCTGAAAACTCGAGGGCTCGCCTTTTTGAATTCTCTCTCTGATCTTCTGAATGAAGTGATCATCCTTCGGAAGAGCAGATATGTTGTCAATCAATGAAGGCGTGATGCTAAGACTGGCGATAATTACATTCTTTCTGCTGAGCGCATCAGCCACAACATTAGCTTTCCCCGGAGTATATAAGATATCAAGATCATATGCCGCGAGAAATTCTAACCAACGCTGCTGCCTCATATTCGGATCCTTCTGGGTGAATAAATACTTCAATGATTGATGATCAATATATAATTCGAACTTCTCACCCAATAGATAATGCCTCCAGATTTTCATAACAAACACGATGGCTAACAATTCAAGATTATGAGTTGCATAATTCTTTTCATGTGGTTTCGATTGACGGCTAGCATAAGTGACTACCTGGCCTCTTTGCATTAATACTGCACCAAGACCTTCTTTAGAAGCATTGGTCCAGACTTTTAAATCCTGATTGCCATTTATAATTGTGAGCTCTAGAGCAGTCATCAATTTTAACTTCAGCTCTTGGAAAGCTGCCTCACATTTCGGGGTCCAGTTGAATCTCGAATGTTTCTTAGTAAGCTTTGTTAAGGGACTGGATATCTACGAAAAATTCTTAACGAACTTCCGGTAATAACTGGCCAATCTGAGAAAAATGCGGACTTCTATGGGTGTACAAGGCTATTTCCAATTCTGAATACTAGTGGTTTTACTGGGATCCACAGAAATTCCTTCCTTTGACACGACGTGGCCAAGGAATTTTACTTCTTCTTGCCAGAATATACATTTGGAAAACTTTTCTTTTAAAACATTCTTTCTGAGAATTTCTAGCACTTGTTCCAAATGTTTTTCTTGCTCGCTTTCTGACTTAGAGAAGATTAGGATATCATCAATGAAAACCAGAACAAATTTATTCAATACTTCTCTGAAAACCTGGTTCATTAGATCGACAAAATAAGCTGGAGCGTTACATAAGTCGAACGGCATTACTAACCACTCGTAGAATAAGTCCGGACCTCTGAATGCTGTCAAAGGAACACACTCTTCGGTAATACGAAGCTGATGGAAACCTGTAGCTAGGTCCATTATGAAAATACTTGTGTGCCATTCAATCGATCCAACAAATCATCAATTCGCGGCAATGGATATTTGTTCTTCAGCGTCTTCTTGTTCAAGTCACGATAATCCACACATAATCTGAGGGTACCGTCTGACTTCGGAACAAATACCACAGCTGCTCCCCAATCATAGAAATTAGGCCTGACCAGACCCTTCCATACTAGCTGTCGAGTTTGATTGTCTAACTCTTCTTTTTCCTTCAAGGTCATTCTTCGAAAAGCATGAAATACTGGCCTTGCATTCGGAACCAAAGAGATTTTGAAATCAATTTCTCTATGCGGAGGTAAGCTAACAACTTCTTCGAACACATCCACATAGCTCTTGACAACAAGAATATTTTCAATGTCGACTGGAATATTCTCCGTAACGACAGAGACAGGTTCTATTTGAGCAGGAGAAACATCCAAAGCTGCCCATAAGTCTTTTCTATCAGAATTCGAGCCTTCACATAGAATGGTTATATAGTCTCCTGATTTAATCTTTTTCTTAACGACTCTGTCAGCACATTTAACCTAGCTTCATATTTGATTAACCAATCCAATCCCAGAATAAGATCAAATTCTGTAAAATTCATGAAGATCGCGATAATGGGGAACCAGTAACGGGAAAAAGAGACAAGCACCCCACAAACCCAACTAAGATCGAGGGAACCCCCAATCGGATTATGGACAGTCATGAGTTCTTTGAGATTTTTCAAATTCAAATCCAGCTTCTTAACCGCATTCTTTGCAATAAAGCTTCACGATGCGCCTGTATCAAATAATACCTTAACCGGAATATCCTTGACAGTAAGCGTGCCTTCTAGAACATCTGGCCTTTCTTGACTAGATGAGGATGCAGGAACTTCCGCCACTTCATTTACCTGTACCGCTTTAGATTTCCTGAATAGCTGACAAGCCTTTGAGAGGTGACCGGTCCCATGGCATTGACTGCATTTTATATTCTCTTGAATCTTGCCTTTGGGTTCAGATTTATCCTTCTTTCGTTTGTTCCAAGATTTGCAACTTACTGCCAAATGTCCCTGCCTATTGCAGCTCGAGCATGTGGCAGTTTTTCTTGGTCCCTCCTCAGATTTAACCTTCTTCCTATGGACTCGAGGCTTCTTTCTAGGCCCAGACGTCATACTAGCCTCAGGCTGTGTACTTGTCTCTAGGCTATTTGTTTCGATTTTTCTTCTATTGCTCGAACTGACTTCCTCTTCGTCGTCATAAAGGCCTCGCTTATCTAAATCTTCATACTGATAAGCCATGTATATCATTTCAGAAAAAGGAAGCTTCACATGCCCCATTACACTACTTTGGTACTTTATTTGGAGCACGTTAATAAACCTCAGATTCTTCCTCTTCGGATTTTGAATTAGATGAGGAGCAAAATGAGAAAGTTCATTGAATTTCTTATGATATTTCGGAATGGTCATATCTCCTTGTATAATATAATAGAATTCATCACATAACTGCTCAGTTGCTTCTGGAGGAATAAATCTTTCACTGAAAATCTCTTTAAATCTATCCCAGGTAATATTACCTTCTGGATTATCCTTAATAATCGAATCCCACTAGAACAAAGCTTCGTCTTTGAGTGCCCAAGATGCCAGTAATCTTTTTTGGTCATCTAACAGCTTTAAACCTTCAAAGATTTTCTCAGCAGAACGAATCCAAGCTTGTGTTTTAATAATAGATTCTTCGCCTAAGAATGGTACTCCACCCAGATTTCTATATTTCTTAAAAAGAGCTTCTATATCCGGGTCTGTATTACTTCTTCTGTTTCTGTCACTCATTTTCTAGTGCGTCTGCAAATAGCAGACAAAGTGTCAGGTCAACAGAAAAGGTATTTGTAAAGCATAGAGACATATACTTGAATGTAAATGCATCTATTGGGGTGTATTTTATTCTATTATACTCGTACTAGGACCTTACTGATCCTATCTGTGATGAGTTATTCGTCCTAGAACTCTGCTGGTTCCATTTCTGACAATTTCGTTAATATGTTATATTCCTAAGCTAAGATTAACCAAAGCTCTGATACCACGTTTGTGACGTCCCCAAACCCACGTCCGACGGTGGCAAGGGTAATATTTGGAATATAACACATAAATAGGTAACAGCAGAACAGAAATAAATAAATACTCCCGATAATGTATAACGGAATATACTGGAAAGAATAATCATCATAGTTACACAGTACACAGGATCATACTTAGTACAAAATACAGTTCAGCTATACATAAATGTCTACAGTGGAAACAAAACATAATATGTACAATAGGAGCTGAACAACATAAAAGGAGATAAATGATAGAATCCATCTTCAACTATAGCTATCCATAAATAGCCTGCTAAAACCTGAATACAAGGCTACCCATGTATAAATAGGGGCACCCGAGTTTGCAAGCGAAACAAACTACGAGTCAGTCATGGGACTGGTATGAGAAATCTACTTAGCTTACATTAATATATGGACAATCACAGGACCACGCCACTAACGCGGAACGGGTTTACTCCATTAGATTGCCAGTGCTTTAAAACAAGTAAATCTTTTAAACATCGCAATGCTTTTCATAAAAGTGAAGCCATTATAAGACTCAGTTCCCATCACACAATGCAACATAGACCGAAGGATAGAGTTTTACCTTATAATGGCCAAAATATTCTTGATATGAGAAAAACAAATCATTTGATATTATTGCTATCGTTTATTGTTTCAAAAACAATTTCAATCATAACTATCAATCATAATAGGCATGGGTACTATATATCATGTCGCCATATATAGGTATACAATCAAAACCGCACGATGTCGTATTTGGAAATTGGATTTCCGTCATGAACCAAGGCAAGGGATCATCCTTACCGAATTCGAGACGCTCTAGCCCGCCCCTCAGGATCAGAGCTCGAGTGACCCTTCGATCGTCAGGGCCGGTCCACTCGATGTGGATTAAAATGCCTGAACACTGCGTTTCCCCGTCCTATGGGGCGTCACTGGTCATATTCGACCAAACCATCGGCTCCGAAGAGACCGAACTAACCGAGGCCTCGCTTTCCATCATCCACATAAGTAAAATGCCCGGGCATGTAAAACCCAAAGCACCACTCCTAGCTAGAAGGAAACGCATGTTCTCCCTGAAGTCCTTCTCCCGTTTCTGGCTCATACCGGGGTGTGAGGCTCGCGAAACCACGCTAAACACAATGCTAGCTATTCAAAGCCGTGCTTTGATCATCAACCACAAAGCTCTGCTTTTCAACAAAAGCTTTGATCACAGCATCTCTGCATGCCACATTGTCAATGTACAATGTCAGACACACATCCATTTACAAGTCCGTTCTGGGTCTGAACGAAACCGGAGGATCTTTATTCCTTGCACATCCGTACAATCAACTAGTATGTCCGGACGGCTACCACTTCATCCCTTCCAAGGTAGCTACTCCTATCATGAGCATCAGTAGCACCCCTCCATTAGATGTGAAGATCATCGGTCTTGCACTGTCTTCATATCTTCGACTTTTAATCGTCGATCAATTATTTGAAATGAGAATTAACTCGGCTTTTTCAAATAATTGACGTATATTTAGAATTTCAAATTAATTCATTTCAATGGTTAAATTATTTGACACAAATAATTCAATTCATTAATGTAATTTTCACGTCAAACACATTCAACTATCAAATATCCAATAAACCGAGAAAATTCAGTTTATTTCCATTCCATATTGTTTATAATATTTTATCACGATTTATCGCTATTTTTATTTATTTAAAAATTGCCAACTCATTCAAACGACGCTTCAGGCCATAATGCGGCCGTGGCGCTGCTTTTCTTCATATTTGATTTTCACATATCTGAAAATCTAACCATTGGATCTTTGCAAATTTTATATCATTAGAAAGATCTTTTCAAAACAAATCCAACGGTTCCAGTTTTGGGAAAATCCGACGGTCGGATCTTCCGGTACAATCGTTTGAAGTTACGATTTCAAAATACGAACTACAACATCGTTATTCGATTTATTTTAATTATATTTATATATATATAATCGATTCTGACGCTGCTTTTCTTTAGATGTGAATTAAACATTCCAGACAACCCAACCATTGGATCTTTACAAAGTTGGTGTCGTTGGAAAGATATTTCCAAAGAGAACCCAACGGTTTCGGTTTCCAGAAAATCCGATGGTCGGATCTCCCACAATGATCATTTGAAATCATGGTTTCAAAACACGAACTGCAGCTTCGTTATTCAATTTATTTTAATTATATATATATAATTCTTTCTTCGATTTCAAAACCATATTCATTTCATATATTTGATAAAAATGATATTTTTATCCAATAGATATTTATTTCAACACATCACTATTTTTAACAATTCATATATATAATAAAAATGTGATTTTTATTATCAAAAAATTTATTTCAAAACACGGTTATTTTATATACTTCATATAGATGATAAAAATGTATTTTTATTGCAAAACAATTTATTTGAAAACACGATTATTTTATATATTTCATATAGATGATAAAAATGTGATTTTTATTGTAAAACAATTTATTTCAAAACACGATTATTTTATATAGTTCGTACATAAGGTATAAATGTTATTTTTGATGTTAAAACAATTTATTTAAAACACTAATATTTTATATAGTCTATATATATGATAACAATGTTATTTTTATCTTTCAAAGAATTTATTCATACATGAATGTCATTTATAAGGACCCGTAACTTCCCCGCGAAGTAAAGAGCGGATACTTTGAGGACAAGACACATCGGAACGCAAACAGAAGAACATTATATTGTTAATTGCAACAATTCCATCAGATTACAAGAATATACAGAGTATGAATGAATAAAATACATTCGATAAATATCAGAGATTTAAATTACATTTGAATACATAGCCGCGGAAAAATAATACGAAGCATAACTGAAAGAAATACGCGGATACAGAGCTTTCCGAATATCACTTCAGCTATAAACCAGGATCCTATGAATAACAATCTGCAAACCCAAAACTACTAGTTGCCCGTGTCAAAATAAGAGCACCCAGAGTTTAGGTTAAAACAATAAACTCCAGGTCAGTCATGTGACTGGTGCGAGAACTAAAACAGTTATTAATCTTTATTTTAAAATTAGGTAAATCAAGGGACCACGCCGTATAACACGGAACGGGTTTCCTCCCAAGAACACCAGTGCATAAAACAACATCACAATGCTAAATAAAGAACAATGAAGCTATTATAAGACCCAGGTCCCATCACAAAATGCAACGCAAGCCGGAGGATAGGGATTTTTCCTTATAATAGCCAAAGAATGCTTGATATGCTGAATTTCATGTTTTATTATTACTATAAGTGTATAGTATCAAAACAATTTCAATCATAAGTATCAATCATAGACCGCATAAGTGATCCATACCACTATGTCGCCATATATAGGTATACAATCAAAACCGCACAGTCTCGTATTGGAAGTTGGATTTCCATCTATGAACCGAGGCAAAAGATAGTCCTCACCGAATTTGAGATGCTCTAGCCCGTGTCTCAGGATTAGAGCTCGAGTGACCCTTGGATCGTCAGGGTCGGTCCACCGATGTGGATTAAAATGCCTGAACACTGCGTTTCCCCTCCCTTTGGGGCGTCAATGAGCCAAATGACTCCATTGGCTCCACACAGTCACCGATATATCCAAGGCGCCTCGCAACAGCAACAACCACACGGGTGAAAACAATATAAATGTCAGGGCTGGTTGGTCACTGACACCACCCTAGCTAGAAGGAAACGCATGCCCTCCCTGATGTCATCTCCCGTTTCTGGTTCACAACCGGGGTGTGAGGCTCATGAATCAACGCTACACAAAGCTATGCCACACAGGCCGTGCTTGGATCATCAACCACAAGACTTTGCTTTTCAACAAAAGCCTTGATCATTTGCCACTTAGGCATGCCACACATGCAATTCACTCCATGCGATTGATATCCATCAATATATAACCCCTGAGCTCGTACGTCTCAGAGAAGGGTGTTAAACAAGAGAATAAATTCTCCGCCGCCAAACAGATATATATTTATTAGAAATCAATCACACAGACTAAAATCCAATGTTAGACACACAGTCCATTTACAAGTTCGTTCTGGGTCTGAACGAAACCGGAGGCACCTTATACCTCGCATATCCATCGATCTCCAAGTACGTCTGGACGATCACCAACTGATTCCCTCCTCTTGGGTGTACAGCCCAATCAAGATCATCAGTAACCCCCAAACGATGTGAAGACCTCCGTTCTTCGACCACTATCTTCATCCTTGACACCACGTCGAATCAGTTATTCAGAATGGGATAAACCCGATCTATCTGAATAACTCGTGTATATAACAAACAAGTGTTACACAAACACAACATACACCTCATTCCAATTCAGAATATTCTTTTATTCAAATATTCTTACACTTTGGGAAAGGTTCCCATTAATTTTATCAAAGATAAATTCTTTAAATTTATTCTTTAATCTCCTTTTGAATACCAATTCAAATTAGTCGGGATTAGTGAACCACACTGAAGTAATCATTTATTTTATTTCCCAATCCCAACCTATTCATCCCATGAAGCAAAACTGGTCATACTTCATATCTAACACCACGGTGTTATCGGTAAATTAAATTACCATTTCACGTTCAAATCTAGTTAAAGATTTAACTATCGCCTGGAGCAAAACTGGTGATACTCCATTCTCGATCATTTCAATCAGATTAAAGATTTATTAAAACTCCACTTGGTTTTAATCTTCCCAAAAATCAATATTAATGATTGCTTAACTTCGGAAATCATATCCCATCTTTAACTGGGTTAAAGAACCAATGTCATTTAAAACACGATTCACGATAAACCCAAAATCACATTTCGTTTCCATCAACCTTTAACCTTAAATTAGCAAGTGAACAATTCCCTAAGTAATAACCCTGAAGGCCGAAACCAACATCAGATCAATACGCAGGAAACCATTCAACTTAACTAATCTCCAGTTAGTTTCTGATTTTCTTAACTCCGTTGGGTCTAAGAACGGTATTATTAAAGATACCATTCACAACAACCCAAATAACATTCTATTAATTTTCAGGTTAAAGAACAAATGTTATTTAAAACACTGTTCACGATAAACCCAAAAATCAATTCCAATTCAATTCCAATTAAATATTATTTAGTTGGTACACTTCATTAAATCTAAATAAAAAGATTTAATCTTTTTCTCAACTGGTTTTAAGAACAGTGTTAATGAAGACACCATTCACGACAAACCCAAATCCCATTTGATATTAAATACAAGGCTCTGAATAGAAAATATATCGGCTTATATTCAATATCAAATACAACAACCAACAAATATCGTGTTGGAAATAATGATATAAATATATCTTTCAAACTTCCATAACAATATCTGTATAATCACGAAATTCAATATCAAAATATTCCGAACATAATTTCGATTCAAATCCATTTCCAATTTATATATTGGAAATTCTGGTTATTTTCCAAACCATTTCAAATCCAATTTATTTATTTTTCAAAATAATAGAATTATAATTCTAGTTCAAAACTAGTTCATTTCGATAAAAATCTATTTTTATCTTTTCAAATATGGAGTTTTTCATCCCAATTCTTTCCAAATCATTTCTTATGATTTTACACTAATTATTGATATTTTTAATAACTTTATCAAGGCCCGTACAGTCGATTTCCATCAACGGCCATCGAACTGCACTTACAGCGACCTTTTCCAAATTTGATTTGGACATAATTCCAAATCCAAACGTTAGATTTCTAATTTCTTATATTCTTTAGAAAGCTCTTTTCGATACAAACCCAACGGTTCCTATTTTAGGAGAATCCGACGGTCGGATCTCCCGTAATGTCCGTTCGAAGTCAATGGTCGAAATTCGCGAACTACCGCAGCGCGGCGTGTTCTATTCAGGCCATTATATATATATATAATATTATATATTTTGTGGATTTCCATTTAAAACATATTTTATAAATCGTTTTCAATTCGTTTTCAAAACGATTTCAACTTCATATTCAATTTCAAATCAAAATTGAATATTCTATATCTTCGATATATAAATGATAATATTTTCAAAACATTATATTTTGAAATCAATTCCTTTTCGATATTCATTATAAAAATGAATAAAATCGATATAAATATCGTTCACGTCAAAATGGCGCAAATCTAATCAATACGGCTTTATATATTTCAATAACTTCGTTATTCTATTCAACAAACGAATATTTTCTTCAGCACATGAATTTTCTTATATTCTATTCAACACATGAATATATATTTTATTCAACACATGAATTTTTATTCTATTCAACACATGAATATATATTTTATTCAACAAATGAATTTTTATTCTATTCAACACATGAATATATATTTTATAATATTCTTTATTTTCCAAATTGGAATGAGGCCCAATCAATTACCATATAATGTTAATTATATGGATTCCATACAACACATGTATATAATAGCAACGATAAATAATGAACCATCGTCCAGGGTGCACCACACAACTGCATAAGCATTGAATATAAATAATCAACGCTTACAACAGCCTGTCAACCCATCGATCGACATACAACTAAACAATTGGGATTAGTGTACGTCAATCTCATCCCAACACCCGTGTGGGGTTTCAATCAATCAAACACATATTTTGTTTGTGCAGTTGGGTGATGTGTAAAATTTATCGTCCCAATCCATATCAGTCAAATCGGTGTACATAAACAAATCGTTCGATTTGTAAATGAATATTTATTTTATTCACATACACATTAAAAATTATATTTTTAACGATAAAATATATATTTAGTTCATTTACACAATAAAAATGATAATTTTGTTTTTCTAATATATTTTAGAAAATTTCGGCGGCATAACGGTGCGATAATAGAAATGGGATAAGGCCTAGCCTTATCCCCAATCTAATAATGGCCCGCGCCATACACATACCAATCTAATCAATTTCATTTCACCCAAACAACCAAATTCAAACCAATAATCCAATCAACTACACAACCAAACAAACAAGTCGCCCATGGTTTGTGGGCAACGGGGAACAATTCATATATGCAGTTACATAATAGATAACTGTATAAAAAATTTAGTGAGGAGTTCTCACCTTTGGGATCCACTCCGCCAGTTCTATTTCTGAATTTCTGAACAGTTTGGATTTTTGTCCGAAATTCCAATGCAATCTGTTTCATGAAGTATATATTAAAAATCATATTTTTAATAACGCCAGTTCTGTTTAAAAATCCTATTTTTAAATCAATGCTAATTTCTTTTTATACTGTTTTATATATTTAAAAACCCCATATTTTTATTCTGTTTTATGTATTTATATTTTCAAATCAAAGTATTTTATATTTTCAAATCAAAGTATTTCATATTTTCAAATCAAAGTATTTCATATTTTCAAATCAAAGTATTTTATATTTTCTTAAAAATAAGGTCTATTTTTACTTTTAAAACACTTGTTATTTTTATTTTTTTAAAACGATGTATATTTTAGAAACAATGCAATACATATTTTATTTTCATAAAAGAATGCAAATTTATATTTTCATAAAAGAATGCAATACATATTTTATTTTCATAAAAGAATGCAAATTTATATTTTCATAAAAGAATGCAAATTTATTTTATTATTTTTAAACAATTGATATGAATATGTGAACTTTAATTACAAATTAGAAGAATTACACTTCCTTAATCACTTAATTACAAACATTAACAACGCTTAGAGAAAGAAATATACGCTGCTGTCTTCATCTTCCTTCTGTCGTGTTCCTGGAACTTTCTTCGATGGCTAGGGTTGGTCATCGCGCCTCCACATCGCAGCTTGGGTCTGATCAGAGAACATCACCACGTCGAGCATCACGAGCTGCTCCTCCGCCAGTCCCCAGCGTCGAACTCGACGCAGCTCCACCCCTCGAAATCGTGCCCAAACACCAAGATTTTGGACCCCAAGTTCGAGCGGTTTCGCGGGCTTGGGGCATTAGGTTTCGGTTTTTAAATCGATGAGAGGGAGGAGAGAGAAGCGCCAGAAGGGAGGGGAAGAAGGAAGCGCAGAGGTGCCTGAAGGGGGTGGCGAAGCGATCGACAAGGGGTAGTGGGAGGAACTCCATAGATTTCCAAATTAGGTTTTTTCCCTAACGTTGACCCGGTAATGAGGAAGGGGAGGGAAGAAAAGAGAGTTATTTATAATTTTATATTTATTTATTTTATTATCCAAAAGTTAGTGTTTCATTCGAACTCCAATCCAGTCCCAACGACTGTCGTCCCTAGCTAATTACCCCCATTCCGAATACATTGGGATATGTTTCGCAAGCCAATTCGATAGTTACGATCAGTTTTCGCTGAAATTAAAATATAACTCTATATATTGAATTTGAACGCACATTTCAGTTTACTAGGGTCACATAAGAACTCTGAAAATTCCCGAAAAATATTTTCTAGCTTTCTATTGACGATACGGTCCCAACAAAACTAATTTCGTCAAATTTGAAGACCGTTTGAAAAATGGCCATTTTCTGGTCGATCCAATTTGACTGAAACTGGTAAAACACGTTTTCCTTCGCCACGCTCACATATTAATTCAGAAAATTACGAATTTTGGAATCTAGCAATAACTTGACATCACGGATCCAACAAAAGTGGTTTCGTCGAAAATCAAGGTAGTTTGCAAAATTTCCATTTTTAAGGGCCAGAATTCCACAGCGACTATTCTGAACTTTCGACTGGACGTATCTTTTGATTCCCACTATGAAATTTTGATTTTTCGGATTCGTTGGAAAGATATTCTCAAATAGATTCTAATATTTTTAGATTCGCTATAATCCGGTTTATTTTGATTCCTGTACATTCATTTGAACTTTGAAATTGAAATTTCAAACTACTGCGCCATTTTCAATTCCTTTTATAATTTAAAATAAAATATTTATATTCTGACGACGATTCAAATAACTATATTCGTTCTATTTCTATTCAAAATAAATTTCTCATCGCTATTATTTAAAATAATTCATTTTAAATATTCAAAATTCACTAAAATTGCCAAAATAAAATTTTTTAATTGGCTCGGATTTTCGGGTTATTACAATCTCCCCCACTTAAAACTTTTCATCCCCGAAAAGGAACGAAGCCGAAAGTTGTTTCACAAATCAACTCAAGTTCTAGTATTTTCTTTATGGCTTAAGTTCTTCAACTTTTCAGTTTCTAAGAACTTCTCAAATTTTTCAAAAATTTGGCTAACACCCTAAATTTTCGAAAAATTTCGCCATAACCTCCCCTGCACCGGGTGCTTCGGGATATTTCAAATAGCCTCCCATGGCCCTCACCAATCCAAAAAGAATAAGAAACAGCCAATCGGCTCATAGAATCATCCAAACCCAATAAATTTGTAAACATGTACCTATTTGTCGGGCAAACAATTTTATTCTTTTGCTCTAGCCTCCTTGCTATGACTGTTCAATGTAAGTACATGTATATGTATGCAAATGCGACAAATTTTCAATACAATTCACTATTTGGTTCAATTTGGCTAAAGGTTCAACATTTTAATTAATCAACCAATGATCAAACAACACAATCAGTAATCAATTAGGTGATTAGCTTTTCAAATTCATAACTTTGATACATAGTCCAAAAATCAGATTTTTGATGCCAAATCACAACAATAAGCCCTATCTAGCTTTGGTTCTCACACCAGTCAATTGTAATTATATAGAAATCCCACTTTCGAAACACTACCACAATTAATGATGATGCCCAGGCATCACCAGAATCATGTCCGGGCGACTAGAGTGTGATTCTATATCTATCCAGTATATTTGAGACTTCAATACACGTGCATCAGATGTATATGAAAATCTCTATATATTGGATTGCCCAAATTCAATACAAATGAATAATCAAATACGAATAATTGATTTAAATTTTTAAAACAATAATTGTTTTCATTCTGATTTTCAAAACACTACTCTTCACACTCGTTCTAGGATACTACTGATCCTATCTCTAACGAGTCATTCTCATTGGATATTACTAATCCAATCTCTGATGAATTCTTTCATTTGGTTCTAACGTGTTTTGTTCTCCGAGCCCTATAAACCAAAGCTCTAATACCAAATATAAGGACCCGTAACTTCCCCGTGAAGGAAAGAGCGGGTACTTTGAGGACAAGACACATCGGAACGCAAACAGAAGAACATTTCATTGTTAATTACAACAATTCCATCAGTATACAAGAATATACAAAGTATGAATAAAATACATTCGATAAATATCATAGATTTAAATTACATTTGAATACATTGCCGCAAAAAAATAATACGAAGCATAACTGAAAGAAATACGCGGATACAGAGCTTTCCGAATATCACTTCAGCTATAAACCAGGATCCTGTGAATATAAATCTACAAACCCAAAACTACAAGCTGCCCGTGTCAAAATAAGGGCATCCAGAGTTTAGGTTAAAACAATAAACTCCAGGTCAGTCATGTGACCGGTGTGAGAACTAAAACAGTTATTAATATTTATTTTAAAGTTAGGTAAATCAAGGGACCACGCCGTATAACACGGAACGGGTTTCCTCCCAAGAACACCAGTGCATAAAAAAACAGCGCAATGCTAAATATAGAACAATGAAGATATTATAAGACCTAGGTCCCATCACACAATGCAACGCAAGCCGGAGGATAGGGTTTTTACCTTATAATAGCCAAAGAATGCTTGATACGCTGAATTTCATGTTTTATTATTACTATAAGTGTATAGTGCCAAAACAATTACAATCATAAGTATCAATCATAGACGGCATAAGTGCCCCAAACCACTATGTCGCCATATATAGGTATACAAACAAAACCGCACGGTCTCGTATTGGAAGTTGGATTTCCATCTGTGAACCGAGGCAAAAGATTGTCCTCACCGAATTCGAGACGCTCTAGCCCGTGTCTCAGGATCAGAGCTCGAGTGACCCTTAGATCATCAGGGCCGGTCCACCGATGTGGATTAAAATGCCGGAACACTGCGTTTCCCCGCCCTTTGGGGCGTCAATGAGCCAAATGACTCCATCGGCTCCACACAGTCACCGATATATCCGAGGCGCCTCGCAATAACAACAACCATACAGGTGAAATTAATATAAATGTCAGGGCTGGTAGGTCACTGACACCACCCTAGCTAGAAGGAAACGCATGCCCTCCCTGATGTCCTCTCCCGTTTCTGGTTCACAATCGGGGTGTGAGGCTCAAGAATCAACGCTACACAAAGCTATGCCTTACAGGCCGTGCTTTGATCATCAACCATAAGACTTTGCTTTTCAACAAAAGCCTTGATCATTTGCCACTTAGGCATGCCACACAGGCAATTCACTCCATGCGATTGAGATCCATCAATATATAACCCCTGAGCTTGTACGTCTCAGAGAAGGGCGCTAAGCAAGAGAATAAATTCTCCGCCGCCAAACAGATATATATTTAACAGAAATCAATCACACAGACTAAAATCCAATGTCAGACACACAGTCCATTTACAAGTTCGTTCTGGGTCTGAACGAAACCAAAGGCACCTTGTACCTCGCATATCCATCGATCTCCAAGTACGTCTGGACGATCACCAACTGATTCCCTCCTCTTGGGTGTACAGCCTAATCAAGATCATCAGTAATCCCCCAAACGATGTGAAGACCTCCGTCTTTATCCTCGACACCACGTCCAATCAGTTATTCAGAATGGGATAAACACGGTCTTTCTGAATAACTCGCTTATATAATAAACAAGTGTTACACAAACACAACATGCACCTCATTCCAATTCAGAATATTCTTTTATTCAAATATTCTTACACATTGGGAAAGGTTCCCATTAATTTTATCAAAGATAAATTCAATAAATTTATTCTTTAAACTCCTTTTGAATATCAATTCAAATTAGTCGGGATTAGCGAACCACACCGAAGTAATCATTTATTTTATTCCCAATCCCAACCTATTCATCCCATGAAGTAAAACTGGTCATACTTCATATCTAACACCACGGTGTTATCGGTAAATTCAATTACCATTTCACGTTCAAATCTAGTTAAAGATTTAACTATCGCCTGGAGCAAAACTGGTGATACTCCATTCTCGATCATTTCAATCTGATTAAAGATTTATTAAAAATCCACTTGGTTTTAATCTTCCCAAAAATCAATATTAATGATTGTTTAACTTGGGAAATCATATCCTGTCTTTAACTGGGTTAAAGAACCAATGTCGTTTAAAACACGGTTCACGATAAACCCAAAATCACATTTCATTTCCATCAGCCTTTTACCTTAAATTAGCAAGTGAACAATTCCCTAAGTAATAACCCCGAAGGCCGAAACTAACATCAGATCAATACCCAGGAAACCATTCAACTTAACTAATCTCCAGTTAGTTTCTGATTTTCTTAACTCCGTTGGGTCTAAGAACGGTATTATTAAAGATACCATTCACGACAACCCAAATCACATTCCATTAATTATCAGGTTAAAGAACAAATGTTATTTAAAACACCGTTCACGATAAACCCAAAAATCAATTCCAATTCAATTCCAATTAAATATTATTTAGTTGGTACACTTCATTAAATCTAAATAAAAAGATTTAATCTTTTTCTTAACTGGGTTTAAGAACAGTGTTAATGAAGACACCATTCACGACAAACCCAAATCCCATTTGATATTAAATACAAGGCTCTGAATAGAAAATATATCGGCTTATATTCAATATCGAATACTACAACCAACAAATATCATGTTGGAAATAACGATATAAATATATCTTTCAAACTTCCATAACAATATCTGTATAATCAAGAAATTCAATATCGAAATATTCCGAAGATAATTTCGATTCAAATCCATTTCCAATTTATATATTGGAAATTATGGTTATTTTCAAAACCATTTCAAATCCAATTTATTTATTTTTCAAAATAATTGAATTATAATTCTAGTTCAAAACTAGTTCATTTCGATAAAAATCTATTTTTATCTTTTCAAATATGGAGTTTTTCAGCCCAATTCTTCCCAAATCATTTCTTATGATTTTACACTAATTATTGATATTTTTAATAACTTTATCAAGGCCCGTACAGTCGATTTCCATCAACGACCATCGAACTGCACTTACAGCGACCTTTTCCAAATTTGATTTGGACATAATTCCAAATCCAACTGTTAGATTTCTAATTTCTTGTATTCCTCAGAAAGCTCTTTTCGATACGAACCCAACGGCTCCGGTTTTAGGAGAATACGACGGTCGGATCTCCCGTAATGTCCGTTCGAAGTCAATGGTCGAAATTCGCGAACTACCGCAGCGCGGCGCGTTCTGTTCAGGCCATTATATATATATATATATATATATATATATATATAACATATTATATATTTTGTCGATTTCCTTTTAAAACATATTTTATAAATCGTTTTCAATTCATTTTCAAAACGATTTCAACTTCATATTCAATTTCAAATCAAAATTGAATATTCTATATCTTCGATATATAAATGATAATATTTTCAAAACATTATATTTTGAAATAAATTCCTTATCGATATTCATTATAAAAATGAATAAAATCGATATAAATATCTTTTCACGTCAAAATGGCGCAAATCTAATCAACACGGCTTTTTATATTTCAATAACTTCGTTATTCTATTCAACAAATGAATATTTTCTTCAACAAATGAATTTTCTTTTTTTCTATTCAACACATGAATATATATTTTATTCAACACAAGAATTTTTATTCCATTCAACACATGAATATATATTTTATTCAACACATGAACTTTTATTCTAATCAACACATGAATATATATTTTATAATATTCTTTATTTTCCAAATTGGAATGAGGCCCAATCAATTACCATATAATGTTAATTATATGGATTCCATACAACACATGTATATAATAGCAACGATAAATAATCAACCATCATCCAGAGTGCACCACACAACTGCATCAACGCTTACAACAGCCTGTTAACCCATCGATGGACATACAACTAAACAATTGGGATTAGTGTACGTCAGTCTCATCCCAACACCCGTGTTGGGTTGCAATTAATCAAACATATATTTTATTTGTGCAGTTGGCGATTTGTAAAATTTATCGTCCCAATCCATATAAGTCAAATCGGTGTACATAAACAAATCGGTAGATTTGTAAATGAAAATTTATTTTATTCACATACACATTAAAAATTATATTTTTAACGATAAAATATTTATTCGGTTCATTTACACAATAAAAATGATATTTTTATTTTTCTAATATATTTTAGAAAATTTCGGTGGCATAACGGTGCGATACTAGAAACGGGATAAGGCCTAGCCTTATCCCCAATCTAATAATGGCCCACGCCATACACATACCAATCTAATCAATTTCATTTCACCTAAACAACCAAATTCAAACCAATAATCCAATCAACTACACAACCAAACAAACAAGTCACCCATGGTTTGTGGGCGACGGGGAACAGTTCATATATGCAGTTACATAATATATAACTGTATAAAAAATTCAATGAGGAGTTCTCACCTTTGGGATCCACTAAGCCAGTTCTATTTTTGAATTTCTGAACAGTTTGGATT
Organism: Allium sativum; assembly: GCA_030737875.1. Lineage (NCBI taxonomy): Eukaryota > Viridiplantae > Streptophyta > Magnoliopsida > Asparagales > Amaryllidaceae > Allium > Allium sativum. The sequence goes on along the minus strand of CM060910.1, from coordinate 440,816,696 downwards.
TTTGTCCGAAATTCCAATGCAATCTGTTTCACGAAGTATATATTAAAAATCATATTTTTAATAATGCCAGTTCTATTTAAAAATCCTATTTTTAAATCGATGCTAATTTCTTTTTATACTATTTTATATATTTTAAAACCCCATTTTTTTATTTAGTTTTATGTATTTATATTTTCAAATCAAAGTATTTTATATTTTTAAATCAAAGTATTTTATATTTTCAAATCAAAGTATTTCATATTTTCAAATCAAAGTATTTCATATTTTCAAATCAAAGTATTTTATATTTTCTTAAAAACAAGGTCTATTTTTACTTTTAAAACACTTGCTATTTTTATTTTTATTTAAATGATGTATATTTTAGAAACAATGCAATACATATTTTATTTTCATAAAAGAATTCAAATTTATATTTTCATAAAAGAATGCAAATTTATAATTTTTTAAACAATTGATATGAATATGTGAACTTTAATTACAAATTAGAAGAATTACACATCCTTAATCACTTAATTACATACATTAACAACGCTTAGAGAAAGAAATATACGCTGCTATCTTCATCTTCCTTCTGCCGTGTTCCTGGAACTTTCTTCGACGGCTAGGGTTGGTCATCGTGCCTCCACATCGCAGCTTGGGTCTGATTAGAGAACATCACCACGTCGAGCATCACGAGCTGCTCCTCCGTCAGTCCCCAGCGTCGAACTCGACGCAACTCCGACCCTCGAAATCGCACCCAAACGCCAAGACTTTGGACCCGAAATTGAGCGGTTTTGTTGGCTTGGGGCATTAGGTTTCGGTTTTTAAATCGACGAGAGGGAGGAGAGAGAAGCGCCAGAGGGGAGGGGGAAGAAGGAAGCGTGGAGGTGGCTGAAGGGGGTGGCGAAGCGATCGACGAGGGGTAGGGGGAGGAACTCCGTCGATTTCTAGATCAGTTTTTTTCCTAACGTTGACCCAGTAATGAGGAAGGGGAGGGAAGAAAAGAGAGTTATTTATAATTTTATATTTATTTATTTATTTTATTATCCAAAAGTTAGTATTTCATTCGAACTCCGATCCAGTCCCAAAGACTATTGTCCCTAGCTAATTACCCCCATTCCGGATACAATCGGATATGTTTCACAAGCCAATTCGATTGTTACGATCAGTTTTCCCTGAAATTAAAATATAACTCTATATATTGAATTTGAACGCACATTTCAATTTACTGTGGTCACATACGAATTCTAAAAATTCCCGAAAAATATTTTCTAGCTTCGTATTGACGATACGGTTCCAACAAAACTAATTTCGTCAAATTTGAAGATCGTTTCAAAAATGACCATTTTCTGGTCGATCCAATTTGACTGAAACTGGCAAAATACGTTTTCCTTCGCCACACTCACATATTGATTCAGAAAATTACAAATTTTAGAATCTAGCAATAACTTGACATCACAGATCCAACAAAAGTGGTTTCGTCGAAAACCAAGGTCGTTTGCAAAATTTCCATTTTTAAGGGCCAGAATTCCATATCGACTATTCTGAACTTTCAACTGGACGTATCTTTTGATTCCCGCTATGAAATTTTGATTTTTTAGATTCTTGGAAAGATGTTCTCAAATAGATTCTAATACTTTTGGTTTCGCTAAAATCCGGTTTATTTTGAATCATGTACATTCGTTTGAACTTTGAAATCGAAATTTCTAACTACCGCGCCATTTTCAATTCCTTTTATAATTTAAAATAAAATATTTATATTCTAACGATGATTCAAATAACTATATTCATTCTATTACTATTCAAAATAAATTTCTCATCGCTATTATTTAAAACAATTCATTTTAAATATTCAAAATTCACTAAAATTACCAAAATAAAAATTTTAAATTGGCTCGGATTTTCGGGTTATTACATCATTCAACACATGAATTTTATCCAACACATGAATATAGTTTCAACACATGAAAATAATTATAACACATAAATATTACTGAAAATTTCGGCAGCATAACGGCAGGGTAGCTAAAACCGGCACCGTCCCGAGTATGGCTCCTCGCTCTACCTTAAAGCCTCACAGCTTTTGACAATGGGGATTTCAATATCTAGTTCATACGTAGACGAATTTTCCCATATACTAGTCCTATTGGTATTTCAACCACAATCAATCATTTCCAATCAACCATTCATGATATTCACCAAATTTCACATCAATCAAATCCAAACAATATCACACCAATATATATCGTCCATGGTCTGTGGACGAGGGGAGTATATATAGATATACGTACACAAATATATTTCGATTTCATTTCAATTCATTTCAATGCATTTCAACGCATATATAATTTTTACAACGCATATATAACTTATACATCGAACATACAACTTATACAACGCTTAAATGCATATCATAATAAATGATTTGAAAAGAATTTAGAGGAAAAATTCCACGTTTGAAAAGAAAAAAATATATTTTAAACAAAATAAACTAATTATTAACTAGAAAAATAATCCAATGGTTTTAAATAAATAAATTGGATAGGGAAATGATTTTAAAAATAACTAGAATTTTCCAATGAATAAATTGGAATGGATTGAAAATAATCTAGAAATATTTCGATATTGGATTTCGTGGTTATACGGATATTGTTATGGGAATTTGGAAGATACAAATATCTTTATTCACAATACGATATACGTAAGTTTCATAATTTGATTTTGAATATAAGCCGATATAATTTCTATTCAGAGCCTTGTATTTAATTTTAAATGGATTTTGGGTTTGTCGTGAACGGTGTCTTAAATAAAACTGTTCTTAAACCCAGTTGAGAAAAGAATAAATCTCTTAATTAATATTTAGTGAAGTTTTCCAATTAATTAATATTAAATTGGAATTGAATAAAAGAATTGGATTTTGGGTTTGTCGTGAATGGTGTCTTCAATAACACTGTTCTTAAACCCCGTGTGAAAAGAATAAATCTTTTAATTAAGATTATTAGAGTTTCCAGTTATATTTAGTAACTGGAATACAATGGAATGTGAATTGGGTTTATTATGATGAACTGTGTTTTAATGACATCGTTCTTTAACCCGACTAATAAGGAGATGTGATTTGGAATATATAAATCTTTTATCAAGATTTAATGGAAATTTTCCAAAGTAAAGTTTTCCAATTTAATATAATAAATTGTAATTGAATTGAACTCGATTTGGTAATAATCAAAGTGAGCTTCTATGGAGGAAAACTGTTAATATATATGGAATTTAAAAGGCTTTGTCGTTATTCCATTTATGCTATTAGCCGGATGGAAATTGATATTGATTATATATTGATCTGTTTTCCATGAAGATTCCATTATTATTGGAATGTGATTTTGGGTCTATCGTGAACTGTGTTTTAAAAGACATTGGTTCTTTAACCCAGTTAAAGACAGGATTACATGCCTAACATTGTATTTCGAACTGTGTTGTTGATCTCTGCTAAATATATATATGTGTTTGGTAGCGGAGAATTTATTCTCTTATTTAACACCCTTCTCTAAGACGTACGAGCTTAGAGGTTACATATCGGCAGAAACCAATGTTACGGTGTAGATTGTTGATATGGAATGTTTGATTTCCCAGAGTTAAATAATCATTAAATAATGATTGTTGGAAGATTAAAACTAAGTGGAGTTTTAATGAATCTTTAATTAGATTCAAATGTGAATGCGATAATTTAAATTATCAGATTTGGGAAATGATCGAGAATGAAGTACCACTAGTTTTTACTCCAAGTGATAGTTAAATCTTTAATTAGATTTGAACATGAAATGGTAATTAAATTTACCGATAACACCGTGGTGTTAGATATGGAGTATTACCAGTTTTGCTCCATGGAATGAATAGGTTGGGATTGGGAAATATAAGAAATGATTACTTCGGTAAGGTGCGCTAATCCCGACTAGTTGATAAACCTTAATTTGGTTTAGAATTAATATCCAAAGGAAGATTAAAGTATAAATTTAAAAGAATTTATATTTGATAAAATTAATGGGAACCTTTTCCAAAGGATATGAATATTTGTATAAAACAGTATTCAGAATTGGAATGAGGCGTATGTTGTGTTTTATAGCACTTGATTATAAGATACGTGAATTATTCGGAAAGGCCGAGTTTATACCTATTCCGAATAATTGATTCGACGATAAGTCGACGATGAAGACGGTGGTCGAAGACCAGATATCTTCACATCATTTGGATGATTACTGATGTCTTGATTGGATTGTACAACCAAGACAAGGTAGTAAGCGGTGATCATCCAGACGTACTTGGAGATCGACCGGATATGTGAGGACCTCTCTCCTATATTGGACATATGGGACAAGGAATAAGGTGCTTCCGATTTCATTCAGACCCAGAACAAACTAATAAATGGATGTGTGTCTGACATTGGATTTTATTCTATGTTGATTGATCTCTATTAAATATATATTTGTTTGGTGGTGGAGGATTTATTCTCTTGCTTAACACCCTTCTCTAAGACGTACGAGCTTAGAGGTAATATATCGATAGACATCAGTCACATGGCATGAATTGTCAGTGTGGCTTGCTGAGATGCAAATGATCAAGGCTTTTGTTGAAAAGCAGAGTCTTGTGGTCGATGATCAAAGCTCGGCTTTAAATAGCATAGCTTTTTGTATGGCATTAATTCGTGAGCCTCACACCTTGGTATGAGTCAAAAACGGGATAAGGGACCCAAGGAGAGCACGACCTTTCCTTCTAGCTACTGGTGGGGTCATGGTATAGAGCCTAGACATTTATTTATTTTTACCTATGTGGATGATGGATTGTGAGGTGCCTCAGATATATCGGCAACTACGGAGCTGATGGACAGGTCTTATAGGACCGGGAAGCGTGTGTTCAGGAATAACTAATCCACTAACATAAGTGTGGACCCACCTTGGAGGATCCAAGGGTTCACTGCAAGGAACCCTGAGGCATTTTCTAGAGTGTCTCAAAGCCGGCGAGGAGTACATCCCTCGCCTCGACTCATGACTGAAATCCAATTTCCAATACATAACATTTCGGTTTTGATTGTAGATCCTAGTATGGTGTCATGATATATGGCACCCATGCCGTCTATGATTGATACATTTATATTTGAAGTTGTTTTATACAATATGCACTTATAATAGTACCAAATTATTTGTTTTAAATGTACCAAGCATATTTGGCTATTATAATTGAAAACTCTATCCTCCGGCTTGCGTTGCATTGTGTGATGGGACCTAAGTCTTATAATAGCTTCATTTTTTGAAAAGAATTGCACTGTTTATAAACTGTTTTTGGCACTGGTGTTCTTGGGAGGAAACCCGTTCCGTGTTATACGGCGTGGTCCCTTGATTTTCTCTATTTTAAATTAAAGTTTTAAATAACCGTTTTAGGTCTCACACCCATCCCATGACTGACCAGGAGTTTATAGTTTTAACCTAAACTCTGGGTGCCCATATTTTTCACACGGGCAGCTAGTAGTTTTGGTTTTCTAGATATTATATTCACAGGATCCTGGTTTATAGCTGGAGCTATATTCGGAAAGCTTTGTGTCTGTGTATCTCTTTCAGTAATGTTATGTATTATTTTTCTGCTGCTATGTAATTTTAATCTCTGATATTGTATTTCCAATGTAAATTATTTATTCATACTCTATTATATTCTTTTAATATGATGTAAATTGTTGTAACAGCAATGAAATGTTCTTCTGTTTGCGTTCTGATTTGTCATGTTCTCAACTCAATCCGGGCTTTCCCATAAGGGCGAGTTTGGGTCGTTTCATTTATTTTAAGAATCAATGATTTAAAATTGATTTAAATCGAAGTTAGAACGTATAAATGTAAAATTTAATTAAAACGAACTCGAAATGGTGTGGTAGTTTGAAAATTCGATTTTAAATTTCAATTGAATGTACAGAATTCAAAATATATTGGATTTCAGTAAAATAAGAAATGTTGGAATATTTTGAACTATAATTTTCTAAAGAATGTAAGAAACTGAGATTTCACTTTATAAATTACAAGTTATATCCAGTTTAAAATTCAGAATAGTCGTTATGGAATTTATATATATATATATATATATATATATATATATTAAACATATTTAAGCCCTTAAAAATAGCCATTTGGAAAACGACCTCCATTTTCGACGAACCACTTTTGTTGGATCTGGAATACCAAATTATTATTAGGTTTCAAATTTCATAATTTTTGGAATTGACATGCGAGCGTAGTAAATTTAAACATGTTTTCAATTTCAGTTTAAATTTAATCGACCAGTTAAAGAGGTCATTTTTCAAACGATCTCTAAATTCGACGAAATTAACTTTGTTAGGACCGCATCATAAAAACATAGCTAGATTTCTAGTTTCATAATTTTTGGAGTCAGTATGTGTCCCCGGTAAATTAAAATGTACGTTCAAATTCAATATTGATCGTTATATTAATTTATATTTTAATTTCAAGAAAAATTGATCGAAATAGTAGAATTGGCTTACGAAACGTATCCCATTGTGTCCGGAGTGGGGGTATTTAGCTAGGGCCGATAGTCATTGGATTTGATTTGAAGTTCAGATGGATAAATAAGAAATAACTGAATTAAATAATATTAAAAAAATAAATATATATACTATCTTTAACCCTAACCCTAGTCAACACGGTCAAATTTCTTAGTCGCCTTCTTCCTCGTCGAATGAATGAAAACATTCAAAATTTCATGCCCAAAATTCTTCAAATTTAGTCAATAATTTTCGAAACTTATAGTGGCAATAATCTCCAGTGTCATGAGATCTAGTTGCTGATCAAGTACGATGAATTTTAATCGAGTATTGGGTACAAATTTGGGCTCCAAACCTTCAGCGTTCGCCACCTTCATCATAAACTAATCCGATTTCAGTCCAACCGGAGTCTACCCAACCCATTAGCCCCCGTTCCAGATCCATGGGCTAAGTCCCGTCAGCCCAAACGGTTGTCTGTGGCCTGAATTATTTAATTTAATATTTAAATCCTTTATTAAATTAATTTGAACGTATATTTAAATTCACCGGGGCCACATACAAACTCAGAAAATTTCAAAAAAATTATTTCTGGCTTTGTTATGACGATACGGTCCCAACAAGATTAGTTTCGTCGAATTCTGAGACCTTTTGAAAAATGGCTATTTTCCAGTCAATTAAATTTGACTGAAATGAACAAAACACATTTTCCTTTGCCACGCTCACATACTAATTCAGACAATTCTAAAAATTGGATCCTCGCAATAATTTGACATTCCGGTTCCAACAAAAGTGGTTTCGTCGAAAACGGAGGTTGTTTGTAAAATGACTATTTTTAATATTAAAATATATATATAAGTTATACAGCGACTATTCTGATTTTTAAACTGGGCATAACTTTTGATTCCCACTATGAAATTTCGATTTTTCAGATTCGTTGGAAAAATATTTTTAAATAGATTCTAATATTTTTGGTTTCACTAAAATCCGTTTAATTTCGCATTTTGTACATTCGATCAAAGTTCAAGTTTGACTTTTCAAACTACCGTGCAATTTCTAACTCCTTTTATAATTAAAATTAAAAAATTTGTTCTAACTTCGATTTAAATATATTTTTAATCATTATTATTTTAAAAAAATTATTTTAACTATTAAAATTCCATTAGAGTTTCTAAAATAAAAATTTTTAATTGGTTCAGAATTTGCTGGTTGTTAAAATCTCCCCCACTTAAAATCTTTACGTACTCGAAAAGGAACAAAGCTAAAAGTCGTTAAATTAACCAACTCAACTTTTAATTTTAATAAATTTTCAGTTCAGTTCAATATTAAATTTGATTTAGCTGAATTTATCATTCTTTCTCATATTGGTTAAATTAATTATCATTCCAATATTTTAATTAGTTAAAATAATCACAACCAGCAATCAATTAGGTGATTAAACTTTCAAATATATATACTTTTATATATAGTCAAAAATCATATTTTTAGTGCAAATCACAACGATAGACCCTATCTAGTTTTGGTTCTCACACCAGTCAATGAAAATATATAGATATACCACTTTCGAAACTCGAACATAAGTTCTAATGATGTTTCGAACCACCATCAGAACATCTCCAGGCGACTAAAGTGTGATTCTATATCTATCTAGTATATTTGAGACTTCATATACATGCTAGCTAGGCGTATATGCAAAATCTTTATATACTCGATTGCCCAAAATAAAATAAAATAATATATTATCTTCAAATACATATAATAAGATTTTAAAATTTCAAAACTAAATTTGTTTGCATTTTTAATTTTAAAAATAAATACTCTTCACACTCGTTCTAGGGTACTACTGATCCCATCTCTAATGAGTTATCCTTATTGGATATTACTAATCCAATCTCTGATGAGTTATTTGTTCAGTTCTAACGAGTTGTACGCTAAAGATTTGAGCTAACCTGAGCTCTGATACCAACTGTCACGACCCAGATTTCACCCGACCCGATCGACCGTTAGATCGACCAAGACCGTTCAAAACCCGAATACGTTAACTTTGGGAATACAACACATCAGAAACAGATAACAATAGACTTTTATAAACATTATAATAATGTTACATCAGAGTACAGAATATCATAGTACATTGATAAATAATACAGCGGAATATTTAATTGCAACATAATTAATAGAAAGCAGCGGAATAATTGAATCAATCACAACGGAAGACCATCAATGCTCTGGACATAGCTCTAAGCTTCGATCCAGAATCCTGCTCAATATATCTGCAAAATAAGCTACCCGACTGCCTGTGTGGAAAAGAGGGCACCTGAGTTTGCAAAGTGAAACAAACTACGGGTCAGTCATGGGACTGATGTGAGAAATCTTTACTTAACTTAAACTAGTAATAGGGCTAATCACAGTACCATGTCGCTAAAGCGGAATGGGTTTACTCCATTGGATTGCCAGGGCATAAATAAAGTAAATCGTTAAAATAACGCAATGTTTTTTTGAAAAATGAAACCATTATAAGACTCAGGTCCCACCACACAATGCAACGCAAGCCGGAGGATAGAGTTTTACCTAATAATGGGGTTAAATGCTTGATACGTGGAAAATAATATTTTTACTATTATTATTATTGTCTAATATGTTTTAAAATACTTCAAAGTAAATGTAACAATCCTAGATGGCATAGCTACCATATACTATGTCGCCATATATAGGTTTATAATCAAGACCGTAGTGTCGTATTGGATGTTGATTTCCATCATGAGTCAAGGCTAGGAACGATCTCCTGACCGATTCGAGACACTCTAGCAATGTCTCAGGATTCGGATGCGAGCGAACCCTTGGATTCTGCAGTGCCGGTCCACAAATAATTTAGTGGATTGGAAATTCCTGAACACACGCTCCTCGATCCTAATGGACCTATAAATTGGCCATTACGGCCAATAAAAATCCGAGATGCCTCATTCCATCAACCACATAAGTAAAAAATGCGGGGCCTTGTGAAAACCCAACACCACTTCTAGCTAGAAAGAAACGTGTGCACACCCTGCGTTCCCTTTTTCCGTTTTAGACTCCACCGGGGTGTGAGGCTCGCGAGGTAACGTAATACACAAAGCTATGCCTAAATAGGCTATGCTTTGATCATCATCCACAAGGCTCTGATTTTCAACAAAAGCCTTAATCAATTGCATTTTGGCATGCCACATTGACAGTCTAGACCATGCGATCGATAACTACTAATATATAACCTCTGAGCTCATGCGTCTCAGAGAAGGGTGTTAAGCAAGAGAATAAATTCTCAGCCACCAATAGCTATATATTAAATAGAAACCAATTTACATGGAATGAAATCCAATGTTAGACACACATCCATTTACAAGTCCGTTCTGGGTTTGAACGAAACGGGAGGCACCTTATACCTCGTATATCCGAACGATCAACAATACGTCCGGACAACTACCACTGGAACCTTTTCAAGGTAGCAACTCCAATCAAAGGCATCAGTAGTCCTCATCCATTCGATGTGAAGATCGTCGTTCTTCAACCACCATCCTCATATTCGACTTTTAATCGTCGTAGTAATTATTCAGAATGGGTTAAACCCGGTCATTCCGAATAACTCGCGTATTTTTATAATTAAAAATCAAGTGTTATAAGGATACATCCAACGCCTCTTCCCAATTCAGAATATTCTTTAAATAAAATATTCATAATATTAGGGATAGGTTCCCATTAATTTTATCAAAGATAAAATCTTTTAAATTTATTCTTAAATCTTATTTTCAAAGATTTGTTAAAATTCAAATTCAGTTTTAATATCAAAAACACTACTTTACAATTATTTCAATTTAAGGAATAAATCTTATTTTTAACTGGGTTAAAGAATCAATGTAATTTAAAAACATTGTTCACGATAAACCCAAAATCATTTTCTAATAAATAAATATGAATTGAAATACCAAAAATCTTAGTTGAAAGATTTATTCTTTATTAAAAAGAAATCCTTTGTTTAAAAAATATATTCTGTAACAACCCGGAAATGCGAGCCAGTGTGAAAATTTTATTTTGGCAATTTTAATGAACTTTGAATATTTAAAATGAATTATTTTAAATAATATCGACGAGAAATTTATTTTGAATAGAAATAGAACGTATATATTTATATATGTCGTCGTTAGAATATAAATATTTATTTTAAATTATAAAAGGATTTGAAAATGGCGCGGTAGTTCGATAATTCGATTTCAAATTTCATAGCGGGGGTCAAAAGATATGTCCAAATGAAAATTCAGAATAGTCGCTATGGAATTCTAGCCCTTAAAAAATAGACATTTTGCAAATGACCTCGGATTTCGACGAAACCACTTTTGTTGGATCCGTGATGTCAAATTTTTGCTAGGTTTCAAATTTCATAATTTTTCGAATCAATATGTCAGTGTGGCAAAGGAAAACGCGTTTGACCAGTTTAAGTTGATTTTAATCGACTGGAAAATGGCCATTTTTCAACGATCTCAGAATTCGATGAAACTAGTTTTGTTAGGACCGTATCGTCAATACGAAGCTAGAAAATATTTTTTTGGAATTTTTTGAGTTAGTATGTAACCCCAGTAAATTGAAATGCGCGTTCAAATTCAATATATAGACTTATATTTTGATTTTGAAGAAAACTGATCAAAACGATCGAATCAGCCTGCGATACATATCCCATTGTGTTCGGAATTGGGGTAATTAGCTATGGAAGACAGGCGGTGGGCCTCGTTTAGAGGTCAAATAAAAAAGTCAACTTTTTGAAATTAAAATAATTAAAAATAAAACCTCTCTCTCTCTTTATACACTCAGCCCCCCTTTACTTTTGCAATCGAATTACAGAAATTAAAAAAAAGAGAAAAATCGCCGTCGCTCTCCTTGGATGCGCCGCCCTATCAACGCCCCCCCCCAGGTGGCGCTGACCATCACCGAACCCTCACCCCCCCTCGCGCGTCTTCCTCTTCTCCTCCTACTCTGTATAAACCCGTCCATGCCCTGAAGACCCGCCCACTATAGCCCTAGCCCTCGTCTCCACCTTCCCCTACTGTTACCGCCTCCGCTGCTTCTTCTTCCGCCTCCCCTCCTCCGCACCTTCCTCTCCTCCTTTCCCTTCTGATTCGAAAGCCCACAGCCCCTCCCCTCCGCCGCAGTGCAACAGCCCCCCCTTTCCTTCCTTAAAACAAAGTGAGCCTCTTTCTTTCTTCTTATTTATGGTATTTTATTTTTGTTTTATTTATTTTTATTTATTTATAGATAAAGAAATTTCAAGGTAATAAAAATGGAATTTTTATATTTTGAATGTATGAAAATAACTGATTTTTATAAATAGAGAAGACAAGATTTTTAATTATAGAAAGATGAGATTGTTAGTTATAGAAAGTTTAGTTTTTTAAAATCGATAAAGATTAGATTTTTACTCTAAGAAAAATATAATCTTTTATATTGTAGAAGTAGAAAATATAATTTTTATAATATAGAAAAGTTAAAAATATAATTTTTATACTAGTGGCATATTAAAAATATGATTTTTATATACATAGCAAGAATATAAAAATGTGATTTTTATATATGTAGTGGCTACGGGTAACGAAAGTGACGAAAGGCGAGAACGGCGGAGAATTCTACATTTGAAGTGTCGTGGAGTTGGGATAGCTTTGGTGAGAACTTCTACATATTATATATACTAGGATGCAGATGGTGTTTAGTAGCACCCGACACCCGTCGTCCACAGACCATGGACGACTTGTTTGTTTGATTGATTTTGATGTGTAGTTGATTGTGTGATGTGAAATAAAATAAAATATTTATATAGAAAATAAATATTGTATAGTTAAAAATGGATTTTTTTTAACGTGCATATGAAATGAAATAAATAAAAATAAACAAATCGGACAATTGGTTTATATACACACATTTGACTGATATTGATTGGGACGATAAATTTTACACATCGCCCAACTGCACAAATAAAAATCTGTATTTGTTGATTTGAAACCCCACACAGGTATTGGGATAAAATACGGCGTACACTAATCCCAGTAATTAGTTGTATGTCGATCGATAGATTGACAGGCTGTTATAAGCGTTAGATATCTATATTTGATGCTTATACAGGGTAGTGCACTTTGGATGATTGTTGATTATTTATCGTTGCTATTTATATACATGTGTTGTATGGAATCCATATAATTAACGTTATATGGTAATTGATTGGGCCTCATTCCAATTTGAAAAATAAAGAATATTATAAAATAAAGGTTCATGTGTTGACAGTACTCATCCGTTGAGATTAGTCATGTGTTGAACGAAATATTTTAACCATAAAATTTACATATTTATCATATATAAAATTAGAAACTAACTAGAAAATAGATAAGATGAGGGGTCTCCTGGATATTGATCTGATGTTGGTTTCGGCCTTCGGGGTTAATATTTAGGGAATCGTTCTCTTACTAATTTACGGTTGGAGTCTGATTTGAAATCAAACGATAGATACCATAATTTTTATAAAATATATTGAATAACAAAAATAGTCACACGTGGACAGTACTCATTTGTTGAGATTAGTCATGTGTTGATAAAAATATAGATTCATGTGTTGAATAGGATAAATATTCATTTGTTGGATAGAATAACGAAGTTATTGAAAAATACAAAGTCGTGTTGATTAGAGATGCGCTATTTTGACGCGAACGATATTTATATCGATTATATTCGTTTTTATAATGAATATTGAAAAGAGATTTAAAATGAATTCGAATTGAATTGAATAGAAAACGAATTCGAATTGAATGGAATAGAAAACGAATTCGAATTGAATGGAATAGAAAACGAATTCAAATTGAATTGAATAGAAAATGAATTCAGAATTGAATTGAATTCAATTGAAAACGAACTGAAATAGGATTGAAATCGATTTGAATTGAAATCGAATAGAAATGAATGTAAAAAGAATTTATAAGGGAAAATTCAATTTTGATTTGAATTTGAAATGAAGGTTGAAATTGTTTTTGAAACAAATTTGGAACGATTTATAAAATTCGTTTAAAAAGGAAATCGACAAAATATATATATAATATATATATATATATATTATATATATAATGGCCTGAATAGAACGCGCCGCACCGCGACAGTTCGTAAATTTCGACCATTGACTTCGAACGGACATTACGGGAGATCCGACCGTCGGATTCTCCTAAAACTGGAACCATTGGGTTCGTATCGTAAAGAGCTTTCTAACGAATATTAGAAATTTGAAATATAACGGTTGGATTTGGAGATACGTCCAAATGAAATTTGGGAAAGTTCGCTGTAAGTGCAATTCGATGGCCGTTGTTGGAAATCGACTGTACGGGCCTCGATAAAATTATTAAAAATAGTAATAATTTGTGTAAAATCATAAGAAATGATTTGTGAAGAACTGGGATGAAAAATCCCACATTTGTAAAGGTAAAAATGAATTTTTATCAAAATGAACTAGTTTTGAACTAAATTTAAAACCCAATTATTTTTAAATAATTAAATTGGATTTGAAAGGGGTTTTAAATAATCGGAATTTCTAATATATTTGATTGGAATTGAATTAGAATGTGATTTGGGTTTATTGTGAACGGTGTTTTAAATAACACTTGTTCTTTAACCCGATAATAAATAGAATGTGATTTGGGTTTATCGTGAACTGTGTTTTAAATGACATTAGTTCTTTAACCCAGTATAAGGAGTTTTAATGAATCTGTAATTAGATTGAAATGTGAATTGATAATGAAAACTATCAAATTTGGAAAGTGAGCGAGAATGGAGTATCACCAATTTTGCTCCGAGCGATAGTTAAATCTTTAATTAGATTTGAACATGAAAAGGGTAATTAAATTTACCGATAACACCGTGGTGTTAGTTATGGAGTAATAACAGTTTTGCTCCATGAGATGAATAGGTTGGGATTGGGAAATAAAATAAATAATTACTTCGGTGTGGTTCGCTAATCTCGACTAGTTTGGAAAACCATAATTTGGTTTGAAATGACATCCAAAGGAAGATTAAAGAATAAATTTAAAGAATTTATCTTTGATAAAATTAATGGGAACCTTTTCCTAAGAATATGAGATTTAGAAACTAGCTGTAGGTTAGCTAAGAAGAATGGTTTCCTGGGTATTGATCTGATGTTGGTTTCGGCCTTCAGGGTTAATATTTGGGAAATTGTTCTCTTGTTGATTTACGGTTAGTGGCTGCTAAATTGGAATGAGGCGTAAGTTGTGTTTGTGTAACATTTATTTACTATATACGCGGGTTATTCAGAAAGAATGGGTTTATACCCATTCTGAATAACCGATTCGATGGTATGTCAAAGATGAAGATGGTGGTTGAAGACCGGAAGTCTTCACATCGATTGGGTGATTACTGATGATCTTGATTGGGTTGTACACCCAAGAGGAGAGAATCAGTTGGTGATCGTCCAGACGTACTTGGAGATCGATGGATATGCGAGGAAAGTGCCTCCGGTTTCGTTCAGACCCAGAACGAACTTGTAAATGGACTGTGTGTCTGACATTGGATTTTATTCTGTGTTGATTGATCTCTATTAAATATACATTTATTTGGCGGTGGAGAATTTATTCTTTTGCTTAACGCCCTTCTCTGAGACGTACGAGCTCAGAGGTTGTATATCGATGGACATCAGTCGCATGGAATGAATTGCCAGTGTGGCATGCCTGAGTGGCAAATGATCAAGGCTTCTGTTGAAAAGCAAAGTATTGTGGTTGATGATCAAAGCACGGCCTACGTGGCATAGCTTTGTGTATAGCGTCGATTCGCGAGCCTCACACCTCGGTATGAGTCAAAAACGGATACAGAGCGTTGGGAGAACACGACGTTTCTTTCTAGCTATGGGTGGTGTCAGTGCTTAAACTGGCTGACATTTATATACTTTTCACCTTTGTGGTTTTTGGAATGAGGCGCCTCGATATTAGGTCTGATAGGACCGGGAAACGTGTGTTCAGGAATTGCCAATCCTCAAACGTAACGGAGGACCGGCCCAACCGATCCAAGTGGCTGCCCAGAGTGTGTAGTCCTGAGACATTTGCTAGAGTGTCTCGAATCCGAGAGGAGCTTGCCCCTTGTCTCGACTCATGACGGAAATCCAATTTCCAATACGAGATATTTCGGTTTTATTTGCACTGCCTAGTATGGCGACATGATAGATGGTACCCATGCCGCCTATGATTGATATTTATGATTGAAATTGTTTTGACACTATACATTTATAATAGTATCAAATGATTTGTTTTAAACGTACCAAGCATGTTCGGCTATTACAAGGGAAAACCCTATCCTCCGGCTTGCGTTGCATTGTGTGATGGGACCTGGGTCTTATAATAGCTTCATTTTTCCAAAAAGCATTGCGTTGTTTCATTATATGCACTGATATTCTTGGGAGGAAACTCATTCCGTGTTATACGGCGTGGTCCCTTGAATTACTTTCTTTTAAAGTAAAGTTTTAAATAACAGTTTTAGTCCTCACACCAGTCACATGACTGACCTGAAGTTTATTGTTTTAACCTAAACTCTGGGTGCCCCTATTTTCCACATGGGCAGCTAGTAGTTTTGGTTTTGCAGATTTATATTCATAGGATCCTGATTTACAGCTGGAACGATGCCCGGAAAGCTTTGTATCCGTGTATTACTTTCAGTTGTGTTTTATATTGTTTTTCCGTTGCTATGTAATTTATTGTAATCTCTGATATTCTTTGTTGTATTTTATTCATTTATACTCTGTATATTCTTGTATCTGATGGAATTGTTGTAATATCAATGAAATATTCTTCTTCTGCATTCCAATTTGTCCTGTTCTCAAAACGATCAGGGGTTTCGAACGGTCTTAGTCGGTTTAACGATCGATTTGGATCGAGCGAAATTCCTTACCGTTACATATTCTTTATATGAAGGATATTCTGAATTGGAAAGCGACTCGATCATTTACCATATAACCTTGGTTATATGGATTTCATACATTGTATGTAAATGACAATAATAATAAATAATCATCAAACCATCCATTCAACATCCAAAGTGAAGTTCTCAACTGTGTGAGCATTAAATGAAATAATAACGCTCATCGCAGTCTGTCAATCTATCGATTGACATATGAATAAATATTGGGACTAGTGTATATCAATTATCATCCCAATACCCGTATGGGATTTTCAGCCAACAACAGTACATTAAATAATTGATTAATGAATTTAACCAATTTTAATACAACCAACATGTTGATAATGATGGACAAAAATGATATTTTACTCCTAATGTTGAAATTAAAATATATTTGACTCGCATAATTTCTTTTACATTTCTAATATATAATAGAATGTAATTTATTTATGTGACATTATTGTGGATGACAAATAAAAGATAATTTACATTATACTTAATTTGTATGTAATTATTCTTAACGTAAAAGAAATAATCTCATTTGTATATATTTTAAGGCATAACTCAACACATAAAATGTTTAATTTAAATTGCATACAAATTCTAATGTATGCATTAACATATAAAGATATCGTTTTATCTCACCTATACATTCTAATCTATGTTTAGACCAAAAATATGATTTTTATATTTGAATATAAATTCTAATGTGAGTTTGCAAATATAAATGATTTTTATATTTACAAATAAATTCTATTGTATGTTATGCAAATAAAAATGATTATTTTATTTGCATATAGATTCTATTTCAACAAAATGTATAAGAAGTTCCATTTTGCTGACAATTCTATTTTAATCAAAATGGATATTGCTATGGTAACACAAACCTATTTCACAAAAAATCTATTTGTGTTTAACTCTTTCAGTTGACAAAAATGTAAGTTTTGACTTAATTCAAATTTAATTAACAAAAGGTAATTTTTGTTTCAACTATTATATTTTTAACTAAAGTAAATATTTTTAACAAAAATGATTATTTTGGTTCAACTAAGCTATTTGTCCAAAATGGGTATTTTGATTCAACTTGTCTACTTTGACAAAAGTATATATATTGACAAAAATATATGGTTTGCTTTAACTAATCTATTTTGTCAAAAATGAATATTTTGACAAAATGTATATTTTGCCTTAACTACTCTATTTCAACAAAACAACAAAGATGACGACTTTGGTTTGTTGACAAATCTAATTCAACAAACAAATATAAGTGATGAGTTTGTTTTGTTGACAAAATGACGATGTTTTGTTTTAGCCATTACAGTTTGACAAAAGTGACAAAATGTATTTCAGCTACTGTAAATTGGTAATGGTGAATGTTTCAGCTTCATTCTTTTAAGCAACACAAAAATGGATAATTTTCCTCATTCCTCTAAAATGACAAAAGTGAATACATTTGTCTTAACCCTTTAAAATGACAAATTAAATAATTTTGTCTCATTCAATTTAAATGATAAAAATGTATCTTTTGTATTGCAACAAAAGGACAAATAAACCTTATCTATCTATTACTCTTTTTATTTTAGCTAAGATGACACTAAAAATATATCTTTTTAACTCTAATCTTTTTGTTATAATCTATGATGAAAATAAAAACATTTTAATTAATTTAACAAAATTACAACAAAGATGAATTCATTTTATCATAATCTTTTTATTTACTCTAGAAAAAAAATGATATTTTTAATCCCATTCTTTTATTTATATCTAAATTGTAATAAAAGTGTAACTTCTTAAAATATGCTTTTTATTTGCATCTAACATGCAAATAAAAATGCAATATTTTAATTTATGATTTATTTGCATCAAAGAATGCAAATAAAGATAAAACTTTTAATTTCATGTTTTATTTGCATCAAAGAAGGCAAATGAAAAATTCAACTTTCAAATACGGTGTTTGTTTGCATCAAAGAATGCAAATAAAAATATAATCTTTTAACTACGATATTTATTTGCATCTAAATATGCAAATAAAATAAAATCTTTTAATTTATGCCTTATGTTTGTTTGCAACTAAATTTACAAGCAAAAATGTAACTTTTGAAATCATATTTTTATTTTTATCTAAAATACAAAATAAAAATGTCATATTCATTCTAGTGTTTTTGTTTGCATTTATAATTGCAAAAATGTGATTTTAACTCTAATGTTTGTTTGCATCTAAAATTTCAAATAAAAATATAGTTTACTTCTAATGTTTTGTTTGCATCTAAAATAGCAAACAAAAATATAGTTTTACTTCTAATGTTTTGTTTGCATCTAAAATAGCAAACAAAAATATAGCTTTCCTTATTTCAATGTATATTTGCGTTATAGAATGCAAATAAAAGAATATTTTATATTTCAATATATATTTGCATAAAAGAATTCAAATAAAATTTCTATGTATATTTGCATAAAAGAATGCAAAAAAAAGTACATTTTACATTTCTATGTATATTTGCATAAACGAATGCAAATAAAAGATCAATTATATTTCCTATGTATATTTGCACAAAAGAATGCAAATAAAAGATCAATTATATTTTCTATGTATATTTGCATAAAATGATGCAAATAAAAGACCAATTATATTTCCTATGTATATTTGCATAAAAGAATTCAAATAAAAAGAACAAATTTCATTTCTATATATATTTGCATTAGTGAATGCAAATAAAAGAACAAATTTTATTTTTCATGTATATTTGCATTTGTGAAATGCAAATATAAGAGCAAATTTTATTTTTACATATATATTTGCATTAGTGAATGCAAATAAAAAGAACAAATTTTATTTTTCATGTTTATTTACATTGGTGGATGTAAATAAAAGAACAAGTTTTAATTTCGATGTTCATTTGCATTAAAGGATGCAAAACAAAAAGTGAACTTTTAATTTCAATGTTTTGTTTGCATTGTGAAATGCAAATAAAAAGTGAACTTTTAATTCTATGTTATATTTGCGTTAGGGAATGCAAATAAAAAGTGTACCTTTATTTCCAATGTTTTATTTGCATAGTGGAATGCAAATAAAAAGTGAAATTTATATTTCTATGTTATATTTGCGTTAAAGAACACAAATAAAAAGTCAATTTCTATATAACATAATATTGAGCATTTGAATTGATAAACTAAATCAACTCGAAAATGATAACATAGTATTGTGTGTTGAATTGATAAACTAAATCAATTCAAAAATGATAACATGTTTTTGTGTGTTGAATTTATATACTAAATCAATTCAAAGATAATAACATAGTTTGGTGTATTGAATTGACAACTAAATCAATTCAAAAATAATCACATAACATGATGTATTGAATTGATAAACTAGATCAATTCAAAAATAAGGAATAACATAGTTTTTTTGTATTGAATTGACAACTAAATTCAGTTCAACAATATAAGCAAAATGGTGACTTTTCTTGAATCGGCAATTCTATCCCAATTTACTAATTGACTAATAAATTCAATTCAATACTCATCTTTGTTTAATCCACATAATCCACAAATATTGGCAAAAGGGAAAATGTATTATTTGACTAACATATATAGATCTAAAATTTAAACAACAGATCTATCATACATACACACAGAATAAACTGATCTATCATCAAAATTGCATCACAGCAAATTACTTAACACACATATAATTATTTATTAGCGATAATAATAATTAAATTGATTAAATAATTCAAATTAGAAATCTCACATTCGGTTCGAATTCGCAAATTTGTCAAAATTTCAAACTGCTCGAAATTTTCCCTTTTCAGTCTAGGACTGTAGATCTTTGTCGTACGATCACACTGAATTTGAAATTGTTAAGTTTCGTTGTCGTATGCATTAGTTATGGTCTAAATAAGATTGATAATTATTTTGAAATTAAATTGGCAAAGTAATTAAGGATTTAAACCTTTCTCCCTCTTTACAGTATACGGCCGTTGCTTTCAGCTTTTGTTCACTTTTAGGGTTGATCCTTGCTATCAATTCGCAGCACCAGAGGACGATCAGAAGGCGGCGCGTCGGAGAGCTACTAGCGGCGCACCGGGGGGCCCACCTTTGCTCAGCTCGATCGAGCCTAGGGGGTACAGCGGTGGTTCTGGCGCGACTTTGGGGCTTTGTATCTCATCGTTCGAGCCTCCAGATGTTGATCCACCCGTATGGAAAAAATAGAGGAGGAAAATCTCCTTGATATTCGCAAATGAGTGAGATTTAATTTGTTGAGGAGATGTAACAACCCGAACTTCCCCGGTAAGGAAAGAGTAGATACTTTGAGAACAACACACAAAAGAACGCAGACAGAAGAACATTTCATTGCTTATTACAACTATTCCGTCAGATTACAAGAATATACAGAGTATAAATCAATATTACACATTATAAAATATCAGAGATTATAATACATTACATAGCAGTGGAAAATAATACAATACACAACTAGAAGTAACACATGGATACAGAGCTTTTCGAGTATCGTTCCAGCTATAAATCAGGATCCTGTGAATATAAATATGCAAAACCAAAACTACTAGCTGCCCGTATCAAAATAAGGGCACCCAGAGTTTAGGTTAAAACAATAAACGCCAGGTCAGTCATGTGACTGGTGTGAGAACTAAAACAGTTATTAATCTTTATTTTAAAGTTAGGTAAATCAAGGGACCACGCCGTATAACACAGAACGGGTTACCTCCCAAGAACACCAGTGCATAAAACAACAACGCAATGCTAAATAAAGAACAATGAAGCTATTATAAGACCCAGGTCCCATCACACAATGCAATGCAAGCCGGAGGATAGGGTTTTTGCCTTATAATAGCCAAAGAATGCTTGATACGCTAAATTTCATGTTTTAATTCTTAATCAGACTCCAACCGTAAATTAGTAAGAGAACGATTCCCTAAGTATTAACCCCGAAAGCCGAAACCAACATCAGACTAATACCCAGAAAACCACCCATCTTAGCTCGTTTCCAGTTAGTTTCTGATTTTATATACAATCATAAATATCAATGATAGGCGACATGAGTGTCCCATGCCACTATGACACCATATATAGGTTTACAATCAAAACCGCACATATCGTATTTGGAAATTGGATTTCCATCTACGAACCGAGGCAAAAGATAGTCCTCTACCGATTCGAGATGCTCTAGCCCGTGTCTCAGGAACAACCGCAACTGCCCCTTGGATCGTCAGGGCCGGTCCACCAATGTGGATTATTATGCCTGAACACTACGTTTCCCCGCCCTTTGGGGCGTCAATGAGTCAACGAATGACTCCATCGGCTTCACATAGTCTCCGATATATCTGAGGCGCCTCACAACAACAACAACCACATAAGTCAAACTCGTCAGGGCGTGTAAAACCACTGACGCCACTTCTAACTAGAAGGAAACGCATGCCCTCCCTGATGTCCTCACCCGTTTCTGGTTCACAACCGGGGTGTGAGGCTCGCGAATTAATGCTACACAAAGTTGTGCCACACAGGCTGTGCTTTTATCATCAACCACAAGACTCTGCTTTTCAACAGAAGCCTTGATCATTTGCATCTTAGCATGCCACACAGGCAAACCACTCCATGCAACCGATATCCATCAATCACACAGAATGATATCCAATGTCAGACACGCAGTCCATTTACAGGTCCGTTCTGGGTCTGAACGAAACCGGAGGCACCTTGTACCTCGCATATCCATCGATCTCCAAGTACGTCTGGACGATCACCAACTGATTCCCTCCTCTTGGGTGTACGGCCTAATCAAGATCATCAGTAATCACCCAAACGACGTGAAGACTTTTTATCTTCGACCACCGTCTTCATGCTCGACACCACGTCGAATCAGTTATTCAGAATGGGATAAACCCGGTCTTTCTGAATAACTCGCGTATATAATAAATAAGTTTTACACAAACACAACATACGCCTCATTTCAATTCATCAGTCACTAACCGTAAACAAGCAAGAGAATAATTCCCCAAATATTAACCACGAAGGCCGAAACCAACATCAGATCAATATCCAAGAAACCATCCAACTTAGCTAACCTACAACTAGTTTCTAAATTTACATCCTTAGGGAAAGATTCCCATTAATTTTATCAAAGATAAATTCTTTTAAATTTTTTCTTTAATCTCCTTATGAATATCAATTCAAACCAAATTATGGTTTGTCCAAACTAGCCGCGATTAACGAACCTTACCGAAGTAATCATTTGTTTTAATTTCCCAATCCCAACCTATTCATCCCATGAAGTAAGACTGGTAATACTTCATATCTAACACCACGGTGTTATCGGTAAATTCAATTACCATTTCACATTCAAATCTAATTAAAGATTTAACTATCGCCTGGAGCAAAACTGGTGATACTCCATTCTCGATCTTTTCAATCTAATTAAAGATTCATTAAAACTCCACTTAGTTTTCATCTTTAACTGGGTTGAAGAATCAGTGTCATTTAAAACACGGTTCACGATAAACCCAAAATCACATTCCATTCTATCAGCTTTTAACCGTAAAATAGCAAGTGAGCAATTCCCTAAGTATTAACTCCGAAGGCCGAAACCAACATCAGATCAATACCCAAGAAACCATTCAACTTAACCAATCACCAGTTAGTTTCTGATTTTCTTAACTCCGTTGGGTCTAAGAACAGTATTATTTAAGATACCGTTCACGAGAACCCAAAATCACATTCCATTAATTAACGGGTTAAAGAACCAGTGTTATTTAAAACATCGTTCACGATAAACCCCAAAATCAATCCCATTTCAATTCCAATTAAATATTATTTAATTGGTACACTTCATTAAATCTAAATAAAAAGATTTAATCTTTTCCTCAACTGGGTTTAAGAACATTGTCAATGAAGACACCATTCACGACAAACCCAAATCACATTTGATATTAAATACAAGGCTCTAAATAGAAAATATATCGGCTTATATTCAATATCAAATTCTACGACAAACAAATATCGTATTGGAAATAACGATATAAATATATCTTTCAAATTTCCATAGCAATATATGTATAATCACAAAATCCAACATCGAAATATTCCAAAGACAATTTCGATTCAAATCCATTTCCATTTTATATATTGGAAATTCTGGTTTTATTTCAAAACCATTTCAAATTCACTTTATTTATTTCAAAAATAAATAAATTATAATTCTAGTTCAAAACTAGTTCATTTCGATAAAAATCTATTTTTATCTTTTCAAATATGGAGTTTTTCATCCCGATTCTTCAAATCATTTCTTATGATTTTACGCAAATTATTATTATTTTTAATAATTTTATCAAGGCCCGTACACTCGATTTCCATCAACGGCCATCGAACTGCACTTACAGCGACCTTTTCCAAATTTGATTTGGACATAGTTCCAAATCCAACCATTAGATTTCTAATTTCTAATATTCATTAGAAAGATCTTTTCGATACGAACCCAACGGTTCCGGTTTTAGGAGAATCCGACGGTCGGATCTCCTACAATATCCATTCGAAGTCGATGGTCGAAATTAGCGAACTGCCGCGGCGCGGCGCATTCTATTCAGGCCATTATATATAATATATATATATATATATATATATAATATATAATATATATATTTCGTCGTTTTCCTTTTAAAACGTATTTCATAAATCGTTTTAAATTCGTTTTCAAAACGATTTCAACTTCCTTTTCAAATTCAAATCACATTTGAATTTTCCATTATAAATTCATTTTAAACTTATTTCAATTTAATTCAAATTTCAAATTCATTTCAATTCAATGCAAATTTCAAATTCATTTCAATTCAAATTCAGTTTCTATTCAATTCAATTTGAATTCATTTTCTATTCAATTCAATTCGAATTCATTTTCTATTCAATTCAATTTGAATTCCTATTCAATTTCAAATCGTTTTCAATTCGATTTTGAATTTGTTTTCAATTCATTTCAATCTGATTTAATTCAAATTCATTTCTATTTTCTTTTCAATTCAATTTAATTCGAATTATATTTTCAAAATATTCGATTTTGAAATCACTTTTCAATATTCATTTTAAAACAAATAAAATCGACAAAATTCCCGTTCGTGTTAAAATGGCATTCAACTACTTAACACGGCTTCACATTTCAATATTCAGTGAAGATTATTTTAAATTATTCGATAATTCTAAACTGGAATCCGACACAGTCAATTACCATATACTTTCAGTTATATGGATTTCATTCAATACAGGTATACAACAATGACGATAAAGAATCAACCATCATCCAAAGTGCGTTCTACACTGTATAAGCATCAAATATAAATATCTAACGCTTATAACAGCCTGTCAATCAATCGATCGACATACAGCTAATTATTGGGATTAGTGTATGTCATATATCATACCAATACCCGTGTGGGGTTTCAAACAATCAAACACATATTCAATTTGTGCAGTTGGGCGATGTGTAAAATTTATCACCCTAATCAATATCAGTCAAATGTGTGTATGTAAACAAATAGTTCGATTTGTTTATAAATATTTATTTCATTTTATATACACGTTAAAAATTATATTTTTAACCATAAAATATTTTAACTATATAAATATTTTATTTCATTTAACATCACACAATCAACTACACATCAAAATCAATCAAACAAGCCGTCCATGGTCTGTGGATGACGGGTGTCGGGTGCTACTAAACACTGTCTGCATCCTAGTATATATTTTAACTAGAAAAAGAAAATTAAAGGTGAGAAGTTCTCACCGAATAGCTAAACCAAACGCCATGACTCTTCATAGGTAGAAATCTTCGTTGTGCTCGCCTTTTGTCAATTATATTGTCCGTAGCCACTACATATATAAAAATCACATTTTTATATTGTTGCTAAGTATACCAAAAAACACATTTTTATATGGATAAAAATTCTATTTTTACAACAGTGTTCATATAATAAAGATTATATTTTTACCACGCTATTCTCTATATAAAAATTATATTTTTATATATAAAGATCGTATTTTTATATCACTCCTTTTCAACGCTACTTCCATGATAAAAATTATATTTTTATCTTACTAGCAATATAATAAAAAATTATATTTTTATTACTCTACATGAATAAAAATCATATTTTTATATCTCCTACATAATAAAGATCGAATTTTTATTATTTATATAATATAAAAATCATATTTTTAACCTTCTACTAATATAAAAATCGTATTTTTAATACGGTCCACTATATAAAAATTGGATTTTTATCATTTAACTTATATAAAAAAATTAAAACTTTATCATCCTTATATCTAAACAAACTGATTTTTTTTATTTTAACCCATGATATTTTAAAAACTGATTATTTAAAATAAAATAAAATGAATAGTTAAAACTTATAGCGTTGCAGGAAGAGGAGGGGGATGGTGCGTCCGAGGGGTTGCTGGTGCTCTTGAGAGGCGGCGGTCGGAGGTGCAGATGGTGGCTGGGGGTGGCGGTTGGCCGATGGAAGCATGGTGGGGTCTGGCGACTGCGATTTTTGAGGCGTTGGGGGGTCTCGATCGAATTGAAGGGGAGGAGAGAGAAGGGGACGGGGCAGAGGAGCAAGGGGAGGTTGGAGGAAGGGCGCCTCGCGCTGGCGGCAAGTTAATTGGGGGGGGGGGTCTCGGGGTCAACGACGAGGTTATTTTTCTTTTCTTTTTAATTTCTTTTTTGAAAATAGACCGGGGGGCTGGAGGATATAGGAGATGAAAGGGGGGATTTTTATTTTATTATTTATTTAATTATTTAATTTCAAAAAGCAACTTTTGATTTCGACCTCGAAATCGAACCCACCGGCTGTCGTCCATAGCTAATTACCCCCATTCCGAACACAATGGGATATGTATCATAAGCTGATTCGATTGTTTCGACCAGTTTTCGTCGAAATCAACATATAACTCTATATATTGAATTTGAACGCACATTTCAATTTACCGGGGAAACATACTAACTAGAAAAATTCCCAAAAAATATTTTCTAGCTTCGTATTGATGATACTGTCCTAACAAAACTAATTTCTTCGAATTTTGAGACCGTTTGAAAAATGGCTATTTTCCAGTCGATTAAAATCAACTGAAACTGGTCAAACACGTTTTCCTTAGCCACGCTCACATATTGATTCGAAAAATTACGAATTTTGAAACCTAGCAATAATTTGACACTACGGATCCAACAAAAGTGGTTTCGTCGAAAACCGAGGTCGTTTGCAAAATGACTATTTTCAAGGGCCTGAATTCCATAACGACTCTCCTGAATTTTCAACTGTACATATCTTTTGAATCCCGCTATGAAATTTTGATTTTTCGGATTTGTTGGAAAGATATTCTCAATTAGATTCTAATTTTTTTTGTTTCGCCAAAATCCAGTTTATTTTGCACCCGGTACATTCATTTGAAACTTGAAATCGAATTATCGAACTACCGTGCCATTTTCAATTCCTTTTATAATTAAAATAAAATATTTCTATTCTAGCGATGATTCAAATATATATATATGTTCGAATTCTATTCAAAATAAATTTCTCGTCATTATTATTTAAAATAATTCATTTTAAATATTCAGAATTCGCTAAAATTGCCAAAATAAATTTTTTTAATTGGCTCGGATTTTCGGGTTATTACAATCTCCCCCACTTAAAACTTTTCGTCCCCGAAAAGGAACGAAGCCGAAAGTTGTTTAACAAATCAACTCAACTTTCATTATTTTCATTACGGCTTAAGTTCTTCAACTTTTCAGTTTCTAAGAACTTTTCAAATTTTTCAAAAATTTGGCTAACTCCCTAAATTTTCGAAAAATTTCGCCGTAACATCCCCTGCACCGGGGACTTTGGGATATTTCATATAGCCTCCCATGGCCTTCTTCAATCCAAAAGAAAAAGAAAAAGCTAAGCGGCTTGCCAATCGGCTCATAAAATCATCATCACCCGAACAAAACAGTAAATTATGGTAAACGTGTACCTATTTGTCAGGCAAACAATTTTATTCTTCTGCTCTAGCCTCCTTGCTATGACCTGTTCAATGTAAGTACATGTACATGCATGCAAATGCGATAAATTTTCAATACAACTCACTATTTGATCAATTTGGCTAAAGGGTTCAAATTCTAATTAATCAACCAATAATCAAACAACTCAACCACCAATCAATTAGTTGATTAACGTTTCAAATTCATAACTTTGATATATCGTCAAAAAATCAAATTTTTCATGCCAAATCACAACAATAAGCCCTATCTAGTTTCGGTTCCCACACCAGTCAATTGAAAATATATAGAAATCTCACTTTCGAAACTCGAACATATATCCACTGATGATGCAGCTGTTATCATCGGTGTCATCTCCGGGCGACTAGAGTGTGATTCTATATCCATCCAGTATATTGGAGGCTTTCAATACACGTGGATCAGACGTATATTAAAATCTCTATATACCTGATAGTCCAAATCAATATAAATAAATATTCAAATACTAATAATTGAATTAAATTTTCAAAACAAAACTTGTTTTCAATTTAAAAATAAACTCTTCACACTCGTTCTAGGATACTACTGATCCTATCTCTAACGAGTCTTTCTCATTGGATATTACTAATCCAATTTCTGATGAATTCTTTCGTTTGGTTCTAATGTGCCTTATTCCCCGAGCATTGTAAACCAAAGCTCTGATACCAAATGTAACGACCCGAACTTCCCCGGTAAGGAAAGAGCGGATACTTTGAGAACAACACACAAAAGAACGCAGACAGAAGAACATTTCATTGCTTATTACAACTATTCCATCAGATTACAAGAATATACAAAGTATAAATCAATATTACACATTATAAAATATCATAGATTACAATGCATTACATAGCAGCGGAAAATAATACAATACACAACTAGAAGTAATACATGGATACAGAGCTTTCCGAGTATCGTTCCAGCTGTAAATCAGGATCCTGTGAATATAAATCTGCAAAACCAAAACTACTAGCTGGCCATGTCAAAATAAGGGCACCCAGAGTTTAAGTAAAAACAATAAACGCCAGGTCAGTCATGTGACTGGTGTGAGAACTAAAACAGTTATTAATCTTTATTTTAAAGTTAGGTAAATCAAGGGACCACGCCATATAACACAGAACGGGTTTCCTCCCAAGAACACCAGTGCATAAAACAACAACGCAATGCTAAATAAAGAACAATGAAGCTATTATAAGACCAAGGTCCCATCACGTAATGCAATGCAAGCCGGAGGATAGGGTTTTTGCCTTATAATAGCCAAAGAATGCTTGATACGCTAAATTTCATGTTTTAATTCTTAATCAGACTCCAACCGTAAATTAGTAAGAGAACGATTCCCTAAGTATTAACCCCGAAGGCCAAAACCAACATCAGACTAATACCTAGAAAACCACCCATCTTAGCTCGTTTCCAGTTAGTTTCTGATTTTATATACAATCATAAATATCAATCATAGGCGACATGAGCATCCCATGCCACTATGACACCATATATAGGTTTACAATCAAAACCGCACATATCGTATTTGGAAATTGGATTTCCATCTATGAACCGAGGCAAAAGATAGTCCTCTACCGATTCGAGATGCTATAGCCCGTGTCTCAGGAACAGCCGCAACTGCCCCTTGGATCGTCAGGGCCGGTCCACCAATGTGGATTATTATGCCTGAACACTACGTTCCCCCGCCCTTTGGGGCGTCAATGAGTCAACGAATGACTCCATCGGCTTCACATAGTCAACGATATATCTGAGGCACCTCGCAACAGCAACAACCACATAAGTCAAACTCGTCAGGGCGTGTAAAACCACTGACGCCACTTCTAACTTGAAGGAAACACATGCCCTCCCTAATGTCTCTCTCGTTTCTGGTTCACAACCAGGGTGTGAGGCTCGCGAATTAATGCTACACAAAGATGTGCCACACAGGCTGTGCTTTGATCATCAACCACAAGACTCTGCTTTTCAATAGAAGCCTTGATCATTTGCACCTTAGCATGCCACACAGGCAAACCACTCCATGCAACCGATATCCATTAATCACACAGAATGATATCCAATGTCAGACATACAGTCCATTTACAAGTCCGTTCTGGGTCTGAACGAAACCGGAGGCACCTTGTACCTTGCATATCCATCGATCTCCAAGTACGCCTGGACGATCACCAACTGATTCCCCCCTCTTGGGTGTACGGCCCAGTCAAGATCATCAGTAATCACCCAAACGACGTGAAGACTTCTGGTCTTCGACCACCGTCTTCATCCTCGACACCACGTCTAATCAATTATTCAGAATGGGATAAACCCGGTCTTTCTGAATAACTCGCGTATATAATAAATAAGTGTTACACAAACAAACCTTACGCCTCATTCCAATTTATCAGTCACTAACCGTAAACTAGCAAGAGAATAATTCCCCAAATATTAACCCCGAAGGCCGAAACCAACATCATATCAATATCCAAGAAACCATCCAACTTAGCTAACCTACAGCTAGTTTCTAAATTTCACATTCTTAGGGAAAGATTCTCATTAATTTTATCAAAGATAAAATCTTTTAAATTTATTCTTTAATCTCCATTTGAATATCAATTCAAACCAAATTATGCTTTATCCAAACTAGTCGGGATTAACGAACCTTACCGAAGTAATCATTTGTTTTAATTTCCCAATCCCAACCTACTCATCCCATGAAGTAAGACTGGTAATACTTCATATCTAACACCACGGTGTTATCGGTAAATTCAATTACCATTTCACGTTCGAATCTAAATAAAGATTTAACTATCGCCTGGAGCAAAACTGGTGATACTCCATTCTCGATCTTTTCAATCTAATTAAAGATTCATTAAAACTCCACTTAGTTTTCATCTTTAACTGGGTTGAAGAATCAGTGTCATTTAAAACACGGTTCACGATAAACCCAAAATCACATTCCATTCTATCAGCTTTTAACCGTAAAATAGCAAGTGAGCAATTCCCTAAGTATTAACCCCGAAGGCCGAAACTAACATCAGATCAATACCCAAGAAACCATTTAACTTAACTAATCTCCAGTTAGTTTCTGATTTTCTTAACTCCGTTGGGTCTTAGAATAGTATTATTGAAGATACCGTTCACGAGAACCCAAAATCACATTCCATTAATTAACAGGTTAAAGAACCAGTGTTATTTAAAACACCATTCATGATAAACCCCAAAATCAATCCCATTTCAATTCCAATTAAATATTATTTAATTGGTACACTTCATTAAATCTAAATAAAAAGATTTAATCTTTTCCTCAACTGGGTTTAAGAACAGTGCCAATGAAGACACCATTCACGAAAAACCCAAATCACATTTGATATTAAATACAAGGCTCTGAATAGAAAATATATCGGCTTATATTCAATATCAAACTCTACGACCAACAAACATCGTATTGGAAATAACGATATAAATATATCTTTCAAATTTCCATAACAATATCTGTATAATCACGAAATCCAACATTGAAATATTCCAAAGACAATTTCGATTCAAATCCATTTCCACTTTATATATTAGAAATTCTGGTTATATTTCAAAACCATTTCAAATTCACTTTATTTATTTCAAAAATAAATGAATTATAATTCTAGTTCAAAACTAGTTCATTTCGATAAAAATCTATTTTCATCTTTTCAAATATGGAGTTTTTCATCCCGATTCTTCACAAATCATTTCTTATGATTTTACGCAAATTATAATTATTATTTATAATTTTATCTAGGCCCGTACAGTCGATTTCCATCAACGGCCATCGAACTGCACTTACAACGACCTTTTCCAAATTTGATTTGGACATAATTCCAAATCCAACCATTAGATTTCTAATTTTTAATATTCATTAGAAAGCACTTTTCGATACGAAACCAATGGTTCCGGTTTTAGGAGAATCGACGGTCGAATCTCCCGCAATATCCATTCGAAGTCAATGGTCCAAATTCGCGAACTACCGCGGCGCAGCGCGTTCTATTCAGGCTATTATATATATATATATATATATATATATATATATATATATATTTCGTCGATTTCCTTTTAAAATGTATTTTATAAATCGTTTTAAATTCGTTTTCAAAATGATTTCAACATCATTTTCAAATTCAAATCACATTTGAATTTTCCATTATAAATTCGTTTCATACTTATTTCAATTTAATTCAAATTTCAAATTCATTTCAATTCAATTCTTATTTAAAATTCATTTCAATTCGAATTCAGTTTCTATTCAATTCAATTCGAATTCATTTTCTATTCAATTCAATTCGAATTCATTTTCTATTCAATTCAATTCGAATTCCTATTCAATTTCAAATCGTTTTCAATTCATTTTCAATTCGATTTTGAATTAGTTTTCAATTCATTTCAATTTGATTTAATTCAAATTCATTTCTATTTTCTTTTCAATTCAATTTAATTCGAATTATATTTTCAAAATATTCAATTTTGAAATCACTATTCAATATTCATTTTAAAACAAATAAAATCGACAAAATTCCCGTTCATGTTAAAATGGCGTTCAACTACTTAACACGGCTTCACATTTCAATATTCACTAAAGATTATTTTAAATTATTCAATAATTCTGAACTGGAATCAGACACAGTCAATTACCATATACTTTCAGTTATATGGATTTCATTCAATACAGGTATACAATAATGACGATAAACAATCAACCATCATCCAAAGTGCGTTCTACACTGTATAAGCATCAAATATAAATATCTAACGCTTATAATAGCCTGTCAATCAATCGATCGACATACAGCTAATTATTGGGATTAGTGTATGTCAAATATCATCCCAATACCCGTGTGGGGTTCCAAACAGTCAAACACAGATTCAATTTGTGCAGTTGGGCGATGTGTAAAATTTATCGTCCTAATCAATATCAGTCAAATGTGTGTATGTAAACAAATCGTCCTAATCAATATCAGTCAAATGTGTGGTTAATTTAACATCACACAATCAACTACACATCAAAATCAATCAAACAAACAAGCCATCCATGGTCTGTGGATGACGGGTGTCGGGTGCTACTAAACACCATCTGCATCCTAGTATATATTTTAACTAGAAAAAGAAAATTAAAGGTGAGAAGTTCTCACTGAATAGGTAAACCAAACGCCACGACTCTTCATATGTAGAAATCTTCGTCGTGCTCGCCTTTTGTCAATTATATTGTCCATAGCCACTACATATATAAAAATCACATTTTTATATTGTTGTTAAGTATATAAATAAACACATTTTTATATGGATAAAAATTCTATTTTTACAACGATGTTCATATAATAAAGATTATATTTTTATCACGCTATTCTCTATATAAAAATTATATTTTTATGTATAAAGATTGTATTTTTATATCACTCCTTTACAACGCTACTTCCATGATAAAAATTATATTTTTATTACTCTACATGAATAAAAATCATATTTTTATATCTCCTACATAATAAAGATCGAATTTTTATTATTTATATAATATAAAATTCATATTTTTAACCTTCTACTAATATAAGAATCGTATTTTTAATACGGTCCACTATATAAAAATTGGATTTTTATCACTTAACTTATATAAAAAAAATTAAAACTTTATCATCCTTATTATATCTAAACAAACTGATTTTTTTTTTATTTTAACCCATGATATTTTAAAAATTGATTATTTAAAATAAAATAAAATAAAATGAATTGTTAAAACTTACAACATTGCAAGAAGAGGAGGGGGATGGTGCGTCCGAGGGGTTGCTGGTGCTCCTGAGAGGCAGCGGTCGGAGGTGTAGATGGTGGCTGGGGGTGGCGGTTGGCCGATGGAAGCGTGGTGGGGTCTGGCGGCTGCGATTTTTGGGGCGTTGGGGGGTCTCAATCGAATTAAAGGTGAGGAGAGAGAGGGGGATGGGGCAGAGGAGGAGCAAGGGGAGGTCGGAGGGGGGCGCCTCGCGCCGGCGACGAGTTAATCGGGGGGAGGGGGGTCTCAGGGTCAACGACGAGTTTTTTTTTCTGTTCTGAAAATAGACCGGGGGGGGGTGCTGGAGGGCAGAGGAGATGAAATGGGGGGTTTTTATTTTATTATTTATTTAATTATTTAATTTCAAAAAGCAAAATTTGATTTTGACATTGAAATCGAACCCATCGACTATCGTCCATAGCTAATTACCCCCATTCCGAACACAATGGGATATGTATCGTAAGCTGATTCGATTGTTTCGATCAGTTTTCATCGAAATCAACATATAACTCTATATATTGAATTTGAACGCACATTTCAATTTACCGGGGCTACATACTAACTAGAAAAATTCCCGAAAAATATTTTCTAGCTTCGTATTGACGATACGGTCCTAACAAAACAAATTTCGTCGAATTCTGAGACCGTTTGAAAAATGGCCATTTTCCAGTCGATTAAAATCAACTGAAACTGGTCAAACGCATTTTCCTTTGCCACGCTCACATATTGATTCAAAAAATTACGAATTTTGAAACCTAGCAATAATTTGACACTAAGCATCCAACAAAAGTGGTTTCGTCGAAAATCGAGGTCGTTTGCAAAATGACTATTTTCAAGGGCCTGAATTCCATAGTGACTCTCCTGAATTTTCAACTGGACATTTCTTTTGATTCCCGCTATGAAATTATGATTTTTCGGATTCGTTGGAAAGATATTCTCAATTAGATTCTAATATTTTTGGTTTTGCCAAAATCCGGTTTATTTTACACACGGTACATTCATTTGAAACTTGAAATCGAATTATCGAACTACCGCGCCATTTTCAATTCCTTTTGTAATTAAAATAAAATATTTCTATTCTAGCGACGATTCAAAT
Organism: Allium sativum; assembly: GCA_030737875.1. Classification (NCBI taxonomy): domain Eukaryota; kingdom Viridiplantae; phylum Streptophyta; class Magnoliopsida; order Asparagales; family Amaryllidaceae; genus Allium; species Allium sativum. The sequence continues at coordinate 440,782,306 of CM060910.1, read as the reverse complement.
ATATATATATATACGTTCGAATTCTATTCAAAATAAATTTCTCGTCGTTATTATTTAAAATAATTCATTTTAAATATTCAGAATTCGCTAAAATTACCAAAATAAAAATTTTAAATTGGCTCGGATTTTCGGGTTATTACAAGGGAGATCTTAGTGGAAGAAGATAGAAGCAAATTCGACCATAGATTTAGAAGAGGCGGCGACTACTGTTGATGGTATTGGGGTATTGGAAGATGATGTATTTTTATATTATTTAATGTAATATTTACAAATAAATCCATACATCATAAACTAATCCGATTTCAGTCCAACCGGAGTCTGCCCAACCCATTAGCCCCCGTTCCGGATCCAACGGGCTAGGTCCCTTCAGCCCAAACGGCTGTCTGTGGCCTGAATTATTTAATTTAATATTTAAATCCTTTATTAAATTAATTTGAACGTATATTTAAAATCACAAGGGCCACATACGAACTCATAAAATTCCAGAAAAATCATTTCTGGCTTTGTTATGACGATATGGTCCCAACAAAATTAATTTCGTCGAGTTTTGAGAGCTTTTCAAAAATGGCTATTTTCCAGTCGATTAAATTTGATTGAAATGAACAAAACACGTTTTCCTTTGCCATGCTCACATACTAATTCAGAAAATTCTAAAAAATTGGATCCTAGCAATAATTTGACATTCCGGTTCCAACAAAAGTGATTTCGTCGAAAACGGAGGTTGTTTGTAAAATGACTGTTATTAATATTAAAAAATATATATAAATTATACAGCGACTATTCTGATTTTTAAACTGGGCATAACTTTTGATTCCCACTATGAAATTTCGATTTTTCAGATTCTTTGGAAAGATATTTTTAAATAGATTCTAATATTTTTAGTTTCACTAAAATCTGTTTAATTTTACATCCTGTACATTCAGTCAAAGTTCAAGTTTGACTTTCCAAACTACCGTGCTATTTCTAACTCCTTTTATAATTAAAATTAAAATTTTCGTTCTAACTTCGATTTAAATATATTTTTAATCATTATTATTTTAAATAAATTATTTTAACTACTAAAATTCCATTAAAGTTTCTAAAATAAAAAATTTAAATTGGTTCAGAATTTGCGGGTTGTTACAATCTACCCCACTTAAAATCTTTTTGTCCTCGAAAAGGAACAAAGCTAAAAGTTGTTAAATTAACCAACTCAACTTTTAATTTTAATATATTTTCAGTTCAGTTCAATATTAAATTTGATTTAGTTAAATTTATCATTCTTTCTCATATTGGTTAAATTAATTATCATTCCAATATTTTAATTAGTTAAACTAATCACAACCAGCAATCAATTAGGTGATTAACCTTTCAAATATATATACTTTTATATATAGTCAAAAATCATATTTTTAGTGCAAATCACAGCGATAGACCCTATATAGTTTTGGTTCTCACACCGGTCATTGGAAATATATAGTTATACCACTTTCGAAACTCGAACATAAATTCTGATGATGTTTCGAACCACCATCAGAACATCTCCGGGCGACTAAAGTGTGATTCTATATCTATCTAGTATATTCGAGACTTCGTATACACGCTAGCTAGACTTATATGCAAAATCTTTATATACTCGATTGTCCAAAATAAAATAAAATAATATATTATCTTCAAATACGTATAATAAGATTTTAAATTTTCAAAACTAAATTTGTTTGCATTTTTAATTTTAAAAATAAATACTCTTCACACTCGTTCTAGGATACTACTAATCCCATCTCTAACGAGTTATCCATATTGGATATTACTAATCCAATCTCTGGTGAGTCTTTTTTTCAGTTCTTACGAGTTGTACCCCAAAGATTTGAGCTAACCTGAGCTCTGATACCAACTGTAACGTGTAACGATACGGATTTCGCCCGGACCAAATCGATCGCTAAACCGACCAAGACCGTTCGAAGTTAATGGTCGAAATTCGCGAACTGCCGCAGCGCGGCGCGTTCTATTCAGGCCATTATATTATATATATAATATATATATAATATATATTTCGTCGATTTCTATTTAAAACGAATTTTATAAATCGTTTAAAATTCGTTTCAAAAACAATTTCAACTTTCATTTCAATTTCAAATCCAAATTGAATTTTCCATATAAATTCGTTTTAAATTCATTTCAATTCATTTCAAATTTCTATTCAATTCAATTCGAATTCATTTTCTATTAAATTCAATTCGAATTCATTTTCTATTTCTGTTCATTTTCAATTCGTATATATATCGTTTTCATTTCATATATATATATATATATATATATATTATTTCCACCTTTCTTATATATAATATTTTCACTTTTCAATATATACGATATTTTCATTTTCAATATATACGATATTTTCACTTTCAATACATACGATATATTCACTTTCAATACATACGATATATTCACTTTCAATACATACAATATTTTCACTTTCACTATATATAATATTTTCACTTTCACTATATATAATATTTTCACTTTTCATATATATATATTTATATATATAATATTTTCACTTTTCATATATATATATATATATATTCACTTTTCATATATATATATATATATTCACTTTTCATATATATATTTATTTATTTATTTCACATCGTATACATATTTCATACACTCCTAATATATATATAATTCATTTCACATCACGATCAATTTTCACACAGAATACAATCAAACAAGTCGTCCATGGTCTGTGGACGACGGGGAACAGTTCATATATGCAGTTATGAAATAAATAACTGAACAGAAAATTTAAAGTGAGAGAATTCTCACATTGGTCGGTTCTGAATTTTCTGAACAGTTTGAGTTTTGAATTTTCCTGAAATCTTAATCAGCTCCATTTCAGTTCCAGTTTTCTCCATGTTGTAGCGCTCGCTGATACGAGTGCAACGCAACTGACGGTTCATAAATTGGATCTCGTACGACAAAGTTACAATGTTTTAAACTTTGGATAATTAAAATAGTACTTAGAATTTAATTAATTAAATTACAATTTTAATAACGCATTAAAAAGCGTTACCTTCTCTGTCTTCCCCCAATATAACCGACCACGTTCAAACCCACTTGCTCAACCAGGAATTCCGACTCCGGCACCGCCACAGGGGGCGGAACCCCATCAGAACCCCTCCCCTTGATCGCCTCCACGTGCGCCGCCTTCCCCTTGAGTAGCTTGGAATTCGAGCTCAGATCCGACTCTAGAAACCGAGACAAAACTGCTGCCTTTGAACCAGAAATTCACCCCAACGACACAACGAAACTTCATCAAACTACTACCAATTGGAATATCTCACTTAGCGCTAGAATTTTCATACTGAATTCTTCTTTAAATTTGCTGTGGATCGAACGATTTTTTGCTCATAAATTTTCGTGTATCATAGCCCTTGATTTTTGCCTGGCGGCGCGCATCAGAAAGGGGGGTTAGGGTTTCGAAGGGGTTATTTATATAAATATTTTTTTATTATTTTAACTTCAGAATTACCTGTTTACCGATACGAACTCCAACCCGAACCCAACGACTGTCGTCTCTAGCTAATTACCCCCATACCGAACACAATGAGATATGTATCGTAGGCCGATTTGATCGTTACGATCAGTTTCCATTGAATTTAAAACATAAATCAGTATATATTCAATTTTAACGCACATTTCAAATTTCCAGGGCCACACAAAAACTCAAAAAATTCCAGAAAAATTATTTATAGCTTCGTATTGACGATACGGTCCTAACGAAACTAGTTTCGTCAAATTCTGAGACCGTTTGAAAAATGGCCATTTTCTGGTCGACCCGAATTTAATTGAAACTGTTAAAACGCGTTTAGCTTCGCCACGCTCACATATTAATTCAGAAAATTATGAATTTTGAAATCTAGCAATAACTTTACATCGCCGATCCAACCAAAGTAGTTTCGTCGAAATCCGAGGTCGTTTGCAAAATGGCTATTTTTAAAGGCCAGAATTCCATAGCGACTATTCAGAATTTTCAACTGGACATACCTTTTGATTCTCGCTATGAAACTTCGATTTTTCAGACTCGTTAGAAAGGTATTCACTAACAGATTTAAATATTTTTGGTTTCACTCAAATCCGTTTTGTTTTGCACCCGGTACAGTCCGTCAAAGTTTGAATTCAAATTTTGAAACTACCGCGCCATTTTAGGCCTTGTTTATAATTAGAATTAATTATATTCCTTTTCAATTGTCGATTCAAACTCAGTTTTCATTGCTATTATTTAAAATATTTATTTTAAATATTTAAAATCCACTATTTTAGCCAATTAAAAATTTTTAATTTGGTTCAGATTTTCCAGGTCGTTACAATCTCCCCCACTTAAAACTTTTCGTCCCCAAAAAGGAACAAAGTCGAAAGTTATTTGATTAATCAACTCTACATTCAATCTGGCTTCCATTCTCCAACTTTTCAGTTTTTTGAGAATTTTTCAAAAATTTGGCTAGCACCCTAAATTTTCGAAAAATTTCGCCATAACCTCCTTTGTACGGGGAGAGGTTTGGAAATTTATTGGGTCGTATTAGGTACCCAATAAATCCTATAAAGCGTACACATATTTATAGTGATATAATCTGGTGTTTACAGGGGAGCGTGTATAGATAATAACTCGAGAGAATAAATTCTCGTCAGCCTGTCAAAGCTTGAGGGAGTGTGTATTTTAATTGCTCCATAGGATAAATTCTCGTCACCTCGTACCGTGTGGGAAATAAATAGTCCGTGTGCCATATCTAATGACTAGAGAGACGTGATTATTGTCAACTCCAGACCCGTGTGGGTTTTTTATTACTCTGGCAATTTATCGTTACATTTTAAATAGTCCATATCGGTCATCAGTTCACCTGTAAAATATAGTCATCGCCATACAAGCCTCTCGCTCGTATGGTAAATCTTCCACCCCGTCACACAAGCTCCAAATGCTTATGTGGTATATGATGAAGTATGCCTATCTTCAGAAGTACGCCATGCGGTGTAGTTCAAAATTAATTGTTACTATCCTATGGCGACATTTATTTTTACACACAGAACAACCAACACTCCGCATCCAATGGCATTCACAGGAGTTGATATAATAATATTTCGCATCCAACACATTAAGGTTTACCTATTTGTTGGGAACGCAAATAATTTCTTTACTCAACAGCTATCCAATTACCTGTTCAGACATATATGATGCACATGTGTATATTTCTATCTATTTTCATATCAATTCAATGTGTGATATGTCGAATAAATCCTACCATTCATTCTATTATTGATTAAATTAACTATCGTCTCAATAATTTTAATTAATCAAATCTACTATCACACAACACAAACAACAATCAATTTGTTTTTATCTTTTCCAATTCATACAAATTAATTCATACACTCTTTTACTTTTCAAATATATATCTTTTATATATTCAAAAATCATATTTCTAAAACCAGACTATATATATTATCACAAATACGTTATTTAAAACATATTACTCTCGACTAGTTCTGGGGCATTTCTAACCCCATCTCTAACGAGTCACTCATTCTAGAATGCTACTGATTCTATCTCTAATGAGGATTCTTTTATAGGACATTACTAATCCTACCTCTGATGAGTCTTTTGTTCAGTTCTAACGAGTTGTACCCCAAAGATTTAAGTTAATCAAAGCTCTGATACCAACTGTAACGATACGGATTTTGCTCGGACCTAATCGATCGCTAAACCGATCAAGACCGTTCGAAGTTAATGGTCGAAATTCGCGAACTGCCGCAGCGCAGCGCATTCTATTCAGGCCATTATATTATATATATAATATATATTTCGTCGATTTCTATTTAAAACGAATTTTATAAATCGTTTTAAATTCGTTTCAAAAACAATTTCAACTTTCATTTCAAATTTAAATCCAAATTGAATTTTCCATATAAATTCGTTTTAAATTCATTTCAATTCAATTCAAATTTCTATTCAATTCAATTCGAATTCATTTTCTATTAAATTCAATTCGAATTCATTTTCTATTTCCGTTCGTTTTCAATTCGTATATATATCGTTTTCATTTCATATATATATATATATATATATATATATATTATTTCCACCTTTCATATATATAATATTTTCACTTTTCAATATATACGATATTTTCACTTTCAATATATACGATATTTTCACTTTCAATATGTACGATATATTCACTTTCAATACATACGATATATTCACTTTCAATACATACGATATATTCACTTTCAATACATACAATATTTTCACTTTCACTATATATAATATTTTCACTTTCACTATATATAATATTTTCACTTTTCATATATATATATATATATATATAATATTTTCACTTTTCATATATATATATATATTCACTTTTCATATTTATTTATTTATTTATTTATTTCACATCGTATACATATTTCATACACTCCTAATATATATAATTCATTTCACATCACGATCAATTTTCACACAGAATACAATCAAACAAGTCGTCCATGGTCTGTGGACGACGGGGAACAGTTCATATATGCAGTTATGAAATAAATAACTGAACAGAAAATTTAAAGTGAGAGGATTCTCACATTGGTCGGTTCTGAATTTTCTGAACAGTTTGAGTTTTGAATTTTCCTGAAATCTTAATCAGCTCCATTTCAGTTCCAGTTTGCTCCATGTTGTAGCGCTCGCTGATATGAGTGCAACGCAACTGATGGTTTGCTCCATTTCAGAGATTAAAATACATAGCAGCGGAAATAAAATATATAAATACAATGCGTAGCGGAAAATAACAACTGACACAACTTAAAGAGATATACGGATACAAAGCTTTTTGAACATAGCTCCAGTTGTAAATCCAGGATCCTGTATAAAAAAACCTGCAAAACCAAAACTACTAGCTTCCCGTGTGGAAAATATGGGCACCCAGAGTTTAGGTTAAATCAATAAACTCCAGGTCAGTCATGGGACTGGTGTGAGAACTAAAACTGTTATTTTAAACTGTACTTTTAAAATAAGGTAAATCAAGGGACCACGCCGTATAACACGGAACAGGTTTACCCCCAAGAATACCAGTGCCTAAAATAAACAGCACAATGCTAAATAAAGAAAAATGAAGCTATTATAATACTCAGGTCCCCTCACGCAATGAATGCAATAGAGGATAGAATTTTACCTTATAATAGCCAAATATGCTAGGTAAGTTTAAAAAAAATCTTTTTTTATTACTGTAATTGAAGAAATCAACTTCAAATATAAATGTATCAATCATAGGCGGCATGAGCACCCCATCCCACTATGTCGCCATATATAGTATACAATGAAAACCGTAAAATGTCGTATTGGAAGTTTGGATTTCTATACTGGTGGCTCCTGATTCGAAAGATCTATCGCGTAGTGCAATACGCAACGATTTACGTTGTAGGCATGCGAAAACACCGTAATGCACATCCGCACTATTTAGGAAACAAGTTACCGCGGCTTACGTCCAAGAACTGGAAAACACCACTAACACTATCCATCTGGGAATCGGGGGGTGTGCCCTATCCCTACAGGTGTGGAGCGACCACACCCAGTATCACCTCGGTCGACCAAATCCATGACAACCTGTAGAATGTCTATCCTCATCTTTAAAGTATACTGATATAACTATCAGTTTACCACCGTATCGGTGTGTGAGGCTCGCGCATTAACACTAAACAAAGCTATGCTATTTAAAGCTGTGCTTTAATCATCATCCACCAAACCTTGCTTTTCAACAAAAGTTTGCATCACTGCATCTCAGCATGCCACACTACCAATCCGTACCATACCATTGATTTCTGTCGATATAAAACCTCTGAGCTCGTACGTCTCAGAGAAGGGTGTTAAGCAAGAGAATAAATTCTTCGCCACCAAACAGATATATATTTAGCATAGATCAATGAATACAGTATAAAGGAATATAATGTCAAACACACCACCCATTAACAAGTCTGTTCTAGGTCTGAACGAAACCGAAGGCGCCTTATTTCTCGTCCCGTATGTCCAATACAGGAGAGAGGCCCCTCGCATATCCGAACAATCAACAAGTACATCCGAACGGCTACCACTATAGCCACTTCAAGGTAGCTACTCCAATCATGGGCATCAGTAGCAACCCATCCATTCGATGTGAAGATTGTCGGTCTTGCACCGTCTTCAATCTCTTCGACTTTTCGTCGTATTAGTTATTCAGAATAGGTTAAACCCGGTCTTTCCGAATAACTAGCGTATCTTATAATCAAGTGTTATAACAACACATTATATGCCTCATTCCAATCCATAATATTCTTTTCACAATTTAAACCAAATTAAAGTTTTCCAAACTAGTCGGGATTAGTGCACCTTACCAAAGTAATCACTTATTATATTTCCCGATCCCAATCTATTCATCCCATGGAGCAAAACTGGTAATACTCCATATCTAACACCACGGTGCTATCGGTAAAAATTATTTACCATTTCACGTTCAAATCTAATTAAAGATTTAACTATCGTTTGGAGCAAAACCGGTGATACTCCATTCTCGATCATTTTCTTGAATTGATAATTTTAATTATCACATTCATTTTTCAATCTAATTAAAGATTCATTAAAACTCCACTTAGTTTTAATCTTCCCAAAAATCAATATTGATGATTATTTAACTTTGGGAAATCAAACATGCTGCATTAACAGTGTACACCGTACCACGATTTCTTCCAATATATAACCTCTGAGCTCGTACGTCTTAGAGATGAGTGTTAAGCAAGAGAACAAACTCTACGCCACCAAACAGATATATATTTAGCAGAGATCAACAAATACAGTTCGAAATACAATGTTGGACACATAATCCTATCTTTAACTGGGTTAAAGAACCAATGTCATTTAAAATACGGTTCACGATAAACTCAAAAATCACATTCCATTAACCATGGAATCTTCATGGAAAATAGATCAATATATAATCGATATTAATTTCCGTATCCGACTAATAATATAAATGGAATAACGACAAAGCCTTTTAAATTCCATATATATTAGCAGTCTTCCTCCACAAAAGCTCATCTCGATTATTACCAAATCGAATTCCATTCGATTCCAATTTAATATATTAAATTGAAAATCTTTACTTTGGAAAACTCCATAAATCTTAATTAAAAGATAATAAATTCCAAATCATATTCTTCATTATTAATTGGGTTAAAGATCAAGTGTTATTTAAAACACCGTTCACGATAAATCCAAAAATCCAATTCTATTACTCAAAATTGGAAAACTTCACTAAATCTTAATTTAAAGGTTTATTCTTTTCTCAATTGGGTTTAAGAACAGTGTTATTGAAGACACCGTTCACGACAAACCCAAAACCCAAATTTCAATCCTATTAAATATTAATTAATTGGTAAAGTTCCCTAAATCTTTTCTGTTCATGAGGATTCAAGTCCAGGACCAGATGGTATGAGTTCAAAAAAATTTAAATTTCATTGGGATGCTATTAAGTGGGATCTATTAGCTGCTTTAAGGGATATGTTTAATACTGCTAAACTGCCTAAAGGATGTAATCGTACATTTTTAACCCTCATTCCTAAGGTTGAGAGACCCTCTGAAATTTCACAATACATGCCAATAGCATGTTGCAATATGTTCTATAAGATCTTTAGTAAAGTCCTTTGCAATAAAATTAAATGGTACCTTCCTCATTTGATTTCTCAGAACCAAAGTGCTTTCATACCTAATAGATATATTGGAGATAATATCTTATTATCACATGAATTACTTAGGGATTTTAAGAAACCTCATGTGAGTAAATTCTGTGTTAAAGTTGATTTACACAAAGCTTATGACATGATAAATAGAGAATTCATATATCATTTAATGAAAATTATGGGTTTTCCAGTCCATTTCATTAATATAATATATGAATGCATATCCACACCTACATATTCAATATTGATACAAGGTACTCCAAGAGGATTTATTGATTCAAATAGAGGAATAAGACAGGGTGATCCCTTATCCCCATATCTGTTTTCTATAGCCATGGAGTATTTCACTTTCAGTATGAATGAGATCTTATTACAAAAGAAATTTTTTCCAGTACATAATTTTGAGCCTAAGGTTACACACCTACTGTATGCTGATGACCTCTTAGTCTTTGGAAAAAGTTTGACAACTTGTGCTTTTGCTTTGAGGAGTATTTTTGAGAAGCTAAAACATCATGCTGGTCTTGCTGTTAGTGTTAATAAGACTAAAGTATATTTTAGTACTCATGCTAAACATACTGATGAAATCACAACTGTTTTGGATGTGCAAGTAGGTCATTTGCCTGTTACTTACCTGGGGGTTCCATTATCACATAATTATATACACTATAATGAGTGTCAGGCCTTGTTGGATAAGGTTCAATTGAAAATTCAGAGTTGGCATGTGAAATTTTTGAGTTTAGCAGGTGGAGCAGAACTTATATTATCAGTAATTACCCCTACTGTCTTATATTGGCTATTTGTTTATCAATTACCTGAATATATAATTGATAAACTTCATACGATGTGTGCTCATTTTTTTTGGGGTGATGCAGTGCATAAAATAAGTTGGAGTAAATTGTGTTCGCCAAAATTAGAAGGTGGTATAGGTTTGAAATCTTTTTCAGAGCTCAAAAAGGCAGCTGGCATAAAGATGATGTGGAAATTTTTATCTGGATCTTCTTTATGGAGCTTATAGATGAAAGGTAAATATTGTACTGGAAAATATTTTTGGCTTATGAATGAAGACAATAATTCATCAAGCACTTGGAAATCAATGTTGAGGCTCAGGAAAACAGGTAAACAATATTTTAGTAAGATTATTGTGAATGGTGAAAAAACATTGTTGTGGTTGGAACCATGGTTAAATGCAAAGTGTTTAGTAGACATACTGGGTGTCTCTAGATTTCATATGATAGGTAATCATTCAGAGCTTGTGTCATGTATAATACGTGATGGGCAATTTTGTAGTTCACTACATCCTGCTACTTTAGAGATTCAGGATTTAGTGAATAATGTGGAGATAAACACAAATGCTTCTGAAGATTATTATGATTGGTCAGATGAAGGTTCATTCTCTTTCCATAATGCCTGGAATAAAATTAGAAGAAGAAATCAGTTCAAGGAGATGTATAAGGTGATTTGGCACAATAAAAATGCTAAAAGAATGTCTCTCATTGCTTTTTTGGCTACTAATGACAGGTTGAGTACAAAAACAAGGCTTAGAAGATTTGGGATCTTGGAGGAGTGCATCTGCTCTTTATGCTGTCATGCTGAAGAAGACGTAAGTCATCTTTTTTTCAGTTGTGATTATGTGAGTTATATCTGGAATTCACTGATGTTAAAGCTTGGAGTTGATGTGATGATTACTGGAAATATGGAAGAAGGAGCTTTGAAGATTCTATCAAAGTTCAAGAGGAAGGATCAGCTTCTAGATGTAGCTTGTGTAGTTTATACTGTGACAATATATCAGGTTTGGCAAGAAAGAAACATGAGAATTTTTAATGGTCGAAGCATCACAAAAGAGAATCGAGTGAAGATGATAGAAAAAGAAGTTCAATGGTTGACTAACAAGAATGGTAGCAAATAAGAAAATTCAAGTTCAAATGCAGAATTTTTAAGGATTTGGGGAGTGGATTTAATTGATACAGGATAATCTTAGTATTGATGTTTGTATGGTTATATTGATGTCTGTATTTTTGTCTATGTTTGAGGTTTTGTGCTGAGTGATGGTTTTGAGTGTTTGATGTTGTTGAGTGATGTCTTGTATGAGATGGTCGTGAGGTGATTTTGTAATGTTAATATATGGCGATTATATGTACTCTTTTTCCTTATGTGGTACCCACTAGGGGGGGCATAAGGTTTTGATGAGGCATATAATCAAAGTATATGATTGGTATTTGCAATAAAATTTACCAATTTTCAAAAAAAAAAAAGTTCCCTAAATCTTAATTAAAAGATTTCTTCTTTTCTCAACTAGGTTAAAGAACAGTGTTATTAAAGACACCATTCTGAACAAACCTAAAATCCAATTTGATATCAAATACAAGGCTCCGAATAGAAATTATATCGGCTTATATTTAATATCAAATTTTGAAACCAACCAATATCGTATTGGGAATAACGATATATATATATATATATATATATATATATATATATATATCTTCCAAATTCCTCATCAATATCCGTATAATCATGAAATTCAATATCAAAATATTCCGAAGATTATTTCCATCCCGAATCCATTCCAAATTATTCTTTGGAAAATTCTAGTTTTTTTAAAACCATTTTCAAATCCAATTTATTTATTTCTAAAAATAATTAAATTATTGTTCTAATTAATAACTAGTCCATTTCGATAAAAATATATTTTTATCTTTTCAAAACTGGAATTTTTCATCAATAATCTTTCCAAATCATTTATTATGATTTTACATAATTTTCCATATTTTTAATAATTTTATTATCGCCCGTACAATCAGTTTCCAATAACGTCCACCGAACTGCATCTATAGCGACCTTTTCTGAAATTGATTTGGACATATCTCCAAATCTAACCATTAGATTTCAAATCTATTATATTCATTCAAAAGTTCTTTTCGATATGAACCCAACGATTCCGATTTTAGGAGAATCCGACGGTCGAATCTCCCGTAACATCAATTTGAAGTTAATGGTCGAAATTCGCGAACGGTCGCTGCACGGCGCGTTCTATTCAGGCCATTATACAATATATATATATATATATATATATATATATCATCGATTTCCATTTAAAATGAATTTTATAAATCGTTTTAAAAACGATTTCCACTTCCATTTCAATTTTAAATCAAAATTGAATTTTCCATTATAAATTCGTTTTAAATTCATTTTAAATGATTTCAATTTTATTTTCAAATTTAAATCGAAATTGAATTTTCCATTATAAATTCGTTTTAAATTCATTTTTAAAACGATTTCAATTTCATTTTCAAATTCAAATCAAAATTGAATATTCCAATTTAAATTCATTTTAAATTCATTTTAAAACGATTTCAATTTTATTTTCAAATTCAAATCAAAATTTAATGTTCCATATAATTTCGTTTTAAATTCATTTTAAAACGATTTCAATTTTATTTTCAAATTTAAATCAAAATTTAATATTCCATTATAAATTCGTTTTAAATTCATTTTTAAAACGATTTCAATTTGATTTTCCAAATTTAAGACAAAATTGAATATTCCATATCATTTTAATATTAAAATGATAATATTTTCAAAATATCAGATTTTGAAATCACTTTTTGATATTCATTATAAAATGAATAAAATCGACAAAATTCCCGTTCGTGTTAAAATGGCGTTTAACTAATTAACACGGCTTCACATTTCAATATTTTCTGAATATTATTTTAAAATATTTGTAACGACCTGGATAATCCGTACCAATTTAAAAAATATATTTTAAATAATTTGGTGGAAAAATGTGACAGAAATTAAAATTTTCATTTTAAAATAATATTAAAGCTAGTGAAAATAGTCAATTTTCAAACGATCTCTATTTTCAATGAAACCACTTTTGTTGGAACCGAAATGTCGAATTATTGCTAGGTTTCAATTTTTAGAATTTTCCTAGTTAGTATGTGAGCGTGGCGAAGGAAAATGTGTTTTGTCGGTTTCAGTCAAATTTAATCGACTGAAAAATAGCCATTTTTCAAACAGTCTCAGAATTCGAAGAAATTAATTTTGTTAGGACCATATCGTCATAACAAAGACAAATATTTTTTTTTGGATTTTTCTGAGTCCGTATGTGGCCTCGATGAATTTATTAATACGAACGGATTAAATTAATAAAGGAATTAATTTTTAAATTAAATAATTCAGGCCACAGATAGCCGTTTGGGCTCACGGGACCTATCCCATTGGATCCGGAATATGGATTATTGGATAGGGTCACTTTCTGCTGGGCTGACTTATTTGTAAAATAGCAATTAAATATTATAAATAATTGAGAAAAATTAAAACCCTAACACTATTCCCTCTCGTGAAGCCGCCACCCACCCAAATCCATGGCCAATGACTTCCGAACTTCCTCCACCAAGTTCTCCTTCATCTCAACGAATTAAACCTCCTCACATATACCATATCGAAGAGAGTTTCCTCCTCTACAAATCCATACGACTTGATCGTCCCCTAGTTGCCCGAACCGAGAGCACCAATGCCTCAAAACCCGCCGCTTTTCGCCGCCGCCGGGCCCACCAGGGTGCACCGAGCTCGCCTCCACCACCCCCCATCGAAGCGCCGACCGTTTCTCCCCAGCACCCCCCTGTCTGATCGGACTCTCAAGCCTCGATCCGCGAGAAAACCTAAACCCTAAGATTGAACAATTTCGGGAAGTATCGGCCTGTAAAACTGAAGGAAGAAGAAAGGTTATCTCTTTAATTAATTAATTAATTAATATAAATACCATCCATCTTAATTTGATCATAACTCCTTCGTTTGAACACGAAATTCGACGATTTCAGGATCGTAATTCAGAGGGCTATTTTTCTATACTGATTAAGCACAGTTCTGAGCCAGTCAAATTTTTGGGTCAAATTCAAAGGGAAGCAACTTTTCTGTGAGAATTCTGATCTATTAAATTAATTATAATTATGAAATCACGATCTGTATGTTATTATTTCTGATCTACGATGTTGTGATTGTTGTATGGTTATTAAGATGATGTGTGATGTCATGATATAGCCATTTTAATTTAGATCTATAAATTCTAATGTAATCTCTATAAAGTTCTCATCTTTATTATTTTATTTTATTTCTTTCTAGAAATGAAAAATTGAATTTTTATTTTGTTTTATAAAATAAAGTTTGAATTTTTATTTTGTTTTACAAAATAAAAGAAAGTTAGAATATTTTGAAATAAAATGAAAAAGTTGGATTTATATTTTGATTTACAAAATAAAAAAAGAAAAGTGAATCTTTATTTTGATTAATCAAATTAAAGTTGAATCTTTATTTTGTTTTATGGTTTGCAAAATAAAAGAAAGTACAAATCTTTACTTTTGATTCACAACATAAAATGAAAAGTTGTGTTTTTATTTTGATTAACAAAATAAAAGAGAGGTAAATCTTTACTTTTTGATTCACCAAATAAATGAAAGTTTGAATTTTTATTTTGATTTGCAAAATAAACAAAAAGGTTGAATCTTTATTTCGTTTATGATTTATAAAATAAAGAAAGTTTGAATCTTTTAAATTTTAATCAAAAAAATAAATAAAGATTAGATATTTTATGTACAAAATAAAATAAAGATGAGACCTTTGTTTTGATTCATGAGAATTATACACCAAATCATATGTATTGATGTGTAAGTTGACAAGAAACCTGACACCGAATTATAGTTGCCATCGTTATGTTGACATGAAAACTTAGACACTAGATTGCATGTTGGTTAACACCAAAAATTTAGATTGTGATATCGTATTTAAAATATACGTTAACACCAAAACTTAGAACAAAAAGTTCACCTTTTTATTTGCATTTTTCAATGCAAATATTACGTAGACAAATAAGTTCTCTTTGTTTTATTGTTGTGTTCACGAACAATTATAACATGAAATAAAAAGAGTAATAAAAGGATCACATTTTACTAAATAATATGATCTACATTTAAAAACATATTTTTATTAAAAAAAAATATGTTTTACTTTAAAAAACATATCCTTAATATAGTATTAGAGAATTTACATTTTTTTTTTCAATGTAAAAGAAAAAGAGATAAGAATTTGCATTTTTCAATGTAAAGGAAAAAGATATAAAATATTTACATTTTATAAAGAAACATAAAAGGACATTTTTTATGTATTTAAAATGAATAGGATAAAAAGTGCATTTTTATGTATTTAAAATGAATAGGATAAAAAGTACATTTTTATGTATTTGAAATGAATAGGATAAAAAGTACATTTTTATGTATTTAAAATGAATAGGATAAAAAGTACATTTTTATGAAATAAAACTGGAATAGAGAAAAAAATTAAAGCAATACTTTTATCGTCAATTTAGGCGCGATAAAAGGATAGATTTTAATAGTTGAAATCCCTTTATATTATATATTTATATTCATATATAAATATTGAATTAAACGAAACGCGCACGGTAGTTCGCGTATTGGCAATCGTAACTTTAAACGATTATACCAGAAGATCCAACCGTTGGATTTTCCCAAAACTGGAACCGTTAGGACCGCTTTGGAAAAATCTTTCCAACGATATAAATTTTGTCAAAATCCAACGGTTATATTTTAAGATATGTATAAATCAAAATGTGGTAAAAACAGCGCCAGGGTTGCCCACTGACCCGAAGCGTCGTTTATTTACTTTAAGCTATTTTCAAATAAATAAAAATAGTGATAAATAGATATAAATATATATGAAATGTTTTAAAAGATAATTATACATCAATTATTTGAAAAGACCGAGTTTAACTCATTTCAAATAATTGCACGGCGATTAAATCAAGGATGTAAGAAGACGATGGTTGAAGACAGGCGATCTTCACATCCAATGGACGACGACTGTTGATGCCTTGGACTGACTTGCTCCCAGGGCGGGGTTGAAGCAGGAGTTGTCCGGACGTGTGTGTTGGTCGTGCGGATAAGCGAGCGCCTCTTTGGTGTCTCCGGTCTCGTTCAGACCCAGGACGGACTCGTAAATGGATGCGTGTCTGACGTTGGAATTCACTCCATGTAATTAAATCGATTTGTATTAATATATGTCTGTTTGGTGGTGGAGAATTTATTCTCTACTTAACACCCTAGTATATAGTAATAGTTATCGATCGCATGGCGTTGAATTGTCAATGTGGCACGCCAAGATGCAATGATCAAGGCTTTGTTGAAAAGCAGGCCTTGTGGATGATGATCAAAGCATAGCCTGTTTACGCACAGTTTTGTGTATAACGTGACTTAGCGAGCCTCACACCCCGTTATGAGTCAAAAACGGGATTAGGACTGCAGGGAGTGCACACGTTTCTTTCTAGCTTAGGGTAGTGTCAGTGCTTAAACTGGCTGGCTTTTTACTTATGTGGATGTTGGATTGAGGTACCTCGGGTTTTTATAGGCTGGAAGTGGTCATACTATAGGTTCAAAGGAATCGGGTAACGTGTGTTCAGGCATAATTAATCCACTACCGTTAGGTGGGGATCGGCCCTGAAGATCCAAGGGTTCACTGCGGGGAATCCTGAGGCATTTGCTAGAGTGTCTCGAATCGGAGGAGCACATCCCTAGCCTCGTTTTCATGACAGAAAACCAATTCCCAATACGACGACATTTCGGTCTTGATTGTAAACTTATATACGGCGACATAGTAGGATGGGGTACTATGCCGTCTAGGATTGATATATTTATATTGAAGTATTTTATTACTGCTTAGACACTAATAATAATATTAAAGTATTACTTTACACGTATTAAGCATGCTTGATCATCATAAGGGAAAACTCTATCCTCCTGTGTGCGTTGCATTGTGTGATAGGACTTGAGTCTTATGATGATTTCATTTTTCAAAAGTCATTTCGTTGTTTTATATAAATGTTATTAAATTATGCACTGGCAATCCAATGGAGTAAACCCGTTCCGCGTTAGCGGCGTGGTCCTGTGATTCGCCATAATGTTAGCTAGTATAGCAAGATTTCTCATACCGGTCCCACGACTGACTCGATGTTTGTTTCACTTTGCAAACTCGGGTGCCCTCTATTTACACGGGCAGCCAAGTGACAGGTTCTTAGGGAGACATTTTCTGGAGTGAAGACCCCTTGGAAGGAGAAGGCGAAGACTCTCTTTTATTTTTGTCTTCTGCTTTTAGAGACTTTATTCTATCTTGGATTTTGATGTACGTTTGGAGTTGGAACTTATTTCCTTTGGTTCAGACTTTTATTTTGCTAAGTTGTACCTTTAAACTGCGTACTCTGTGGTTCTGCTGATGTGATGTTTGTGACTTATATGTTTCTGCTGCATAATTATGTGTTATGATATCATATGAGATCTGTTGTTGTTATAAATATGTTGTATTCCAAATGATTATCCTTACTTTCGATCCTCGGAAGTTTGGGGTCATCACAGTTGGTATCAGAGCCAGGTTAACCTTAGCTTCGGAATATAACATATTTAGAACAATTCGTCTAGATAGAATCCACATTATTCTAAGACGAGTAGCTTATTAGAGATGGGACTGGTAATGTCCTAGAATGAGCACAACAGATTAACACATATTTATAAATCGTTACATCATTGCCTTTCTATCTTGTCCTTACTTTATCTTTTCTAGAGATTTTTCATTTCGGTTTGTCTAACTCTTTCCTTGATGGTACAAACTGATTTAAATGGATACTAGAGCAAGAACAGCCCGGGGCGGAGCCCGAGGTGGAATTCGAGGCGGGGCCAGAGGAGGAGCCCGAGTGGGAGCTGGAGGGCAAGCTAGAGACGAGACCCCCTCCACCTCCACAGCCTTTCGATTTGGAGAGAATGTCAAAGAAATTCAAAAACCTAGGAGGTGTACCTTTCACTGGGCGAGAGTCTACGATTCAGGCAGAGGCATGGCTTAAAGATTGTGAAAAGATCCTAGAGGGCTTAGAACTGGAAGATCAGCGAAAGCGTTACCTGGCAGTATGGCAATTAAAAGAGGAAGTCGGGCATTGGTGGGATACGATCAAGATCTGCAATGACGTGGCCAATATGTCTTGGGCTAAATTTAAGGAACTTTTCAATGAGAAGTATGTACCCCCACAAGCTAGAGAGCGCCTGCGCGAGCAGTTCGTTAACCTACAGCAAGGGAATATGACTGTTTCTGAGTATGTGAGGAAGTTTGATGAGCTTTCCCGATATGCTCCTGGTTTGGTTCAAGATCCGGTAGAGAAGAATAAAAAATTTATCAAGGGTCTGTCAAAGAAATATTTGAATCGAGTCACTGCTCATATCAAGATTCCCTTCAATGAAGTAGTAGAGATGGCGTGCCGCTACGAAGAAAATGACGAGTCCGGACCGTAGGATAGAGTGAAAGGCCATGGCAACAACCAGAAGGAACAGGCTAACAAGAAACCGGAGGCGAGCAATTCTTCTACCGCTAAGCCCTAAGGGAAGAAGAGGGACATGAGCAAGGAGACCTGCTATAACTGCCGCAAGATTGGACATTTTGATTACGAGTGTAGGGTACCTAAAAAGGTCAAGAGAAATGATTCGGGCCCTAGTCAGAACCGTGGTCAGAGTTCCCAGAATCATGGCCAGAATTCTCAGGACAAGAGGGAATGCTACAATTGTCATCAAAAAGGCACATTAAGGCAAACTGCCCACTGCTAAAGAATGCTCAGGTGGCACATGTTTATGAGGGAGCAGATGCACCAGCTACGACTGAGGGGCCAGGTAAACCCGATGTCTTAGGAGGTACTCTTAATATTAAAAACATTCCTATTACTGTCTTATTTGATACTGGTGCTGCACGAAGCTTTATTTCAAATGATGCCATTCAAAAGTTGAAACTGAAACCAAGAAAACTTAAAGAGTTGATTAGAGCCAATAGTCCGATAGGAGGTTCTCTTATACTCGATAAATACTGTAGAGTGCCAATCTCCTACTCTTGCTACCAATTCCCTATAAATCTAATTGTTATGAATTTCTCTGGGTATGATGTAATCCTTGGGATTGATTGGTTATCGAGGCATGGGGCTGAAGTCAAGTGTGCTGAGAGGATTGTCAAAGTTAAAACTAAACTCGGTGATGTATGTATCCCCTTCCATGGCTCAGCCACCGATAGAAAAGCATTCTGGTCTTCTCTAGAAGTTGCCCTTACTTCTATTGAGGATATCCCTATCGTCAAAGATTACGCTGATGTATTTAAAGAAGTTGAGGGTTTACCCCTGCATAGAGAAATCAGCTTCAGAATTGATTTAGCTCCGAATGCGAGGCCTGTCGTACATCCCATTCGGAGAATGTCACCAAAAGAAAAAGAGGAGCTGAGAAATCAAACCAAGCAACTTTTGTGGAAGGGTCTGATCAGACCCAGCTTCTCAGAATGGGGTGCAGCAGTGGTGTTCGTCCCAAAATCTGATGGTACACTCAGGCTATGTGGATTACCGCGATCTCAACAAACAAACACTGAAAAATAAATACCCACTGTCGTGTATTGATGACTTACTTGACCGCTTGCATGGAGCACGAGTATTCTCTAGGATGGACCTAGCTACAGGCTTCCATCAACTTCGCATTGCAGAAGAATGTGTGCCTTTAACTGCTTTCAGAGGACCGGATATCTTTTATGAACAGCTAGTAATGCCCTTCGGTCTATGTAATGCTCCAGCATATTTTGTCGATCTGATGAATAGAGTGTTCAGATATGTTTTAAATAAATTTGTGCTCGTGTTCATCGATGATATCCTCATCTTTTCTAAATCCACTGCTAAGCATGAACAACATCTGAGAGAAGTCTTGGAGATTTTGCGAAGAAATGTGCTGAAAGAATTTTTTTCTAAATGCATATTCTGGCAAGAAGAGGTGAAATTCCTCGGCCATGTTGTATCAAAGGAAGGCATCTCAGTAGATCCAGGAAAGATCTCAGCCATCCAAGAGTGGAAGCAGCCTAGAACTCCCACAGAGGTCAGAAGTTTCTTGGGACTGGCTGGCTATTATCGGAAATTTGTCAAAGATTTTTCGAAGGTAGCTTGCCCATTGATAAACCTGACCAAAAAGCGTACGAAATTCAATTGGACACCGGAATGCGAGACAGCTTTCCAAGAGCTAAAGAAGAGGTTGACCAATGCTCCTGTGTTGACCATCATAGATGGCAATCAGGATTTGAAGGTCTGGACCGACGCTTCTAAGCAAGGTTGTTCCTTTTATAAATTAACATGTTAGAGATAACATTTTATTTTAATGTCAAATATCATTTTAACATGTTATCCCTTATTTATTTAAGGTGTTGGTGTGGTGCTGATGCAAAGAGGAAGAGTAGTCGCATACACTAGCCGCCAGCTGAAACCGCATGAGAAGAATTACGCCACGCATGATCTTGAGCTAATGGCTATTTGTTTGCTCTTAAAATATGGAGGCATTATCTCTTGGGTGAGAAGTTCGAAATTTATACGGATCACAAATCCTTGAAACATCTTTTTCCCAAAGAGATTTGAATATGAGGCAGCAGCGCTGGGTTGAATTTCTTGCATCATATGACCTGGATATCCTATATACTCTGGTAAAAGCCAACGTTGTAGCCGATGCGCTCAGTAGAAAGAATGCAGAAAGAAACAATCTCATTATCGCCAGTCTCATTATCACTCCTACTTTGATTGATAAAAATTTTGCTCTTCAGAAGAACGATAAATTTATTCAGAAGCTTTGTGAGCGAGTTCGAAAGGGCGAGGCCTCAAGTTTCTAGATTGACAATAATGGGACCCTTAGATTGCAAGGGCGAATTTGTGTGCCAGACATTGCTGAGCTAAAAAGAGAAGTTATGGATGAGTGCCACAAATCCAAAATCAGCGTCCATCCAGGTGTAAACAAGATGTACCATGATCTTAAGCGCACCTTTTGGTGGAAAGCGATGAAGAGAGATATTTCTATTTACGTTGCTAGATGTCCCACTTGTCAGCAAGTTAAAAGTGATCAACAAAAGTTGGCCGGTTTGTTGCAACCACTGGGAGTTCCAGGTTGGAAGTGGGAGGAAATTTCTATGGACTTTATAGATGGCTTGCCCCGAAGCAGAAAAGGGAATGATAGCATATGGGTGATTGTGGATCGCTTAACAAAGTCTGCCCATTTCATCCCTGTTCGGTCCAATAGAACAGCTCGTAGTTTGGCACAACTTTATTTTAAAGAGATAGTCAGACTACATGGGGTTCCCAAAAGCATTGTCAGTGATCGGGATCCATTATTTACCAGCAAATTCTGGGAAGCTTTTCAAGTAGAGCTTGGAACCAAGTTGAATCTGAGCTCTGCCTATCACCTTCAAACAGATGGCCAGACTAAGAGGGTGAACCATGTTTTGGAAGACTTGTTGCGAGCTCGCATTCTTGATTATGGCGTTTCATGGGAGGACCACTTGCACCTAGTGGAATTCTCCTATAATAATAGCTACCAAGCAAGCTTAAAGATGTCAATGTTTGAATTACTATATGGCAGGCCATGCAGATCTCCGGCATGTTGGGTGGTGACAGGCAATCGACTAGTCTTGGGCCCCGACATGGTTCGTGAAGCATCGGATAAGGTTGACTTGATTAAGAAATGCTTGCTGACTGCTCAGAGCTGACAGAAGAGCTATGCAGACCAGCGAAGAAGAAATATAGAATTCTCTGTGGGTGATCGAGTATACTTGAAGGTTTCTCCTTTGAGAGGTGTGATTCGTTTTGGGAAGACGGAAAAATTGGCACCGAGATTCATTGGTCCATTTCCTATTCTCGAAAGGATTGGTACTCTCGCTTATAGAGTGCAACTGCCTGACTGGTTGCCAGGGGTACATGATGTATTTCATGTGTCTCAACTCCGCAAGCATGTGCATGATCCAGATCTGATTGAGGATGAACTAAATCAACAGGTCCTAGATATTGCTCCAAATCTAACAGTGAGAAAAGACCCGATTAAGATCATTGGCAAAGAAACCAAAATTTTGAGGAACAAGAGGATCAACCTAGTCAAGGTTCAATGGAGTGGGGATCCTAGAGACCGTACTTGGGAGACAAAGGATAGCATCAAAAAGGCTTACCCCAAGTGCAGAGCGGACATCTCCGAATAACTTTTGAATTAAGGTGCGTTTACCCCAATTTACATTTTCCATCTTGTTTCCTACTTTACTTTGTTTCCTTTTCGAGGACGAAAAACTCTTAAGTGGGGGAGATTGTAAAGACCCGGAAAATCCGAACCAATTTAAAAAATTTATTTTAAATAATTTGGTGGGAAAATGTGATAGAAATTAAAATTTTCATTTTAAAATAATATTAAAGCCAGTGAAAATAGTCAATTTTCAAACGATCTCTGTTTTCAACGAAACCACTTTTGTTGGAACCGAAATGTCGAATTATTGCTAGGTTTCAATTTTTAGAATTTTCTGAGTTAGTATGTGAGCGTGGCGAACGAAAATGTGTTTTGTCGGTTTCAATCAAATTTAATCGACTGAAAAATAGCCATTTTTCATACAGTCTCAGAATTCTACGAAATTAATTTTGTTAGGACCGTATCATCATAACAAAGACAAATATATTTTTTCTGGATTTTTCTGAGTCCGTATGTGGCCTCGGTGAATTTATTTATATGAACGAATTAAATTAATAAAGGAATTAATTTTTAAATTAAATAATTCAGGCCACAGACAGTCGTTTGGGCTCACGGGACCTGTCCCATTGGATCCGGAATATGGGTTATTGGTTAAGGTCACTTTCTACGGGACTGGAAATGGATCAGTTTAATAGTAACGGACTTATTTGTAAAAGAGCAATTAAATATTATAAATAATTGAGAAAAATTAAAACCCTAACACTATTCCCTCTCGTGTAGCCGCCACCCACCCAAATCCATGGCCACCGACTTCCAAACTTCCTCCACCAAGTTCTCCTTCATCTCAACGAATTAAACCTCCTCACATATACCATATCGAAGAGAGTTTCCTCCTCTACAAATCCATACGACTTGATCGTCCCATAGTTGCCCGAACCGAGAGCACCAACGCCCCAAAACCCGCAGCTTTGTGCCGCCGCTGGGCCCACCAGGGTGCACCGAGCTCGCCGCCACCACCCCCCATCGAAGCGCCGACCGTTTCTCCCCAGCGCCCCCCTGTCTGATCGGCCTCTCAAGCCTCGATCCGCGAGAAAAACTAAACCCTAAGATTGACAATTTCGGGAAGTGTCGGCCTGTAAAACCGAAGGAAGAAGAAAGGTTATCTCTTTAATTAATTAATATAAATACCATCCATCTTAATTTGATCATAACTCCTTCGTTTGAACACGAAATTCGACGATTTCAGGACCGTCAGGATAGTAATTCAGAGGGAAATTTTTCTATACTGATTAAGCACAGTTCCGAGCAAGTCAAATTTTTGGGTCAAATTAAAAGCGAAGCAACTTTTCTGTGAGAATTCTGATCTATTAAATTAATTATAATTATGAAATCACGATTTGTATGTTATTATTTCTGATCTACGATGTTGTGATTGTTGTATGGTTGTTAAGATGATGTGTGACGTCATGATATAGCCATGTTAATTTAGATCTATAAATTCTGATGTAATCTCTATAAAGTTCTCATCTTTATTATTTTATTTTATTTCTTTCTAGAAATGAAAATTTAAATTTTTATTTTGTTTTATAAAATAAAGTTTGAATTTTTATTTTGTTTTACAAAATAAAAGAAAGTTAGAATATTTTGAAATAAAATGAAAAGTTTGGATTTATATTTTGATTTACAAAATAAAAAAAGAAAAGTGAATCTTTATTTTGATTAATCAAATTAAAGTTGAATCTTTATTTTGTTTTATGGTTTGCAAAATAAAAGAAAGTACAAATCTTTACTTTTGATTCACAACATAAAATGAAAAGTTGTGTTTTTATTTTGATTAACAAATAAAAGAGAGGTAAATCTTTACTTTTTGATTCACCAAATAAATGAAAGTTTGAATTTTTATTTTGATTTGCAAAATAAACAAAAAGGTTGAATCTTTATTTCGTTTATGATTTATAAAATAAGGAAAGTTTGAATCTTTTAAATTTTAATTAAAAAAATAAATAAAGATTAGATATTTTATGTACAAAATAAAATAAATATGAGACCTTTGTTTTGATTCATGAGAAGTATACACCAAATCATATGTATTGATGTGTGTGTTGACATGAAACCTGACACCGAATTATAGTTGCGATTGTTATGTTGACATGAAAACTTAGACACTAGATTACATGTTGGTTGACACCAAAAATTTAGATTGTGATATCGTATTTAACATATACGTTGACACCAAAACTTAGAACAAAAAGTTCACCTTTTTATTTGCATTTTTCAATGCAAATATTACGTAGACAAATAAGTTCTCTTTGTTTTATTGTTGTGTTCACAAACAATTATAACATGAAATAAAAAGAGTAATAAAAGAATCACATTTTATTAAGTAAAAACATATTTTAATTAAAAAAAATATGTTTTACTTTTAAAAACATATCTTTAATGTAGTATTAGAGAATTTACATTTTTTTTCAATGTAAAAGAAAAAGAGATAAGAATTTGCATTTTTCAATGTAAAGGAAAAAGATATAAAATATTTACATTTTATAAAGAAACATAAAAGGACATTTTTATGTATTTAAAATGAATAGGATAAAAAGTACATTTTTATGTATTTAAAATGAATAGGATAAAAAGTATGTATTTAAAATGAATAGGATAAAAAGTACATTTTTATGTATTTATAATGAATATGATAAAAAGTACATTTTTATGTATTTAAAAGAATAGGATAAAAAGTACATTTTTATGTATTTCAAATGAATAGGATAAAAAGTACATTTTTATGTATTTAAAATGAATAGGATAAAAAGTACATTTTTATGAAATAAAACTGGAATAGAGAAAAAGAGAAAAATTAAAGCAATACTTTTATCATCAGTTTAGGCGCGATAAAGGATAGATTTTAATAGTTGAAATCCCTTTATATTTTATATTTATATTTATACATAAATATAGAATTAAACGAAACGCGCACGGCAGTTCGCGTATCGGCAATCGTAAGTTTAAACGATTATACCCGAAGATCCGACCGTTGGATTTTCCCAAAACTGGAACCATTAGGACCGCTTTGGAAAAATCTTTCCAACAATATAAATTTCGTCAAAATCCAACGATTAGATTTTAAGATATGTGTAAATCAAAATGTGGTAAAAACAGCGCCAGGGCCGCCCACTGACCCGAAGCGTCGTTTATTTACTTTAAGGTATTTTCAAACAAATAAAAATAGCGATAAATAGATATAAATATATATGAAATGTTTTAAAAGATAATTATGTGTCAATTATTTGAAAAGACTGAGTTTAACTCATTTCAAATAATTGCACGGCGATTAAATCAAAGATGTAAGAAGACGATGGTTAATGACCGGGGATCTTCACATCCAATGGACGACGACTGCTGATGCCTTAGATTGACTTGCTCCCAGGGCGGGGTTGAAGCAGGAGTTGTCCGGACGTGTGTGTTGGTCGTGCGGATAAGCGAGCGCCTCTTTGGTGTCTCCGGTCTCGTTCAAACCCAGGACGGACTCGTAAATGGATGTGTGTCTGACATTGGAATTCACTCCATGTAATTAAATCGATTTGTATTAATATATGTCTGTTTGGTGGTGGAGAATTTATTCCCTACTTATCCCCCTGGTATATAGTAATAGTTATCGATCACATGGCGTTGAATTGTCAATGTGGCACACCAAGATGCAATGATCAGGGCTTTGTTGAAAAGCAGGCCTTGTGGATGATGATCAAAGCATAGCCTGTTTAGGCACAGTTTTGTGTATAACGTGACTTCGCGAGCCTCACACCCCGTTATGAGTCAAAAAGGGGATTAGGACTGCAGGGAGTGCACACGTTTCTTTCTAGCTAAGGGTAGTGTCAGTGCTTAAACTGGCTGGCATTTTACTTATGTGGATGTTGGATTGAGGTACCTCGGGTTTTTATAGGCCGGAAGTGGTCATACTATAGGTTCAAAGGAACCGGGAAACGTGTGTTCAGGCATAATTAATCCACTACCGTTAGGTGGGGACCGGCCCTGAAGATCCAAGGGTTCACTGCGGGGAATCCTGAGGCATTTGCTAGAGTGTCTCGAATCGGAGGAGGACGATCCCTAGCCTTAATTTCATGACAGAAAACCAATTCCCAATACGACGACATTTCGGTCTTGATTGTAAACTTATATACGGCGACATAGTAGGATGGGGTACTATGCCGTCTAGGATTGATATATTTATATTGATGTATTTTAATACTTCTTGGACACTAATAATAATATTAAAGTATTACTTTACACGTATTAAGCATGTTTGATCATCATAAGGGAAAACTCTATCCTCCTGTGTGCGTTGCATTGTGTGATAGGACTTGAGTCTTATGATGATTTCATTTTTCAAAAGTCATTTCGTTGTTTTATATAAACTTTATTAAATTATGCACTGGCAATCCAATGGAGTAAACCCGTTCCGCGTTAGCGACGTGGTCATGTGATTCGCCATAATGTTAGCTAGTATAGCAAGATTTCTCATACCGGTCCCACGACTGACTCGATGTTTGTTTCACTTTGCAAACTCGGGTGCCCTCTATTTACACGGGCAGCCAAGTGACAGGTTCTTAGGGAGACATTTTCTGGAGTGAAGAGCCCTTGGAAGGAGAAGGCGAAGACTCTCTTTTATTTTTATCTTCTACTTTTAGAGACTTTATTCTATCTTGGATTCTGATGTACGTTTGGAGTTGGAACTTATTTCCTTTGGTTCAGACTTTTATTTTGCTAAGTTGTATCCTGTAAACTGCGTACTCTGTGGTTCTGCTGATGTGATGTTTGTGACTTATATGTTTCTGCTGCATAATTATGTGTTATGATATCATATGAGATCTGTTGTTGTTATAAATATGTTGTATTCCAAATGATTATCCTTACTTTCGATCCTCGGAAGTTTGGGGTCATCACAATATTCGTTAATTCTGAACTGAAATCAGATTCAATCAATTACCCTATAATTTCAGTTATATGGATTTCATACATCGTGTGTATGCAACAATAATGATAAAAATCATTAAAAATTCAAACAACATCCAGAGTGCATTCTACAACTGTATAAGCATTAAAAATGAATAAATAACGCTTATGCAGTCTGTCAACCCCATCAATTGACATACCACTAATTATTGGGATCAGTGTATGTCAAACATTATCCCAATACCCATATGGGGGTTTTCAAACAACAAATACTGTTTATTATTTGTGCAGTTGGGCGATGTGTAAAAATTATCGTCCTAATCAATATCAGATAAATAAGTGTACATAAACAAAATGTCTGGTTTGTAAATGAACATTTATTTTATTTCACAATAATATATATATATTATATAAATAATTTTTATATACAACAATATTAATACACGACAATCCAGTCACAATCCAAACAAACAATCAACTGGTCTATACAAAAAAAATAGTGTCAGGGGCTTCTAAGCCCCGTCTACATCCTAGTATATAATAACTGGGAAATAATTTGAGTGTGAGAGGGTTCTCACATTCGTTTCCACTCCTCCATTCTTTTATTTCTTGATTTCTGTACTGTTCGAGTTTGAATTTTCTTGAATTTTTGATTGGCTCCAAATTTGTCCTGGTTAGTTTTGTTGCGAAGCTCTCAGCTCCACGATCGCAACGCAACTGAAAGCATTTTGTTTGGACCTCGTATGAAGAAGATATAATAGATTATACATTCGATAATTAAAACAGATAATTAAATTAATTAATTAATTAAGGCCTTAATTACTTTAACCCGTCTTCTTTGTTATTATTCTGGAGTAAACGTTGAGAAAACTTCCAACCTAGGGCTCAATCTCGAACGGAATCCAGAGCGCTGGACCAAGATCCGTCGCCGCCACAACGATGACCATCCTTCACTCCACCTTTGCCTGGAGATGCGCCAGGCGCGATCCCCTCCCTCGGCCAAGAATGGCCAGCGAACGACGCCGCTTCCTGCTCGAGATTTGAGTAGAATATCAAACCGTATTCGATCTTCCTTGTATTGATGGGAAGCTCTCACTTCATTCTTTAATGTTGCCAAAGTAAGTGGGGTCTAATTCATGACGGATCGAAGGGAATTTAGAGGGGAAGTTTCGAACGCTTTTAGCCTTTAATAGTATTGGAGGCGACGGCGAGATTGGGAGTAAAGGAATTAGGGTTTTAATTTTATTTTATTTCCAAAAATGCCCACGTAACCGTACGAACTCCAAATCAACCCCGACGACTGTCGTTCCTAGCAAGATACCCCCATTCTGAACACAATGGGATATGTTTCGTTAGCCAATTCGACTATTTTGATTAGTTTTTCTTTAAATTAAAATATAAAACAATATATATTTAATTTAAACGTACATTTTTAATTTACTGGGGCCACATACTGACTCCATAAATTCCCGAAAAATAAATCTAGCTATGTTTTGATGATACGGTCCTAAGAAAACTAATTTCGTCAAATTTGGAGACCGTTTTAAAAATGGTCAACTTCTGGTCGATCCAATTCAAATTAAAATTATCAAACACATTTAAATTTACTGCGCTCACATACTAATTCCAAAATTTACGAAATTTGAAACCTAGCAATAATATGACATTCCGGATCCAACAAAAGTGGTTTCGTCGAAAACGGAGGTCATTTGCAAAATGGCTATTTATTATGTTATATTAAATTTCATAGCGACTATTTCAAATTTTAAACAGGACATAACTTTTTATTCCTGCTATGAAATTCGGATTTTTCAGATTCATTAGAAAGATATAATTAAACAGATTCAAATATTTCTGGTTTTACATAAATATGATTTATTTTGTGAGACGACAAGGAATTTCGCTCGATCCGAATCAGTCGCTAAACCGATCTAGACTGTTCGAAACGCCTGATTGTTTTGAGAACACGACAAAATAGAACGCAGACGGGAGAACATTTCATTGTATATTACAAAAATTCCATCAAAATACAAGAATATACAGAGTACAAATAAATATTACACAGAAATATCAGAGATTTAAATTACATTTAAATACATCGCAGTGGAAATAATACAAAACACAACTGAAGGAGATATACGGATACAAAGCTTTCCGGATATCATTCCAGCAGTAAACCAGGATCCTGTGAATATAAATCTACAAAACCAAAACCACTAGCTGCTCATGTCGAAAATAAGGGCATCCAGAGTTTAGGTTAAAACAATAAACTCCAGGTCTGTCATGTGACTGGTGTGAGAACTAAAACAGTTATTAATCTTTATTTTTAAAGTTAGGTAAATCAAGGGACCACGCCGGATAACACGGAACGGGTTTCCTCCCAAGAATACCAGTGCATATAACAAAACAGTGCAATGCTTTTTGGAAAAAATGAAGCTATTATAAGACCCAGGTCCTATCACACAATGCAACGCAAGCCGGGGGATAGGGGTTTCCCTTATAATAGCCAAACATGCTTAGTACGTTTTAAACAAATCATTTGATACTATTATAAGTGTATAGTGTATAAAACAACTTCAAATCATAAGTATCTATCATAGACGGCATGGGTACCATATATCATGTCGCCATACTAGTTCTACAATTAAAACCGCAAATGTCACGTATTTGGAAGTTGGATTTCCATCTGTGAACCGAGGCAAAAGACAGTCCTCTACCGATTCGAGACGCTCTAGCCCGCCCCTCAAGAACAGCCGCAACTGCCCCTTGGATCGTCAGGGCCGGTCCACCGATGTGGATTATTATGCCTGAACACTGCGTTTCCCCACCCTTTGGGGTGTAAATGAGCCAACAAATGACTCCATCGGCTTCACAAAGTCACCGGTATATCCGAGGCGCCTCGCAACAGCAACAACCACATAAGTCAAACTCGTCAGGGCATGTAAAACCACTGACGCCACTTCTAGCTAGAAAGAAACGCATGTCCTCCCTGATGTCCTCTCCCGTTTCTGGTTCACAACCGGGGTGTGAGGTTCGCGAATTCACGTTACACAAAGCTATGCCACACAGGCCGTGCTTTGATCATCCACCACAAGACTCTGCTTTTCAACAGAAGCCTTGATCATATTGCCACTTAGGCATGCCACACAGGCAATTCACTCCATGCGTTTGATATCCACCGATATATAACCCCTGAGCTCGTACGTCTCAGAGAAGGGTGTTAAGCAAGAGAATAAATTCTCCGCCGCCAAACAGATATATATTTAATATAAATCAATCACACAGAATAAAATCCAATGTCAGACACACAGTCCATTTACAAGTTCGTTCTGGGTCTGAACGAAACCGGAGGCACCTAGTACCCCGCACATCCATCGATCTCCAAGTACGTCTGGACGATCACCAACTGTTTCCAACTTCTTGGGTGTACGACCCAATCAAGATCATCAGTAATTATCCAAACGACGTGAAGACCTCCGGTCTTCAACCACCGTCTTCATCTTCGACACCACGTCGAATCAGTTATTCAGAATGGGATAAACCCGGTCTTTCTGAACAACTCGCGTATATAATAAACACATGTGACACAAACACAACATATGCCTCAATCCAATTCAGAATATTCTTTTATTCAAATATTCTTATACTTTGGGAAAGGTTCCCATTAATTTTATCAAAGATAAATTCCTTTAAATTTATTCTTTAATCTTCCTTTTGAATATCACTTCAAACTAGTCGGGATTAACGAACCACACCGAAGTAATTATTTATTTTATTTCCCAATCCCAACCTATTTATCCCATGAAGTAAAACTGGTTATACTTCATATCTAACACCACGGTGTTGTCAGTAAATTCAATTACCATTTCACGTTCAAATCTAATTAAAGATTTAACTATCGCCTGGAGCAAAACTGGTGGTACTCCATTCTCGATCTTTTTAATCTAATTAAAGATTCATTAAAACTCCACTTAGTTTTAATCTTCACATAAATCAATATCCTATCTTTAACTGGGTTAAAGAACCAATGTCATTTAAAACACGGCCCACAATAAACCCAAAATCACAATCATTAATTATCGGGTTAAAGAACAAGTGTTATTTAAAAAACTGTTCACGATAAACCCAAAAATCAATACCAGTTCAATTCCAATTAAATATTATTTAATTGGTACACTTCATTAAATCTAAATAAAAAGATTTAATCTTTTTTTCTCAACTGGGCTTAAGAACAGTGTTAATGAAGACACCATTCACGACAAACCCAAATCACATTTGATATTAAATACAAGGCTCTGAATAGAAATTATATCGGCTTATATTCAATATCAAACTCTACGACTAACAAATATCGTATTGGAAATAACGATATATAAATATATCTTTCAAATTTCCATAACAATATCTGTGTCATCACGAAATCCAACATCGAAATATTCCGAAGATAATTTCGATTCAAATCCATTCCAATGCAATTATTGGAAATTCTGGTTATTTTCAAAACCCTTTTCAAATTCAATTTATTTATTTAAAAATAAATAGAATTATAATTCTAGTTCAAAACTAGTTCATTTCGATAAAAATCTATTTTTATCTTTTCAAATATGGAGTTTTTCATCCCAATTCTTCACAAATCATTTCTTATGATTTTACACAAATTATTACTATTTTTAATAATTTTATCAAGGCCCGTACAGTCGATTTCCATCAACGGTTATCGAACTGCACTTACAGCGACCTTTTCCAAATTTGATTTGGACATAATTCTAAATCCAACCGTTAGATTTCAAATTTCTAATATTCGTTAGAAAGCTCTTTTCGATACGAACCCAATGGTTCCGGTTTTAGGAGAATCCGATGGTCGGATCTCCCGCAACGTTAATTCGAAGTCAATGGTCGAAATTCGCGAACTGCCGCGGCGCGGCGCGTTCTATTCAGGCCATTATATATAACTATAATATATACTTCGTCGATTTCCTTTTAAAACGTGCTTTATAAATCGTTTTAAATTCATTTTCAAAACGGTTTAAACTTCATATTCAATTTCAAATCAAAATTGAATATTCCAATATAAATTCGTTTTAAATTCATTTCAAATCGATTTCAATTCAATTTCAATTCGAATTCATTTATTTTCAATTTCAATTAGAATTCCTTTATATTCAATTTCAATTCGAATTCATTTATATACAATTTCAATTCGAATTCATTTCTATTCAATTTCAATTCGAATTCACTTCTATTCAATTTCAATTCGAATTCATTTCATTTCAAAATATCAGATTCTGAAATCACTTTCGATATTCATTACAAAATGAATAAAATCGATATAAATATCGTTTACGTCAAAATGGCGTAAATCTAATCAACACGGCTTCATATATTTCTATTTTCAAATATTCGATTTCAAACATTTCTATTTCAAATATTTCTATTCAAATATTTCTATTCAAAACTGGAATGAAGCCCAATCAATTACCATATAATGTTAATTATATGGATTTTCTACAACACATGTATACAATAACAACAATGAATAATCAACCATCATCCAAAGTGCATTCTACACTGCATAAGCATCAAATATAAATATTTAACGCTCATAACAGTCTGTCAATCAATCGATCGACATACAACTAACTATTGGGATTAGTGTATGTCATATATCATCCCAATAGCCGTGTGGGGTTTCAAACAATCAAACACAGATTTTATTTGTGCAGTTGGGCGATGTGTAAAATTTATCGTCCCAATCAATATCAGTCAAATGTGTGTATATAAACAAATCTTCCGATTTGTTTATTTTTATTTCATTTCATATACACGTTAAAAATTCTATTTTTAACTATAAAATATTTTCAACTATATAAATATTTTATTTCATTTCACATCACACCACACAATTAGCAACACATCAAAATCTAACAAACAAACAAACAAGCCGTCCATGGTCTGTGGACGATGGGTGTCGGGTGCTACTAAACACCGTCTGCATCCTAGTATATATTTTAACTAGAAAAACAAAATTAAAAGGTGAGAAGTTCTCACCAAAGCTATCCCAACTCCACGACACTTCAAATGTAGAAGTCTTCGTCGTTCTCTCCTTTTGTCACTTTCGTTGTCCGCTTTCACTACATATATAAAAATCACATTTTTACTTTGTTATTCAATATATAAAAATCGAATTTTTACTTTGCTATTCAATATATAAAAATCGAATTTTTACTTCGCTATTCAATATATAAAAATCGAATTTTTACTTCGCTATTCAATATATAAAAATCGAATTTTTACTTCGCTATTCAATATATAAAAATCGAATTTTTACTTCGCTATTCAATATATAAAAATCGAATTTTTACTTTGCTATTCAATATATAAAAATCGAATTTTTACTTTGCTATTCAATATAAAAAAATCGAATTTTTACTTTGTTATTCAATATATAAAAATCGAATTTTTACTTTGCTATTCAATATATAAAAATCGAATTTTTACTTTGCTATTCAATATATAAAAATCGAATTTTTACTTTGCTATTCAATTTATAAAAATCGAATTTTTACTTTGCTATTCAATATATAAAAATCGAATTTTTACTTTGCTATTCAACATATAAAAATCAAATCTTCTTGGTTTTCCAATGATATTTATTTTCAAAGATCAACATTTTTAAAACAAAGTTCTTTCATTTAAATACTACCTTTTTTAAAATCAAAACTATATATATTAATTTCAGAATTTTTTATCATAATAGAATATGATAACTGAAAATAGGAAAATAAATAGGAAAAATACTTACAGTGTTTTGCCAGCGAAGGGGGGGGAGGGGATCCACGGTGGGCGGAGCTAAGCGGCAGGGGAGGAAGAGGGGGGGTCGTGCAATGGAGTTGGGGTAGCTGCGTTCGATTTGGGTGGGGTTACGTCTTCATGGAGTGGGGGGACCGCGACAGGAGGAAGAAGAAGGGGAGCGACGGTCGGAACCCCTTGATGGCGGCGGCGTGCTGCTTGGGGGGGGGGGGTGCGGCTCCTCCCCGTCGATTCTCTCTCTCTCTCTCTCTCTCTCTCTCTCTCTCTTTTCTCTGAAAATGAAATAGAAACGGGGGGGGGTCTGATGTGAAGAGAAAAGGGGATGGGGAGGGAAGAAAGAATATAATAATATATATTTATTTTAATTATTTTTCAAAAAGTTACTTTTGATTTTGAACTCGAAACGAAACCCACCGCCTATCATCCATAGCTAACTACCCCCATTCCGAACACAATGGGATATGTATCGTAAGCTGGTTCGATCGTTTCGATCAGTTTTCATCAAAATCAACATATAACTCTATATATTGAATTTGAACGCACATTTCAATTTACCGGGGTCACATACTAACTCGAAAAATTCCAGAAAAATATTTTCTAGCCTCGTATTGACAATACGGTCCTAACAAAACTAGTTTCGTCAAATTCCGAGACCGTTTGAAAAATGGCCATTTTCCAGTCGATTAAAATCAACTGAAATTGGTCAAACGCGTTTTCCTTTGCCACGCTCACATATTGATTCGAAAAATTATGAAATTTGAAACCTAGCAATAACTTGACATCGCAGATCCAACAAAAGTGGTTTCGTCGAAATCCGAGGTCGTTTAAAAAAAGGCCATTTTTAAGGGCCGAAATTCCATAGCGACTATTCTGAAATTTCATCTGGGCATAACTTTTTACTCCCGCTATGAAATTCCAATCTTTTGGGTTCATTGGAAAGATATTCACAAATAGATTCAAATATTTTTGGTTTCGCTAAAATCCAGTTTATTTTGAACCCGATACATTCATTTGAATTTTGAAATCGAATTATCGAACTACCGCGTCATTTTCAATTTCTTTTATATATATAAATAATTATTTATATTCCAACGACGATCTATATAATATATACGTTCGAATTCTATTCAAAATAAATTTCTCGTCGTTATTATTTAAAACAATTCATTTTAAATAATCAAAATTCGCTAAAATTGCTAAAATAAAAATTTTAAACTGGCCAAGATTTTCGGGTTATTACAATCTCCCCCACTTAAAACTTTTCGTCCCCGAAAAGGAATGAAGCCAAAAGTTGTTTTAAAAACCAACTCAACTTTCTTTGTTTTGACTACGGCTTAAGTTCTTCAACTTTTCAGTTTCTAAGAACTTTTCAAATTTTTCAAAAATTTGGCTAACACCCTAAATTTTCGAAAAATTTGGCTAACACCCTAAATTTTCGAAAAATTTCTCCATAACCTCCCCTGCACCGGGAGCACGGGAAAATCCCGAAATTGCCATACAGGCCCTCTGATCTCAAAAAGAAAAAGAAAACACCAAGCGGCTAGCCAATCGGCTCATAAAATCATCATCACCCAAACAAAACAGTAAATTATGGTAAACATGTACCTATTTGTCGGGCAAACAATTTTATTTCTCTGCTCTAGCCTCCTTGCTATGACCTGTTCAATGTAAGTACAAGTATATGCAAGCAAATGCGACAAATTTCAATACAATTCACTATCTGGTTTAATTGGCTAAATGGTTAAAAAAATTAATAAATCAACCAATAATCAACAACACAACCATCAATCAATTAGTTGATTAGCTTTTGAAATTCATAACTTTGATACATAGTCAAAAATCAAATTTTTGATGCCAAATCACAACAATAGGCCCTATCAAATCTTGGTTCTCACACCAGTCTAATGAAAATATATAGATATCACACCTTCGACACTCGAATATAAATGTTGATGATGATGCACCATCATCAGGATTATCCCCGGGTGACTAGAGTGTGATTCTATATCTATCCAGTATATTAAAACTTCGAATATACGTTTGCAAGGCGCATATGCAAAATCTTTATATATTGGATTGTCCAAATTCAATATAAAATAAATATTCAAATACGTATACAACGATTTAAATTTCAAAACAAAATGGGTTTTTAATTTTATAGTCTTCACACTCGTTCTAGGATACTACTGATCCCGTCTATAACGAGTCATTCCATTGGATATTACTAATCCAATATCTGATGAATTCTTTCGTATGGTTCTAATGTGTCTTGTTCTCTGAGCTTTGTAAACCAAAGCTCTGATACCAACTGAGACGACAAGGAATTTCGCTCGATCCGAATCAGTCGCTAAACCGATCTAGACCGTTCGAAACACCTGATAGTTTTGAGAACACGACAAAATAGAACGCATACGGGAGAACATTTCATTGTATATTACAACAATTCCATCAGAATAAAAGAATATACAGAGTACGAATAAATATTACACAGAAATATCAGAGATTTAAATTACATTTAAATACATCGCAGCGGAAATAATACAAAACACAACTGAAGGAGATATACGGATACAAAGCTTTCCGGATATCATTTCAGCTGTAAACCAGGATCCTGTGAATATAAATCTGCAAAACCAAAACTACTAGCTGCCCGTGTCGAAAATAAGGGCACCCAGAGTTTAGGTTAAAACAATAAACTCCAGGTCAGTCATGTGACTGGTGTGAGAACTAAAACAGTTATTAATCTTTATTTTTAAAGTTAGGTAAATCAAGGGACCACGCTGTATAACACAGAACGGGTTTCCTCCCAAGAATACCAGTGCATATAAAAAAACAGCGCAATGCTTTTTGGAAAAAATGAAGCTATTATAAGACCCAGGTCCTATCACACAATGCAACGCAAGCCGGGGGATAGGGGTTTCCCTTATAATAGCCAAACATGCTTAGTACGTTTTAAACAAATCATTTGATACTATTATAAGTGTATAGTGTATAAAACAACTTCAAATCATAAGTATCAATCATAGACGGCATGGGTACCATATATCATGTCGCCATACTAGTTCGACAATTAAAACCGCAAATGTCACGTATTTGGAAGTTGGATTTCCATCTGTGAACCGAGGCAAAAGATAGTCCTCTACCGATTCGAGACGCTCTAGCCTGCCCCTCAGGAACAGCCGCAACTGCCCCATGGATCGTCAGGACCGGTCCACCGATGTGGATTATTATGCCTGAACACTGCGTTTCCCTACCCTTTGGGGTGTAAATGAGCCAACAAATGACTCCATCGGCTTCACAAAGTCACTGGTATATCCGAGGCGCCTCGCAACAGCAACAACCACGTAAGTCAAACTCGTCAGGGCGTGTAAAACCACTGACGCCACTTCTAGCTAGAAAGAAACGCATGTCCTCCCTGATGTCCTCTCCCGTTTCTGGTTCACAACCGGCGTGTGAGGCTCGCGAATTCATGTTACACAAAGCTATGCCACACAGGTCGTGCTTTGATCATCCACCACAAGACTCTGCTTTTCAACAGAAGCCTTGATCATATTGCCACTTAAGCATGCCACACAGGCAATTCACTCCATGCGTTTGATATCCATCGATATATAACCCCTGAGCTCGTACGTCTCAGAGAAGGGCGTTAAGCAAGAGAATAAATTCTCCACCGCCAAACAGATATATATTTAATAGAAATCAATCACACAGACTAAAATCCAATGTCAGACACACAGTCCATTTACAAGTTCGTTCCGGGTCTGAACGAAACCGGAGGCACCTAGTACCCCACACATCCATCGATCTCCAAGTACGTCTGGATGATCACCAACTGTTTCCATCTTCTTGGGTGTACGGCCCAATCAAGATCATCAGTAATTATCCAAACGACGTGAAGACCTCCGGTCTTCAACCACCGTCTTCATCTTCGACACCATGTCGAATCGGTTATTCAGAATGGGATAAACCCGGTCTTTCTGAACAACTCGCGTATATAATAAACACATGTGACACAAACACAACATACGCCTCAATCCAATTCAGAATATTCTTTTATTCAAATATTCTTATACTTTGGGAAAGGTTCCCATTAATTTTATCAAAGATAAATTCCTTTAAATTTATTCTTTAATCTTCCTTTTGAATATCACTTCAAACTAGTCGGGATTAACGAACCACACCGAAGTAATTATTTATTTTATTTCCCAATCCCAACCTATTTATCCCATGAAGTAAAACTAGTTATACTTCATATCTAACACCACGGTGTTGTCGGTAAATTCAATTACCATTTCACGTTCAAATCTAATTAAAGATTTAACTATCGCCTGGAGCAAAACTGGTGGTACTCCATTCTCGATCTTTTTAATCTAATTAAAGATTCATTAAAACTCCACTTAGTTTTAATCTTCACAGAAATCAATATCCTGTCTTTAACTGGGTTAAAGAACCAATGTCATCTAAAACACGGCCCACAATAAACCCAAAATCACATTCATTAATTATCGGGTTAAAGAACAAGTGTTATTTAAAACACTGTTCACGATAAACCCAAAAATCAATACCAGTTCAATTCCAATTAAATATTATTTAATTGGTACACTTCATTAAATCTAAATAAAAAGATTTAATCTTTTTTTTCTCAACTGGGCTTAAGAACAGTGTTAATGAAGACGCCATTCACGACAAACCCAAATCACATTTGATATTAAATACAAGGCTCTGAATAGAAATTATATCTGCTTATATTCAATATCAAACTCTACGACTATCAAATATCGTATTGGAAATAACGATATATAAATATATCTTTCAAATTTCCATAACAATATCTGTATCATCACGAAATCCAACATCGAAATATTCCGAAGACAATTTCGATTCAAATCCATTCCAATGCAATTATTGGAAATTCTGGTAATTTTCAAAACCCTTTTCAAATTCAATTTATTTATTTAAAAATAAATAGAATTATAATTCTAGTTCAAAACTAGTTCATTTCGATAAAAATCTATTTTTATCTTTTCAAATATGGAGTTTTTCATCCCAATTCTTCACAAATCATTTCTTATGATTTTACACAAATTATTACTATTTTTAATAATTTTATCAAGGCCCGTACAGTCAATTTCCATCAACGGCTATTGAACTGCACTTACAGCGACCTTTTCCAAATTTGATTTGGACATAATTCCAAATCCAACCGTTTGATTTCAAATTTCTAAAATTCTTTAGAAAGCTCTTTTCGATACGAACCCAACGGTTCCAGTTTTAGGAGAATCCGACGGTCGGATCTCCCGCAACGTCAATTCGAAGTCAATGGTCGAAATTCGCGAACTGCCGCGGCGCGGCGCGTTCTATTCAGGCCATTACATTATATATATATATATATAATACATAATATATACTTCGTCGATTTCCTTTTAAAACGTGCTTTATAAATCGTTTTAAATTCATTTTCAAAACGGTTTAAACTTCATATTCAATTTCAAATCAAAATTGAATATTCCAATATAAATTCGTTTTAAATTCATTTCAATTCGAATTCATTTATATTTAATTTCAATTCGAATTCCTTTATATTCAATTTCAATTCGAATTCATTTATATTCAATTTCAGTTCAAATTCATTTCTATTCAATTTCAATTCGAATTCATTTCTATTCAATTTCAATTCGAATTCATTTCATTTCAAAATATCAGATTCTGAAATCACTTTCGATATTCATTACAAAATGAATAAAATCGATATAAATATCGTTTACGTTAAAATGGCGTAAATCTAATCAACACGGCTTCATATATTTCTATTTTCAAATATTCGATTTCAAACATTTCTATTTCAAATATTTCTATTCAAATATTTCTATTCAAAACTGGAACGAGGCCCAATCAATTACCATATAATGTTAATTATATGGATTTTCTACAACACATGTATACAATAACAACGATGAATAATCAACCATCATCCAAAGTGCATTCTACACTGCATAAGCATCAAATATAAATATTTTACGCTCATAACAGTCTGTCAATCAGTCGATCGACATACAACTAACTATTGGGATTAGTGTATGTCATATATCATCCCAATACCCGTGTGGGGTTTCAAACAATCAAACACGGATTTTATTTGTGCAGTTGGGCGATGTGTAAAATTTATCATCCCAATCAATATCAGTCAAATGTGTGTATATAAACAAATCTTCCGATTTGTTTATTTTATTTCATTTCATATACACGTTAAAAATTCTATTTTTAACTATAAAATATTTTCAACTATATAAATATTTTATTTCATTTCACATCACACCACATAATCAGCTACACATCAAAATCTAACAAATAAACAAACAAGCCGTCCATGGTCTGTGGACGACGGGTGTCGAGTGCTACTAAACACCGTCTGCATCCTAGTATATATTTTAACTAGAAAAACAAAATTAAAAGGTGAGAAGTTCTCACCAAAGCTATCCCAACTCCACGACACTTCAAATGTAGAAGTCTTCGCCGTTCTCGCCTTTTGTCACTTTCGTTGTCCGCTTTCACTACATATATAAAAATCACATTTTTACTTTGTTATTCAATATATAAAAATCGAATTTTTACTTTGCTATTCAATAAATAAAAATCGAGTTTTTACTTCGCTATTCAATATATAAAAATCGAATTTTTACTTCGCTATTCAATATATAAAAATCGAATTTTTACTTCGCTATTCAATATATAAAAATCAAATTTTTACTTTGCTATTCAATATATAAAAATCGAATTTTAACTTTGCTATTCAATATATAAAAATCGAATTTTTACTTTGCTATTCAATATATAAAAATCGAATTTTTACTTTGCTATTCAATATATAAAAATCGAATTTTTACTTTGCTATTCAATATATAAAAATCGAATTTTTACTTTGCTATTCAACATATAAAAATCAAATCTTCTTGCTTTTCCAATGATATTTATTTTCAAAGATCAACATTTTTAAAACAAAGTTCTTTCATTTAAATACTACCTTTTTTTAAATCCAAACTATATATATTAATTTCAGAATTTTTTATCACAATAGAATATGATAACTGAAAATAGAAAAATAAATAGGAAAAATACTTACAGCGTTTTGCCAGCGAAGGGGGGGGAGGGATCCACGGTGGGCGGAGCTAGGCGGCAGGGGTGGAAGAGGGGGGGTCGTGCATTGGAGCTGGGGTGGCTGCGTTCGATTTGGGTGGGGCTGCGTCTTCATGGAGTGGGGGGGATCGCGATAGGAAGAAGAAGAAAGGGGAGCGACGGTCGGAACCCCCAGATGGCGGCGGCGCGCTGCTTGGTGTGGGGGGGGGGGGGGGGCGGCTCCTCCCTGTCGATTCTCTCTCTCTTTTTTTTTCTCTGAAAATGAAATAGAAACGAGGGGGTCTGATGTGAAGAGAAAAGGGGATGGAGGGAAGAAAGAATATAATAATATATATTTATTTTAATTATTTTTCAAAAAGTAACTTTTGATTTTGAACTCGAAACGAAACCCACCGCCTATCGTCCATAGCTAACTACCCCCATTCCGAACACAATGGGATATGTATCGTAAGTTGGTTCGATCGTTTCGATCAGTTTTCGTCAAAATCAACATATAACTCTATATATTGAATTTGAACGCACATTTCAATTTACCGGGGTCACATACTAACTCGAAAAATTCCAAAAAAATATTTTCTAGCCTCGTATTGACAATACGGTCCTAACAAAACTAGTTTCGTCAAATTCCGAGACCGTTTGAAAAATGGCTATTTTCCAGTCGATTAAAATCAACTAAAATTGGTCAAACGCGTTTTCCTTTGCCACGCTCACATATTGATTTGAAAAATTATGAAATTTGAAACCTAGCAATAACTAGACATCGCGGATCCAACAAAAGTGGTTTCGTCGAAATCCGAGGTCGTTTGCAAAATGGCCATTTTTAAGGGCCGAAATTCCATAGCGACTATTCTGAAATTTCAACTGGGCATGACTTTTCACTCCCGCTATGAAATTCCAATCTTTTGGATTCGTTGGAAAGATGTTCACAAATAGATTCAAATATTTTTGGTTTCGCTAAAATCCGGTTTATTTTGAACCCGGT
The DNA here is from genome assembly GCA_030737875.1 of Allium sativum. Classification (NCBI taxonomy): domain Eukaryota; kingdom Viridiplantae; phylum Streptophyta; class Magnoliopsida; order Asparagales; family Amaryllidaceae; genus Allium; species Allium sativum. The sequence continues at coordinate 440,739,637 of CM060910.1, read as the reverse complement.
ACATTCATTTGAATTTTGAAATCGAATTATCGAACTACCGCGTCATTTTCAATTTCTTTTATATATATAAATAATTATTTATATTCCAACGACGATTTATATAATATATGCGTTCGAATTCTTTTCAAAATAAATTTCTCGTCATTATTATTTAAAATAACTCATTTAAATAATCAAAATTTGCTAAAATTGCCAAAATAAAAATTTTAAACTGGCCCAGATTTCCGGGTTATTACATTTTGTATCCCGTACATTCATTTGAAATTTGAAATAGAATTTTCAAACTACCGCCCCATTTCAAACACCTTTTTGTATTTAAAATAAAATTATTCGTTCTAACTTTGATTTAAATAATTTTTTAGTCGTTATTATTAAAATAAATCATTTTAAATATTCAAAATACATTAAAATAGCTAAAATAAAAATTTTAATCTGAAAATCCGGGTTGTTACAATCTCCCCCACTTAAAATCTTTTTGTCCTCGGAAAGGAACGGAGCTGAAAGTTGTTTAACTAACCAACTCAACTTTCATTCTGGCTTTCATTCGTTAACTTTTCAGTTTCTAAGAATTTTCAAATTCTTCAAAATTTTGGCTAACACCCTGAATTTTCGAAAAAATTCGCCATAACCTCCTTTGTACGGATTGATATTTAAAACCACAACTTGCTACGCAGGGCCCTCATTAATCCAAAAGAAAAATGAAAAGCCAATTGGCTCATAAAATCACTAAAACCTAATAAATTAGTATACATGTACCTATTTGTCGGGACTACAATTTTATTCCTCTTCTCTAGCCTCCTTGCTATGACCTGTTCATGCAAATATATGTACATGTATGCAATTCTAATAAATTTTCAATTTAATTCAATATTTGATTCAATTTGGCTAAGATCTCCCTTTCATTTCCATATTGGTTTTGATTAATTATCGTTCCAATATTTTTATTTGTTCAACTAATTATCAACCAACACAACCAGCAATCACTTTGTGAATTAAATTTCCAAAACATATAATTTTTGTATATGTACTCAAAAATCATATTTCTAATGTCAAATCACAAACAATAAACTGTATCTGAGCTTTGGTTCTTGCACCAGTCGATTGGAAATATATCGATACTTCATTTTTGAAACTCGAACATACATGCTGATGATGCTATAGCGATCATCAGAATCATCTCCGGGCGACTAGAGTGTGATTCTATATCTACCCGGTATATTTGGGACTTCGAATACATGCTTTCAAGGCGTATATTCAAACTCTTCTTACACTTGATCGTCCAAATTCAGTATAAAATAAATATTCAAATACATATAATTTGATATAAAATTTTCAAAATTTAACTTGATTTTTAAAAATAACACTCTTCAAACTCATTCTAGGATACTATTGATCTTATCTCTAACGAGTCATTCTCATTGGATATTACTAATCCAATCTCTGATGAATTCTTTCATTTGGTTCTAATGCGTCTTGTTCTTGAGCTATGTAAACCAAAGCTTTGATACCACGCTGAAACGACCCAAACTCACCCTTACGAGAAGCCCAGATTAAATTGAGAACACGAAAAATCAGAACATAGACAGAAGAACATTTCATTTGCTTATTACAACAATTTACATCAGAGTATAAGAATATATCAGAGTATGAATAAATATTACACAGAAAAATATCAGAGATTAAAATATATAGCAGCGGAAATAAAATGTATAAATACAATGCGTTGCGAAAAATAACAACAGACACAACTGAAAGAGATATATGGATACAAAGCTTTCCGAACATAGCTCCAGTTGTAAATCCAGGATCCTGTATAAATAAATTTGCAAAACTACTAGCTGCCCGTGTGGAAAATATGGGCACCTAGATTTTAGGTTAAAACAATAAACTCCAACTCAGTCATGGGACTAGTGTGAGAACTAAAACAGTTATTTAAAACTTTACTTTTAAAATAAGGTAAATCAAGGGACCACGCAGTATAACATGGAATGGGTTTACCCCCAAGAATATCAGTCCCTAAAACAAACAGCGCAATGCTAAATAAAGAAAAATGAAGCTATTATGAGACTCAGGTCCCATCACACAATGAACGCAGTCGAGGATAGAGTTTTACCTTATAACAGCCAAATATGCTTGGTACATTTTAAAAAACAAATCTTTTATTATTACTGTAAGTGAAGAAATCAACTTCAAATATAAATGTATCAATCATAGGCGGCATGAGCGCCCCATCCCACTATGTCGCCGTATATAGTATACAATGAAAACCGCAAAATGTCATATTGGAAGTTTGGATTTCCATACTGGTGGCTCCTGATTCGAAAGATCTATCGCGTAGTGAAATACCCAATGGTTTATGTCATAGGCATGCGAAAACATCGTAACGCACATCCGTACTATCCAGGAACAAGTTACAGTGGCTTACGTCCAAGCGTTTGAAAACACTGCTAACTCTATCCATCTGGGAGTCGGAGGGTGTGCCCTATCCCTACTGGTGTGGAGCAACCACACCCAGTATAACCTCGGTTGACCGAATCCATGACAACCCGTAGGATGTCTATCCTCATCTCTAAAGTATACTGATCTAACCATCAGTTACCACCATACCGGTGTGTGAGGCTCGCGAATTAATGCTACACAAAGCTAGGCTACTTAACGCTGTGCTTTGATCATCATCCACCAAACTTTGCTTTTCAACAAAAGTTTGGATCACTGCATCTCAGCATGCCACACTATCAATCCATACCATACCACTGATTTCTGCCGATATATAACATCTGAGCTCGTACGTCTCAGAGAAGGGTGTTAAGAAAGAGAATAAATTCTCCGCCACCAAACAGATATATATTTAGCAGAGATCAATGAATACAGTATAAAGGAATACAATGTCAAACACATCATCCATTTACAAGTCCGTTCTAGGTCTGAACGAAACCGGAGGTACGTTATTCCTCATCCCGTATGTCCAATACAGGAGAGAGGCCCTTGCATATCCGAACAATCAACAAGTACGTCCGAACAGCTACCACTATAGCCCCTTCAAGGTAGCTACTACAATCATGGACATCGGTAGCAACCCATCCATTCGATGTGAAGATCATCGGTCTTGCACCGTCTTCAATCTCTTCGACTTTTCGTCGTATCAGTTATTCAGAATGGGTTAAACCTGGTCTTTCCGAATAACTCGCGTATCTTATAATCAAGTGTTATAACAACACATCATATGCCTCATTCCAATCCAGAATATTCTTTTTATTCAATTATTTTTTTTCACGGTTTAAACTAAATTAAGGTTTTCCAAACTAGTCGAGATTAGCGCACCTTACCGAAGTAATCACCTGTTATATTTCCCAATCCCAACCTATTCATCCCATGGAGCAAAACTGGTAATACTCCATATCTAACACCACGATGCTATCGGTAAAAATTAATTGCCATTTCAAATCTAATTAAAGATTTAACTATCGTTTGGAGCAAAACTGGTGATACTTCATTCTTGATCATTTTCTTGGATTGATAATTTTAATTATCACATTCACTTTTCAATCTAATTAAAGATTCATTAAAACTCCACTTAGTTTTAATCTTCCCAAAAATAAATATTAATGCTTATTTAACTTTGGGAAATCAAATATGTCGCATCGACAGTCTACACCGTACCACGATTTCTGCCAATATGTAACCTCTGAGCTCGTACGTCTCAGAGAAGGGTGTTAAGAAAGGGAATAAATTCCGCACCACCAAACAGATATATATATTTAGCAGAGATCAAAAAATACATTTCGAAATATAATGTTGGACATGTAATCCTGTCTTTGACTGGGTTAAAGGACCAATGTCGTTTAAAACACGGTTCACGATAAACCTAAAAATTACATTCCATTAACTATGGAATCTTCACTGAAGACAAATCAATATATAATCGATATCAATTTCTGTATCCAACTAATAATATAAACGGAATAACGACAAAGCTTTTTAAATTCCATATATATTAATAGTCTTCCTCCACAGAAGCTCATCTCGATTATTACCAAATCGAATTTCATTCAATTCCAATTTAATTTATTAAATTGGAAATCTTTACTTTGGAAAATTCCATAAATCTTAATTAAAAGATTATAAATTCCAAATCATATTCTTTACTGTTAATTGGGTTAAAGAACAAGTGTTATTTAAAATACCGTTCATGATAAACCCAAAAACCCAATTCTATTATTTAATTCCAATCAAATATTAATTAATTGGAAAACTTCACTAAATCTTAATTTAAAGATTTATTCTTTTCCCAACTAGGTTTAAGAATAGTGTTAATGAAGACACCATTTATGACAAACCCAAAACCCAAATTTCAATCCAATTAAATATTAATTAATTGGTAAAAGTCCCTAAATCTTAATTAAAAGATTTATTCTTTTCTCAACTCGGTTAAAGAACAATGTTATTAAAGACACTATTCATGACAAACCCAAAATCCAATTTGATATCAAATACAAGGCTCTGAATAGAAATTATATCGGCTTATATTCAATGTCAAATTCTGAAACCAACCAATATCGTATTAGGAATACCGATATATATATATATATATATATATATATATATATATAACTTCCAAATTCCTGAACAATATCCATATAATCACGAAATCCAATATCGAAATATTCCGAAGATTATTTCCATTCCGAATCCATTCCAATTTATTCTTTGGAAAATTCTGGTTATTTTAAAACCATTTTCAAATCCAATTTTTTTATTTCTAAAAAAAATTAAACTGTTGTTCTAGTTAATAACTAGTCCATTTCGATAAAAATACATTTTTGTCTTTGCAAAACTGGAATTTTTCATCAAAAATCATTTATGATGATTTTACATAATTTTTCAATATTTTTAATAATTTTATTATCGCCCGTACAGCCAGTTTCCAATAACGGCCACCGAACTGTATCCATAGCGACCTTTTCTGAAATTGATTTGGTCATATCTCCAAATCTATCTGTTAAATTTCAAATCTCTTATATTCATTGGAAAGCTCTTTTCGATACGAACCCAACGGTTCCTGTTTTGGAGAATCCGATGGTCGGATCTCCCGTAGCATCAATTTAAAGTTAATGGTCAAAATTCGTGAATGGTCGCTACGCGACGCATTCTATTCGGGCCACTATAATATATATATATATATATATATATATATATATCATTAATTTCTATTTAAAACGAATTTTATAAATCATTTTAAATTCATTATAAAAACGATTTCCACGTCCATTCAATTTCAAATCAAAATTGAATTTTCCATTATAAACTCGTTTTAAATTCATTTTAAAACGATTTCAATATTATTTTAAAATTTAAATCAAAATTGAATTTTCCATTATAAATTCATTTTTAATTCATTATTAAAACGATTTCAATTTCATTTTCAAATTCAAATCAAAATTGAATATTCAAATATAAATTCGTTTTAAATTCATTTTAAAATGATTTCAGTTTTATTTTCAAATTTAATATTCCATATAAATTCGTTTTAAATTAATTTTAAAATGATTTCAATTTTATTTTCAAATCAAAATTTAATATTCCAATATAAATTCGTTTTAAATTCATTTTTAAAACGATTATAATTTGATTTTCCAAATTTGAAAAAAAAAATGAATATTCCATATCATTTAAATATTAAAATGATAATATTTTCAAAATATTAGATTTTGAAATCACTTTTCGATATTCATTATAAAATCGACAAAATTTTCGTTCGTTTTAAAATGGCGTTTAACTATTTAACACGACTTCACATTTCATTATTTTCTGAATATTATTTTAAAATATTCATTAATTCTGGACTAGAATCAAACTCAATCAATTACCATATAATTTCAGTTATATGGATTTCATACATTGTGTGTATACAAAAATAATGATAAACAATCAGTAAAAATTCAAACAGCATCTAGAGTGCATTCTACAACTGTATAAGCATTAAAAATAAATAAATAACGTTTATGTAGTCTGTCAACCCATCGATTGACATACCACTAATTATTGGGATTAATGTATGTTAAATATTATCCGAATACCCATGTGGGGGTTCTCAAACAACAAATACTGTTTATTATTCGTCCCAATCAATATCAGATAAATAAGTTTACATAAAAAACTATCCGGTTTGTTAATGAATATTTAGTTTATTTCGCGATAATTTATATATATTGTGACGACCCCATTCCCGATAAGACGGTGGCAAGGGTAATCTTTGGAATATAACACATAAACAGATAACAGCAGAACAGAAATAAATAAATACACCAGATAATGTATAATAGAATACACTGGATAAATACCATCATCAGAGTTACACAGTATATAGGATCATACTTAGTACAAAGTACGGTTCGGCTATACATAAATGTCTACTGCGGAAAAGAAAACATAATATGTACAACAGGAGCTGAACAGCATAAAAAGAGATAAATGATAGAATCCATCTTCAGCTCCAGCTATCCAGAAAGAGCCTGCTAAAACCTGAATACAAGGCTACCCATATAGAAAAAGGGGCACCCGAGTTTGCAAGTGAAACAAACTACGAGTCAGTCATGGGACTGGTATGAGAAATCTACTTAACACGTTTTCTAATATGGCTAATCACAGGACCACGCCACTTTCGTGGAATGGGTTTACTCCATTGGATTGCCAGTGCTTTAAAACAAATAATTCTTTTAAACATCGCAATGCTTTTTATAAAAATGAAACCATTATAAGACTCAGTTCCCATCACACAATGCAACACAAACCAGAGGATAGAGTTTTACCTTATAATGGCCAAAATATGCTTGATACGAGCAAAACAAATCATTTGAGGTTATTGCTAGTGTATATAGGTTTCAAAAACAATTTCAATCATAAGTATCAATCATAGATGGCATGGGTACCATATATCATGTCGCCATATGTATATATATACAATCAAAACCGCACGATGTCGTATTTGGAAATTGGATTTCCATCATGAACCGAGGCCAGGGATCGTCCTCACCGTTTCGAGACAATCTAGCCTACCATGTCTCAGGAACAGCCGCAACTACACCTAGGAGCCACAGGGCCGGTCCACCGATGTGGATTAAAATGCCTGAACACTGCGTTTCCCCGCCCTTTGGGGAGTAAATGAGCCCAATGACTCCATCGGTCCCGGATTGACCGATATATCCGAGGCGCCTCGCAATAGCAACAACAACACAGGTGAAAAGTATATAAATGTCAGGGCTGGTAGGTCACTGACACCACCCTAGCTAGAAAGAAACGCATGTCCTCCCTGGATCCTTCTCCCGTTTTTGGTCCATCCCGGGGTGTGAGGCTCGCGAATTCACGTTATACACAAAGCTATGCCACACAGGCTGTGCTTTGATCATCAACCACAAGACTTTGCTTTTCAACAAAAGCCTTGATCATTTGTCACTTAGGCGTGCCACACAGGCAATTCACCTCGTGCGACTGATTTCTATCGATATACAACCTCTGGGCTCGTACGTCTCAGAGAAGGGCGTTAAGCAAGAGAACAAATTCTCCACCGCCAAGCAGATATATACATATAATAGAGATCAATTAGCATAGAACAAAATCCAATGTCAGACGCACAGTCCATTTACACGTTCGTTCTGGGTCTGAACGAAACCGGAGGCACTCAATACCTTGCATATCCGTACAATCAACAAGTACGTCCGGGTGGCTACTACTTCAACCCCGTCAAGGTAGCTACTCCTATCATGAGCATCAGTAGCACCCCTCCATTCGACGTGAAGATCATCGGTCTTGCACCGTCTTCACATCTTCGACTTTCACTCGTCGATCAATTATTTGAAATGAGAATTAACTCGGCCTTTTCAAATAATTCACGTATATCTCGAATTTCAAATCAATTCATTTCAATGGTTAAATTATTCGACAACACCGATTCTGTTCTTTAATGTAATTTTCACACCAAACACATTCAACCATAAAATATCAAATAAATCGAGCAAATTCAGTTTATTTCCATTCCATATCGTTTATAATATTTTATCACGATTTATCGCTATTTTTATTTATTTAAAAGAAATTAGCCAATTCATTTAAACAATGCTTCAGGCCATAACGCGGCCGTGGCGCTGTTTTTCTCCAGATTTGATTTACACATATCTGAAAATCTAACCGTTGGATCTTCAAAAAATTTATATCATTAAAAAGATCCTTTCAAAACGAACCCAACGGTTTCAGTTTTGGGAAAATCCGACGGTCGCATCTCCCGCACTAATCGTTTGAAGTTATGATTTCAAAATACGAACTGCAGCGTCGTTATTCGATTTAGTTTAATTATATATATATATATATAATCGATTCTGGCGCTGTTTTTCTTAAGGTTTGAATTAAACATTCCAGACAATCCAACCGTTGGATCTTTACAAAATTGGTGCCGTTGGAAAGATATTTCCAAGGCGAACCCAACGGTTGTGGTTTCGGGAAAATCCGATGGTCGGATCTCCCGCACTAATCGTTTGAAATCACGGTTTCAAAATACGAACTGCAGCTTCGTTATTCGATATATTATAATTATATATATATTTCTATATATTTCATTCTTCGATTTCAAAACCATTTTCACTTCGCACTATCGATAAAAATGATATTTTTATCTAATAGACATTTATTCCAACACTTCACTATTTTCAACAATTCATGTATATAATAAAAATGAGATTTTAATTGTAAAACAATTTATTTCAAAGCATGACTATTTTATATAGTTCATATAGATGATGAAAATATGATTTTTATTATAAAACAATTTATTTCAAAACCCGATTATTTTTCAATACATGAATTTCTATTCAACACATGAATATAGTTTCAACACATGAATTTCTATTCAACACATGAATATAGTTTCAACACATGAAAATAATTCTAACACATGAATATTATTGAAAATTTCGGCAGCATAACGGCAGGGTAGTTAAAACCGGGACCGTCCCTTGTACGGCTCCTCGCTCTACCTTAAAACCTCGCGGTTTTTGACAATGGGGATCATGCATCTAGTTCGCACGCAGGCGGCATGTATATTTATTTCATTTCCAAAAACTAATACTATGTGGTTTCAACCAAATATTTCTCAACCACAAATGGGTATTTTTCAACCACAATCAATCAATATCGACCACAAACAATTCCAATCAACCATTCGCTATCAATCAATTTTCACACCAATCACAACCAATAAATATCGTCCATGGTTTGTGGACGAGGGGCATATATATATATATATATATATATATATATATATATATATATATATATATATAGCAATTCACTTCTATTTCAACACATATATAATTTTTACAACGCATATATAACTTATACATCGAACGTACAACTTATACAACGCTTATATATGAGGTGTACAACGTTTATATAACTCATACATCGACTATATAATTTATACATCGTCGTTTTCCATATCGTTTATAAATTAGAAATCTCACATTGGGTTCCACTCCATCAAAAATAGCAGAAGGCTCAGAAAAATATGCGGTCTCTTCTAAAATGTAGAAGACGTCCACACGGTCACGATGTTTCCTGTTTCATCGAATTTCGTCAACACACGAAAAAGATATGATTTTTCAAAGTTTGCAACGGTTTAAAGGTGTTAAAACGGTTGAAAATATATATAGCCGATTACCTCAGCAAATCGTTCGAAACTAGGGTTGTAATTTCCTCCCAATCCGTGAAGCTAGAGGACGATTGGCCTTCGCAGCGTCGAAGGGCTAGGAGAGGGCTTCGCGCGCTCGGGGGAGTGGGCCAGCTCGCTGGACCCAGGTGATGGCGGCGGCGGTTGAAAGGCCGCAACTTTGAAGGCCTAGATCTCGCGATTCACCTGACGAGAGGGGGTGCCACGACCATGGATTTGAAGCTTGAGGGGAGCTCTTCAAAAAACCCAACTGGGTCGAAGGCTATCGATGCGTGTAGGAGGAGAAAACGAGGGGGAAAGCTCGGAACCCTCTTCCGTCGTTCGCGATTTTAGATTATCGGGGAGAGAGAAATATTCTGACCAATGATTTTTTTATATAAATTTTCAAAATCCAAAAATACCCCTCTTCACGTACTAACACCAATCCAAACCCAACGACTGTCGTCCCTAGCGTTTTACCCCCATTCCGAACACAATGGGATATGTTTCGTAGGCCCATTCAAATGTTTCAGTCAGTTTTCATTCAATTTAAAATATATAACATTCAATATTTGATTTGAACGTACAATTCAGTTTGCCAGGGCCACAAACTGATTCGAAAAATTCCAGAAAAATAAATTTAGCTATGTTTTGACGATACGGTCCCAACAAAACTAATTTTGTTGAATTCTAAGACCGTTTGCAAAAAGGCCCATTTCTGGTCGATCCAATTTAACTGTAATTGACCAAAACACGTTTTCCTTTGCCACGCTCACATCCTAGCTTCAAAAATTATGAAATTTGAAACCTAGCAATAACTTCTCATCTCGGATCCAACAAAAGTGGTTTCGTCGAATTCCGAGGTCGTATGCAAAATGGCCAATTTCACGGGCTATATAAATTCCATAGCGACCTTTCTGAAAATTCATTTGGCCATAACTTTTGCTTTCCGCTATGAAAATTCGATTTTTCAGATTCGTTAGAAAGGTATTCACTAACAAAATTAAATATTTTTAGTTTCACTAAAATCTGTTTTGTTTTGCGCCCGCTACAGTCCGACAATGTTTGAATTCAATTTTTGAAACTGCAGCGCCTTTTCAGGCCTTGTTTATAATTAGAATTAATTATATTCATTTTCAAACGTCGATTCAAACTCACTTTTCATTGCTATTATTTAAAATATTTATTTTAAATATTTAAAATCCATTATTTTAGCCAATTTAAAATTTTTAAATTGGTTCAGATTTTCTGGGTCGTTACAATCTCCCCCGCTTAAAACTTTTCGTCCCCGAAAAGGAACAAAGTCGAAAGTGGTTTGATTAATCAACTCCTAAGTCCAATCTGGCTTCAATTCTCCAATTTTTCAGTTTCTGAGAATTTTCAAATTCTTCAAAAATTTGGCTAACACCCGGAATTTTCGAAAATTTTTTCCATAACCTCCTTTGTACGGGGAGAGGTTTGGAAATTTATTGAGCCGTATTAGGTACCCAATAAATCCTAATAAGCATACACATATTTATAGTGATATATTCTGGTGTTTACAGGGGTGCGTGTATTGATAATAACTCCAGAGAATAAATTCTCGTCACCCTGTCAAAGCCTGAGCGAGTGTTTATTTTAAATGCTCCAGAGGATAAATCCTCGTCAACTCGTCCCGTGTGGGAAATAAATAGTCCATGTGCCGTATCTAATAACTAGAGAGGCGTGGTTATTGTCAACTCCAGACCCGTGTGGGGTTTTTATTAATCTGGCAATTTTATCGTTACAATTCAAATAGTCCATATCAGTCATCAGTTCAACCTGTAAAATATAGTCATCGCCATACAAGCCTCTCGGTCGTATGGTAAATCTTACACCTCGTCACACAAGCTCCAAATGCTTATGTGGTATATGATGAAGTATGCCTATCTTCAGAAGTATGCCAGGTAATGTAGTTCAAAATTAATTGTTACTCTCCTATGGCGACATTTATTAATTACACACAGAATAACCAGCACTCCGCATCCAATGGCATTCACAGGAGTTGACATAATAATATTTCGCATCCAACTCATTAAGGTTTACCTATTTGTCGGGCATGCAAATAAAATCTTTACTCAACAGCTATCCATTTACCTGTTCAAACATATATATTGCACATGTATATATCTATATCTATTTTCTAATCAGTTAAATGCGTGATATAATCGAATAAACTCTACCGTTCATCCTATTATTAATTAAATTAACTATCGTTTTAATAATTAAATTAATCCAATCGACTATCACCCAACTCAAACCAAACGCAATTTGTTTTTTTGAAATCATACAAATTAATTCTACTCTCTTTTTAAATAAATCAGACTGCAGAAGTAAAAGTGCACATCCATGGAAAGAAAATAACAACAAAGTAGAGAACTAAATGGTAATGTGAAGTACGGTAAATGTACCTTGCACCAGAGTCAATCAGAGATATCCACCCTGCACTTAGGATAGGCTTTCTTAATGCTTTCCTATGTTTCCCAAGTACAATCTCGTGGATCCCCTCTCCATTGCACTTTGACTAAGTGAACCCTTTTGTTCCTCAGCTCCTTGGTTTCTTTGCCAATTATCTTTAGCGGCTCTCTTCTAACTGCCAACTCTGGAGTGATCTCTATATCCTGTTGCGCTGCTTCTTCCATGATCAAGTCTGGATCATGAACGTGCTTTCGAAGTTGAGATACGTGAAATACATCATGCACTCCAGGAAACCAATTAGGCAATTGAACCTTATATGCGAGAGTTCCAATCCGTTCAAGAATAGGAAACAGACCAATGAATTTCGGCGCCAATTTCCCTGTTTTACCAAACCGGATAACTCCTCTCATCGGAGATACTTTCAAATATACATAGTCACCAACGGCAAACGATATATCCCTTCTTCTCTTATCTGCATAACTCTTTTGTCGGCTTTGGGCGGCTAGTAATTGTTTCTTAACGAAATCGACTTTATCTGCAGCATCGCGAATCATATCTGGCCCCAATACAAGTCTGTTACCAGGTTCGACCCAACAAGCAGGGGATCGACACGGTCTACCATACAATGCTTCGAATGGTGACATTGTTAGGCTCGCTTGGTAACTGTTGTTATATGAGAATTCGGCCAAATGTAAATGGTCTTCCCACGATCGGCCAAAATCAAGAATACAAGCCCGCAATAAATCTTCAAGAATACGATTCACCCTCTCAGTCTAACCATCTGTCTGAGGATGATATGCGGTGCTCAAGTTCAGTTTCGTTCCCAATTCTGCTTGGAATGCTTCCCATAATTTACTGGCAAAAATCGTGTCACGATCACTAATGATGCTCATGGGAACTCCGTGCAGTCTAACCATTTCCTTGAAATATACCTGCCCCAGACTCTGAGCAGTCCTATTCGATTTGACAGGTATGAAATGGGCGGTCTTCGTAAAACGATCTACGATCACCCAAATACCGTCATTTCCTTTTTTGGTTCTGGGCAAACCATCTATGAAATCCATAGAAATATGTTCCCACTTCCCACCGGGAATTTCCAAAGGTTGCAACAATCCAGCGAGCTTTTGCTGATCGCTTTTGATTTGCTGACAAGTAGTACACCGGCTAACATATAAGGAGATGTCTCGTTTCATAGATCTCCACCAGAAAGTGCGTTTGATATCATTATACATCTTGCTCACCCCCGGATGGATACTAAGCTTGGCTTTGTGACATTCATCCAATACTTCTCTTCGAAGTTTTGCAATGTTTGCCACACAGATTCGGCCTTTCAACCTTAGGATTCCCTCGTCATCTATTTGAGAACTCAAGGTCTCGCCTTTCTGTATTCTTTCTTTGATTCTTTGAATGAAGTGATCATCCTTCTGAAGCGCAGATATTTTATCAATCATTGACGTCGTAATGATAAAACTGGCGATTATTACATTCTTTCTACTCAGCGCATCAGCCACAACATTGGCTTTCCCTGGAGTGTACAAAATCTCAAAATCGTACGCCGCAAGAAATTCTAGCCAACGATGTTGTCTTAGATTTAAGTCCTTCTGGGTGAACAGATACTTCAATGACTGATGGTCCGTATACAGTTCGAATTTCTCACCCAAAAGATAGTGCCTCCAGATTTTCAAAGCAAAGACGATGGCTAACAACTCAAGATCATGAGTCACATAATTCTTCTCATGCGGTTTCAGCTGACGGCTAGCATAGGCAATCACTTGACCTCTTTGCATTAACACCGCGCCAAGGCCTTCTCTAGATGTGTTAGTCCAGACTTTCAAGTCCTCATTGCCATCTATTATTGTTAACACTGGAGCGGTCGTCAGTTTTAATTTCAGCTCCCGGAAAGCTTCCTCACATACCGGAGTCCAATTGAATCTCGAATGTTTCTTAGTTAATTTCGTTAAGGAACTGGATGTTTTTGCAAAATCCTTAATAAATTTCCGATAATAACTGGCCAACCCGAGAAAACTTCTGACTTCTGTGGGTGTACGAGGCTGTTTCCAATTCTGAATAGCAGTGATTTTACTGGGATCCATTGAAATTCCTTCTTTTGACACGACATGGCCAAGGAATTTGACTTCTTCTTGCCAGAATACACATTTGGAAAACTTTGCTTTTAAAACATTTCTTCCCAGAATTTCTAGCACTTGTTCCAAATGTTTTTCGTGCTCGCTTTCTGACTTAGAGAAGATCAGGATATCATCAATGAAAACTAGAACAAATTTATTCAATACTCCTCTGAATACTCTGTTCATTAGATCGACGAAATAGGCCGGAGCATTACATAAGCCGAACGGCATTACTAACCACTCGTAGAATAAGTCCGGACCTCTGAATGCTGTCAAAGGAACACACTCTTCAGCAATACGAAGTTGATGGAAACCTGTAGCTAGGTCAATTCATGAAAATACTTATGCTCCATTCAATCGGTCCAATAAATCATCAATCCGCGGCAATGGATATTTGTTTTTCAATGTCTGCTTATTCAAGTCGCGATCATCCACACACAGTCTGAGAGTACCGTCGGACTTTGGAACAAATACCACTGCTGCTCCCCAATCAGAAAAACTAGGCCTGATTAGACCTTTCCATACTAGCTCTCTAGTTTGATTGTCCAACTCTTCTTTCTCCTTCAAGGTCATCCTTCGAATTGCGTGAACCACTGGCCTTGCATTCGGGGCTAAAGAGATTTTAAAATCGATTTCTCTTTGCGGCGGTAAGCTAACAACTTCTTCGAACACATCCGCATAGTTCTTGACAACGGGGATATTTTCTATGTCGACGGGGATATTCTCTGTAACGACAGGAACAGGTTCTATTAGAGCAGGAGAAATATCTAATGCTGCCCAGAAGTCCTTTCTATCAGAATTCGGGCATGCACAGGGAATTACAATATTGGCGAGCTTCGTTTTAACCTTGACGACCCTTTCTGCACATTTAACCTCAGCTTCGTATTTGGTCAACCAATCCAATCCTAAGATAAGATCGAATTCGGTAAAATCCATGACGATCGAGATACAAGGAAACCGATAATGAGAAAAGGAAACAGTTACCCCCACAAATCCAACTAAGATTGAGGGAACCCCCAACCGGATTCTGGACAGTGATGGGTTCTTTGAGCTTTTTCAATTTCAAATCTGATTTCTTAACCGCATCCTATGCAATAAAGCTTCTCGACTCGCCTGTGTCAAACAGTACTTTAACGGGAATGTTTTTGACAGTAAGCGTGCCTTCTAAAACGTCTGACCTTTCTTGACTAGCTGAGGGTTTAGAAGCTTACGCTACTTTATTTACCTAAACCACTTCAGATTTACTTAGGAGCCGGCAATCCTGCTTTACGTGTCCAACCTGCTGGCAAAGTTTGCACTTTCTAACTTCTTGAACCTTGTTCTGTGATTTAGCTCCCTTATTCTTTCGCTTGTTCGAGGATCTACAACATCTCATCAAATGCCCTTGCTGATTACACTTTAAACATATGACTCCTTTAACCTTTTTCTGATCGACGCTAGGCTTCTTTCTGGACTCAGACTTCGTATTGATCTCAGGCTGTGCACTAGTTTCTAGGCTATCAGTTTCGAATTTCCTTTTTCTGCTAGTGCTGACTTCCTCTTCATCGACAAAAAGGCCTCGCCTATCAAGATCTTCATGCTGATAAGCCATGTATATCATTTCAGAAAAAGGAAGCTTCACATGGCCCATCACACTATTCTGGTATTTCCTATGAAGACCATTAATAAATCTCAGATTCTTCCTCTTTGGATCTCGTATTAGATGAGGTAAGAAGTGAGAAAGTTCATTGAATTTCTTATGATATTATGGGATATTCATATCTCCTTGTATCAAATAGTAGAATTCATCACATAACCGCTCAGTTACTTCTGGAGGAATAATTTTTTTATTGAAAAGTTGTTTGAACACACCCCAGGTGATATCACCTTCTGGATTATCTTTAATGATTGTTTCCCACCAGATTAAAGCTTCTTCTTTGAGTGCCCAAGATGCCACAAATCTTTTCTGGTCATCTCTCAGTTGGAAACTTTCAAAAATTCTTTCAGCAGAACTCATCCAAGCCTGAGTTTGAATAATAGACTCATTGCCTGTGAAAGGTACTCCTCCCAGATTTCGATATCTTTTAAATAGAGCTTCTATATCCGATCCTGGCTGAGGGAGTACAA
Source organism: Allium sativum (assembly GCA_030737875.1). NCBI lineage: Eukaryota > Viridiplantae > Streptophyta > Magnoliopsida > Asparagales > Amaryllidaceae > Allium > Allium sativum. Next base: position 440,723,272 of record CM060910.1, on the reverse strand, counting down.
CTGGCTCATTAATTCGTTGAACCATAGGATTATTTCTTCTGCTTTTGCCACTCATTTTCTATGTCTACAAATAGTAGACAAAGTGTTAGGCCAACAGAAAAAGTGATTTTGAAACATAGAGACATATACTCGTATGTAAATGTGTTTATCGAAGTGTATTTCATTCTATTATACTCATACTAGGATATTACTGATCCTATCAGTAATGAGTTACTCGTTCTAGAACACTACTGGTTCTATTTCTGACGAGTTCGTTCATATGTTATATTCCAGGCTTAACCGAAGCTCTGATACCATGTTTGTGACGACCCCATTCCCGATAACACGGTGGCAAGGGTAATCTTTGGAATATAACACATAAACAGATAACAGCAGAACAGAAATAAATAAATACACCAGATAATGTACAATAGAATACACTGGATAAATATCATCATCAGAGTTACACAGTATATAGGATCATACTTAGTACAAAGTATAGTTCGGCTATACATAAATGTCTACTGCGGAAAAGAAAACATAATATGTACAACAGGAGCTGAACAGCATAAAAAGAGATAACTGATAGAATCCATCTTCAGCTCCAGCTATCTAGAAAGAGCCTGCTAAAACCTGAATACAAGGCTGCCCGTGTAGAAAAAGGGGCACCCGAGTTTGCAAGTGAAACAAACTACGAGTCAGTCATGGGACTGGTATGAGAAATCTACTTAACACATTTTCAAATATGGCTAATCACAGGATCACGCCACTTTCGTGGAACGGGTTCACTCCATTGGATTGCTAGTGCTTTAAAACAAATAATTCTTTTAAACATCGCAATGCTTTTTATAAAAATGAAGCCATTATAAGACTCAGTTCCCATCACACAATGCAACACACACCAGAGGATAGAGTTTTACCTTATAATGGCCAAAATATGCTTGATACGAGCAAAACAAATCATTTGATATTATTGCTAGTGTATATAGGTTTCAAAAACAATTTCAATCATAACTATCAATCATAGATGGCATGGGTACCATATATCATGTCGCCATATGTATATATATACAATCAAAACCGCACGATGTCGTATTTGGAAATTGGATTTTCATCATGAACCGAGGCCAGGGATCGTCCTCACCGTTTCAAGACAATCTAGCCTACCATGTCTCAGGAACAGCCGCAACTGCACCTAGGAGCCACAGGGTCGGTCCACCGATGTGGATTAAAATGCCTGAACACTGCGTTTCCCTGCCCTTTGGGGCGTAAATGAGCCCAATGACTCCATCGGTCCCGGATTGACCGATATATCCGAGACGCCTCGCAACAGCAACAACCACACAAGTGAAAAGTATATAAATGTCAGGGCTGGTAGGTCACTGACACCACCCTAGCTAGAAAGAAACGCATGTCCTCCCTGGATCCTTCTCCCGTTTCTGGTCCATCCCGGGGTGTAAGGCTCGCGAATTCACGTTATACACAAAGCTATGCCACACAGGCTGTGCTTTGATCATCAACCACAAGACTTTGATTTTCAACAGAAGCCTTGATCATCTGTCACTTAGGCGTGCCACACAGGCAAATCACCCCGTGCGACTGATTTCTATCGATATATAACCTCTGGGCTCGTACGTCTCAGAGAAGGGCGTTAAGCAAGAGAATAAATTCTCCACCGCCAAGCAGATATATATATAGTAGAGATCAATCAGCACAGAACAAAATCCAATGTCAGACACACAGTCCATTTACACGTTCGTTCTGGGTCTGAACGAAACCGGAGGCACTCAATACCTCGCATATCCGTACAATCAACAAGTACGTCCGGGTGGCTACTACTTCAACCCCGTCAAGGTAGCTACTCCTATCATGAGCGTCAGTAGCACCCCTCCATTCGACGTGAAGATCATCGGTCTTGCACCGTCTTCATATCTTCGACTTTCACTCGTCGATCAATTATTTGAAATGAGAATTAACTCGGCCTTTTCAAATAATTCACGTATATCTCGAATTTCAAATCAATTCATTTCAATGGTTAAATTATTCGACAACACCGATTCTGTTCTTTAAGGTAATTTTCACACCAAACACATTCAACCATCAAATATCAAATAAATCGAGCAAATTCAGTTTATTTCCATTCCATATCATTTATAATATTTTATCACGATTTATCGCTATTTTTATTTATTTAAAAAAAAATTAGCCAATTCATTTAAACAATGCTTCAGGCCATAACGCGGTCGTGGCGCTGTTTCTCTCCAGATTTGATTTACACATATCTGAAAATCTAACCGTTGGATCTTCACAAAATTTATATCATTAAAAAGATCCTTTCAAAACGAACCCATTGGTTTCAGTTTTGGGAAAAATCCGACGGTCGGATCTCCCGCACTAATCGTTTGAAGTTATGATTTCAAAATACGAACTGCAGCGTTGTTATTCGATTTAATTTAATTATATTTATATATATATATATATATATAAATAAATATAATCCATTCTGGCGCTATTTTTCTTCAGGATTGAATTAAACATTCCAGACAATCCAACCGTTGGATCTTTGCAAAATTGTTCCGTTGGAAAGATATTTCCAAGGCGAACCCAACGGTTGTGGTTTCGGGAAAATCTGATGGTCGGATCTCCCGCACTAATCATTTGAAATCACGGTTACAAAATACGAACTGCAGCTTCGTTATTCGATATATTATAATTATATATATATATATATATATTTCTATATATTTCATTCTTCGATTTCAAAACCATTTTCACTTCGCACTATCGATAAAAATGATATTTTTATCTAACAGACATTTATTCCAACACTTCACTATTTTCAACAATTCATGTATATAATAAAAATGAGATTTTAATTGTAAAACAATTTTTTTCAAAACATGACTATTTTATATAGTTCATATAGATGATGAAAATATGATTTTTATTATAAAACAATTTATTTCAAAACCCGATTATTTTTCAACACATGAATTTCTATTCAACACATGAATATAGTTTCAACACATGAATTTATATTCAACACATGAATATAGTTTCAACACATGAAAATAATTCTAGTACATGAATATTATTGAAAATTTCGGCAGCATAATGGCAGGGTAGTTAAAACCGGGACCGTCCCTAGTACGGCTCCTCGCTCTACCTTAAAACCTCGCGGTTTTTGACAATGGGGATCATGCATCTAGTTCGCACGCAGGCGGCATGTATATTTATTTCATTTCCACAAACTAATCCTATGTGGTTTCAACCAAATATTTATCAACCACAAATGGGTATTTTTCAACCACAATCAATCAATATCAACCACAAACAATTCCAATCAACCATTCGCTATCAATCAATTTTCACACCAATCACAACCAATAAATATCATCCATGGTTTGTGGACGAGGGGCGTATATATATATATATATATATATAGCAATTCACTTCTATTTCAACACATATATAATTTTTACAACGCATATATAACTTATACATCGAACGTACAACTTATACAACGCTTATACATGAGGTGTACAACGTTTATATAACTCATGCATCGACTATATAATTTATACATCGTCGTTTTCCATATCGTTTATAAATTAGAAATCTCACATTGAGTTCCACTCCACCAAAAATAGCAGAAGGCTCAGAAAAATATGCGGTCTCTTCTAAAATGTAGAAGACGTCCACACGGTCACGATGTTTCCTGTTTCATCGAATTTCGTCAACACACGAAAAAGATATGATTTTTCAAAGTTTGCAACAGTTTAAAGGTGTTAAAACGGTTGAAAATATATATAGCCGATTACCTTAGCAAATCATTCGAAACTAGGGTTGTAATTTCCTCCCAATCCGTGAAGCTAGAGGACGATCGGCCTTCGCAGCGTCGAAGGGCTAGGAGAGGGCTTCGCGCGCGTGGGGGAGTGGGCCAGCTCGCTGGACCCAGGTGATGGCGGCGGCGGTTGAAAGGCCGCAACTTTGAAGGTCTGGATCTCGCGATTCACCTGACGAGAGGGGGTGCCACGACCATGGATTTGAAGCTTGAGGGGAGCTCTTCAAAAACCCCAACTGGGTCGAAGACTATCGATACGTGTAGGAGGAGAAAACGAAGGGGAAAGCTCGGAACCCTCTTCCGTCGTTCGCGATTTTAGATTATCGGGGAGAGAGAAATATTCTGACCAATGATTTTTTTTATTTACAAATTTTCAAAATCCAAAAATACCCCTCTTCACGTATTAACACCAATCCAAACCCAACGACTGTTGTCCCTAGCGTTTTACCCCCATTCCGAACACAATGGGATATGTTTCGTAGGCCCATTCGACTGTTTCAGTCAGTTTTCATTCAATTTAAAATATATAACATTCAATATTTGATTTGAACGTACAGTTCAATTTGCCAGGGCCACAAACTGATTCGAAAAATTCCAGAAAAATAAATTTAGCTATGTTTTGACGATACGGTCCCAACAAAACTAGTTTCGTCGAATTCTGAGACCGTTTGCAAAAAGGTCCATTTCTGGTCGATCCAATTTAACTGTAATTGACCAAAACACGCTTTCCTTTGCCACGCTCACATCCTAGCTTCAAAAATTATGAAATTTGAAACCTAGCAATAACTTCTCATCCCGGATCCAACAAAAGTGGTTTCGTCGAATTCCGAGGTCGTATGCAAAATGGCCAATTTCACGGGCTATATAAATTCCATAGCTACCTTTCTGAAAATTCATTTGGCCATAACTTTTGCTTTCCGCTATAAAAATTCGATTTTTCAGATTCGTTGGAAAGGTATTCACTAACAGATTTAAATATTTTTGGTTTCACTAAAATCCGTTTTGTTTTGCACCTGCTACAATCCAACAAAGTTTGAATTCAATTTTTGAAACTGCAGCGCCTTTTCAGGCCTTGTTTATAAATAGAATTAATTATATTCGTTTTCAAACGTCGATTCAAACTCACTTTTCATTGCTATTATTTAAAATATTTATTTTAAATATTTAAAATCCATTATTTTAGCCAATTTAAAATTTTTAAATTGGTTCAGATTTTCTGGGTCGTTACATATATATTTTATATAAATAATTTTTATATACAATTATATCAATACACGACAATCCAATCACAATCCAAACAAATAATCAACTGATCTGTACAAAAAAATAGTGTCAGGGGCTTCTAAGCCCCGTCTACATCCTAGTATATAATAACTGGGAAATAATTTGAGTGTGAGAGAGTTCTCACATTCGTTTCCACTCCACCAATCTTTTATTTCTGAATTTTTGCACTGTTCGAGTTTGAATTTTCCCGAAATTCTGGTTTGCTCCAAATTTGACCCGGTTAGTTTTGTTACGAAGCACTCGGCCCCACGATCGTAAAGCAACTGAAATCGTTGTGCTTGGACCTCGTATGAAGATATGATAGATTATACATTCGATAATAAAACAGATAATTTAATTAATTAATTGATTAAGGCCTTGATTACTTTAACCCGTCTTCTTCCTTATTATTCTGGAGCCAACGTCGACAAAACTTCCAACCTAGGGCTCAGCCTCGAATGGAATCCAGAGCGCCGGACCAAGAGACCAAGATTCGTCGCCGCCACGGCAACGGCCATCCTTCACTTCACCTCCGTTTGGAGCGGCACCGGGCGCGATCCCCTCCCTCGGCCAATAATGGCCAGTGAACGACGCCACTTACTGCTGAGATTCAAGCAGAATATCAAACCATATTTGATCTTCCTTGTACTAAGGGAAAGCTCTCACTTCATACTTCAATGTTGCCAAAGTAAGTGGGGTCTAATTCGCGACGGATCAGAGGGAATTTAGACGGAAAGTTTCGAACGCTTTTAGCCTTTAATCGTATTAGAGACGATGGCGAGATTGGGAATAAAGGAATTAGGGTTTTAATTTTATTTTATTTATATATATATTATTTTATTTCCAAAGATGCCCTCGTAACCATACGAACTCCAAATCAACCCCGACGACTTTCATTCCTAGCTAAATACCCCCATTTTGAACACGGTGGGATATGTTTCGTAAGCCAATTCGACTGTTTCGATCAGTTTTTCTTTAAATTAAAATATAAATCAATATATATTTAATTTAAATGTACATTTCTAATTTACTAGGGACACATACTGACTCCAAAAATTACGGAAAAATAAATCTAGCTATGTTTTGACTATACGGTCCTAACAAAACTATTTTCGTCGAATTTGGAGACCGTTTGAAAAATGGTCAATTTCTGGTCGATTCAATTCAAATTTAAATTACCAAACACATTTAAATTTACTGTGCTCACATATTAATTCCAAAAATTATGAAATTTGAAACCTAGCAATAATTTGACATTTCGAATCTAACAAAAGCGGTTTCATCGAAAATGGAGGTCGTTTGCAAAATGGCTACGATTTCAAATTTTAAACTAGACATAACTTTTATTCCCTCTAAGAAATTTGGATTTTTCGAATTCGTTAGAAAGATATAATTAAACAGATTCAAATATTTCTGGTTTAACTTAAATCCGATTTATTTTGAATCATGTACATTCATTTGAAATCGAATTTTCAAACTACCGCGCCATTTCAAACTCCTTTTTATATTTAAAATAAAATTATTCGTTCTAACTTCGATTTAAATAAATTTTTAGTTGTTATTATTTAAAATAAATCATTTTAGATATTCAAAATACATTAAAATAGCTAAAATGAAAATTTTAAATTGGTTTTGGAAATCTGGGTTGTTACATTATCTCACCTCGATAAGGCAATACACTTATGTTCCGCAATTAAATAAATCATGTATCCTAAACCTAGGAGTATATCACAGTGGAGCAATAAACTATACATATCAAACGATTACATACAGTAGATGTCTTAAAATATCATAATACATACACCAGAAGAATAATACAATAAAAATTATTCACTTTCAAAAAATGACGTCCATCTATCAAATTATATATACATACACACGCATAAGTTAATAACATGGCACTACCAGTGCTTAAAGTATGGACTAATTTAGTTGTTACTAGCACTACAAGACACGGGTCAGTTAGTGACGGCAAATAACAGTCGATGGTCATCACTAGCCGTCGCTAACTGTCGTCACCAAATACATGGACGCTAAGCAAATAACGTCGAGTTTAGTGACGGTTGTGGTCTCCCATTTAGCGACCGTTAGCAATGGTAAGCATGTCACATGGACAAACTATTAGATTTTCAATTGTCGTTACAAGCCGTCACTAACCATGGGCAAATAGGCTGTCACTAACCGTGACAATAGATGGTAAAATTGCCGCTGCTAACCGTTGCTATTCGTAGCAAAAATGTGTAAATTGCCATCACTAGCCGTCACCAGCAATCACTAGACGTCATAAACTGTAATATTTTTTAATTTCCAATAGCTAACAAGCCATCGATCCATGCCAACTCAAACCCAATATATCTGAAACTCATATACAATCAATTTCACATTCCATCACCTCATATATACTCAAAGTCACAACAATAAATGCTATAAACCAACATAAATGCTATGAACCAACTCGTACACGACTAAATAGATAATAAACGATAAATATAATCAATAAACAGTCCAAAAACCAACATCACGTCCACATCAAATAAACAAACCATCATCGTCTCCACAAACCATCACAAACAACTCAAGTCCAAAATCAACAAGTAGTTTATATTTACAAACCTAGTCCAAAATAAAAAGAAGGATAAGTACCAAGCTACTCATCCTCGTCGTCATCATCCTCATCCTCCTCCACTGTACCATGCTCACTCGACGGCATTACCCCGTGCTCCTGAAGATATGCAACAATCTGCTCATCCAACACGGTCTCGAGCTTGTTCTTCTGAAAATCCTCTAGAGCTGCAACCTACTATTGAAGCAAGGTGATCTCCTCCTCCGGACGCCTCGTATAAGAGGCCTGAGTCCCCGCTATCTGTAATTATTATATTGTAAGCGTGTATGAGATAAATGTATTGTAGTTCATTAATTTTCAAATTATATGGATTAACTTAGGTGTAAAATACATGATGACTTAATAATTGTGTAGTTTAATGGTATGTTATAAATTTAAAGTAATTACTCATGCCAGCATAAGATAAATTAATATTTCGTGGAGAGTGATATTGTTTACGTGGATTGAGTACCTAAGGACATAAATTAGTAGTGATCATAATTAAACATGCCTGTATGGATTTGAGTTTATATAATAATATTTAAATATGTCAACACTTTAAACCTTTAATAGCACTTGGATATGTTTAAATCCTTTAATAAAACTCTTTACCTCTATGTTTCCAGAACCATAGCGTCTACTCTTGGTAAGCGGGAGGATGATTTTGTTCCAAATGTGATTGCACTCCTCCACGTCCAGCTCGTGACCCAACTGCGCCGCTCGAGCATTTAATGTCGTCGAGTATTCATCCTGCGATAGCGGACAATTATGGAATACATTAAATATTCAATTTCAAATTAACAATGTGAAATAAAAATTATTACGAATGCTAACCATCACTCGACGGGACTTAGCGCCCGTCCAGGTATATGAGGTGTTACCCTCCTCGTCGGTCCCGACAGCGTGAGTCTGTGTAAACACCTCAGCAAGTGTAGGTTGCCGATGGAGAGTCGGCATCTGAAATGATACAATATATATTTGGAATTTATCAATATGATTAAAAAAAAGTTTAGAACTATTTGTAAATGTGATTTATCGTTCGTACCAATTCGCGGCGATGCTGGGAGAAAGACTTAGACCCACCCCAATGCAAAGCAGGATTTTTGAGTCTGTTTGCTCGGTTTTACTCTGAAAGCTCCTGTATATTTAATTATACGATTATTTGATTGATATACAAAATAGAAATTAAAAATAAGCTTTATTAACTTACCACGCTGCTTACATGGCCCACAATTTTTGAAAATCACCGTAGACCACCTCGCTCATCCATGGAGGCCTCTTCCTCGCTGATTTTGCCTTGTATACGATACCTGAATAATTTTTCCTCATCTTTTGGTTCCATGCGGTGAGGAAAAGATCCATATCTTCGTCCCGAACCCATGCAACAACTCATAAATTAACAAACAAATTGTATTACACATTTTATATAATTTTGTAAATGAAAAATATATTTACACTTACAAGAACCTCCGTGAAGATGGCAATCCTAATCTGCATAGGAATATCATCTCAGTAGGCCCACGTCTGTGTCCACCTAGCGATATATGCATTTCTAGACACATATAAAACAACATCTCCAGGAATAATATCAAACCCCCTGCAGAAAGTACGATACTAGAATTTAATAAGTTTTGAATACAAAACATTGATGAAATTAATTACCCTGCGAACTTGGGTACGAGCTCTACGATCGGACGTAAATCCGGTGTTGTACCGCTCGCACCTACCTTTGAACTATGGGTAGGATTGGCGTCTAGGAGACATATCTGTCACAAACATATTATTTCGTATAATAATAACACATATATCATTAAGCACATCCATTATCAAATAAACTCATATAGCATATATTAACAAATGCAACTACAACACCCATTTACATAAAACAAGAAGAACCAAATAATAGTCCACAATATCGCCTTCATGGTAAAGTAAATGTATAGATAACCGTAACACATCATATAAGTTCACAACATAACACATCATATAAAACATATCATTGTACATCATAGCTGACAACATCTTTAAACTTTAAAATATACGTAGACAACTAATGATACAAATAATATTAGTCTTCTTCATTTTTTGATTCAGTCTCGGTCTCATACTTTATATCATTGCTCTCTGTACTCTCAAATGCTTCTATTAAAACATTTGTTTCATCATTAAAAGACCCTAATTCAACATCATTAGCAATTATTATTTCATCATTTTGATTTGCATCTATTTGATATGTGGCATCATCTGGAATATCAATTACTTCAAACGTAAATCTTGCCTTTGTCTTAATTACAGTAGACCATTCTGCTTTATCTCTTTTTAAGGAAGGATACAGAGCAAAGTAAACTTTTAATGCTTGCTTTGCTAATACAAAATGATCATACTTATAGTAATGTGATGTGCCTTTATTTCTATAAGCTTGTAATCTTTATGCACGTTGATCCCAGTTTCAAGAACATTGCTGAACCAGTTCACTTGAATAGAACAACTTTTACAACAGGTTGTACATAATATGTCAACTCTAAAATATGTGTCAAGACGCCAAAAAAGTCTTTTATATGCTATTCTGGATCATCACTATCTTTGACAAACACACCACTGTTATATGTTAATCTGTCAGTCTTTAGTGTTGAATTTAAATCCATTGACGAAAATATTGGAAAAGTCTTAACATTTCTTTTTGGTCCAAGCGCAAGATGTTGCAAACCCTCGTCATTGACGCAGTTTATTGGATCGTAACACTAAAAGAAAACAATGATTTAGTGTCAAATGTTTAGAATCGGAAATTTTCGTCGCTGATTTTTGATGGATTTCCATGTGATCTGTAAGGGATAGTTTTTTGTTTTTTCAAAAAAAATTTCTTTTACTTATTACCATCGACTTTTACCAACCCTCACTAAGTCGTTGCAAATTGCGTCAAATTACCGATGGAAAATTTCTACCGTTATTTTCTGCTGCAAATCCAGGCAGAATACCAACGAATATTTATCGATGCTATTTTGCATTAGAATTCCAACAGATTTGCAAGAGATGTTTATATTATTTTTCTAAGATATACTTTAGTTTTATTTTTTGATAATTATTATCATGTTCGGTAGCTAATAATTAATTTGTTTTAATTAATGATTTATAAGTAATAATTACGTTCTATAATAAATAACTTATAATCATTGGTTATTTAGAATTAACAAAATAATCTTTGCTCATAACCAATGTAACTACTTAATAATATTATTCAACATTCAGTAAATTTTAAATTCTCTTCAATAACATAAAGATTTGCATTAAATTTTAAAAAAAAATCGGGTTTTCTATAAAGATTTAAGCATATACATAAAATTTAGAAATAAATTTTTATTGTAAAACGTATTAAAAATTTTGCAATTCAGTGTAGCCATAAATATTATAAATTATAAAATGGTTCCGAACCCAAACTTTTCACTTTAACCGTGAAAATTTTAGCTCTAAATGACTTTCCCGCTGCAATTTCATTTTCTCGCTTAACAGAATCCTAAGATATGTTTGCCCCTAAATTAATCCATTCGGTTCACTTTTCAACAGCGTAACCCTAAATTATATTTCCCTAACCTTATTCTCTCCCATCGTGCCTTCCTCGACCTTCACACAACAACTTCTGTATGACCATCACCAACGCCTCCTCATATCCATCAGGTTGCTCCACATCTCCACCCTTCTTTTGTTATTGTTTTCCACACCAGCACTAGCAATTCTTCCCCACTATCATTTCCTGAAATAATCGGATAAATCCAAATCAAACAACCTAATTGCGCCTCCTTCACTTGAAATATCGGATTTCCGCTCTCAGACTTGGACGAGTATAGAAGTTTTCGTAAATCGGAACTAAAATTAGCGTGTTTGACTATATTGCAAGTAGCTTTTGCCAGTACCATTGACTTTTTAAGGCGGAGTTAGTCCGAGAGTTGATCGGATAGGAGAGTAAATTGCGAAATTGGTGGTCAGAATGTAGTTTATGATGCCAGACAAAAAGTCCTGATGGTGAGTTATTAGATTATACATTTCAAGATCCACTTCTAGGCTAATGTAATTGTACAGATATTGAACTCTTATCTGAAATTTCATACCTTCGTTTTTAGTTGTTTGATTTTTTTATGTTATTATGGGCTGTCGTTATATAATTTCAAATTGTAGTGGGTTACTGGGATTTGCCGAATTTGTAGATGAATTGTTTGTTAAAATTACTCAATCGGATTTGGATTATGGTATTGAAATATGCCATACTAAGGTCCATTAAGGAGGTTCTGGTTTGAGGACATGTTAATAGTATAGGATTAATACAGAAGGGATACAGAAATATGCTTTAACTATATAGGTTTAAGGAAGTTCTAGTTTGTCAAACATAGAATTTATGTTTTAACTGTACATGAGTACCCCGGTCATGTAAAATGGAGAAACCGAAATACATATGTGTATAAAACTTTGAAACTTGATGCAAGATAAAACCTGGTAGTTAAACCAATCAGCTAAGTCCACATAATAAAAGGATGGGCCACTAAATAATGTACAGATTGTGAATATTTATTGTTGTTTTGGCATACACCCCCTTATTTATATCTATTCATTGTACTATAGTATTTAAAAAATTACATCATCTACTGCTACATTTTTTGAAAGCTAAGGGGCATAGCTAGATTATCCATCATCGTACAATCTTCATTATCTATGTTAGATACATCCACCTGATTAGACGTTTAATTTGATCATTACGAGACTCAGCAGTTCTTTTATTTCGACCTAAGATAGAGTTAATTGGTTGTTTTCCTTATACGTTTAAGTTTACATGTCGCTACTCACAAGAGAGGGGGAGTCTGTGTCCATGCAATCTTATATGGAACCATTATTCATAGATTTTTTTGTACTCAAACCTTTTTTTTAAAGAGCATAATTTAATCATATACCTAAAGCAGTTACAACCAGGACAGGCAATAATACCTCATTGTTTTCAGCCAAAATGGCTACTTCTTTAGAGCATCTAAAATCATGATAGACACCAAGGGTTCTGATACCCTTGTAACGTGCGCTGAAACGTAATGTATTTTTCTACTACAAATGATTTTATACTAAAAGCTTTAATATAAATATAGTACAAGTCAATATATATGTATGTATGTATGTATGTATGTATGTATGTGTATAACAAATTAGGTGCACGCTTGAGTCATGAACATTGTTGTTCTGTGAATCAACCAAGTGGTATATTCACATGTGTGAGTGACGGTATTGGTTTAAAAGAAATGAGGCTGGTTGCCTAAATATAAATGTATTTACCATATAGTGAATGAACTAGCACAGCAATGGTTTGAGTATGGCATAAGGGTGATAAAGTACATGTTAATTTATACATAAAAATGAACCTAAGAATAATTGGGAGCATCAAAACTATTGTTCTTAAGTGTGTTTTTGCGTAAGTTCTTAGTACACTTTATAGTGTCTAAATGAAGGATGAACATTTTCTAGAGGCATGATATAATAATGTATAATCTTATTTCAGGTTTCTTCTTTCTATAGACTGAATCGATTAGGAATTTCTTCGCTGCTCTTTTCCTTGCTAGCATTGGAATGCTAATCCACGTCCATTTCCTCTGGAATCATGTTGATATTCTGTTAGCAGTTGTTATATTGGTTATAGTTGTAAAGACAGTAGCAGTCACTTCAGTTGTTAAGGGTTTTTGCTACACAAATAAATCATCACTTCTGGCTAGGATGCCTCTTGCACAAATTGGGGGGTTGCATTCGCTATTTGCTGGGCCTCAAATCTTCATATTGTATAAGGGAAACTTTACTTGCTATTATGAGGACAACAGTAGCTTTAAGCCTGGTGACAACTCCACTGCTTTTCAAATTGATACCGGCAATTATACATCTTGAGGTTTTTCTAGTATGTTTTTCTCTAGGCGCACTTCAAACCAAGATAGGGTACAAGGTGAAGCAGTTCATGTAGAGAATGGTAAGAAACTTACTTTGATAGTTCATAGATGGCATGTTTCATACATTCTTGGAAGAAAGTACATGATTTGCTAATGATGTCCAAGATATAAAAAAGATATAGGATAAAGTCAGTTGTAGCAGACAATACTGAGCATGTCTAATTGGATTATATGATTTTGTATTGTATTATATTTTGAAATCGCCACTTGAATATGTGTTATGTTTATGTAGTGTGTTTTAATATATTGGAAATTTGAATGTAATTTTATCAAAGCATTTGAAATGTATGTTAGAAATTTATGTACATAATTTTATCTTGTTTATCCTTTAGGATTGTAGTTTTAGTTATTTTATTGTAATATATTTGTTTTCTGTAGTGAATTATTATATACTGTCAATTGTATATGTAGCATTCGATTGTAGTATAGTGAATTATTATGGAATAGAAAGGGTATACGAGTGGGTTTTGCAAATCTGCATGTGATTGCCGATGGAAATAAAAACAGCTATCACTAATAACCTTATTAAAATATTAGCATTTGTGACGAATTACCGATAGATATCTAAGGTGAAGCATAAGTTGAAATTATCCACTTCTAATCCTTTACTGTTTAGCAAGGGATTTCCGACGGAAATTTTTAAAAATATATTTTAAAGAAATATATATTCGTCGGTAAAATGTTGGTAAAAGAATTTAAAATCAAATTTCAATATATTGACAAATGACGGTAAAGTGTCATAGAATCGTCATTAATTTCCATCGGAAAATGGTCACTAAAATAACGATGTGAAATTTACCGAACAGTGTTATCCGTCACAAATCTGTCGCTAATACATGTTCAGCGACAAATTCGCCCGCTGTAAAATCAGTATTTTCTTGTAGTGTAAACGTACTTCGAGAACCATTTAGCAAAATCTTTACTGAGATCCCCATTCGGATTTTCTGATTCGTAAATATTGCAAATATAAGTGATTTTATTACTAGCTAACAATTGATGTACACACAGCTGCAATAAAGTTATAAATTTTAAACCTAACACATGGTGCAACTTCAACACAATTTAGAAGAATATATGTGTGTGCTACATGGTGATCTGTATCATCCAACCATATTTCTATACATTTTCCAGAAGATCGACCATGTTGTCTAAAAGCAGATAACATTGTCGAACAAAAATTGTGTTCCACGGTTTCACCATTACGAGGATCACTTATAAATGATATGTTCACATGATCACTGAAGTAATGAGAAAAAAAGAATGAAGCTTCTTCTTCAAGATAAGATTTGCAAATCAAACTTTCAACTCGTGCTTTTTGTCATACTTTTTCTTCAGATGATTCAAATACCTAATATAAAATTAATTCGATTTGCCTCATCAGTTTGCACTAGATGTTGAATTGTAACCATAAATTTTTACTAATTTTACCTCTCAAAAGGATACATCCATCCATATTGCACTGGACCTCGAAGAATTGCTTCGGATGGAAGATGAATAGGTAAATGCTTCATTACATAAAATAATCTTGGAGGGAAGATTTTCTCCAATTTTCAAATCAATATCGAAATTTCTGCTTCAAGTTTACGAAGACGATCAATTTTTAACATTGTCGAACAAAGCTATTTATAGACTAGGCTTAACTCTGTTATAACACCCCACACTTTTACATGCAACAATTCTTTGAACACTACTGGTAATAAATATTCCATCATGATATGACAATCATGACTTTTCATCCCACTTAATTTAATATTTTTATAGTCAACACATCTACGGAGATTGGAAGAAATCCCATCCGGACATTTCAGTCCCTCAACCCATTTCAGTGCAAGTTTTATTTGTTTGTTGTCTAGTTCATAGCACGCTTTGGCTTTTTTATTATCATTGGGCTTCATATGAAGTTCTGGACGTTTACAATATTCTTCTATGTCACGTCTCGAATATATATCATCCTTTGTTTTTCCTTTGACATTCAAAACAATATTAAACACATTATCAAATACATTTTTTTCATTGTGCATAATGTCGATATTATGTCGAAGTAGGAGATCCTTCCAATAAGGTAGCTCCCAGAATATACTTTGTTTACACTAATTATGAATGTTAGATTTACCCGAAATTTCTGTCTATACTCTAGTCTCATGTATCCTAGGATAGTCCTTTACAATATCGTATATTTCTTCACTTGACCAAATTTTGGGTGCTTGCACAGTCATTTCACTATTAGCTTTAAAGTTATTTATCTCTTCTAAAAGTATGATTGACATGCAGAAAACAACGGTGACAATCAAACCACGAATGCTTCCGTCCATACCGTAAGAAAAATGTTTGTGTTTCCTCCATGCATAAAGAACAAGATAGACGACCGGCCGTACTCCAACCTGAAAGCATCCCATATGCAGGAAAATCACTAATTCTCCATAATAAAGAAGCGAACAGACGATTTTTTTTTTTTTTGAAATGTCGTATGTTTCAACTCCATCATCCCATAGTGTTTTCAACTCTTCTTTTAATGGTTGTAGATAAACATCGATGTCTTATTTTGGATCATTAGGAACAAGAACGACAACAGTGAGAAACATATGTGGAGTTTTCATACACATCCACGGAGGTAAATTATAAGGAGTAAAGATAATAGGTCAAGATGAATTTTTACTACCAAATTGGGGAAATGGTGAAAACACATTTGTACATAAGCCAAGTCTGACGTTACAGCTCTCTACGGCAAATGTAGGATACATCCTATCCAAATGTTTTCATACTTCTCCATCTGATGGATGTGTCAGCTTTCCATCTTCTGGTGTTCTCACACTATGTCATCGCATATGACATGCAGTGACTAAGGATGCATATAACCGTAGTAGTCTAGAGATGATTGGTAAATAATGCATTCTCTTATGCAGAACTTCCTTATTTTTCTTTTTTCTAGGTTTATACCTTTCCCCACCACATTTTTTGCAGTTTCTAAGATTAATATCATCTTTCCAATACAACATGCAACCTTTAATACAATTATTTATTTTTTGGTACGATAAACCGAAAGCCAACATTAGTGTTTTCACTTTGTAATGACTATCGCACATCAGATTATCGGGTGGCATATGTCTTTCTGCAGCTTGTATAACCACTGTAAATGCAGCTTCTGTAAGGTTAAATTTTAATTTCATGGTGATGTACTCAGCAGTTACCAATAATTCAGTTCCACTTTCACAATCATTCCACAATAGTCGTTTAGCTGAAGCCAATAAATCATATATTTTTAGCTTCCGTGTTCGATTCTTCTTCAATATTGATTTCATTATCGTCAACTTGATCGGTAGGGAACATTTACCGTGCTGCATCTTCCACCATATCTTCTATTGGATTCATCATAACTAATTCGACCTCTGATGCTACAGGATTTACTGTAGGCGCAACAAGTTCTCCATGACTATCCCATAAATAATAATTTAGCACAAAACCTGATTTATACTAATGTACTTTAACGATGTCTGGTTTCCAAAACCTCATCAGCTTGCACTTACTAAGCGGACAACGAAGCTCCTCGTAATTTCGATTATTAGATACTGAAAATCTAACAAATTCATTTACACCATTGTAGAAATGTTCTTTCACTAAGCCTTTCTGTAATGATTTGGATTTTGCTCGGACCTAATCGATCTTTAAATCAACTAAGACCGTTCGAAACCTGAATACGCTAACTCTGGGCACACAACACATCAGAACAAATAACAGAAGACTTTTATAAACATCATAATAATGTAACATCAGAGTACAGAATATCAGAGTACATCAAATGTAAATAATAATACAGCGGAAGATTAATTTACAACAAACTTAACACAATGCAGCAGAAGACTATCATTGCTCTGGCCATAGCTTTAACTTCGATCCAGAATTGTAACGAGTCGGATTTTGCCCGGCCTTAATCGATCGCCAAATCGACCAGAACCGTTCAAATCCCGCCTACGTTAACTTTGGGAATACAATACATCAGAACAACAGCAGACTTTTATAACATTAATAACAAATGTTACATCAGAGTACATAATATCAGAGTACATTGAATAAAATTTACAACGGAAGGTAAATTACAATATTATAATACATTGCAGCAGAAACAAAATAACTAAGGCAGCGGAAGACTTCCAATGTTCTGGACACAGCTTTAAGCTTCAATCCAGGATCCTGCTAAAGAGATAAACCTGTAGACAACTGCTCGACTGCCCGTGTGGAAAGAGGGCACCCGAGTTTGCAAAAAAGTGGAAACAAACAACGGGTCAGTCGTGGGACTGGTGTGAGAATTCTTAACTAATTAATCACTATTAATAGGACAAATCCAAAGACCACACCGCTAATGCGGAACGGGTTTGCTCTAATGGATTGCTGTGCATAACTTAAAGTAAATCGTAAAACAACGCAATGCTTTTTAGAAAAATGAAATCACCATAAGACTAAGGTCCCATCACACAATGCAACGCACACAAGAGGATAGAGTTTTACCTTATGGTGATTAAACATGCTTGATACGTTAAAAACGAATTTGATATTATTATTGGTGTGTATATGTTTTAAAAACAATTTCAATCATAATGTATCAATCCTAGGAAGCATAGGTACCCATATATTATGCCTCCGTACTAGTAATACAATCAAATCCGAATAGGGCGTATTGGAAATTGGTTTCCATCATGAGTCAAGGCTAGGGAGGAGCTCCTACCGATTCGAGATACTCTAGCTAATGTCTCAGGATTCCCCGTGGAGAACCCTTGGATAGCTGCAGGGCCGGTCCGCAAATACAGCTTAGCGGATTAGTTATACCTGAACACACGTTTCCCAGTCCTATAGGACCTATCATCCGAGGCGCCTCATTCTATCATCCACATAAGTAAAATGTCAGAGCTGGTAGGTCACTGACACCACTCTAGCTAGAAAGAAACGTGTTGCTCTCCCTGCGTTCCCTTCTCCCGTTTTAGACTCCGCCGGTGTGTGAGGCTCGCGAAGTCACGCTATACACAAAGCTATGCCTAACCAGACTATGCTTTGATCGTCCCACAAGGCCTGCTTTTCAACAAAGCCTTGATCGTATGCATCTTAGCATGCCACATCATCACTCCATATAACATTACTAATCCTTTGCCGAAATATATGAACGGGTGTTAAGCAAGAGAATAAATTCTCTGCCACCAAACATCCATACATTCGACAGAAGATTAATAACATGATATATAATGGAGTACGATGTCAGACACACAATCCATTTATAAGCTTATGCTCTGCGTCTGAGCGAAAGCCAAATCCGTACAAATCAACACTACGTCTGGGCAACTCCTACTATTACCTTATCATGGTAGCGAGCCATTCTAAGGCAACAGTCATCATCGTCCATTCGATGTGGAGATTTGACGGTCTTCAATCGCCGTCTTCCAATCTTGGATTTTTAAACGTCGTTTAATTATTTGGAATGAGATAAACTCGGACTTTCCAAATAATCCTCGTATATATACATATATGTAAAATCCTTCTTACACATTAATAATTATTTTTATTAACGATTCATTCCTATTTTAATTATTTAAAATAATTAAATTTTTATATAACGACGCCTTAAGTCCATGGGCGACTATGGCGCTGCATTCAACCAATTTTGATTTTTACATTTATCAGAATCTAACCGTTGGATCTTAACGTAATATATATCGTTGGAAAGATTTTTCCAAGACGGTCCTAACGGTTTCAGTTTCAAGAAAATTCAACGGTCGGATCTTCTTGTATAGTCGTTTAAAAGTACGATTTCAAAACGCGAACTACCACGCCCTATTCGTTCAATTTTGATTATATATATAATAATTGAATCGTAATAACGTCGTTTGATTAAAACAATACTCCACACAATTACCGATACTTACTAAATTTTAATTCATTTGAAAATGAAGATAATATTACCGCATCCTAAATTCATTCTTTCCTTACATTGAAAATGTAAATTTTGATACACTCAAAATCTTTAAATTACATATAAAAATATAATTTCTAATGACAATGCAAACTTTACTCTTACTTATGATTTGTAATTACAATGCAAACACTACATCTAATTCACATTGTAAAAATATAATTTTTAATTACAATGCAAACACTATATCTAATTCATATTATAAAAATATAATTTTTAATTACAATGCAGACATTACATCTAATTCACATTGTAAAAAAAATATAATTTTTAAATACAATGCAAACACTACATCTAATTCACATTGTAAAAATATAATTTTTAATTACAATGCAAACACTACATCTAAATTACATATGAAATAAATCAATTTTATTTCTAATGTTCATTCTCATTTTTATGTTACATATATACATAAGAAAAATGCAATTTCGATCATACAATGAAATTGCATCCTTTAATTGCATAGAAAAATGTAGTTTTGTCATACGGTATACTTTCCTATAGACATTACATATAAAAATGTAATATTTAACACACAATGTAAATTCATGTTTTAATTATATATAAAAATGTAAATTTTATCCTATGGTGTAATTCCCTATATAATTTACATATAAAAATGTAAATTTTCGCATACGATGAAATTTCCATGTTAATTACAAAGGAAAATGTAATTTTTAACATACGGCATTAATTCACTTTATAATTTACATATAAAAATGTAAATTTTAACATACGATGAAATTCATTTGTTAATTACAAAGAAAAATGTAATTTTCAACATACAACGTTAATTCACTTTATAATTACATGTAAAAATGTAAATTCTGACATACGATGAAATTCATCTTGTTAATTACAAAGAAAAAAAGTAATTTTTAATATACGACATAAATTCATTTTATAATTTACATATACAAATATAAATTTTGTCATACGATGAAATTTACCTTTTAATTACAAAGAAAACTGTAATTTTCAGCATACGGTGCAAATTTATATATATATTACATATAAAAATGTAACTTTTGTTCATGCGGTGTAAATTGATTCTTAAACTACATAATAAAATGTCATTTAATCCATGCGATGCGGATTCATTCATAAATAACAAAATAAAATGTTATATAATTCATGCGATGTAAATTCATTTTACAACATAAAATTTCATTCTTTTACTTACAATGTAAAAGCATCAACTTTTTTTTATTCACAATGTAAAAGTATCTACTTTTATATTTTTAATGTAAAAATATCAACTTTTTATGTTTTACAATGTAAAGACATCAACTTTTATATTTTGCAATGTAAAAATATTAACTTCTCTATTTTACAACGTATAAATATAATCTTTTCTATTTACAAATGTAAAAATATTACCTTTTCTACCTTACAATGTAAAAAATGTAAACTTTTCTATTTACAATGTAAAATAATGTCCTTTCAATTTTGAACATAAAAAGATGGTCTTTTTTTTATTTTCAACATAAAAAGATTGTCTTTATATTTACATCGCCAAATTCTCAATATAAAATCCATTCTTTCTTTACAATGTAAAATTTGCTCTTTAATTACAATGTAAAGTCCATTCTTTTTATTACATAAAAAAAAAATGTAAATCTTCCTACGGTGAAATTCATATATATTAATATTAAAAATAATGTCAACTACTCCTACGGTTAAATTTCTTTTTAAAATTGACATTAAAAATGTTAATGACATCCTACGGTTAAATTTACTATTTAATTTAGATTAAAAATAATGTAAATTTATACATGCGGTGAAAATACTTTATTTACATAATAAAAGGTAAATTTCATGTCATCGCAAATTCTGATTTTAAATTTTACATCCTACGGTTGAATTTCTATCATATTAACATTAAAAATGTTAATTTACATCCTACGGTTGAATTTCTATCATATTAACATTAAAAATGTTAATTTACATCCTACGGTGTAATTACTTATTATTACACTAAGAATAATGTTAATTTTCTCATACGATGTAAATTTCTTATTTTAATTTTACATAATAAAATGCAAATTCCACCACAAGTCGCATTCTTATTTTATTTGCATCAAATAACATGTAAATTTTCATCACATAACATAACCACAACATCCAAACATAACAACAAGTCCAAATCCAATAACTAGCATCAAGGTAATTACAAGGTGATGTTTTAACTTGACATATGTAAAATCAACATGGCGTGATTAAATAAATAACACATAATTAATTTTAATTAATTATTAATTCAGATTTAAACCTGAAATTTCAGATTTAAACTCATGCAATTCAGATTTAACATCATACGGGGTGAATAGTTCAGATCCATGTTCTAAACCGCATGTCTTATTTGATCTACTATTAACAATCATGCAAATAATAATTAAATAAATTAAATTAAATAAAAATAAATAAATTCTCATCTTGATTGATTCTGAAATGAATTGTCAACTTTGATCAGGTCTTGTGTTTGAATTCAAAACGGTTTCGGATCTGAAAGATTTCAATTTGAAATTCATGTAAAAATTGAATTCTGGCTTTTAACAACTGGCACAGCAACGGAAACAAGCGTGGCTAATTCTGAAATATTTATACCTTAATTTTCAGAATTGTTCAAATCTTCAAATGCGGATTTCGGGAGCTGTAGTCGACCGTTTTACGAACGGTTTGCGGGAGATTGGAGAGCTACGAGAGGGCTATCTTCACCGAGAAGATGGGAGGGTGCGGCTGCAAGGAGGAGGAGTGGCGGGCTGATGAAGGGCGCGGGTTGGGGGTGCTCGTTCTTCGCCTACGGTCGATGAAAAGGGATGAAACTTGTTGGAGATTGAAGAGAGTGAGAAGAGCTTCAAAAAGTTTAACTACGGCCTAAGCTAATTCTTTGTGGATTGGGAGAAAAGGAGGAGAGAAGTTTCGGCCATGATGGGTTGTTTCGTGCGTGCGGCTGAAAAAGAACGACGGGAGAGGAAGAAGACCCGATGGATTTTTATATTATTATATTTAGGGTTATTTAATTATTGTTTAATTAGCCCGTTTAAGCCCGATTTGGTCCGAACTCAGAATTAGGCCTGCTTACTGTCGCTCTTAGGGTTTTGACGTCTTCTGAGCGCACTGGGCTATGTCGCGGGTTCCAATTCTGAGGTCTGTAACGTGTTTTTTAAAAATCCTATTAAAAATTAATTAATTAAACATTGACCGTACATGAAAATTCACCGAGGCCACAAATTAACTTCAAAAATTTCCGAAAAATATATTTAGCTACGTTTTGACGCTGCGGACCTAGAAAATTTAATTTCGTTCAATTCTGAGCTCGTATGAATTTTTAATGAATTTTTAAAGTCAAAAATTGTCCGTTTACACTGAAAAATCAATTATAATTATATATTAATTCTAAAAATTACCGAAAAATCATTTTTAGCTTTGTTTTGACGATACGAACACAACAAAATTATTTTCGTCGAATTCTGAGACTGTTTGAAAAATGGCTATTTTTAAGGCGTTTAAATTTAACTAAAATAGTCAAAACACCTTTTCTTTTCCAACGCTCACATATAAATTCGAAAAATTCTGAAAATTGAAACCTAGCAATAATTTGACATTCCGGTTCCAACAAAAGTGGTTTCGTCGAAAACAGAGGTCGTTTGAAAAATGACTATTTTTAAGGCCAATATATTTAATATAAAAAAAATACATTTTTAAACAAATAATTTTCGAAACTCAAAATATATAAGTGTTTACTGTTTTTCAATGTAGTAACATCATTCCGGACTCAATGGAAGTGGTTTCGAGTTCAAATTCCTTCGTATGTGAAAAGTAGCATTTTTGACCTATGCAAATTACCTAGCGACCTTTCTAAATTTTGAATTGGCCATAACTTTTGATTCCTGCTATGAAATTTCAATTTTTCGAATTCATTGGAAATATATTTTTAAATAGATTCTAATACTTTTAGTTTCACTAAAATCCGTTAAATTTTGCATCATGTACGGTCAGTCAAAGTTCAAGTTTGACTTTTCAAACTACCGCGCTATTTCTAACTCTTTTTATAATCAAAATTAAATTATTCATTCTAACTTCGATTTGAATCAATTTGTGATCATTATTATTTAAAATATATTATTTTAAATATCAAAACTCATTAAAATAACTTAAAATAAATTTTAAATTGGCCCCAAAATTCAGGGTTGTTACAGTCTCCCCCACTTAAAAACTTTTCGTCCTCGAAAAGGGACGAAGCTAAAAGTTGATTAATTAACTAACTAATTTATATATATATTTTCTCCATTGGTTTAAATAATTTCATTAGTTAATTAACTTTCAAATATATAACTTTTTATATATTCAAAATCATATTTTCCAAAATAGAGTATAATTAATCACAAATACGTATATTATAAGCTTGCTACTCTCAACTCATTCTAGGGCATTACTAACCCTATCTCTAATGAGTTTTCTCATTCTAGGATACTGCTGATCCTATCTCTAATGAGTATTCTTATTGGATATTACTAATCCAACCTCTGATGAGCCTTTTGTTCAGTTCTAATGAGTTGTACCCCCAAAGATTTGAGCTAACCAAAGCTCTGATACCAACTGTAACGAGTCGGATTTTGCCCGGCCTTAATCGATCGCAAAATCGACCAAAACCGTTCAAATCCCGCCTACGTTAACTTTGGGAATACAATACATCAAAACAACATCAGACTTTTATAACATTAATAACAAATGTTACATCAGAGTACATAATATCAGAGTACATTGAATAAAATTTACAGCGGAAGGTAAATTACAATATTATAATACATTGCAGCAGAAACAAAATAACTAAGGCAGCGGAAGACTTCCAATGTTCTGGACACAGCTTTAAGCTTCAATCCAGGATCCTGCTAAAGAGATAAACCTGTAGACAACTACTCGACTGCCCGTGTGGAAACAGGGCACCCGAGTTTGCAAAAAAGTGGAAACAAACAACGGGTCAGTCGTAGGACTGGTGTGAGAATTCTTAACTAATTAATCACTGTTAATAGGACAAATCCAAAGACCACGCCGCTAATGCGGAACGGGTTTGCTCTAATGGATTGCCGTGCATAACTTAAAGTAAATCGTAAAACAACGCAATGCTTTTTAGAAAAATGAAATCACCATAAGACTCAGGTCCCATCACACAATGCAACGCACACCAGAGGATAGAGTTTTACCTTATGGTGATTAAACATGCTTGATACGTTAAAAACGAATTTGATATTATTATTAGTGTGTATATGTTTTAAAAACAATTTCAATCATAATGTATCAATCCTAGGAAGCATAGGTACCCATATATTATGCCTCCGTACTAATAATACAATCAAATCCGAATGTGGCGTATTGGAAATTGGTTTCCATCATGAGTCAAGGCTTGGGAGGAGCTCCTACCGATTCGAGACACTCTAGCTAATGTCTCAGGATTCCCCGCGGAGAACCCTTGGATAGCTGCAGGGCCGGTCCGCAAATACAGCTTAGCGGATTAGTTATACCTGAACACACGTTTCCCGGTCTCATTCCATCATCCACATAAGTAAAATGTCAGGGCTTGTAACACCCCGAATTTTCTATTAACACTAAAGTTGCTAAAATAATAATAAGTGTGTAGAAGAGGGGACGTATCTAATATGAATATAAAAATATTAATAAGTATGTAAGAGAGGGGATGTATCTAATATGAATATAAAAATATTAATAAGTATGTAAGAGAGGGGATGTATCTAATATGAATACAAAAATATTAATAAGTATGTAAGAGAGGGGATGTATCTAATATGTATATAAAAACAATAATAAGTGTGTAAAAGGGGGGATGTATCTAATGTGTACATTGTAGAATATATATATATATATATTGCTGAGTGTTTGCTGAGTCACTTCTGACTCATTGCTGAGTCAACAAGATAAACCCCATCTTGTCTGAACGGCTGCGGTTATTTCTAGGTTAAATCTAGTGGCCTAAATGAATTCTAAAATCTATAAATAAGTGGGTAGACCCTAGACCTAAATCACTTGTAAAATTAGAGAAGCTACCGTCATGCTGCTGCCATGGTGTTCAGCATAGCCGTCACAAACTAAGAAGAGGAAGCCTAATCATCTACAACTAAATCTACACAAATCAAATCAAAAGATCTCTCTTTCTCTAATTCTTTTCTTTTGTTGGTGAGTATGATGATTCTCACAAGACTATTACAAACTAATTTGACTCAGTTATGAATGGATCACAAGAAAGTGACGTGATTTGTAATTGTAAATTCTATATATTGTGGATCTCTTATTATGTTATTATGTTGTCGTATGATGTAAATTATATATGCTATGTCATGCTATGTTGTAAATTCTCTTATGCTATGTCGTGCTATGTTGAGAATCATGTCAAGCTAAGTTATACTATCATACTATGCCATGTTATAAATCATGCTATATTATGTTGTAAAATCATGATGTTGTTGGAACATGCTTAAAGTTATGTTTTTTTTAATTTAAATGGATCTTGTTTATGGGAATTTGCCTATTAGGTTAGGTGTACCCATAAACTTGAAACTATAATTAAACAAAACTTGAATATGGGAATTTGCCTATTGAGTTAGGTGTACCCATATAAAACCATGTTGTTAAAAAATTAGATGATGTTGATTCACACATGTTCATAGGTAAGTTTATGAAAATTGATTGAGATCATATTAGGTGAATTTTGAACAAGTTGACACCTTTAGATCCATGACATGTATAATCTATGCAAGTTGGACATATGCAAGTTTCACCCCTTATTATGATTCATTTAGTCACATATACATGTTGTTATTATGATAATCTCTTTTATGCTATGAGTTAGGCTATTCGAGTCTAACATATATTTTGCGAATAAACGTTCAAACGTGGGGTAGGGGTAATATTAGGAATTAATAAATTGGGTGCAATTTTGTAAGATTTTGCATACCATGAATGGATGTCCATAATTGAGTCAATTATGGACATTGTTAAAAATTGGGAGTAATTAATAATTCAAGTAGGGAATTCTTAAAATTGGGGGAAAGTGGATTATTATTAATAATCAATGCTTAGGACACGAGGTCGGACCCGTTTGTGATGTAAACCTGCCCGGACCCGCCCGGCAAATCCAGTAGTCACAAATGTCGGCCCAATGTGAGAGGTCCTAGGCCCAAACTAAAGCATAACAGTTGTAAAGACACGAGGTTAGACTCTTTTATGGTGTAAGACTGCCCGGACCCGCCCGGCAAATCCAGCTGCCATAAATGCCAGTCTAATGTGAGAGGTCTTTATGAGGTTATGGCCTTAATGAACTAAGAAATACTTAACCAGATAATCATGTAAGGTGGGACATGGGGGTTAAGTAGGTGCCTTGGGTGGCATGAGGAATCTGGTGGTTGCCTTTAGGGGCATTTGAAATACGATTAGACTTAACCAAACACACATGTAAATGAACATGACTAAGTGGGTTAAGTGGGATGGACTAATGGGGACAAGCTTAGGTGGAATGCTTGTGGTAAATAGTGGGGGCCCATTTCAACCAGTATCCCAAAACGTATCTTTGTGGGCTCGACCCAAGTCGAGGACGGGACACGCATACTGGGTTTGACTATAAGAGGCCAAAACAGGGAGCGGTGGCAACGCAAGTCCAACGGGTTTCATATGCGTGTGTGGACCCGGGCTGGTAGGTAAGACGTTGTTGCATCGTGTAGGTATAAGCCGTGCATGTCCGTTGTATCAGGTTGCCACTTTAGGGGAGTGATACACCCCACTGTGGGGCCAGCACGGGTATCTACGAGTTAGGGAACCGATCGAATAATGGGAAGTAGGGTACACCTAGTGGAGATAGGGGCAGGCGGCACCTATGTAGTCAGCTAGGGGTACGTAAAGCCATTGGGAAAGTTTCTAAGTGAAGCTAAGTGGGTTGGATCTTTAGGGTGACTGGTGTGGTGCAGTATAGTGTTTATCCTTTAGTATTTAGGAGCGCCTATAACGTTGCCTTTAGCGATTGTCTATGTCCTTAATCTGCTCTTCATAGACATTTTCTTGTTTTCCAGCTTATGCCTTAGTCCAGTTATTTTGGTAATAGTATTGTAGAATTATCATATTCACCAGACTTTATGTCTGACCCCCTCTTTTCCATCCTTTTTCTCCCTTCAGGTCCGCAGGTTGGGCCAAGTTCTAGTGGAGTCTAGTTGGATCGCTTATCTTCTGGAAAGCTTGGACTGCTGAAGTAAAGTCCAGCTTGTTATCTTTCTTTTTAATGGCTATTCATGTAATGGGATTATGTACTTGTTTTATCAAGATAGATATTGTACTTGACATTGAATATAGTGTTATGATGTAATCAAACATGTTTTGACTTCTGCTACAATGAAATAAAGTTTTTGAATTTCCAAGTACTATTTTATATCTGTCTTGTTGTAATTTTACTGTTCTATATTCACTTAAAACCTCCATGGAAGTTAATGCATTCCCTTTGTGAGTGACATTAATGGACGTGGGGTGTTACACGTGGTATCAGAGCATAAGGTTACCAGAACAGATAAAAAAAAAAAAATTTTAGAAAAATATTTTTTTCTAAAGTATTTTTGGAAGAAGTGCTTTCAAAAAAAAAAAAAAAACATGTTATTTAAAGAGAGTTTTTATGAAAAACATAATCCCAAATAGCCACATCCTTATCTTTATCTTTCGAATTCTCCATTTTGAATCTTTCCTTTTTCGTTTCAGCATGGCTGAAGATCTTAATCTCCCAGAAGGTGTGACGATTCCAGGGTGGTTTAGGAGATACTTGGAGGCTAGGGCCACCACTGCAGGCCCAGCGGATACTCCTCCACCCCTAGTTGCACCCATTCCTCCTCCTCCTCCTCGTGTTGACACTTTTGCAAAGACGTGCAAGGAATTCAAGGCTATGGTAGGAAAAACTTTTCAAGGGACTGAGACATTTGTGGAGGCCAGAGATTGGCTTAAAGAGACTGAGGAATTGTTGGATATCTTTGAAGTGGAAGATGGGAGGAAAGTCCGTTTAGCTGCTTGGTTAATGAAGGGAGAGGCCTCGTTTTGGTGGGAGGTCACTAACGGGGAACGTCCAGTTGATTCATGGGCGGATTTCAGACGAAGGTTTGAGGCAAAGTTTCTTTCAAGGGCAGAGGAGAACTTAAATATGGAAAAATTCCTGGCACTAAAGCAAGGGAGCTCATCAGTAAAGGAATATGTCAATAAATTTAATCAGTTAGCAAGGTTTGGCTTGGAGTTGGTGAACACGCCAGAGAAGAAAGCTTTGAGGTTCGTTAGAGGCTTGAATGAACCGTTGCAAGGGTTGGCTATGACCCACATCCCTATGGGAGCCACCTTTGAAAAGTTAGTAGAAATGGCACTTATGCATGAGGATAAGGCAGTTGAAAAGAAAGGGGATCAGAAGAAACCCCAACAGCAAAATAAGAAGGGTGGTAAAAACAATAATGGCAAAGGGAAGAAGAAATGCTTCAATTGTGGGACGCCTGGCCATCTCAGCAAAGATTGTAGAAAGAAAAAGAAGACTGGTTGTTTTCATTGTGGAGATGCGGGACATTTAGTGAAGGACTGTCCAAAGAAGGGGCAGAGGGCAGGGTCTACCTCGGGAGGACAGGTGCAGGCTCTTATGGCACCAGGGCAGGCAAGGGGGCAAGTTCAGGCTATTGCGGCCCTACCGCTGCAAGAAAGAGGTAGAACAATTTCTGTTGAAAGCTTAGTTTTTCTGTTTGATCATCCTGTCCGTACCTTATTCGATTCTGGCGCATCTCATTCGTTTATCTCTGCATCATTAGTTGAATCACTGCACTTGAACACCAGTTTAGTAGAGGATCCCTTGGTCGTTTCAAATCCAATTAGGGGTTCGGCTCATTTGACCATGATATGTTTGGATTTGAAAATCTCTATACTTAGCGTTGAATTTAGATGTGATGCTTATGTATTGGGCTTCACGGGCTATGGGCTAATTTTAGGAATGGATTGGTTGTCTAGAAATAGGGCCATTCTTGATTGTGAAAGGAGAGTAGTTAGGCTTGTGACTCGCCTTGGTAATGCTCTCGACATCTTTTGTAATCCCATAAATTCCGTTATGCTAAGTTATCTTGAATCGCTTGACGCGTCTGTAGAGAACCTGCGATCGGTAGAAGTGGTCCGGGAATATCCGGATGTGTTTGAGGAGGTGAAGGGCTTACCTCCAAAGCGGGAGATAGACTTTCGAATTTATCTTGTGGATAATGCTAAACCCGTATCTTTGCCAGTGCGCCACATGGCTCCTCGTGAAAGGAGGGAACTCAATAAGCAAGTAAAGGAGTTGCTTGAGAAGGGGTTCATAAGACGTAGTATATCGGAGTGGGGTGCTCCAGTAGTTTTTGCCAAAAAGGCGGATGGGTCTCTTAGACTTTGTATGGACTATAGAGAACTAAACAAGCTTACTAAAAAGAACCGACACCCACTGCCGAGGATTGACGATCTCTTTGATCAGTTAGTTGGCGCCTCAGTGTTTTCGCAGTTGGACTTAGCCACTGGCTTTCATCAACTGAGAGTGGCTGAGGATAGTATAGATAAGACTGCTTTTAGGACTCCTGAAGGATTCTATGAATGGCTAGTGATGCCCTTTGGTTTGACAAACGCCCCTGCATATTTTGTTGATTTGATGAGTAGGGTGTTTAGGGAATACCTTAACAAATTCGTGGTAGTCTTTGTGGATGACATCTTAGTCTTTTCTAAGAATAAAGAAGAGCACTCCCTACATCTTAGGGAAGTGTTGGAAACCCTTCGAGCACATAACCTTAAGGCAAAATTTTCTAAGTGTCACTTCTGGAGGAAGGAAGTACGGTTCTTAGGGCACGTGGTTTCCAAAGAAGGGATAGCAGTGGATCCCGCAAAGGTGGTGGCCATCCAAGATTGGAAGGTCCCTAAAAATGCAACCGAAGTAAGAAGTTTCTTGGGGTTGGCTGGCTATTATAGGAAGTTTATCAAAGACTTCGCAAAAATATCAGCTCCATTAACACAGTTAACGAAGAAGAACCTGGTTTTTACGTGGGACAAAGATTGCGATGATGCGTTCCAACGTTTAAAGAGAGCCTTAACTTCAGCCCCAGTCTTAGCGCTGCCAGACGGGAATAAACCGTTTACCATCTATACTAATGCTTGTGGGACGGGACTTGGCGCGGTCCTCATGCAAGAGGGAAGAGTAATAGCCTATGGTGGAAGGCAGTTGAGGGTTCATGAAAAGAATTACCCCACGCATGACTTAGAGCTAGCCGCAATTGTTTCCGCGCTTAAGTCTTGGCGTCACTATCTTCTTGGTGAGAAATTCGAACTGTTCACTGACCACAAATCATTAAAATACTTATTCTCTCAGAAGGATTTGAATTTAAGGCAGCAACGGTGGATGGAATTCTGAGCCTCCTACGATTTTGAAATAGCATATACCCCGGGCAAGGGTAACGTGGTGGCAGACGCCTTAAGTAGGAAAAGGTTGTCCTTGAGTCCGTTGTTTGTTGAACGACAAAGCTTAGAATTCATCTCTATGTTTGACTTTAGACCCTCCGTTGACTTAGTACCCGGTCTGTTAGCATCCTTGGAGGTTAGACCTACACTTCTAGGACGGGTTGGTGAGGCACAGCGAGATGACCCACAGTTGGTTGAGATAGTAGAAAAGCTCAAAGGGGGGGAGTCATCAAGCCATCTTCGTAGGTATACCCTAGACGATAAGGGTTGGTTACGAAGGGATAATAGACTTTGTGTACCACAAGACGAAGACTTAAGGAAGGTCATTCTTGATGATGCTCATCGCTCAAAAATGACCATTCATCCCGGCGGGGATAAGATGTACAAAGATATGAAGCGGGTTTTCTTTTGGGCCGGTATGAAAAAGGATGTGGCCGAGTACGTCGCTAGATGCTTGGTGTGCCAACGAGTTAAAGCAGAACAAAAGAAACCCGGTGGGTTGCTTCACCCATTAGAAGTTCCACTATGGAAATGGGAAAGCATCTCAA
Organism: Allium sativum; assembly: GCA_030737875.1. Taxonomy (NCBI): domain Eukaryota; kingdom Viridiplantae; phylum Streptophyta; class Magnoliopsida; order Asparagales; family Amaryllidaceae; genus Allium; species Allium sativum. The sequence goes on along the minus strand of CM060910.1, from coordinate 440,691,624 downwards.
TGGATTTTGTGGATGGATTACCAAGATCAAGGAAGGGTAACACGGGGATTTGGGTTATAGTAGATAGACTTACTAAAAGCGCCCATTTTATTCCCGTGAAAAGTAAGAGGACTGCTCCGTGGTTGGCTTCTGTATACATTAAGGAGATAGTTCGTTTGCACGGTATTCCTTCTAGTATAGTAAGCGACCGTGACCCCATCTTTACTAGCGAATTTTGGAAGAGTTTACAAGAGGCGGTAGGGACTCAGCTATGTTTGAGCACCGCATATCATCCTCAGACAGACGGCCAGACCGAGAGGGTGAATCGCATTCTAGAGGATCTTTTAAGGCTTTGTATCCTAGACTTTGGGGGTACATGGGAAGAGCACCTTCCATTAGTAGAATTCGCATATAACAATAGCTTTCAGTCTAGTATTGGCATGGCACCTTTCGAAGCTCTTTATGGAAGGCCTTGCCGTTCGCCTACATGTTGGTGGGAATCTACCGATAAAATCCTACTTGGGCCCGATATGGTTAGGGAAACCTCGGAGAAGATTGAGTTGATTCGAAGGAGGATGAAAGCAGCACAAGATAGGCAAAAATCGTATGCTGATAAGAGGAGGACAGATCTTGAGTTTGACATTGGGGACATGGTTTTTATCAAAGTATCTCCGTTACAGAATGTTGTTCGCTTTGGGTCCGTGGGGAAATTAGCACCAAGGTTTGTAGGGCCGTTTCCTGTAAAAAAAAACAGGATTGGGAAGATGGCATATAGGGTGGAGTTGCCTGAGAAACTTAGTGGAGTACACGACGTATTCCATGTATCACATTTGAGGAAGTGTTTGCACAAGACCGCGGAGGTGGTAGAGCCGAGCTTGCTTAAAGAGGTGGAAATAGAGCGTGATGCAACAATTAGACGAGCTCCTACATGCATTCTTGGGTCGGAGATCAAAAAGTTGAGGAATCGAGAGGTCAGACTGGTTAAAGTGCAATGGGAAGATGATGAGAGCAACGCAACTTGGGAGACAGAAGAGAAGATGCGTTCGTTGTACCCTTTTCTTTTTGAGGGTATGTCTTTTAATTTCTCCTTTATCGCTTAGCTTATCTTATCTTATCTTTAGTATGTCCTCTCATTAGTATCTTTGACCTTTAGTTAGGATAATCCTATGGTTGAAACATGTGTTTGAGACATGTTATGTATGATGGATGCAAAATGGATGCAAGTGTTTGCTAGTGGTTGCTCGTGGATGCATATATACACACACTTTAGGCACTAGATCGGCTCAGTCACTACATATTGCATATTGCATATATATATGGATGTATTTAGTAAAATGGATGAACGATGGTTGTATTATCATGTGGATGTTGCATTCAGATGATGGTTGTGCACGCATATAGAAGTATTATATAGCATTAAGAATCTTTTGCATACATAATGGATGCATGGCACGATCATAGTTGCATTAAGGAGGTCAACTGAATCAGTGGACCGCCTGATTTTGCATTAGATACGGATATATACACACACTGTGCATTTAAACATGAAAGCATTAGAAGTCTGTAAGGACAATGGATGCCTGTGTATGATGGATGAGTAGATGGACGTTTGGATGGTAGGATATACATTCTTCCAGACTTGAAGATATCGGGGACGAAATCCTAAAAGGAGGGGAGAATGTAACACCCCGAATTTTCTATTAACACTAAATTTGCTAAAATAATAATAAGTGTGTAGAAGAGGGGACGTATCTAATATGAATATAAAAATATTAATAAGTATGTAAGAGAGGGGATGTATCTAATATGAATATAAAAATATTAATAAGTATGTAAGAGAGGGGATGTATCTAATATGAATACAAAAATATTAATAAGTATGTAAGAGAGGGGATGTATCTAATATGTATATAAAAACAATAATAAGTGTGTAAAAGGGGGGATGTATCTAATGTGTACATTGTAGAATATATATATATATATATATATATATATATATATATATATATATTGCTGAGTGTTTGCTGAGTCACTTCTGACTCATTGCTGAGTCAACAAGATAAACCCCATCTTGTCTGAACGGCTGCGGTTATTTCTAGGTTAAATCTAATGGCCTAAATGAATTCTAAAATCTATAAATAAGTGGGTAGACCCTAGACCTAAATCACTTGTAAAATTAGAGAAGCTACCGTCATGCTGCTGCCATGGAGTTCAGCATAGCCGTCACAAACTAAGAAGAGGAAGCCTAATCATCTACAACTAAATATACACAAATCAAATCAAAAGATCTCTCTTTCTCTAATTCTTTTCTTTTGTTGGTGAGTATGATGATTCTCACAAGACTATTACAAACTAATTTGACTCAGTTATGAATGGATCACAAGAAAGTGACGTGATTTGTAATTGTAAATTCTATATATTGTGGATCTCTTATTATGTTATTATGTTGTCGTATGATGTAAATTATATATGCTATGTTGTAAATTCTCTTATGCTATGTCGTGCTATGTTGAGAATCATGTCAAGCTACGTTATACTATCATACTATGCCATGTTATAAATCATGCTATATTATGTTGTAAAATCATGATGTTGTTGGAACATGCTTAAAGTTATGTTTTTTTTTAATTTAAATGGATCTTGTTTATGGGAATTTGCCTATTAGGTTAGGTGTACCCATAAACTTGAAACTATAATTAAATAAAACTTGAATATGGGAATTTGCCTATTGAGTTAGGTGTACCCATATAAAACCATGTTGTTAAAAAATTAGATGATGTTGATTCACACATGTTCATAGGTAAGTTTATGAAAATTGATTGAGATCATATTAGGTGAATTTTGAACAAGTTGACACCTTTAGATCCATGACATGTATAATCTATGCAAGTTGGACATATGCAAGTTTCACCCCTTATTATGATTCATTTGGTCACATATACATGTTGTTATTATGATAATCTCTTTTATGCTATGAGTTAGGCTATTCGAGTCTAACATATATTTTGCGAATAAACGTTCAAACGTGGGGTAGGGGTAATATTAGGAATTAATAAATTGGGTGCAATTTTGTAAGATTTTGCATACCATGAATGGATGTCCATGATTGAGTCAATTATGGACATTGTTAAAAATTGGGAGTAATTAATAATTCAAGTAGGGAATTATTAAAATTGGGGGAAAGTGGATTATTATTAATAATCAATGCTTAGGACACAAGGTTGGACCCGTTTGTGATGTAAACCTGCCCGGACCCGCCCGGCAAATCTAGTAGTCACAAATGTCGGCCCAATGTGAGAGGTCCTAGGCCCAAACTAAAGCATAACAGTTGTAAAGACACGAGGTTAGACTCTTTTATGGTGTAAGACTGCCCGGACCCGCCCGGCAAATCCAGCTGCCATAAATGCCAGTCTAATGTGAGAGGTCTTTATGAGGTTATGGCCTTAATGAACTAAGAAATACTTAACCAGATAATCATGTAAGGTGGGACATGGGGGTTAAGTAGGTGCTTGGGTGGCATGAGGAATCTGGTGGTTGCCTTTAGGGGCATTTGAAATACGATTAGACTTAACCAAACACACATGTAAATGAACATGACTAAGTGGGTTAAGTGGGATGGACTAATGGGGACAAGCTTAGGTGGAATGCTTGTGGTAAATAGTGGGGGCCCATTTCAACCAGTATCCCAAAACGTATCTTTGTGGGCTCGACCTAAGTCGAGGACGGGACACGCATACTGGGTTTGACTATAAGAGGCCAAAACAGGGAGCGGTGGCAACGCAAGTCCAACGGGTTTCATATGCGTGTGTGGACCCGGGCTGGTAGGTAAGACGTTGTTGCATCGTGTAGGTATAAGCCGTGCATGTCCGTTGTATCAGGTTGCCACTTTAGGGGAGTGATACACCCCACTGTGGGGCCAGCACGGGTATCTACGAGTTAGGAGCCGATCGAATAATGGGAAGTAGGGTACACCTAGTGGAGATAGGGGCAGGCGGCACCTATGTAGTCAGCTAGGGGTACGTAAAGCCATTGGGAAAGTTTCTAAGTGAAGCTAAGTGGGATGGATCTTTAGGGTGACTGGTGTGGTGCAGTATAGTGTTTATCTTTTAGTATTTAGGAGCGCCTATAACGTTGCCTTTAGCGATTGTCTATGTCCTTAATCTGCTCTACATAGACATTTTCTTGTTTTCCAGCTTATGCCTTAGTCCAGTTATTTTGGTAATAGTATTGTAGAATTATCATATTCACCAGACTTTATGTATGACCCCCTCTTTTCCATCCTTTTTCTCCCTTCAGGTCCGCAGGTTGGGCCAAGTTCTAGTGGAGTCTAGTTGGATCGCTTATCTTCTGGAAAGCTTGGACTGCTGAAGTAAAGTCCAGCTTGTTATCTTTCTTTTTAATGGCTATTCATGTAATGGGATTATGTACTTGTTTTATCAAGATAGATATTGTACTTGACATTGAATATAGTGTTATGATGTAATCAAACATGTTTTGACTTCTGCTACAATGAAATAAAGTTTTTGAATTTCCAAGTACTATTTTATATCTGTCTTGTTGTAATTTTACTGTTCTATATTCACTTAAAACCTCCATGGAAGTTAATGCATTCCCTTTGTGAGTGACATTAATGGACGTGGGGTGTTACAGGGCTGGTAGGTCACTGACACCACTCTAGCTAGAAAGAAACGTACTGCTCTCCCTGCGTTCCCTTCTCCCGTTTTAGACTCCGCCGGTGTGTGAGGCTCGCGAAGTCACGCTATACACAAAGCTATGCCTAACCAGACTATGCTTTGATCGTCCCACAAGGCCAGCTTTTCAACAAAGCCTCGATCATATGCATCTTAGCATGCCACATCATCACTCCATATCACACAACCAATCCTTTGCCGAATTATATGAACGGGTGTTAAGCAAGAGAATAAATTCTCCGCCACCAAACATCCATACATTCGACAGAAGATTAATAACATGATATATAATGGAGTACGATGTCAGACACACAATCCATTTATAAGCTTATGCTCTGGGTCTGAGCGAAAGCCAAATCCGTACAAATCAACACTACGTCTGGGCAACTCCTACTATTACCTTATCATGGTAGCGAGCCATTCTAAGGCAACAGTCATCATCGTCCATTCGATGTGGAGATTTGACGGTCTTCAATCGTCACCTTCCAATCTTGGATTTTTAAACGTCGTTTAATTATTTGGAAAGAGATAAACTCGGACTTTCCAAATAATCCTCGTATATATACATATATGTAAAATCCTTCTTACACATTAATAATTATTTTTATTAACGATTCATTCCTATTTTAATTATTTAAAATAATTAAATTTTTATATAACGACGCCTTAAGTCCATGGGCGACTATGGCGCTGCATTCAACCAATTTTGATTTTTACATTTCTCAGAATCTAACCGTTGGATCTTAACGTAATATATATCGTTAGAAAGATTTTTCCAAGACAATCCTAATGGTTTCAGTTTCAAGAAAATTCGACGGTCGGATCTTCTTGTATAGTCGTTTAAAAGTACGATTTCAAAACGCGAACTACCACGCCCTATTCGTTCAATTTTGATTATATATATAATCATTGAATCGTAATAACGTCGTTTGATTAAAACAATACTCCACACAATTACCGATACTTACTAAATTTTAATTCATTTGAAAATGAAGATAATATTACCGCATCCTAAATTCATTCTTTCCTTACATTGAAAACGTAAATTTTGATACACTCAAAATCTTTAAATTACATATAAAAATATAATTTCTAATGACAATGCAAACTTTACTCTTAATTATGATTTGTAATTACAATGCAAACAATACATCTAATTCACATTGTAAAAATATAATTTTTAATTACAATGCAAACACTATATCTAATTCACATTGTAAAAATATAATTTTTAATTACAATGCAAACACTACATCTAATTCACATTGTAAAAAATATATATAATTTTTAAATACAATGCAAACACTACATCTAATTCACATTGTAAAAATATAATTTTTAATTACAATGCAAACACTACATCTAAATTACATATGAAATAAATCAATTTTATTTCTAATGTTCATTCTCATTTTTATGTTACATATATACATAAGAAAAATGCAATTTCTATCATACAATGAAATTGCATCCTTTAATTGCATAGAAAAATGTAGTTTTGTCATACGGTATACTTTCCTATAGACATTACATATAAAAATGTAATATTTAACACACAATGTAAATTCATGTTTTAATTACATATAAAAATGTAAATTTTATCCTACGGTGTAATTCCCTATATAATTTACATATAAAAATGTAAATTTTCACATAAGATGAAATTTCCATGTTAATTACAAAGGAAAATGTAATTTTTAACATACGGTATTAATTCACTTTATAATTTACATATAAAAATGTAAATTTTAACATACGATGAAATTTATTTGTTAATTACAAAGAAAAATGTAATTTTCAACATACAACGTTAATTCACTTTATAATTACATGTAAAAATGTAAATTCTGACATACGATGAAATTCATCTTGTTAATTACAAAGAAAAATGTAATTTTTAATATACGACATAAATTCACTTTATAATTTAGATATAAAAATGTAAATTTTGTCATACGATGAAATTTACCTTTTAATTACAAAGAAAAATGTAATTTTCAGCATACGGTGCAAATTTATATATATATTACATATAAAAATGTAACTTTTGTTCATGCGGTGTAAATTCATTCTTAAACTACATAATAAAATGTCATTTAATTCATGCGATGCAGATTCATTCATAAATAACAAAATAAAATGTTATATAATTCATGCGATGTAAATTCATTTTACAACATAAAATTTCATTCTTTTACTTACAATGTAAAAACATCAACTTTTTTTTATTCACAATGTAAAAGTATCTACTTTTATATTTTTAATGTAAAAATATCAACTTTTTATGTTTTACAATGTAAAGACATCAACTTTTATATTTTGCAATGTAAAAATATTAACTTCTCTATTTTACAACGTAAAAATATAATCTTTTCTATTTACAAATGTAAAAATATTACCTTTTCTACTTTACAATGTAAAAAATGTAAACTTTTCTATTTACAATGTAAAAATAATGTCCTTTTTATTTTGAACATAAAAAGATGGTCTTTTTTTTATTTTCAACATAAAAAGATTGTCTTTTTATTTACATCGCCAAATTCTCAATATAAAATCCATTCTTTCTTTACAATGTAAAATTTACTCTTTAATTACAATGTAAAGTCCATTCTTTTTATTACATAAAAAAAATGTAAATCTTCCTACGGTGAAATTCATATATATTAATATTAAAAATAATGTCAACTACTCCTACGGTTAAATTTCTTTTTAAAATTGACATTAAAAATGTTAATGACATCCTACGGTTAAATTTACTATTTAATTTACATTAAAAATAATGTAAATTTATACATGCGGTGAAAATACTTTATTTACATAATAAAAGGTAAATTTCATGTCATCGCAAATTCTGATTTTAAATTTTACATCCTACGGTTGAATTTCTATCATATTAACATTAAAAATGCTAATTTACATCCTACGGTTGAATTTCTATCATATTAACATTAAAAATGTTAATTTACATCCTACGGTGTAATTACCTATTATTACACTAAGAATAATGTTAATTTTCTCATACGATGTAAATTTCTTATTTTAATCTAAAAATTACCGAAAAATCATTTTTAGCTTTGTTTTGACGATACGAACCCAACAAAATTATTTTCGTCGAATTCTGAGACTGTTTGAAAAATGGCTATTTTTAAGGCGTTTAAATTTAACTTAAATAGTCAAAACACCTTTACTTTTCCCACGCTCACATGTAAATTCGAAAAATTCTGAAAGTTGAAACCTAGCAATAATTTGACATTCCGATTCCAACAAAAGTGGTTTCGTCGAAAACAGAGGTCGTTTGAAAAATGACTATTTTTAAGGCCAATATATTTAATATAAAAAAATACATTTTTAAACAAATAATTTTAGAAACTCAAAATATATAAGTGTTTACAGTTTTTCAATGTGGTAACATCATTCCGAACTCAATGGAAGTGGTTTCGAGTTCAAATTCCTTCGTATGTGAAAAGTAGCATTTTTGACCTATGCAAATTACCTAGCGACCTTTCTAAATTTTGAATTGGCCATAACTTTTGATTCCTGCTATGAAATTTCAATTTTTCGAATTCGTTGGAAAGATATTTTTAAATAGATTCTAGTACTTTTGGTTTCACTAAAATCCGTTAAATTTTGCATCCTGTACGGTCAGTCAAAGTTCAAGTTTGACTTTTCAAACTACCGCGCTATTTCTAACTCTTTTTATAATCAAAATTAAATTATTCATTCTAACTTCGATTTGAATCAATTTGTGATCATTATTATTTAAAATAGATTATTTTAAATATCAAAACTCATTAAAATCTCTTAAAATAAATTTTAAATTAGCCCCAAAATTCAGGGTTGTTACAGTCTCCCCCACTTAAAAACTTTTCGTTCTCGAAAAGGGACGAAGCTAAAAGTTGATTAATTAACTAACTAATTTATATATATATTTTCTCCATTGGTTTAAAAAATTTCATTAGTTAATTAACTTTCAAATATATAACTTTTTATATATTCAAAATCATATTTTCCAAAATAGAGTATAATTAATCACAAATACGTATATTATAAGCTTGCTACTCTCAACTCATTCTAGGGCATTACTAACCCTATCTCTAATGAGTTTTCTCATTCTAGGATACTGCTGATTCTATCTCTAATGAGTATTCTTATTGGATATTACTAATCCAATCTCTGATGAGCCTTTTGTTCAGTTCTAATGAGTTGTACCCTAAAGATTTGAGCTAATCAAAGCTCTGATACCAACTGTAACGAGTCGGATTTTGCCCGGCCTTAATCGATCGCAAAATCGACCAAAACCGTTCAAATCCCGCCTACGTTAACTTTGGGAATACAATACATCATAACAACAGCAGTCTTTTATAACATTAATAACAAATGTTACATCAGAGTACAGAATATTAGAGTACATTGAATAAAATTTACAGCGGAAGTTAAATTACAATATTATAATACATTGCAGCAGAAACAAAATAACTAAGGCAGCGGAAGACTTCCAATGTTCTGGACACAGCTTTAAGCTTCAATCCAGGATCCTGCTAAAGAGATAAACCTGTAGACAACTGCTCGACTGCCCGTGTGGAAAGAGGGCACTCGAGTTTGCAAAAAAGTGGAAACAAACAACGGGTCAGTCGTGGGACTGGTGTGAGAATTCTTAACTAATTAATCACTATTAATAGGACAAATCCAAAGACCACGCCGCTAATGCGGAACGGGTTTGCTCTAATGGATTGTCGTGCATAACTTAAAGTAAATCGTAAAACAACGCAATGCTTTTTAGAAAAATGAAATCACCATAAGACTCAGGTCCCATCACACAATGCAACGCACACCAGAGGATAGAGTTTTACCTTATGGTGATTAAACATGCTTGATATGTTAAAAACGAATTTGATATAATTATTAGTGTGTATATGTTTTAAAAACAATTTCAATCATAATGTATCAATCCTAGGAAGCATAGGTACCCATATATTATGCCTCTGTACTAGTAATACAATCAAATCCGAATGGGGCGTATTGGAAACTGGTTTCCATCATGAGTCAAGGCTAGGGAGGAGCTCCTACCGATTCGAGACACTGTAGCTAATGTCTCAGGATTCCCCGCGGAGAACCCTTGGATAGCTGCAGGGCCGGTCCGCAAATACAGCTTAGTGGATTAGTTATACCTGAACACACGTTTCCCAGTCCTATAGGACCTATCATCCGAGCTGTGACGATCCCAAAACCCCGTGACACGGTGTTAAGGATAATCATTGGAATATAACACATAAATCATCATTAGCAGATCACAGATAATAGCATAAACAGAGAATAGAATAATTTACACACATATGACAGCGGAATCATATAGATATCATCACATCAGAGAAGCACAGTACAGGATACAACTTAGTGCATAATGATACATAATTAGTCAACATCGCCAGTGGCGGAATCATACATAAAGAGTACACAAAAGGAATATCAGTCTACATCGCCAGTGGCGGAATCATAATATAGATACAATAACGGCGGAGAAAATCCAAGTCAGCACAGTGTAGTCAAGCCTCGCCAGGAGCCAAAAGGTGCGTCAGAAACCTGTAACTAGGCTGCCCGTGTGAAAATGAGGGCACCCGAGTTTGCAAGGTGAAACAAACTACGAGTCAGTCATGGGACTGGTATGAGAAATCTACTCAATTCATTAACAACAATAAAAAGGCAAATCAAAGGACCACGCCACTTTCGCGGAACGGGTTTACTCCAATGAGTGCCAGTGCATGAAATAAAATAAATGATTAAATCAACGCAATGCTTTTTATAAAATGAAGCCATTATAAGACCCAGGTCCCATCACACAATGCAACGCAAGCCGGAGGATAGAGTTTTTACCTTATAATGGCCAAAAATGCTTCATACGAATAAAACAAAAGTGCTTGATATTATTACTAGTGCATATATGTTTCAAAAGCAATTCAATCATAAATATCAATCCTAGGCGGCATAGCTACCATCTACTATGTCGCCGTACTAGTAATACAATCACATCCGCAAATTTCGTATTGGAAATTGGATTCCTTCATGAGTCGAGGCAAGGGGCAAGCTCCTCTCCGATTCGAGACACTCTAGCAAATGCCTCGGGACCGCACACAGCAATCCCCTGGATCCTCCAAGGCCGGTCCTCTCTTACTTTTGAGGATTAGTTATTCATGAACACACGTTTCCCGGTCCTTACAGACCTATAATCGAGGCGCCTCGTATTCCAACAACCACACAGGTGAAAAGTAGATATAAATGTCAGGGCTGGGAGGTCACTGACACCACCATAGCTAGAAAGAAACGTCATGCACTCCTTGGGTCCTTCTCCCGTTTTTGACTCATACCGGGGTGTGAGGCTCACGAATTCACGTTATACACCAAGCTACGTCACACAGACCATGCTTGGATCATCAACCACAAGACTTTTCTTTGCAACAGAAGCCTTGATCATATGCCACTTAGGCGTGCCACACAGGCAATCCACTCCATGCGACTGATTTCTGTCAATACATAACCTCTAAGCTCGTACGTCTCAGGGAAGGGCGTTAAGCAAGAGAATAAATCCTCCGCCGCCAAACAGATATATATTTAACAGAGATCAATCAACACAGAACAAAATCCAATGTCAGACACACAGTCCATTTACAAGTCCGTTCTGGGTCTGAAAGAAACCGGAGGCACCAATTCCTCGCATATCCGTACAATCAACAATATGTTTGGACGGCTACTACTTCAATTCCTTCATGGTAGCTACTCCAATCATGAGCATCAGTAGCGCCCATCCATCCAATGTGGAGATCGTCGGTCTTCAGTCGTCTTCGACTCTTCGACTTCTCAACGTCGATCGATTATTTGAAATGAGATAAACTCGGCCTTTTCAAATAATCCACGTATATTTAGATTTTCAAACCCATTAATCACATGGTTGAACTATTCAACATTCACGTTTCAGTTATTTAGTTATAATTTTCATGTCAAATACATTCAGCCATCACATCTCAAGCCAACACAACAAAATTGGTTCATTTTCACTCTATATCGTCTATAGCACTTTATAACGACATATCGCCATTTTTATTTAATTTAAAACGGCCATATTTAATTAAACGACATTTCAGGTCATGTCGATGCACTGGCGCTGCTTTCCACTAATTTTGTTTTACACATATCTAAAAATCTAACCGTTGGATCTTCACAAATTTTACATCATTAGGAAGGTCATTTCAAAACGAATCCAACGGTTCCAGTTTTGGAAAAATCCGACGGTCGGATCTTCCACACTAACCATTCGAAGTTACGATTTCAATTTACGAACTGCAGCGTCGTTATTCGATTTAATTTAATTATATTTATATATTTATATAAATATAGTTCATTCAAAACTTCCTATATCGTTTCCACTTCAATTATTTCACTAACGCCTTTAATTTTTGGAAAATTTCGCCATAACCTCCTTTGTACGGGAGGGTCTGGGAAAATTCCCAAATAGCCACACGGGCGTCTCATATCAAAAAGAAAAAGAAAAAGCCAAGCGGCTAGCCAACAGGCTCATAAAATCATCACCCAAACAAAGCGGTAAATGTGTACCTATTTGTCGGGCACAAAATTCTATTTCTCTTCTCTAGCCCCTTTTGCTTTAACCTGTTCAATAGATATGCATGTACATATACAATTTCCAACATTTATCATTTTCCATTCAATTGCATATTTGATTTGCTTTGGTTTAAAAACACCATTCATTCGAATATTGCATGCATAGGCTAAAATCATATCATTAGCTAGTTAATGTATATTTCAACTCATGCACGTTTATTTGAACAAGTGGCTATTTTTAACACTTCACATTTCAAAGGTGATAATTTTGGCGAACTAAAATAGATTTCAACACATGACTATTTTATTTAGTTCCTATGCATGTTAAAAATAATATTTCTATCACAAATATTTATTTCAACGTCCGCATATCTTAAGCATATCACACATATGATAAAAATGATATTTTTATCATTTATAATATTTATTCAACAAATAGACGTTTCAACACTTCATAGTTTCAATAAAAATGTAATTTTTATTGTTCGATCTTTTTATTCAACACATGAATATTTCCACTACACACACTTCTCAACAAATGAGCATTTCCACACATGGACATTTTATTTATATTGTTCATATTAGAAAGATGAAAATTTGATTGTTGAAACTATTTATATAAGGTGAATATTTTGCATACTTCATACATATATAAAAATGTGATTTTTATTGATTAAACACTTCATTCATTCACAAATGAATTTAATTTTCACACAACACTTTTCAACACATGAATATTTCCACACATGGACATAGTTTCAATATATGGCTTTAATTTCAATGTATGTAAAATAATTGGACATAGTTCCAATATATGGCTTTAATTTCAATGTATGTAAAATAATTTCAACATATGAAAATAATTCTAACACACAAAGATTATTCAAAATTTCGGCAGCATAACGGCAGGGTAGTTAAAACCGGCACCGTCCCTAGTACGGCTCCTCGCTCTACCTTAAAACCTCGCGGTTTTTGACAATGGGGATTCATGCATCTAATTCGCACGCAGGCGGCATGTTTATTTTTATTTCCACAAATATTTCCAATTCATTTCAATCACCAATGGGTATTTTTCAACCACAACCAAACAATATCAACCACAAACAATTATTCGACCATTCGTATTTTTCACCCAATATTTCACACCAATTCACCACAATAAATATCATCCATGGTTTGTGGACGAGGGGAGTATATATATATATAATATATATTTTCTATATTTCACTTGCATTTCAACACATATATCACTTATTCTATGCATGTAAAAATTCATACTTCGCTCATATAGCTTACACTACGCATGTACACGAGGTATACAACACGTATGTAATTTATATTTCGCTTATATAAATTATACACGACATTTTCCATTCAATTTCACGTTAATTTAGATTTCTCACCTTGGTTTTTCTGAGCACTAAAAATCGATACGATGTCAGAAAAATCCGCAGCTTCTTCTATTGGGTAGAGAGCTTCCTTGCGATCTCGATGTTTCCTGTTTCATCGAATTTCGTCAACATACCAAAAAGATACGATTTTTCAAAGTTTTGCAACGGTTTTAAAGTGTCGTAAAACAATTTAATTAAACAGGCCGTTACCTCGGCTGAAGGTATCAAAACTAGGTCAAAGATTTTTGATCAAACCGTGTAGCGGTTGGATGATCGACCGGTGCAGGGTTGTAGGCGGAGGAGAGGCGCACGTGCGGGCCCCACGGTGTTGAACTCGGCGGCCTCTGGGCGGCGAAATCGACCTCCGAACGGTCGAACTTTGGAAGAGCGGATCCGGCGAAATACTCGACGATGCTGGGCGAGGTTGGTATAGATTTGAAGCTCGTCTCGAGCTCTACGAAAAACTCCAAAGGACCCTGGTGTTTTGATGAGCGGATGTGGAGATTTGGAGGAGAGAAGGCGGGGAAGGAAGTCGCCGTTCGATCTGGAGGGGGTCAGGGGTTTTCCGCGTTTTTTTATTTTTAAAATTTATGAAGAAAAAATATGATTGGCCGAGACTATATTAAATTTTTAAATAGTGTTTTCTTAAACTAACTCCTTTTTAAACCCAACGACTGTCGCCCCTAGCTAAATACCCCCATTCCGGACACAATGGGATATGTTTCGTAGGCCAATTCGACTGTTACAGTCAGTTATTTTTCAAATTAAAGTATAAAACATTTAATTTTTAACTCTGAACGCACATTTCAATTTGCCAGGGCCACAAACTGATTCGAAAAATTCCAGAAAAATAAATCTAGCTATGTTTTGACGCTACGGTCCCAACAAAACTAGTTTCGTCGAATTCTGAGGTCGTTTGAAAAATGGCCATTTTCTGGTCGATCCAATTTAACAGAAATCGACCAAACACATTTTCTTTTGCCACGCTCACATACTAGCATCAAAAATTATGAAATTTGAAACCTAGCAATAGTTTGACATCCCGGACCTAACAAAAGTGGTTTCGTCGAATTCCGAGGTCGTATGCAAAATATCAATTTTCCAGGGCTATATTCTATATACCGACCCTTCTGAAAATTCATTCGGCCATAACTTTTGATTCCCGTTATGAAACTTCGATTTTTCAGATTCGTTAGAAAGGTATTGACTAACAGATTTAAATATTTCCGGTTTCCCCAAAATCCGTTATATTTTCCACCTTGCACAGTCAGTCAAAGTTTGAATTCAAATTTTCAAACTGACTCACTATTCTTAACTTACTATTTTATTGAAATATTATATTTCAATGGTTCAAATTCCCTTGAAATAATCAATTTAAAAAATTTTAAATTGGCTCGTATTTTCCGGGTTATTACACGAGGCTCCTCATTCCATCATCCACATAAGTAAAATGTCAGGGCTGGTAGGTCACTGACACCACTCTAGCTAGAAAGAAACGTGTTTCTCTCCCTGCGTTCCCTTTTCCCGTTTTAGACTCCGCGGGTGTGTGAGGCTCGCGAAGTCACGCTATACACAAAGCTATGCCTAACCAGACTATGCTTTGATCGTCCCACAAGGCATGCTTTTCAACAAAGCCTTGATCATATGCATCTTAGCATGCCACATCATCACTCCATATCACACTACCAATCCTTTGCCGAAATATATGAACGGGTGTTAAGCAAGAGAATAAATTCTTCGCCACCAAACATCCATACATTCGACAGAAGATTAATAACATGATATATAATGGAGTACGATGTCAGACACACAATCCATTTATAAGCTTATGCTCTGGGTCTGAGCGAAAGCCAAATCCGTACAAATCAACACTACGTCTGGGCAACTCCTACTATTACCTTATCATGGTAGCGAGCCATTCTAAGGCAACAGTCATCATCGTCCATTCGATGTGGAGATTTGACGGTCTTCAATCGCCGTCTTCCAATCTTGGATTTTTAAACGTCGTTTAATTATTTGGAATGAGATAAACTCGGACTTTCCAAATAATCCTCGTATATATACATATATGTAAAATCCTTCTTACACATTAATAATTATTTTTATTAACGATTCATTCCTATTTTAATTATTTAAAATAATTAAATTTTTATATAACGACGCCTTAAGTCCATGGGCGACTATGGCGCTGCATTCAACCAATTTTGATTTTTACATTTCTCAGAATCTAACCGTTGGATCTTAACGTAATATATATCGTTGGAAAGATTTTTCCAAGACGGTCCTAACGGTTTCAGTTTCAAGAAAATTCGACGGTCGGATCTTCTTGTATAGTCGTTTAAAAGTACGATTTCAAAACGCGAACTACCACGCCCTATTCGTTCAATTTTGATTATATATATAATCATTGAATCGTAATAGCGTCGTTTGATTAAAACAATACTCCACACAATTACCGATACTTACTAAATTTTAATTCATTTGAAAATGAAGATAATATTACCGCATCCTAAATTCATTCTTTCCTTACATTGAAAATGTAAATTTTGATACACTCAAAATCTTTAAATTACATATAAAAATATAATTTCTAATGACAATGCAAACTTTACTCTTACTTATGATTTGTAATTACAATGCAAACACTACATCTAATTCACATTGTAAAAATATAATTTTTAATTACAATGCAAACACTATATCTAATTCACATTGTAAAAATATAATTTTTAATTACAATGCAGACATTACATCTAATTCACATTGTAAAAAATATATAATTTTTAAATACAATGCAAACACTACATCTAATTCACATTGTAAAAATATAATTTTTAATTACAATGCAAACACTACATCTAAATTACATATGAAATAAATCAATTTTATTTCTATTGTTCATTCTCATTTTTATGTTACATATATACATAAGAAAAATGCAATTTCGATCATACAATGAAATTGCATCCTTTAATTGCATAGAAAAATGTAGTTTTGTCATACGGTATACTTTCCTATAGACATTACATATAAAAATGTAATATTTAACACACCATGTAAATTCATGTTTTAATTATATAAAAAAATGTAAATTTTATCCTATGGTGTAATTCCCTATATAATTTACATATAAAAATGTAATTTTTCGCATACGATGAAATTTCCATGTTAATTACAAAGGAAAATGTAATTTTTAACATACGGCATTAATTCACTTTATAATTTACATATAAAAATGTAAATTTTAACATACGATGAAATTCATTTGTTAATTACAAAGAAAAATGTAATTTTCAGCATACAACGTTAATTCACTTTATAATTACATGTAAAAATGTAAATTCTGACATACGATGAAATTCATCTTGTTAATTACAAAGAAAAAAAGTAATTTTTAATATACGACATAAATTCACTTTATAATTTACATATAAAAATGTAAATTTTGTCATACGATGAAATTTACCTTTTAATTACAAAGAAAAATGTAATTTTCAGCATACGGTGCAAATTTATATATATATTACATATAAAAATGTAACTTTTGTTCATGCGGTGTAAATTCATTCTTAAACTACATAATAAAATGTCATTTAATCTATGCGATGCAGATTCATTCATAAATAACAAAATAAAATGTTATATAATTCATGCGATGTAAATTCATTTTACAACATAAAATTTCATTCTTTTACTTACAATGTAAAAGCATCAACTTTTTTTTATTCACAATGTAAAAGTATCTACTTTTATATTTTTAATGTAAAAATATCAACTTTTTATGTTTTACAATGTAAAGACATCAACTTTTATATTTTGCAATGTAAAAATATTAACTTCTCTATTTTACAACGTAAAAATATAATCTTTTCTATTTACAAATGTAAAAATATTACCTTTTCTACTTTACAATGTAAAAAATGTAAACTTTTCTATTTACAATGTAAAAATAATGTCCTTTTTATTTTGAACATAAAAAGATGGTCTTTTTTTTATTTTCAACATAAAAAGATTGTCTTTTTATTTACATCGCCAAATTCTCAATATAAAATCCATTCTTTCTTTACAATGTAAAATTTGCTCTTTAATTACAATGTAATGTCCATTCTTTTTATTACATAAAAAAAATGTAAATCTTCCTACGGTGAAACTCATATATATTAATATTAAAAATAATGTCAACTACTCCTACGGTTAAATTTCTTTTTAAAATTGACATTAAAAATGTTAATGACATCCTACGGTTAAATTTACTATTTAATTTACATTAAAAATAATGTAATTTTATACATGCGGTGAAAATACTTTATTTACATAATAAAAGGTAAATTTCATGTCATCGCAAATTCTGATTTTAAATTTTACATCCTACGGTTGAATTTCTATCATATTAACATTAAAAATGTTAATTTACATCCTACGGTTGAATTTCTATCATATTAACATTAAAAATGTTAATTTACATCCTACAGTGTAATTACTTATTATTACACAAAGAATAATGTTAATTTTCTCATACGATGTAAATTTCTTATTTTAATTTTACATAATATAATGCAAATTCCACCACAAGTCGCATTCTTATTTTATTTGCATCAAATAACATGTAAATTTTTATCACATAACATAACCACAACATCCAAACATAACAACAAGTCCAAATCCAATAACTAGCATCAAGGTAATTACAAGGTGATGTTTTAACTTGACATATGTAAAATCAACATGGCGTGATTAAATAAATAACACATAATTAATTTTAATTAATTATTAATTCAGATTTAAACCTGAAATTTCAGATTTAAACTCATGCAATTCAGATTTAACATCATACGGGGTGAATAGTTCAGATCCATGTTCTAAACCGCATGTCTTATTTGATCTACTATTAACAATCATGCAAATAATAATTAATTAAATTAAATAAAAATAAATAAATTCTCACCTTGATTGATTCTGAAATGAATTGTCAACTTTGATCAGGTCTTGTGTTTGAATTCAAAACGGTTTCGGATCTGAAAGATTTCAATTTGAAATTCATGTAAAAATTGAATTCTGGCTTTTAACAACTGGCACAGCAACGGAAACAAGCGTGGCTAATTCTGAAATATTTATACCTTAATTTTCAGAATTGTTCAAATCTTCAAATGCGGATTTCGGGAGCTGTAGTCGACCGTTTTACGAACGGTTTGCGGGAGATTGGAGAGCTACGAGAGGGCTATCTTCACCGAGAAGATGGGAGGGTGCGGCTGCAAGGAGGAGGAGCGGCGGGCTGATGAAGGGCGCGGGTTGGGGGGTGCTCGTTCTTCGCCTACGGTCGATGAAAAGGGATGAAACTTGTTGGAGATTGAAGAGAGTGAGAAGAGCTTCAAAAAGTTTAACTACGGCCTAAGCTAATTCTTTGTGGATTGGGAGAAAAGGAGGAGAGAAGTTTCGGCCATGATGGGTTGTTTTGTGCGTGCGGCTGAAAAAGAACGACGGGAGAGGAAGAAGACCCGATGGATTTTTATATTATTATATTTAGGGTTATTTAATTATTGTTTAATTAGCCCGTTTAAGCCCGATTTGGTCCGAACTCAGAATTAGGCCTGCTTATTGTCGTTCTTAGGGTTTTGACGTCTTCTGAGCGCAATGGGCTATGTCGCGGGTTCCAATTCTGAGGTCTGTAACGTTTTTTTTTTAAAATCCTATTAAAAATTAATTAAACATTGACCGTACATGAAAATTCATCGAGGCCACAAATTAACTTCAAAAATTTCCGAAAAATATATTTAGCTATGTTTTGACGCTTCGGACCTAGAAAAATTAATTTCGTTCAATTCTGAGCTCGTATGAATTTTTAATGAATTTTTAAAGTCAAAAATTGTCCGTTTACACTGAAAAATCAATTATAATTATATATTAATTCTAAAAATTACCGAAAAATCATTTTTAGCTTTGTTTTGACGATACGAACACAAAAAAATTATTTTCGTCGAATTCTGAGACTGTTTGAAAAATGGCTATTTTTAAGGCGTTTAAATTTAGTGAAAATTAGGCTCACATCCCTAAAAAGTTTCAAAATATAAGCCACATCCAGTCAAACTTTGTATGCGTTTCCGGTCCCTAGAATTGAGATGCCGCTTTCCTTTTTTGGTCCGCCTTCGCCTCCTGCTTCTCCCTTTCGCCTTTCTCCAATTCTGACCCAAAAAAAATGCGCCACACACTAAAAAAAAAAAAATTCCAAAAAATAGGAAATATTTCCAGGAGTCCACGCAAGTTGAAAAAAAAAAGTAGCATACTTCTGTGCAACTATTGCCAATAGTAGCATACATGTATGCATATATTCATGTAGTGTATTTATGCGGAAAATCTGGACCAATATACGCATACATGTATGCAACTATTATTAAATAACTGCATACATGTATGCATACAAAGTTGAACTGAGATTCATGTATGCAACTATTTGTGTTGAAAAGCAGCATATATGAGTGCTACTATTCTGTATATATGCATGCATGTGTGCAACAAACTTAAAAGGGGCGATGGTTTCTGAATTTGCGCATGAATGCATGCATATATTTTGTACATGAGCATAAATGTGTGCAACAATGTCTGAAAACGGCGAATTCTTGAAAAAACATGTCAAATTTGAATATATGCATTAAAGGATGCATATAATGCTGTTTAGCTGCATAAATGTATGCATTTATACTGCAGTTTTGTCGCAGTACTGAAATATAAGCACGAATGTGTGCAACTATTTAAGAATAGGTGCATCTTTTCATGCTAAAACCTGCTGTTTCGCTGATTTTGTGTTATTTTGGTTTTTGACGTGGTTTTTGATTGTTTTTTCACCTGAATTTTTTGGTGTGTACGTGTTTTATTTAATAATGAATTTTTGTGATTTTTTTATATTTTTTTAATATTTTTTTATATGTTTTTGAAAAATAGGGACCTAATTTACATGAAAAGTTGGACCGGATGTGAGCCTAATTTTGAAACTTAATAGGGACCTGTGACAAACGGACCCTTAAATTTAACTGAAATAGTCAAAACACCTTTTCTTTTCCAACGCTCACATATAAATTCGAAAAATTCTGAAAATTGAAACCTAGCAATAATTTGACATTCCGGTTCCAACAAAAGTGGTTTCGTCGAAAACAGAGGTCGTTTGAAATATGACTATTTTTAAGGCCAATATATTTAATATAAAAAAATACATTTTTAAACAAATAATTTTCGAAACTCAAAATATATAAGTGTTTGCTGTTTTTCAATGTAGTAACATCATTTCGAACTCAATGGAAGTGGTTTCGAGTTCAAATTCCTTCGTATGTGAAAAGTAGCATTTTTGACCTATGCAAATTACATAGCGACCTTTCTAAATTTTGAATTGGCCATAACTTTTGATTCCTGCTATGAAATTTCAATTTTTCGAATTCATTGGAAAGATATTTTTAAATAGATTCTAATACTTTTGGTTTCACTAAAATCCGTTAATTTTGCATCCTGTACGGTCAGTCAAAGTTCAAGTTTGACTTTTCAAACTACCGCGCTATTTCTAACTCTTTTTATAATCAAAATTAAATTATTCATTCTAACTTCGATTTGAATCAATTTGTGATCATTAATATTTAAAATAGATTATTTTAAATATCAAAACTCATTAAAATCACTTAAAATAAATTTTAAATTGGCCCCAAAATTCAGGGTTGTTACAAGAATCCTGCCTAATAAATAGATATATGCAAAACAAGCCAGTCGACTGCCCGTGTGGAAAAGAGGGCACCCGAGTTTGCAAAGTGAAACAAACTATGAGTCAGTCATGGGACTGGTATGAGAAATCTTACCTAACTTATCTAATAATAATAAGGCTAATCATAGGACCATGCCGCTAACGCGGAGCAGGTTTACTCCATTGGATTGCCAGTGCAAGAAATAAAGTAAATCGTTAAACAACGCAATTCTTTTTACTTAAATGAAACCATTATTAGACTCAAGTCCCATCACACGATGCAACGCAAACCGGATGATAGAGTTTTACCGTATAATAGTCAAAAATGCTTGATACGATAAAAAGGATTTGATATTATTATTAGTGTATATATGCTTCAAAAACATTTCAATCATAATGTATCAATCATAGCAACCATATACTTTTTAAATTCAAAACTATATGGTGTCGTACTGGAAGTTGGGTTTCCATCATGAGTCAAGGATAAAGACGATCTCCTTACCGATTCGAGACACTCTAACAAATGCCTCAGGATCACACCTACGGGCAACCCTTGGATCCTCCAAGGCCGGTCCACAAATACTTTAGTGAATTAGTTATGCCTGAACACACGTTTCCCGGTCCTGTTGAACCTATCAATTGGTCACTATCGACCAAAATATCCGAGGCCTCGTAATCCATCATCCACATAAGTTACATGTCAAGGCTTGCAAAACCTTGTCACCACTTCTAGCTAGAAAGAAACACATGCACTCCTTAGGTCCCTTATCCCGTTTCTGACTCTTACCGGGGTGCGAGGTTCGCGAAGTTACGTTATACACAAAGCTATGTCTAAATGGGTTGTGCTTTGATCATCAACCACAAGGCCCTACTTTTCAACAAAAGCCTTGATCATTTTCATCTTATCATGCCACATTGTCAATCCATACCATACCATTGATTTCTGCCAATATATAACCTCTAAGCTCGTATATCTCAGAAAAGGGTGTTATGCAAGAGAGTAAATTCTCCGTCACCAAATAGATATATATTTAGCAAAGATCAATGAATATAGCATAAAGGAATACAACGTCAGACATACCATCCATTTACAAGTCCGTTCTGGGTCTAAACGAAACCGGAGACACCTTATTCCTCGTCCCATATGTCCAATACAGGAGAGAGGTTCTCGCATATCCATCAATCTCCAAGTACGTCTGGACGAACACCACTTATTACCTTGACTTGGGATGCCTCCCAATCAAGGCATCAGTATCATCCAAATGATGTGAAGACCTCCGATCTTCAACCACTGTCTTCATCTTTAACTTTTAATCATCGTAGTAATTATTCAGAATAGGTTGAACCCGGTCTTTCCGAATAACTCGCGGATTGTATAATCAATAATTAAGTGCTATAGAAACACATCATACGTCTCATTCCAATTCAGAATATTATTTTAATAAAATATTCACATTATTAGGGAAAGGTTCCCATTAATTTTATCAAAGATAAATTCTTATAAATTTATTCTTTAATCTTCTTCTTAAAGATTCTTTAAAATTCCAATGTGGTTTTAAATATCAAAAATCATAACTTTATGATTATTCAAATTGAAGAAATTAATCTTATCTTTAACTGGGTTAAAGAACCAATGTTATTTAAAAACATTGTTCATGGTAAACCCAAAATCATCTTCCCTTAAATATGGAATTTTCACAAAAATCAAATCCATATATAATCGATATAAATTTCTGTATCAAACTAATAATATAAATGGAATAACGGCAAAGCCTTTTAAATTCCATATATAGTAATGGTCTTCTTTTACAGAATCTCATCTCGATTATTATTAAATCGAATCCCATTCAATTCCAATTTACTATTGGAAAACTTTTCTTTGGAGAATTTCCATTAAATCTTAATAAAAGATTTATAACTTCCAAATTATATTTTCACTGTAAATTAGGTTAAAGAACAAATGTCGTTTAAAACACAATTCACGATAAACCCAACTCACATTTCATTTTATTCTAATTACTAAATATAATTGGAAACTCTAATAATCTTAGTTAAAAAAATTATTCTTTTCTCAACTGGGTTTAAGAACAGTGTTATTGAAGACACCATTCATGGCAAACCCAAAAATACAATTTATTTATTAAATTCCAGTTAAATATTTATCAATTAGTAAATTTCATTAAATCTTAATTTAAAAGATTTATTCTAGTTAATAACTAGTTCATTTTGATAAAAATATATATTTATTTAAAATATATTCTGAATCAAAATGCGACTCAATCAATTACCATATAATTTCAGTTTTATGGATTTCATACATCGCATGTATATAACAATAATGAGAAATAATCAATAAACAATCCATTCACACCAAGAGTGAAATTTGTAACTATGTGAGCATTAAAATAAATAAATATTTTTCATCACAGATTGTCAACCCATCGGTTGACATACAACTAAATATTGGGGCTAGTGTATGACAAATGTCGTCCCAATACCCGTGTGGGGTTTTCAAACAACAACAGTTTACATACATAAATCATTGGTTAGTAAATTTAACCAATTATAATTCAGTTCGAATTATTTTCTAATATTGCTAACATAATAATGATAATGTTAAACAAAAGTACATCTTTCTACTCCTCTGACAGGTTAATGTTGATATCAACAAATGAACATTTCTACTTCTATAACATGTAAATGTTAATATTAAACAATGCCTATTTTAATTATTCCTTCTTACATTAAAAATGTAATTTTTAATGTAAAAACATTTTTATCAAACAATGGTCTTTTTTTTGAATTCTTTTTATACATTAAAAATGAGCTTTTTAATGTAAACATATTATAATCAAATTTTAATCTTTTTATATAACCATTTGTACATTAAAAATGTACTTTCCTATGTTAACACATTTTTACCAAAGTTTAACCTTTTTAATCAATCCTTTATTACATTAAAGATGTGATTTTAATGCTAACACATTCTTATCAAAGTGTGATCTTTTAATAAATCCTTATTACATTAAAAATGAAAATTTATTATTAACAACTTCTTATCACCTTTGAATCTTTTTAATCTTTCTTACATTAAAAATGTAATCTTTTAATTTCAAACAATGATCATTTTTATGTATACAATAAAAGTGGAATTTCTATTGGAAACATATTTTTCATTTCAAACAATGGGTATTTTACATATTTTATAAATATAATAAAGATGTGATTTTTATGGGTCGAACAATTTTCATTTCAAATACAAATATTTTTAATGATCTCTACATGTGATAAAAATGTAATTTTTATTGTTGAAATATTTTATTTCAACAAAACATAAGCCTTAACACATAATTATTCTTGTTCTTATCTACCATGATAAAGGTGACATTTTCTCTGACAAGATGACATTTAACATAACATTTTCTAATAAAATGGCATTGTAATTCTAACATAACATTTTCTAATAAAAATGATGTTTTTAAACTAATGTGACATTTCTAACTAAAATGGTGTTTTTAATCTAATGTGACATTTCAACAAAAATGATGTTTTCAATCTAATGTGACATTTCTAACAAAAATGATGTTTTTAATCTAATGTGACTTCTAACAAAAATGATGTTTTTAATCTAATGTGACATTTTCATAATTCAATCTTTAAGAAACTAAACTACATTAAAAATGTAATTTTTTATGTTCAATCCTTTTATTGAAAACTAAACTACATTAAAAAAAAAAAATTAATGTGCAATCTTTTTATTGAAAACAATGAACAATGAAAACGATATTTTCCTATTCTAATCTTTTTAATGAAACAAAGTGACAATAAAAATATGATCTTTAATAACTAATATTTTATTGCAACAAAATGACAATAAAAATATGTTCTTTTATTTTAACTCTTTTTATTGTAACAAATTGACAATAAAAATATAATCTTTTATTTCAACTCTTTTTATTCCATTCTTTATATTGCAACCAAATGAAAATAAAAATGTGAACTTTTTATTTTAATCTTTTTAATTGAAACAAGGTGATAATAACAATAAAAAAATTGTTCTTCTTTCTAATCTAATGAAACATGTTAAGTGACAAGTTCATGGATTCAATAAAAAGGATATTTTTATTGTAGAACAAATCCAATGTATTCTATGTTCATTGATTCAATAAAAACGATATTTTATTGTTAAACAAAATCTAAACAAAAACCATGTTCATAGTTTCAATAAAAATATATTTTTAGTATTTCAAAAACCCTAATCAAAGTTCATGGGTTCGATAAAGATGAGATTTTTATTTCAAAAACCAAATCAGGATTCAAGGATTCAAATAAAAGAAGAATCTTTATTATCAAATCAGATCTATAGAAATGAATATCAAAATCCAACCCATTCATACATCGCAATCAAAATTAACCAATTCTAATTCCATACATCACATATATGATTTATAATAACGCACATACATGGATTTTATATAATGATAAATAATTCAATTTTAATTATAATATCAGATATCTCACATTGATTTTTGTCTGAATTTTTAACGTACTCCGTTTAAGCTCTAGTCAGTTCCATGTTGTAGATCTCATCGTTGTGATTCAAACGCAACGAAAATCGTTCAGTTCTGATAATCCAGTAAAAAGTTACCACAGTTATAATAACATGGTTTAATTAAATATAATTAACTTCTATTTATTTTTAATTTAATACTAATTACATACTTGGGCCGCTCACGCTTCTCTTCTACATCGTTATTTCCTGAAACTGTCGCTCAAAGATACTCGCCCACTATCTCTCTTGGCCGCACCTTCACCGTCCATCCAGACTCCGATCAGACATCGCCCTACCCTCCGCCTTCACGTGCGCCATCACCAGTAGGAGAAGCTCCAAGCTTGCTTCCCCGTGGAATTCCAGAAACCAACGCAAATGGCAACGAACGGAGAACAAAATTGAAGAAATCTACAGCGCCACATTCGATCTTGACCATTGAATGTTTAGATCTCACGTAGATATTAAATTTTCCCTTTTGAATCATATGTTAATTCGGAGTAGAATGGAAGAGAAAGGAGGAAGAAGATCGGAGTAGCACGGCCATGGATTTCAGACAGTGGCGGCTATGTTGTAGAGTGGATTAGGGTTTAGTAATATGTAAATTTACTTCCGCCTATATTCATTTCCACCCATATCCATATTTGATTGATTTTTCTTTATTAATTACAATATCTCATTAAATTAATTGTTTATGCTTTTCACTTGCTTTCCATGTCTAATCACAGCATGGATAAGTTAATATCTTATTCCTATTTGGAATATTTTTGAATCGTCCCAATTTATCATTTACATATTTCTTATTAAATAGTGTGTATATTTGCTTTAATATAAAGCTATTATGTTTCCTATCATCTCACAATTAAGAATGTTTCAAAGAGAATAGAAATTTTGGTAAAAGTTCTCAAAAAATGTGCTTAGTTTTTTTCCAAATCAAGTCATAGATAGTTTTGTTAGAAAATATAAATTTTCGTGCTATTATGTAACAACTTATATACTCAAGAATGTATTCCATATTTAAATAAATTTTGTCTATAGTAGATTAAGGCCATTTTAAATATATCACAACTCATATTTTTTTAAAGTTATGAAACCAAAATAGGAAAACATGTCAATTTTAATTATCTATCTTTCAGTAACACCTTTTTTTATTATGCAAAGAAATTCAGCAAGTCTATTATTTGGCGAGTATGTATATCAACCATTTTCAGCATGTAACCAACAAGGCAATGTTTTCACGAATAAATCGTTTCCAGAAATACATGTGAGAATTCAAGGCAATTACAAATTCGACAGTGGGACAAAGTTTTGTTTTTTATTCTAGAAATCATGCATGGACATTACGAATAAATATGTTCTATATTTTGATCGTGTTTTATAAATGTTAACATAAATTTCATTAACTAGGATGGTTAAAACATACATTCTATACCTTTAACACTCAATGTCTTACAATTCTTCCTATATAAAATTAATTTGGAAACATTCATAAATTTATTTTCAATTATCTCATTAATGCCTATATTGAACCTTTAAAATAAAATCAAGGGTTAAACTGCTAATTTTTCTCAACAATAGTTTAAAGTTATCTAGTCTAAATGTATAAACAAATTTAATAATTCCCTTTATTATCAATCACAATTTAACAAATTATAAATTGTTGTTTATCACAAATAAAATTTTAAATCATTCGTTAATAACATCATAATTTTATTTAGGACCAATTTATATTCAATAATTTAATTCAAAAATGGAATTTTTAAATTCTAACACATTTTCTAACAAAATTTCCTTAAAATAAAATTTCAAATTGGTTCTAATTTTCGGGGTTGTTACAATCAACCCCACTTAAAATCTTTTCGTCCTCGAAAAGGAATAGAGCTGAAAGTTGTTTAACTAGCCAACTCAACTTTCATTCTTTTATTGGTTTCAATAATTTTATTAGTTGAACTAATAATCACACAACACCATCATCAATCAATTAGTTGATTAGCCTTTCAAAAATATATATAACTTTAATATATTCAAAAATCATATTTTCTAAGATCGGATTACATATAATCACAAATACCTTAATTATGAACTTGTCAATCTCAACTCATTATAGGGCATTTCTAACCCCATCTCTAATGAGTTTTCTCATTCTAGGATACTATTGATCCTGTCTCTAATGAGTATTCTTTTATAGGATATTTCTAATCCTACCTCTGATGAGTCTTTTGTTCAGTCCTGACGAGTTGTACCCCAAAGATTTGAGCTAACCAGAGCTCTGATACCAACTGTAATGATTTGGATTTTGCTCGGACCTAATCGATCGTTAAATCAACTAAGACCGTTCAAAACCCGAATACGCTAACTCTGGGCATACAGCACATCAGAACAGATAACAGAAGACTTTTATAAACATCATAATAATGTAACATTAGAGCACAAAATATCAGAGTACATCGGATATAAATAATAATATAGCAGAAGATTAATTTACAACAAACTTACACAAAGCAGCGGAAGACTATCATTGTTCTGGCCACAGCTTTAAGCTTCGATCCAGAATCCTGCCTAATAAATAGTTATCTACAAAACAAGCCACTCAACTGCCCATGTAGAAAAGAGGGCACCCAAGTTTGCAAAGTGAACCAAACTACGAGTCAGTCATGGGACTGGTATGAGAAATCTTACCTAACTTATCTAATAATAATAAGGCTAATCACAGGACCATGCCGCTAACACGGAACGGGTTTACTCCATTGGATTGCCAGTGCAAGAAATAAAGTAAATCGTTAAACAATGCAATGCTTTTTAGAAAAATGAAACCATTATAAGACTCAAGTCTCATCACACAATGCAACGCAAATCGGAGGATAGAGTTTTACCTTATAATGGTAAAAAATGCTTGATATGATAAAACGGATTTGATACAACTATTAGTGTATATATGTTTCAAAAATATTTCAATCATAATGTATCAATCATACGGCATAGCTACCATATACTTTTTACATTCAAAACTGTACGGTGTCGTATTGGAAGTTGGGTTTCCATCATGATTCAAGGCTAGGGACGATCTCCTTACCGATTCGAGACACTCTAGCAAATGTCTCAGGATCACACCTACGGGCAACCTTTGGATCCTCCAAGGTCATTCTACAAATACTTTAGTGGATTAGTTATGCCTGAACACACGTTTCCCAATCCTATTGAACCTATCAATTGGTCACTATCGACCAAAATATCTGAGGCCTCGTAATCCATCACCCACATAAGTAAAATGTCAGGGCTTGCAAAACACTGTCACGACTTCTAGCTAGAAAGAAACGCATGCACTCCTTGGGTCCCTTATCCCGTTTCTGACTCTTACTGGGGTGCGAGGTTCGCGAAGTAACACAGAGCTATGCCTAAATGGGTTGTGCTTTGATCATCAACCACAAGGCCCTTCTTTTCAATAAAAGCCTTAATCATTTGCATCTTAGCATGTCACATTGTCAATCCATACCATACCATTGTTTTCTGCCAATAACTTCTAAGCCCGTACATCTCAGAGAAGGGTGTTATGCAAGAGAATAAATTCTCTGTCGCCAAACAGATACATATCTAGCAGAGATCAATGAATACAGCATAAAGGAATATAATGTCAGACATGCCATCCATTTACAAGTCCGTTCTAGGTCTGAACGAAACAGGAGAAACCTTATTCCTTGTCCCATATGTCCAATACAGGAGAGAGGTTCTCGCATATCCGTCAATCTCCAAGTACGTCTGGACGAACACCACTTATTACCTTGTCTTGGGATGCCTCCCAATCAAGACATCAATAATCATCCAAACGATGTGAAAACCTCTAGTCTTCAACCACCATCTTCATCTTTGACTTTTAATCGTCGTAGTAATTATTCAGAATGGGTAGAACTCGGTCTTTCCAAATAACTCGTGTATTGTATAATCAATAATTAAGTGCTATAGAAACGCATCATACGCCTCATTCCAATTCAGAATATTCTTTTAATAAAATATTCTCATTATTAGGGAAAGGTTCCCATTAAATTTATCAAAGATAAATTCTTTTAAATTTATTCTTTAATCTTCTTTTTAAAGATTCTTTAAAACTCCAATGTAGTTTTAAATATCAAAAATCATAACTTTATGATTATTCAAATTGAAGAAATTAATCTTATCTTTAACTAGGTTAAAGAAACAACGTTATTTAAAAACATTGTTCATGGTAAACCCAAATCATCTTCCCTTAAATATGGAATTTTCACATAAATCAAATCCATATATAATCGATATAAATTTCCGTATCAGACTAATAATATAAATGGAATAACGACAAAGCCTTTTAAATTCCATATATAGTAATGGTCTTCTTTTACAGAATCTCATCTCGATTATTATTAAATCGAATCTCATTCAGTTCCAATTTACTATATTAAATTGGAAAACTTTTCTTTGGAGAATTTCCATTAAATCTTAATAAAAGATTTATAACTTCCAAATTATATTTTCACTGTTAACTGGATTAAAGAACAAATGCCGTTTAAAACACAGTTCACGATAAACCCAATTCACATTTCATTTTATTCTAATTACTAAATGTAATTGGAAACGCTAATAATCTTAATTAAAAGATTTATTCTTTTCTCAACTGGGTATAAGAACAGTGTTATTGAAGACGCCATTCACGACAAACCCAAGAATACAATTTATTTATTAAATTCTAATTAAATATTTATCAACTGGTAAATTTCATTAAATCTTAATTTAAAAGATTTATTCTAGTTAATAACTAGTTCATTTCGATAAAAATATATATTTATTTAAAATATATTCTGAATCGGAATGCGACTCAATCAATTACCATATAATTTCAGTTATATGGATTTCATACATCGCATGTATATAACAATAATGAGAAATAATCAATAAACAATTCATTCACATCCAGAGTGAAATTTATAACTGTGTGAGCATTAAATAAATAAATAAATAATGCTCATCACAGATTGTCAACCCATCAGGTTGACATAAAACTAAATATTGCGACTAGTATATGATAAATGTCATCCTAATGCCCGTGTGGGGTTTTCAAACAACAACAGTTTACATACATAAATCATTGGTTAGTAAATTTAACCAATTATAATTCAGTTTGAATTATTTTCTAATATCGCGAACATAATAATGATAATGTTAAACAAAAGTACATCTTTCTACTCCTCTAACAGTTCAATGTAGATATCAAAAAATGAACATTTCTACTTCTATAACGTATAAATGTTAATATTAATCAATGCCTATTTTAATTATTCCTACTTACGTTAAAAATGTAATTTTTAATGTAAAACCATTTTTATCAAACAATGGTCTCTCTCTCTCTTTTTTTTTTTTTTTTTTTTGAATTCTTTTTATACATTAAAAATGAGCTTTTTAATGTAAACATATTATAATCAAATCTTAATCTTTTTATATAACCATTTGTACATTAAAAATGTACTTTCCTATGTTAACACATTTTTACCAAAGTTTAATATTTTTAATCAATCCTTTATTACATTATAGATGTGATTTTAATGCTAACACATTCTTATCAAAGTGTGATCTTTTAATAAATCCTTATTACATTAAAAATGAAATGTTAATGTTAACAACTCCTTATCACCTTTGAATCTTTTTAATCTTTCTAATTTACATTAAAAATGTAATCTTTTAATTTCAAACAATGATCATTTTTATGTATACAATAAAAATGGAATTTCTATTGGAAACATATTTTTCATTTCAAACAATGGGTATTTTACATATTTTATAAATATGATAAAGATGTGATTTTTATGGGTCTAACAATTTTCATTTCAAAAACAAATATTTTTAATGATCCCTACATGTGATAAAAATGTAATTTTTATTGTTGAAATATTTTATTTCAATAAAACATAAGCCTTAACACATAATTATTCTTGTTCTTATATACCATGATAAAGGTGACATTTTCTCTAACAAGATGACATTTAACATAACATTTTCTAATAAAATGACATTTTAATTCTAACTTAACATTTTCTAATAAAAATGATGTTTTTAATCTAATATGACATTTCTAACAAAAATGATGTTTTCAGTCTAATGTGACATTTCTAACAAAAATGATGTTTTTAATCTAATGTGACATTCTAACAAAAATGATGTTTTTAATCTAATGTGACATTTTCGTAATACAATCTTTAAGAAACTAAACTACATTAAAAATGTAACTTTTTATGTTCAATCTTTTTATTGAAAACTAAACTACATCAAAAAAGTAAATTTTAATGTGCAATCTTTTTATTGAAATCAATGAACAATGAAAATGATATTTTCCTATTCTAATCTTTTTAATGAAACAAAGTGACGATAAAAATATGATCTTTAATAACTATTCTTTTATTGCGACAAAATGGAAATAAAAATATATTCTTTTATTTTAACTCTTTTTATTGTAACAAATTGATAATAAAAATATAATCTTTTATTTCAACTCTTTTTATTCCATTCTTTATATTGCAACCGAATGAAAATAAAAATGTGAAATTTTTATTTTAATCTTTTTAATTGAAACAAGGTGACAATAATAATAAAAAATGTTCTTCTTTCTAATCTAATGAAACATGTTAAGTGACAAGTTCATGGATTCAATAAATAGGATATTTTTATAGTAGAAAAAATCCAATGTATTCTATGTTCATAGATTCAATAAAAATGATATTTTATTGTTAAACAAAATCTTAACAAAAACCATGTTCATAGTTTCAACAAAAATATATTTTTAATATTTCAAAACCCAAATCAAAGTTCATGGGTTCGATAAAGATGAGATTTTTATTTCAAAAGCCAAATCAGGATTCATGGATTCAAATAAAAGAAGAATCTTTATTATAAATCAGATCTACAGACATGAATATCAAAATCCAACCCATTCATACTTCGCAATCAAAATTAACCAATTCTAATTCCATATATCACATATATGATTTATAATAACGCCCATACATGGATTTCATATAATGATAAATAATTCAATTTTAATTATAAGATCATATATCTCACATTGATTTTTGTTTGAATTTTCAACGTGCTCTGTTTAAGCTCTAGTCAGTTGCATGTTGTAGACCTCATCGTTGTGATTCCAACACCACGAAAATCGTTCAGTTCTGATAATCCAGTAAAAAGTTGTCACAGTTATAATAACATGGTTTAATTAAATATAATTAACTTCTATTTATTTCTAATTTAATACTAATTACATACTTAGGCCGCTCACGCTTCTCTTTTACAACGTTATTTCCAATCGCTCAAAGAAACTCGCCCACTATCTCTCCTAACCGCACTTCCACATCCAGGCTTCAATCAGACGCCGCCCTACCCCCTGCCTTCACGTGCGCCATCACCAGTAGGAGAAGCTCCAAGCTCGATTCCCCGTGGCATTCCAGAAACCACCACGAACGGCAGCGAACGGAGTACAAAATTCGAGAAATCTGTAGCGCCACATTCGATCTTGACCATTGAATGTTTAGATCTCACGTAGATCTTAAATTTACCCTTTTGAATCATATGTTACTTCGGAGTAGATTGGAAGAGAAAGGAGGAAGAAGATCGGAGTAGCACGGCCATGGACTTCAAACAGTGGCGGCTACGTTATAGAGTGGATTAGGGTTTTGTAATATGTGTATTTACTTCCGCCTATATTCATTTCCACCCATATCCATATTTGATTGATTTTTCTTTATTAATTAGTATATCTTATTAAATTGATTGTTTACGCTTTTCACTTGCTTTCCATGTCTAATCCCAGCATGGAAAAATTAATATCTTATTCCTTAATATATTTGGAATATTTTTGAATCGTCCAAATTTATCATTTACATCTTTCCTATTAAATAGTGTGTATATTTGTTTTAATATGAAGCTATTATGTTCTTATCATCTCACAATTTAGAATGTTTCAAATAGAACAGAAATTTTGGTAAAAGTTCTCAAAAAATGTGCTTAGTTTTTTTTTTCAAATCAAATCACAAATAGTTTTGTTAGGAAATATAAATTTTCATGCTATTATGTAACAACTTATATACTCTAGAATGTATTCCATATTTAAATAAATTTTATCTATTGTAGATTAAGACCATTTTAAATTTATCATAACTCATATTTTTTTTAAAGTTATGAAACCAAAATAAGAAAACATATCAATTTTAATTATCTATCTTTCTGTAACATCTTTTTTTTATTATGCAAAGAAATTCAGCAAGTCTATTATTTGGCGAATATGTATATCAACCATTTTTAGCATGTAACCAACAAGGTAATGTTTTCACGAATAAATCATTTCTAGAAATACATATGAGAATTCAAGGCAATTACAAATTTGACAGTGGGACAAAGTTTTGTTTTTATTCCAGAAATCATGCATGGGCATTACGAATAAATATGTCTTATATTTTCATTGTGTTTTATAAATGTTAACATAAATCAGTAACTGCGATAGTTAAAACATACATTATATACCTTTAACACTCACTGCCTTACAATTCTTCCTATATAAAATTAATTTGGAAACATTCATAAATTTATTTTCAAATCTCATTAATGCCTATATTGAACCTTTAAAATAAAATCAAGGGTAAAACTGCTAATTTTCTCAACAATAGTTTAATGTTATCTAGTCCAAATGTATAAACAAATTTAATAATTTCCTTTATTATCAATCATAATTTAACAAATTATAAATTGTTGTTTATCACAAATAAAATTTTAAATCGTTCGTAAATAACATCATAATTTTATTTAGGACCAATTTATATTCAATAATTTAATTCAAAAACGGAATTTTTAAATTCTGATGCATTTTCTAACAAAATTTCCTTAAAATAAAATTTTAAATTAGTTCTGATTTTCCGGGTTGTTACACTTTCATTCCAATTTTAACTTCATACATCCAACTATGGTCAATGTAATAATCGAACATTTTTCCTGATTTAAAAATATATCTCATAGTGATTTCCATAACACATACATATATTATTATAAAGCTTTTTGGGAACTATCATATCTCGGCAATACATCACTTCTCAGTTAAACGGTAAACATTAAAACTTATCTTTCTAAAAATTCTTATTTTATTTTCTTAAAATTTATCCTTTTATTTTATCTAATAAATCGTTATAGTTCAAAACTACCGCACCGCGATTTTTAAACAAATTGATTTTGACATAATTCAAAATCTAAAATTTTCTTTTCCATTACAGAACTACAATCTAGAAGATTCATAAGATCCTTGTTTTGTAGATTTTTAACCTATAATTTTATCATATACACTCATTCAAAGTTCAAACGGTAAAATTACGAACTGCCATTGCACGACGAGTTCGTTTTAATTATATTCAATTTATAATTTATTTAATTAATAATGTAAAAATAACTGTGCTCATTCTTTTCTAGGAATTTAACATTAGCACCAGACTATTTTCAAAAAAAATTGCCATTATAACGACGCCATTTTGTAGCACCCGAGTAACGTCTATACATTTACCCCTCTCCTGACTTGGCCTTGCACCACTAACAACAATTTTATCCAATAATGTATATAGCAACAACTCGTTTAATAGGATTACCAAACCCATACACAACAATTTCAGAACCATAACTTTTAAATAGCTATATCCAACAACGTATATACCAATCCCATATCCAACAATTACTAAACTCATATCTAACAACGTATATACCAATCAACTAAATTCAAAAAAAATTATTAATCGAATTCTAATCGATAATCACCTAAATAGCTTTTAAATTTAAAATCTAATTACCTATATTATAAATTTAATATCAATAATTGATTATTATCTATAAAGTAACGGTTCATTAACACATACATCAACTAACATACAATATGCAAGGAAAAGAGGGAAATGTTAATTTTTCCCTGTAGGCTCGTGGGTTAAATATTTTTGGGTTACAATTAGCGACGGCTGGCGACGACCGCCTTTTTTAATCGTCACCAGTCGTCGCTAGCATCGGTAACCAAATGAGACGTTCCCTGTAGTGTAGCCGTTTCGCACATGAGGATAGTGGATAATCAAGGATAATATTTTTGTAAAAGACATTGAAGATGTTGAGCAATGGAGAACTGTGAGGTTCACGCACGCGGTTGTAGGACTGGTTCACAGCGGATCTCATCATGGGTCTTACTGTATATTATTCTCTTATTTAATTCTATTTGTTTTTGGTTTATCAATTTCGTTTGAAGCCAAAAACATGCGCCCCTCTTCTCCATTATTATTTCTCGCTCCCTTTCTTCCGCAGCATTCCACGCTCCCTTTTTATCCTCTTTAATTTTTTGACCGATTCTCATTTCGACTCTCGTTATTTTAATTCATTCGGACCACTTCTTCTGCCTATTATTTTTCATACCGATTCTTGAGGTTGGATTTTGGAGTAAAAGGGTTTTGGAACAACAAATATTAGACGTATTGGACTTTTTATCAGAAAGCTTACATTCCAGAGATTGGATAATGAAATTGCACGAAATTTTACTCTTCCTCAGTTCTCAAATTCGCATATTTTGAACCAAAAAGCCAATAATTCCATTTTAGCCGACGGTCAAAAAATTCAGGTAAAAGCTCAATTTTTGTTTTTTTTCACTTGCACCTAATTCGATTAGATCATCGAGTTTTTTTGCTATTTATTGTAGTGGTTCCTTCTCTCCAGTATGAGTTAGAGTCCTCTTTTTCGTTTACTGTTGTTAGCTACTTAATTTGTTTCATTTGCACTTAATTTGTTTCATTTGCACTAAATTAGAAAGCTGGTTTACTATTAGCTACTCACTCGAGCTTTCTGGCCTGGTGGTTGTCTTGTGCTTCTGGTTCGTCTCTTTGGTGTGAATGAAAATGGTCTGCCTTTGATTTTGATTTTGGTGTGATGGGTGATTTTCTTGTTTTCGGTCTGTTCATTGGCTTAAGTGCAATTTTGGGGGTCTGGTGATATCAGTTGTTCATTGGAAGACCTCTCCACTCTCTACTCTTGGTGATAGTTTAGCTACCAAGTCTAATGGTACATGCTATATTTTGGGTCTGTCTTGAGGCATGTGTATTAGGAATGGAGCTTTGGTTAGTACAATTCTCTATGAACCTGTCAGTCTCCTCGGTGATAGCTAGTGTAACTGAGAAGCGCATTTTGGAAGTGTTGGTAGGTCGGTAGTTTTCTACTATTTTGTCATTCTTTATTTGTCTCAACAATACTGAGTTGAGTGAGTTATTTTGTTTATTTTCATCATGCCAAGATTTTTTTTTAAGTTTTTTGTTCAATAGTGAGTTGCCTGTGTCAATGGGAAGTTGGGATAATTCTGGTGTTAAAGTTATCATGATATTGGTCTAGATGTTGTTGTTTGTTTGCAGCATGTTTTCAGCCTTTGCCCTACGTTGGCTAGATAAGCTTCTACCTTTCGGAAAAATTGAAGATTGGAGGTTTAAAAAAAGATTTTTTTAAATCATTCATTTCTAGGAAATATGTCCTTGCCCTCTCCTGTAGTTCCTGAAGCGCGGTATGACTTTATCTTATTAGTTATAGGCTGCTATTTTACTAATAATTTTTTGTGCATATATTATGCTGCATCATCGGCTACGTTACCTATTATAAGCTAATATTGATGCATGAAGTAGGGGGAAAACATATAAGATACAATGTATGTTTTATTTTATTTTGACAAAAAAAGGTAACAACAGGACTTGATTTGAAAAATACTCAACACTACTTATCAGCAGCATCTATTTGTATCCATGTTAAAAAGTGAGGTGCGTTCATAAAATTATTAACTTGGCGCATGCGGAAGCATAATCCATGGATTAAAATATCAGTAAATAGCTGACTCTGATTGTGTAGTAGAGGCGCTAAATTGAGTTGTTGACTTGAATTTTCTTGTCTTGGTTGTGTATTGAGTTGATCTTACATATCTGACTTTTTTGGTAACCTATATAAAGTGGATTTCCAACCGTCGACCGTGCTTTAATTTATGTTCTTCCTTTGTGCGTAATTGAACGTGGAATATTTTTATATTGAATGTCAGGTACTTGTAAATTATGCAAGGTCTGTAAAGGATGTTGAAGAAGTTTCACTAGTTTTATCTAATCTTTCACTAGTTTTAATATATGTTTTTGCAGTACTTACCCTTGATAAGGAATGCGAAGTTATATTATACCTCAATATGATCCTAAGTGGGAATGTTGAATAAAATAACCGGAGTTTGATTTTTCTCATGACCATGCATTGACTAGCTATGTTATTATGAGGTGAGTTCAGTGCTCAGGTGACAATCACATATATAGTTGTTTTAATCAAGTGTAAGGTGACAATAACACAATTAAAGGCGAGATGGAACGTTATAGCGCTTAGGTGCAAAGCAAGAATAGTGCTTAGGAAGTGGATTGTATGATGGCATAACTGATCAGCTGATTTACCCAACTTGAAGATCAACCAGCATGTGATTGAATGGCAGTTTAATGAAAATTCATTTCATTTACTGTTGATTAGTACAACTGCTTATTTCTTGTTTGCACATCGCTTAATTATATTTTCATCTAATTAGTCACTTATCTAACTCTTCAATTTTTTCTGTTTGGGTGTTCGTAAGTACATAGACGGCGAAATTAAAGCCACATTTGTTGCCTTTCTTTCTTTTATTGTCAACTTATTTCTTAGTCTACAACATGATTCTATTTAAATATTACCGAGGGCATCGTATATAAGTGCAGCTCTTGGTAACAAATGTTAGTACAGTACCCTTATTTCTCATGTAGAACTAATTCCCTTTTTTTACTTTTTACATAGACTTTGTGCATGTTTAGCAACTACTTGTTAGGAGACTAATAAAATTAATAATGAGTTAATATGCCTACTGTTATAACCAATGACATCATTTGGTTCTTCCTGGCAATGCTATCATGATCATACCTTTAATTTTTCTCTAGCTTTATATTAGTTTATGAATCGTGACATATAGGGCTGTCAATTTCCTACCCGACCCGTGACCCGACCCGAAACCCGCACGGAAATTAGCAGGTTAACCCAACCCGTTTAGTTAGCAGGTCATTTTCGGGTCAACCCGAATTTGACCCGTTTATAAATGGGTGGATTTAGGGTTGACCTGCTAACCCGATTTTGACCCGCCAAACTCGATTATATATTGTATCTCTTCCATACTATTAGTCTTTTATGTATACAATTAGTGTTAGTCTTTTATGTATGCAGTAATCAGTATGCTCGTATATGTAAACTGTTATATTTTACTAATTTATTCTTACATGTTGTTAGTTATATTTTACTTATAACAACTGTATCTCTTCCATATTGAAAGTCTTTAATTTATGCAGTATGGGAATATATACTTATGTATAGAAAATGATTTTTGAATATGGGGATTTCATGCTTTATATATGTGTTGTCTATTGGTGACTTTGCAACTTGTTGCACGTTGGTGATTATATAATAGTGTGCATGTTGGTGATTTGGCTCTTTTGTTGCTTATATTAGTAGGCAATATCTATCAATGGGTCAAACAGGTAAACTCGACCCAACACGACCTGACACGACCCATTGAGTTAAACGGGCTACGCAGGTCGGGTCGGGTCAACCCGCTTATAAACGGGTCAGGTTAGGGTTGGGAAAATATGACTCGTTTAATAAACGAGTTGACCCAACCCATTTATAAATCAACCCAAACCCGACTTGACCCGACCCGAACCCAACCCGACACGATCCATTGACAGCCCTAGTGACATACAACTGCACAAAAATTTGGAACTATGAAGCAATTATAGATAACTTGTGAATTTCGATTTTTATGCATAAATTAGAAAATATGAGATTGCTTACCCACTTGGCAAACAGCTTTATAATAAGGGAAACGCTTTCTCCGTCTCTGTTATTTAGAGATTGTCTTGATGAATTGTTTGGATTGCATGGGGGTATGAGGTTACATTAATCTACCACATGTTTTCTTTTCAGATTTAATGTTTGCACTCAACATTGCTTTGGTAAGTCTTCGCATGTTTGCACTCAACATTGCTTTGGTAATTCTTCGCGTGGAAAGTGGAAAGTTTTGCATGGAGAATTGCGGATGTTCGTATATGCCTGATGTACAAAGCTGTACGTTAAAGGAAAGATATTACTAAGGTGCATATGTGATACAGAACTCGTGGGTATTCTTCTATTTTAAGTGTGGAAGCTCTGGGCTGAAGAGTGATGCAATGTGTGCAGATGTAATTCAATACGTCATATATTCTTATTCAGCATGGCTTGCTGTAAGGTTTTGGTTGGATAAAGGCATGGTCCTTGTTAGAACATTGTAAAAATAGTAAATCAATTAATTGATTTAATGTAAACATTTAGATGTGGATTTAAATATTTTGATGTGGATAAAGTTGGAAAGCCTACGTCCACTTTATAATCACTTTCCTCGATGATATAGATGTAAATACAATGAGATAATCACTCAACTTCACTCACTTTTCATGTACATTCACTCAATTATCTCAAAAAATACTTTGAATGACGATTTGGATTGTTTGGGAATGCTGAAGTTCGGTTCTCAAAGGTGTTTGAACTCTCAAAATGCTCGAAAAAGATGCTTTCAAATGTCTCTTGACGGGGTATTTATAGGTGGAAATTCACTCAGAATTCGGTTCGGGTCGGAGCTACGTGTCTTTCATCCCATCGTTCTCGGGCTCGGATGGATTCCAGTGTTGACAGCGCACCAGATTAGTGGTCATCATGGGTAGGAAATGGTCATAACTACTCCGAACATTCAGGAGATCGTGGGGTGAAGTGATATGGTATGTTGGGTTCGGTTCGGAGGAGCGAGCAGAAGGGGTTTGGATCGAGGCATCCGATCCGACCCGACCTGAGCTGAACCTGAGTCCTTGTCCATTTTGCTCTGGTCCGTCCCAAACTGGTAGTAGCCCTCCGATCCGACTGGTAGTAGCCCTCCGATCCGACCTGATAGTAGCCCTCCGATCCGACCCGATACTTTCTAAGAAGAAATGTTCTTCAACGCTTGACATCTCGACTTTGTGTTGCCTAGTTCACAAAGTAGGCTAACATTTTGCCCCCTCAAAGGATGCTTCTGTTGGATACGAAGCATGCTTTGATTGTCATTGCACAGTGCCTTCCTGAAGTTGAATCATTGAAAAGTCGTACCCATTGACATATAGAGACACGCTGCTTCAGGGAGTTGCATCTTTTGATGTTTATATATGTACTTCGCATAGTATGTAAATCCCTTTCTTCATTTTCAAATAGCTGGGAGAACTCTTGTTAACATTCGATTATCCTTCCAGGTAATTTTCCTTTTGATTTTCCTTGTGCTTTTATTTCCTCTTCGAATTTTAATTCAATTTAAATGCCAAGTTGACATATGAAATTCTGTTCGGTTCGGGCTTCGACCCGAATGGCTCCTTCTCTTTTTCTGTTTCGTATTGGGCTAGCAGGCCAAACTGTGCTGCTGGGCTCTTGATCCGGTCCGAGCGGGAAGATAGGGCAGGAATACGAGGGGTCAGTGCTATTATATATATAAATCCGTCACTCTTCATCTTTTTCTCTTTTCTATTATTCTCGTTTCCTAATTCACATATCGAAACCCTAATCCTAAAAAAATCTCAACATTCTTGCTTCGATTCTTGAAATAAACATATAGGTAGTCTCGAAACCCTGAATCTTATCGTTGTAACTGCCTTTAATTAAGATTTTGCGGTTAATTTGAACAAATTGGGCATATCCATGGCATGGCTTCGACGCCATGGTTACCTCTTTCATCGCAGTCGTCGTTGGTGGCTCTGCCACCACCTCGAGGCGCTGGGAGGTTGGAGAGGATATACGCTCATCCCTATATGGAGTTGTGGAAATCGAATTGGGTCCAACTGTGGTCGAGGATGAAAAAGAAGATACAGAACGTGGAGGATCGGTTCGGGTGGAGAGGTATGGGGGATGTAGGAGAAGAAAAGGATACGAGGTTTTCAGTACCGGATCGGGTCGGAGTTAAATGTGAAAGAGGGAAGGCGAAGTCTACCTAGCCGGATCGGGTTGGAATGTGGATCAAGGAAGAAGGGGTGTTGGGACTCAAGTCCATCTGATCCGTTCCGAACACATAATCCCGAACCGGTCCGATTAGATACCCACTTATGACCAAAACAAAGCCTTACCTCCGATCCAATCCAGTCATTTATACCCGAACCGATCCGAAGCAGCCCCAGCTTAATACACAAGAGTCTGTCTAATTGGCCAAATCAATACTTGACATAACTTCCAACTTCATGAACAGTTAGGATAGTGCCCTGCGAACATAAATGAACATCAAGAACTGCCTTGAACATTATTACTTTGCCAAGATCTTGCGTCGCACTTTCGAGCGTTAACTTCACATTTTCTGCATACACTGTTCACACTTTAGTTTATACACATGCACGGGGAGATACGGGCTAATTTACTCTAACTTGTGTTATTGCTTCTTCAATAGTTTCGTGACCATGACATCCAGACGTTCCTCTAGATTAGCAGAAAAGAAGGAGATCCCAGAGACATCCAACAAAATTACTCTTGAAGACATATCTTCTTCCTCAGATCCAGAATGGGATGATGAGGGCCCAGACTACGAGGTTGAAACTTACGAAAGCGATAATGTGTCTTCTGAGGGTGGAGTTTCCCTGGGTTGTGAAGAGGAAGGAGGGGTTGGAGATGATCGAGCTCCTGATGAATTTGAGTCTGCCATCATACTGGAATCACCTCAAGATTCTGTTGAATCGACGATCGACAATGACAGACTTATCCGAATACGACTAAAGTACGGGATACCCAAAGGGGATACCTTGTTGCCATCAAAATCTGATCGTCCCCACAACCCTCCGGAGGGGTATATGGCAATCACTCGATTGATGTGCATGGTCGGGGCTATCCCTCCATTTTCTCCTTTCGTCGTCGATTTTCTAAGACAAATGTGGATTGCCCCCATGCAGCTGCATCCCAATTCATATGCTTACTTGTACACCCTATATGTAGCGTACCGTGAGATCTTAGGCATAGAGCTCACTTTTGACGACGTTCACTTCTTTTATAACTTCAAGCACCGAACTCGAGAAACTCCTTCTTTCTGTTACTTCGAGTCTGTCCCTAAGAGGAAAATAATTCCAGCACCGTTCAGTAGTAAAGCGGGTGACTCCAGGCTGGAATGGTTTTATGTAAAGCAACAGCCAGGGTGTGCTAGGAGATGGACGAAATCAAGTAAAGCACTGGTTTTCTAAATCTTGACTCTGTACATCCAAACCATCACATTAACCCGTTTTCTTTTTGCTTGCAGTTGATAACCCAAAACAAATATCGGATCAAGCGTTCTTTGATCGGATGCACCGGCTCCTTAATGGTGATCAGA
The DNA here is from genome assembly GCA_030737875.1 of Allium sativum. Taxonomy (NCBI): domain Eukaryota; kingdom Viridiplantae; phylum Streptophyta; class Magnoliopsida; order Asparagales; family Amaryllidaceae; genus Allium; species Allium sativum. The sequence continues at coordinate 440,648,237 of CM060910.1, read as the reverse complement.
AGTTTTTAACTACTGATGAAGTCCTTAAGGACGAATATCTTCATCTTCATGGGTTGCTGTTCATTACCCGGAGCATTGGTCACGGGATGGGTCCATATGTATATATTCCCCCAGTGGACGTAATCCCGGAAATGGGCGAAGGTTTGAGAGCTCCTACAGTGCCTCTTCAGACTTCACCCTCTCCATCTTCTACTCAAGATGACGAATTGGCTAACATGGCCGAAAAGCACCGCGAGGGGTATATTATTCCCGAGGATGCCATTTCTCCGGAAAGGTCAACGTCTTCCAAAGATCTGCTGATTGACGCTTCTGAGGGAGATGTCCCTAGTACCGATGACCCACTATTTCAGGGTTTGGGGGATCTCCCCTTACCTGAAACTATTTACACTTCAGAGGATTTTGGGAAGAATCCTTTAGTTTTCACTTCTTCCGAAGAGACCACTCCTGCTAAGGCCAAAGAGCCCGCTCGTACTAGTCTGGCTTCGGACTCAGGTTTGTCGGGGGGAAAACACCACTTAGGACGCACTTAACACAATAGCACCACAACTCACAGCATCTTTCTTTTTGTGAAAATACTGATCCTGAATTTCATTTGCCTTGTTGTGTAGGTACGATGTCCCGATCCTATTATGATATCAAGAAACTTCGCCGCAACATATCTAATCCGCCCCATGATACTAAGTATGATCGTCGTGAAGATCGCAGTAGGGAGGATAGAAGGCCCTATGATCCTTATCGTTCGCGGTCCTCGCGCTCTCCTGTCCGGACAGACCCAGAGCAGTATAAAGGTTACCAAGGTCGTCGGGAAGAGGACATGCCGCAATCAAAAGGCTCAATCTCTTCTCAAGAAAAGCGCAGTAGGGAGAGGAGCCCGCCAAGAGATGCCGAATCACGAAGCAAGCGTAAGGTTCCCGCTATACGGTCTAGAAAGGATGAAGAGGCCATTGAGCCCTCCACGCACAGGGATACCGAGCTGACATTCCCCGCACCTCCACCGCTAGATGCTGAAACTGCAGTTAAGCGGGCGTATCTGGAGGAGCAATTTCCTGAACATTACTTCGAAAACTTGAGTTTTTTACCTGCTCTCGAGCATATTTCTTCGAGGTGGGCAGATGAGGCCAAAGCAAAAATAGATGCGGTCGAGAAACATTATTCAGAGATGTTCAAGTATTCGCGCAGCCTTTCCAGAATCATCAGCACTTTAATCACGGATGCTGACTCGATGCAAAAAACCGCAGAAGACAATGCAAGGGCCTTAAAAAATTTAGGAAAAGACTTGGAGGATACACAGGCTCAACTCGCTGTTGCTCAACGGGATGCTACTAGCTTCAAGCAACAATTTGAAGATTTGCAAAAACGCTACCATGGTTTGCTTGAGTCCCATACCCAAGAGCGTTCGGAATTGAAAAAACAAGCCGAAGATGCCAAGTCAGATGCTGCCAAAACGCGACTTGCTTACGCTGACCTTGAGCGGGAGAAGGCCGAGTAGCGAGGAAGAATGCTGAATTGAAAAAAAAAACGCTGACTTGGCTTCTAAGCTAGCGGAGGCAGAGAACAGGGCTGCCCTAGCGGAGAGTAACGTCGAATGTGCTATCAAGTCCGCTGAAGAGGCCCGCAAACAACTGTCAGAGGCTGAGGGAGAGGTGCATGGTTTCAGTGAATTAATGATTGAATTCTTTGCGCATATCATTCGCCGTCGCAACATTTCTTGGATTGAAGATTATCCATCTACCCTAGTCCAAGTATGGAGTCAAATTGTTGAATGGGAGAAAGAGGAGCTCAAGGTTGATTCCATTGACGAGGACAAGCTGATGGAGAAATATCTACGAGATGATGAACCAGAACGCCTAGCCGAAGGACGCCGCCTTATTGCTGCTGTTATGGACGAAGAGAGGCGGAAGGCTAAGCAAAAGAACATTCCTGAGGCTGGTTCTTCCTCTACTGCCTCTAAAACTTCTGAAGTAGAGGGATATGATCCTGAAAACCCGGGGATCCCTCGGGCATCTCTTTCATCCCCCATACCCGAAACGGCATCGGAGACAGTGGTCACTCCAGCCGAGAAGTCGTCGGAAGGTATCTCTACGTTTTCACCTCAATTCGTCAAAGCTATCTGTACCTTTCATCACGTAATTGAGCAATCGATGAAGAACCCATTATTATCTCCTGAGTTGATAACTGTTGCTTCTCACTCTGTAGGTATTGAACCGTCCGAAAAGACAGATGTGTCCCAGGGAACCGCCTCTGGAGCAGAGCCTACGGAGAAGGCTAAAGGGGGAAAAGACAAGGCTGCCCCCATAGATTCGGGAGAAGGAACTGAACCGTCTAAGGCTGATACTCCTCATGATGATGAAATAATAGATGCCTTAAAGGATGATGGCGGCAACGGGGAACACGAGGAAGACCCTGAGGTGGCTATAGTTGGGGAGTCGAAAAGCGCCGATGATGTTACTTTAGCTGCACTGAAGGCCGAACCAGATAAACGCATGCAGCTTAAAGTTGAAGACTTAGACCCCGAAAGCCTTAAGCCCCTCGCAGTAGTGGATGCTGGATCAAGGTTAGTGGTTAAGCTTTCGACTAGATCTATTACAGAGGAACTTGCTAAAAAGTCTTCTCTTGATTCCAGCGTTCCGCCTTCCGGGAAAAAGTCAACTGATTCCAGCACTTCAGCTTCAGGGAAGAAAAAATCAAAGCGCATCTTGACGGAGGCCGAAAAAGAGGCGAGGGATGCGGGGAAGGCTGCTAAGAAGTCCAAGCCCGCTTCGAAGTCTAAATGATGGAGTGTCTTGCGTTATTTTAGCATTTGATTGACCCATAATTGTTGCTGCAAGGGTGGCCCTCGCACCTTCTTTTTGCCCGTTTTCCTGTACAAATTCGTTCATTTGTAAATAAAAATAATTTGTTTTCTGCAATGTCGGTTAGTTATCAGTTCTGTACTTATGTAAAAATGCATGTCCTACTATAGTTGTGTAATGAAGTTATGGTGGGGGGAAATATGTGTGTACATATATGCCCCCAGTCAATCTTGAAAAACTATTCAAGATTTAGTCAAACAATCTGAATGTCCCCGATTCTCCGATGGGGTCACATTCTTTGTGTCATTGATGCCTGTCGTTTTTTCTGGCATTTTTTATACTCTCATGTCTTATACTCAGGTTAGAGTTCTTACTGAGGCGGTCTCTTGTCTGGGTGCACCTTCACGCCTCAAAGGACGTCGTCTTCCCGTCCTTTATACTCTCTCTCAATTCTTGAGAGTTAGAGTTAAGAATGTCGTCTTCCCATTCTTTCATGTCTTATCGCACAAACAGTCGTTGTGCTTGTCCCTGCATATAAGCTGTTTTCAACCTTTCAGGTTTTAAATCATCTTATATTCCATAATCATAACGGAATAGTAGTTGAAGGTATAAATAATGCAGGAAAGTAAATGACACACGATATTTTTATAGTGGTTCGACTAAGTCATAGCCTACATCCACTTTATAGTTCTTTGTTCATATCAACAGACTTTTCTAAGGCAAGTCGTGCCTTTTTACAGAGTTCATAAGGAAAACAGCAAAGAGTACAACATTCTTAATTCAAATATCGCATCAACTGTTGAGCATTCCATGCCCTAGGTACCTCTTCGCCATCTACGGTCGTTAACTTGAAGGCTCCTGTTTCAAGTTTCCGTTGGATGACAAAGGGTCCTTCCCACTTTGGACCGAGGTGAGGAAGGGATGGAAAGACTCGCTTAAGCACCAAATCTCCCGGTTCAAAAGTCCTAAAATGAACTTTTTTGTCATAATAGCGTGCCATCTGACGTCGATGTCTTGACGCATGCAAGTCTGCCTCGTCCCTTTTTTCTTTGATTTCATCAAGAGACTCGAGTAAGAGTGCCCGATTCGTCATCAGGTCATAATATGTTACCCTGTGAGAGGGAACTTCAAGCTCTACTGGAATTACTGCTTCTGAACCAAATGAGAGAGAGAAAGGAGTATGACCGGTAGCTGTCTTAAACGTTGTCCGATATGCCCACAAAGCTAAGGGCAATTCATCCACCCATTTTGCCTTTGCACGTTCTAATCGCTTCTTGAGGATGGATTTTATGACTTTGTTTATTGCTTTTACTTGCCCGTTTGACTGTGGATGAGCGACCGCAGTATACCGTTTGTCGATCTTATATTTCTGGCAGAAATTTCTGAATTCGGCACCATCGAACTGGGTTTCGTTATCAGTTATAATGGTCCTTGGGATCCCAAATCGGCATATAATATTTCTAACCATGAAACTTATCACCTTTCTCGCCGTGATTTTGGTTAGGGGCTCAGCTTCCACCCACTTCGTAAAATAGTCCACGGCGACTATTGCATATTTCGCTCCTCCTTTAGCAATTGGTAGAACTCCGATGATATCAATTCCCCACATGGCAAACGGCCAAGGACTCACCATCGATCTGAGTTGGGTCGGTGGTGCTCTGGGGATTTTGGCGAATCTCTGGCACTTGTCGCAGCATCGTGAATAATTAGCTGCATCTTTATTAATTGTGGGCCAGAAGTACCCATACCGCAATACCTTCTTTGCTAAGGTCTGACCTCCTGTATGACCTCCACACTCACCTTCGTGTACTTCTCTTGGTACACGTTTGATGTCGTTGTGTGCTATACATCGTAACAGGGGCATAGAAAATCCTTGTCTATAAAGAGTATCATCTTAAAGGATGTATCTGGCGGCCTTGCGAACTATGGCCCGCCTCTCACTCTTCTTTGACGGGAGTATCCCATTCTTAAGGAAATTCTTAATTGGGGTCATCCATGACTCCTTCTCCGGTTCTACTTCGAAAGCAAATTCAATTTCTATCGACTCAAAGCTTGGGGATTCCAACGTTTCAATTGGAATCATTTCGGTTTCTTCCGGGTTGTCAGAACTAGCTAGCTTTGCTAGCCTGTCTGCCTTCTAGTTTTCGGCTCTTGGGATATGCGTTACGTTATACCATTCCAAGTTGCTCAACAACTCTTCCACTTTCCCAAGATAGGCGATAAGTCGAGGTCCTCGAGCCACAAACTCCTTTCGCACTTGGCAAACAACTATTTTGGAGTCGCAGAATATATCCAATGTCTTTATTCCGAGTTCTTTAGCAAGTTTCAGCCCGACAATCAGGGCTTCATATTCAGAGTCGTTATTAGTCGCTGAAAATTCTAATCGTAGAGCGTAATATAACGATCGTCCCTCAGGAGCAACTAAGATGACTCCAGCTCCGGACCTTCAGTCGTTCTTGGCTCCATCTGTGTACAGCTTCCATGGATCTAATTTTAACTCGTCCTCTAACTTGACCACCTTGTCATTGATCATTTCCTCCTCTGGAATTGTGAACTCTGCTATAAAGTCAGCCAGAGCTTGCCCCCTGATCGACCTCCGCGGTTGGAAACTTAAATCAAACTGACTTAATTCAATATTCCATTTGATCAAATGCCCCGATGCTTCGGGTCTCTGCAACACCTGCCTCAGAGGTTGGTCAGTGTATATGGTTATTGGGTGAGCTTGGAAATAGTGGCGAAGTTTTCGGGAGGCGATCAGGAGGCTGTAAGCAAGCTTCTCAATCCTTGGGTAGTTGCGTTCTACAGCTGCCAATTTCTTTCTTACATAATATACCAGCCTTTGCACTTTGTCTTCTTCTCGGACCAAGGCTGTGCTAACAGCGTGAGCCGAAACAGCTAGGTAAACAAATAACTCTTCATGATCCACCGGCTTTGACAAAATCAGTGGTTTCTCTAGTAATTCCAATAAATTTCGAAAGGCCTCAACACAGTCCGGAGTCCATTCGAAATTCTTCTTTCCCCTTTTAATCAAGTCAAAAAATGGGACGCATTTGTCCGTTGCTTTGGAGATAAATCTACTCAACGCGGCTACTTTCCCTGCAAGACTTTGGACATCTTTGATTCTCCTCGGTTCTTCAATGTTTCTTATCGCTGCTATTTGGCTGGGATTGATTTCAATCCCTCGAGAGCTCACAATGAAACCTAGAAACTTTACCGATGCCACTTCAAATGAGCATTTCAAAGGATTTAACTTCATCCGATACTTTCGCAGGATACCAAACATCTCTGCCAAGTCTTGTGTATGGCTGGAGGACTGTTTCGATTTGACAAGCATATCATCCACATAAACTTCCATAGTCTTCCCTATTTAGTTATAAAGCATCCTGTTCACCAAGCGTTGATAGGTGGCTCCAGCGTTTTTCAATCCGAACGGCATGACCACATAGCAATACAACCCCAAATTTGTAATGAAGCTCGTGTGTTCTTGATCTGGCACGTGCATAGGAATCTGGTTGTACCCGGAATATGCGTCCATGAAAGAAAGAAGTTCGTGTCCCGCTGTCGAATCTACAAGCTGGTCAATTCTGGGGAGTGGGAAGCTATCTTTCGGGCAAGCTTTGTTCAAGTCTGAAAAATCAATGCATGTCCGCCACTTTCCGTTTGGCTTCCTTACTAAAACAGGATTCGATATCCAGTCGGGATATGTTGAATCACTAATAAATCCGTTCTCTTTCAGCTTCTCCACTTCTTTTTTCAGAGCTGCCGACCTCTCTGGGCCCAGCACACGTCTCTTTTGCTTTACAGGCGGGTGTTTTGGGTTTATATTTAGTGAATGACTCATGATGGATGGCGATATCCCACACATGTCGGCGTGGGTCCAGGCAAACACATCCAGGTTTGCCTTCAGGAAGTCGGTTATTTCTTTGGCTCGATGTGGATCCAACTGGGATCCAATCTTCAAAACTCTTGTTGGATCAGCTTCGTCAATGGGTATGTCCACTGTCGCTTCGTTAGGAGTTGCATTTCTAGCCTCTGGTTCCTCATCTTTTCTGGGATCCAAGTCTTCAGGCGTTCCTTTAGGAAATTCCTTCGGGGCTGATCCCTCTAATTGCTACGCCGAACCCTCCTTTGGAGGAGGCGAGGCACCTTTACTCTCGATGTTGAGTCCCTTCATCAACATCTTTAGTTCGGCAACATAGCAAGCCCGTCCGGAGACTTGATCTCCTCTCATTACTCCCGTTCCGGCTTCAGTTGGGAACTTAAGCAATAAACACCAAGGGGCGATGCAAGCCCTGAACTCTGCAAGGGCAGGCCTTCCCAAAAATGCGTTGTAGGGCGAATCCACATCCAACACTACGAACTGAAGCATTGGTACTCTTCGACGTTCCCCTTGCCCCAATGTTACGGGCAATTCTATATACCCCATTGGAGCTGTCGACGCTCCGTTGAAGCCTCGGATCCAACCTTCGCATGGCTTCAAATCTTCAGACTCAAGTTTCATCTGATCGAATGACTTTTTAAACAAAATATTAACAGAGCTTCCATTGTCTACTAGCACCTTATGAACCAATGTCGGTCCAATGGTAGTGGTAATGACCAACGGATCTTCGGTGGGCGACTGGATTCCGGTATTGTCTCTACTACGAAACACCACGTCATCAAACATTGTCCTCTGCTGTTTCACAGGGGCGATATCTTCCAAATCATCACATTCATCCACATCTACGTGCTTAGCTGCATTAACGTATTGGTCCATTGCTCTAAAACTGTGGATAGCTGGGTGGGGTCCACCTACTATGTTGTTAATAACAATTCCCTTGCCTTTCTGCTGCGCTGTAGGCTTGGGACCAGATTGATTCTGGTTTGGGGCCTGTTCTCCTTGCCCCCTGTCTCTTGGCGCAGCCTTATACTCATCCAATTTTCCTTCGCGCAGCAGCTTCTCAATCACATCTCTCAAATGTCGACATTCATTCGTTGAATGCCCATGAGTTCCGTGAAATAAACAAAATTTTCCAGTTGCGATTTCTTTCTCCGTTGAGTCTCGAGGCGGTGGTCTTTTGTATTGCAAAACATTGTATGTATCCAAGTAAATGTTCTCCAGAGTGTCGTTCAGCGGTGAATAATTCTCATAGGTCTGGAACCGGGGTCTTTTGTTAGAATTACTTCCTCGGTTCCTATTTCTCCTGTTACCATTCGCGTTACGGTTGTTGTCGCCCCTGTTTCCATTATTATCATTTCCACTCTTGTTTCCCACATTCACTTCGACTTTCCCGGAACTTTCTCCAGACTGCTTCACGGCGACATTACTCTGAACAGTTTCTTTTGAAGCCGCTCCGGACTTTCACTTTCTGTTTGCCCTTGCCTCCTCTCGTCTTAAGCGAATATCGACCTTTTCATAAAATAACTCTCTCGTGGGAGGTGGCTTCCCAGAAAGATAATCTCCAAACTCGAAATCAGGATCGACTCCTTCCATCAAAGCCATCAAGATGGTGGGCTCGTGCGGGTCATTGACTTCTGTCACAGCTAAGTTGAAATGGTCGAGATATGACTTCAAAGACTCACCCGGCGCTTGCTTAATTCTTGATAATTCAATAACATTCTTAGACTTTCGGGCATGGAGTCGGAACTGATTCATAAAACGTTCGCTTAATTCCCTAAAATTCGATATCGACCGAGGAGGAAGTCGGGTAAACCATAGCAACGCCACGTCTTCTAAGTAGATCGGGAAAGCTTTACATTTCACTGCGTCAGGGGCAGCAGCAGCATTCATGAGCCATGCGTATCGCATCAAATGTTGTCCCGGGTCGGTTCTCCCGTTGTACATGTCCATCTGCGGCAGGTTAAAACGTCGGGGAAACTGAAAGTTGAGGATGTCATCAGTAAAGGGAGTGTGGCTTCGTTCATTGCCGTAATCTTCATTGGTGTAGTTCTGACTTTCAGACATGATCTGGCGTACCATAGTCCATACGTCAGCATTGGTCAAGGGCCGTTCAGGCTCCCTGGCTCTGATGTCCGGGTTTCCTCTGGGCTCTTGATCAGGGGACGCCCTCCTTCTGATGTTCGGGTTTCCTGATCTGGGCTCCTGATCAGGCGACGCCCTCCTTCTTCGAGCCGCTTCTGCTCTGCTTTGTTCCCTACGTTCCCGGTCGATCTCGGGAGGAAGGGGCTGGAGCATTTGCCCCTGAGTGGGATTGGTAAGGTTAGGGTCTCTAGGCAATACATGGGATCCCCGCATTGGTAACAACATAGGCTCTCTCAAGCTCGGATCATTGGGTCCTAGTACCCGTGCAGCGTCCTCGCGGGACCCCAAAGATCCGAACGTCATCTACTCCAAATTCTGAGATCGTTTGAGCGGCCTTCTTTCACGGGGCCGTTCTTCCTCAGAAGAAGAAGACTGATCCATTGATGTGTGATGAACCGGGGATGGGGTTCTCTGTCTGTGGAGTTCGCTAATTTCCCTGCTCATGATTCTCATGTTCTCTTGCATCATGAGATTGGTACGCTCGTGGATTTTCATAGCCTCCCTAGTGCTCTTAAGCAGTCAAGAAGGCGCGAAAAATCTCCTTGGGTAATAGGCGCAGATGGATTGATCTGGTCATTGATCCTGGTGGCTGGAGTCGGAGCATTTGGAGGAGCTCGAGTAGAGGTTCCAGCATCACCTAGCGACGGACCAGATCGGAGCTGAGCAATCTGTTCGGGTCGGAGCTGGGAAACTTGTTCGGATCGGAGCAGAGCAACTTGTTCGGATCGGTTCGGGTTAGGGGAGTGCACTGCTTCAGATTCTCCTACTCGGATCGGATCGGAGCTCTCTCCTTGAGTTCGGTTCGGATTTCCTGAACCTGTCCGATCCACTCCCGAGTTCTGCCCACGAGACCTTGTCACAACCGGGTTTTGCTGATCTTCACCAACTCCCTTCCCTCGACTGGTTTGAACTTCCTTGCCTTTTCCTTTGGCCATAGTTCTTCAACAACCGTATGACAAATATTCAAAAGCGTCGAAACTTGAGGATTAACTTCTTTGAACTCAACGGTCCAAAAAGTAGAACGATAATCCAGAAAAACAGAGAATTCAAATGGTTCTCAGTGAAAGCACCAAAATGTTAGACCAAAAAGTGGTTCTAACACCCAAATTGACTAAAATCAAAATAAAATAAGATCAAAAGTAAAATGGAGACACAGAATTTATAGTGGTTCGGCGTCGGAAAGCCTACGTCCACTTTATAATCACTTTCCTCGATGATATAGATGTAAATACAATGAGATAATCACTCAACTTCACTCACTTTTCATGTACATTCACTCAATTATCTCAAAAAATACTTTGAATGACGATTTGGATTGTTTGGGAATGCTAAAGTTCGATTCTCAAAGGTGTTTGAACTCTCAAAATGCTCGAAAAAGATCCTTTCAAATGTCTCTTGACGGGGTATTTATAGGTGGAAAATCACTTAGAATTCGGTTCGGGTCGGAGCTGCGTGTCTTTCATCCCATCGTTCTCGGGCTCGGATGGATTCCAGTGTTGGCAGCGCACCAGATTAGTGGTCATCATGGGTAGGAAATGGTCATAACTACTCCGAACATTCAGGAGATCGTGGGGTGAAGTGATATGGTATGTTGGGTTCGGTTCGGAGGAGTGAGCAGAAGGGGTTCGGATCGGGGCATCCGATCCGACCCGACCTGAGCTGAACCTGAGTCCTTGTCCATTTTGCTCTGTTCCGTCCCGAACTGTTAGTAGCCCTCCGATCCGACTGGTAGTAGCCTTCCGATCCGACCTGATAGTAGCCCTCCGATCCGACCCGATACTTTCTAAGAAGAAATGTTCTTCAACGCTTGACATCTCGACTTTGTGTTGCCTAGTTCACAAAGTAGGCTAACAGAGTTCAACATTAAGTTTTATCTTCAGTATTTTTATTTCAGCGGTTCCAGTTTTTCAAGTAACAATGGTAGCTGTCGGTAATTTATTTGAATAAATTAGTGTAATAATTTATGGTTTATTTATTACATTTTGCTCTTGCATTCTTTTATTTCAATTAAATATTCACTGATATGATGATATGTTCTGTGCGTATATTTGTTTCATTTCTCCTTTTATTTTTCGGACCATTAATGTTTTAGAGTTGCAAGATAACTAAACATTAAAATTACATTGATTCTACTTGATATATAATAAAAATGTATGTATGCGTTTGTGACTGATTCGAATCAGTACACTGGTAGTATATTACAAATTGGTTTAAATGTAAAATTAAGCTTAATTGAATTTTCACTTTTTAGATTACTTTCATTTTCTCTTAAAGTACCCTAGATTTTTTTTAATAAAATATGATTTGAAATATGCTTTAACAAATGATTGTATATGTCATATTGAACACCTTAACGGTCAGTTTCCTCCACCGTTGTGCGGTAATACTAGTGTATCTTATTTTATTGTCTAGTTTATGTTTGCTTGCTTTATGCTCTATGACTCTACAGGTTAGTATCCTGCATATGTATTGCAATTTGAAAGATTAATGAAAGTGTACAAGTTCAAAAAAAAAAAAAAAAAAAAAAAAAAATCCCGACCAGGGATAGACTTCTTAATTAGGGAATAATTGTAGAAACGGCTTATGTTCTATGCAGGGATTGTTCTGAATCACACTAACACGTATTTTTCAGTTATGTTTTTTCTAGATAGATTGCTTCGCAAATATCTGGATACTATAGCACTTGGAACATGGAAATCAAACTATGATAATTAGTTGCATACCTCTTGACCCGCCTTTTCGGTATAAATCAAGGCGACAATAAACCATATGTCAAACTCAAACCATCCAAAAATTGATGAATTATCAATGGATTTTAAGAAGAAAAAAAAAAAAAAAAAAAAAAAAAAGGAACTAAACACTACTTAAATCTAACAGCGAAACGATAAAATATAACAGTAACATAGACAGTTCAATAAACCTGTTAAAAAATATACATTTTATCTCAATTTAATTCCAATTGCTAGATTACCCGAACGGGAATCGGGTAAAACAGCCGATTTATGAGGTAAAACGATGAGGCCTCTTGAATTTTAGGAATTTTCGCGTTAAAAATAGGATCTGAGGACCCACCCTTTTGTCTGGTATAGCAAAATCCTAATTTAATATATTTAAAATCATGTGAAAAGTCAACGGAGAAAAATGGCAACCGACTTCGTCTCCAAATCTAAATCTTGCTCGAAGGAACAATTAATCTTGGATTCAGATAATAGATCTGCAGATCCACCAGATTCTATCCATTCTCCGTTGCATGCAGATCAATTTCTTTCCAAATCAGTTCGAGAGACTATCCGAAGCCCGGATCTTGAATTGAGGCAAGTTTTTCCAGATCTCCTTAAGAAAGATCAGTTAGACTTTCAGACTAGTGATTCTAGGGTAAATTTTACACATGCTAGATCTTGGTTAGAAGCTATTAAAGAAAACAACTCTCATCAAAGCTCATTTCAGTTAACTTACTATGAGCCAGAGATTATAGATAATGTTAGACATGCGATAATCAATGAAAATTTGGTCAAAACAGCAAGGGTTAAATGGTTGAATTCCATTGTGTTTTATGTTTATGGCAGAAAACAATATTATAATTACCTTAAAGATTATATTGATAGAAATTGGGGATTGAAAGGTAATTATAATTTGTATTCTAGAGACAATGGGTTCTATATAATTAAGTTTTAACTGATCGATGATTGTGATAGTGCTAGCTAATGGTCCATTTTATTATAACCAAAGACTGATTTTTATGAAAAAGTACGTTCCTGGAGTGAGATTAGCTAGAGAATTCCTCAATTCAATTCCTATATGGATTCAATTTCATAATCTTTGCTTAGATTTTTGGACCACTGAGGGTATAAGTAGGATAGCTTCTACTCTAGATTATCCAAATAGAATGGATACTGTGACTGAAGATATTTCTCGAATATCATTTGCAAGAGTATTATTAGAAGTTAAAATAGACTTTAAGTTCCCAGAAATGGTACCTATACAATACTTTAATGGGAATTTGGTTTGGCAAAGAGTACAATATGAATGGAAACCTTCTGCATGTACTAACTGTAAAGTATTTGGACACTCTAATATCTCATGCAAATCAAATAGAGTGTGGATACCTAAGGATAGTGTCACAATAAATAGCAGAATGGATGTTGATGTGGCTGTTAATGACAAAGATGTGTCTAGGCATAATAACCCAGTTAAAGATTTAGGTGGGAGGGAAAATGATGTAAAATTAGCAGGTAGCAATGTTAGTAATGAATTTGCGAGGCCTGATCATCCTATATCACAGAAATATGATGAAAATAATTTTAATCCTTTCAATATTCTGGCAAAAGATATAGATGGCATGCAGGAAACGGGTTTGAATAATTTAAAGGAAGGGGATACAGTTGAGATGTCTGTTGATTGCAATGAAGCTGAAAGGTTAATTCAAACTAAAGAGGTAGTGTAGAATTTAAATGTTCATTCTAAGGAAGGTATGTGTGATAATAATAAAGATGGTATGTGTGATAATAATAAAGATGGGTTTATTAAATAGGAAGATGATATGGTAGATAGTGAAGAATATAGTCAGTTGCAAAGTAATGAAGTTGATCGAAGTAAAGATATCTTTATTGATGAATCTGATAGTTCGAATAACAGTTTCAGAAATAGGAGAACTAAGCGTAAAAACTGCAAATACAAGAGAAATAATATGGTTATAGGTAGAGAACCTTTGATAGTGGAAAACCCAGAGTGGGTGAAGTTAGTATCTCAAATTCAAACTAGAACGAAGTCCAAGAAAGCTAAAGAAGATGGTAATTCTCCTGGAGGAGTCATTCATGGTGGAATGTCTAAAAAGTGAGATTTATCTTAGTATTATTTTCTGGTTTGGTTACTTAAGATGCATTTCTTCATTTAAGATTGGCCTGAGCTAGAAAGTGTATGATCTCTTGCTGTTTACCTTCAGTTCAGTGGAGTTCGAATGTCTTTAGAGCTACAGTTTGTTTTTATTGGAGATGGGCTTGAAGCTGAGGATGTTTTCTCCTGTTCTCTGGTGTTTCTGGGTTAAGGCATTGATGGTTTAGAAGAAGTGTTTGGGTTCTTTCGGCTTTGTTAGTTGTTTTTGGGTAGTTTGGTCTTGTCTGTGTGGATTTTATATTGAATTTCTGGATATTTCGGTGTTTTTCTTTGAAGTTAAGCTGTTGATTGAGCCAATGGTATCATAGTTTGTATGGGTCTTCTGCTGCAGTTTGTACTTTTGACCTGATGGGCCTTGTCATCTTTACAGTTTTGTGCTCTCTTGGGCTTGCTGTTGGGCTTATTTGTGGTGCAGCGTTGATGGGGGATTTCTGTCTCCCTTTGATGGTTTTGTGGTTAGGCCCAGATAGGCTTTTAAGTTTATTTCTTTGTGTAAGCCTGTTAGTATGGTGTGTTTCTTTTTCTGTTTGGCTTGTATGTTTTGTAGTTTTCGCCTTTTCTTGTATGTGCTGGCTTTAGTGTTGGGTGTATAGAATTCGTTGTAATGTCGGTTGTATTGTTTTTCCAGCTCATACTTCATGTACTCTCTTCTAATGTAATTAAATACCCGTTGCTTTTCAAAAAATTTACATTTGATCTCATTTTACAATATATCAGAGTAGGGCCGGTACTAAGACTTTTGGTGTTTAAAGCGAAAATGAAAATGATGTCCTTTCACACAAGCAAATGTTTTACATGAACACAATTTACAGTATTTAAAAATAAGAAGAAGAGAAAAATAATAGGGGTCATTAAAATAACAACATGAGTAATCGTGGTTTGATTGGAGAATAACTAAATATTAAAAATTCATTTACTACTACCAATTTAAAATATTCCCAATTAACCACAAGCCTAAAATTGGAAAATAAAAGCAAAATGTATTTGCAGTAAAACAATTCACTTCATAAATTCAACATAGATTTTTGTTCGTCATTTTTCTTTACACTTTTACTCCTCAAGCTGGACAGTAAACTACTAAGTACTAAATCATATACAACTATATATTTAAATATAAAATCCACTTACAATTAGGCAATGATCCAAATCACATGCTTACATAGATGCACTGAGTGAACTACAGCAAACAATACAGTGACAGCCCTAAGTTGGCTACAGGTTATAGCGAATACAATTTACACATACAACGAAGTTCAAAACCTAAATACCTAATATCTGCTTATCCAAAAATCCAAATTAGCGAATTACTTACCTCAGATTCTTTTCCTTCGTGTTCGGTTTCGGCTTCAACACTAGTTGAATTGAAACTGTCGTCACCTGTGCGGTTGTACCTGGCGGCTGCGTCTCAACTTTCGCCTGTGTGGAATTGGAGAACTGGGATTTGGATCGCCGTCGTCTAGAGATCGTGGTCTGTATCAGCGATTGCCGATTGATTCAATTTCCACGTTTGGTGATTGGATCGGTTTATTTATCTGTATATGAAAGTAGGTCAAATGGTGCCCTAGGTTTCTGCGTGCCCTAGGCGGTTGCTTTACTTGCTTCGGTAAAGGGCTGGGCATGTATCAGAGTTACACATTTACTAAAACATATCGATAATGTAGCAGAAATAAAATAGTATATATTGTCTTCGACTCCATCTTTATCTTCAGAAATAAGTGTCTCGGTAAACTAAAATACTCGGTTTGACCGGAGTCAAACCAAAGCCTGGATCAGAACTATATATTCTTATGTCAATCAAATCAAATTAGGAATTCAAAGTGTACTAATTTCAAGGTCAACACAGGAAAAATCTAATTACTTAAAATTTCAAATTTAGAGTCCTTTTGATGATAATCAACAAATTGAATTCCAGTTTATTCAAAACCCTTAGAATAATAATAAATTCAATTTCATGCCATATTTTTATAACCAGGATTAAACAATTCTTATTTTTAGATATGGTCAACTCAAACTTCGAGTACTACGAACGTTCGTATACAAAGATATGAAATCAAATTGGGATATTCCTCCTAATAATTAGGCCAACGGGCTATGACCTGTCAAATTAAATAAATCAATCAAAGTATATCCTCCATGGATTATACTCAAGTTCTAAAGGAACTCTCGAATCCAAACCCAACTCTCAACTATGGGTTTACTGTATCGTTGATAACATATAAAATAAATGGTTATCCGAAGTTGTAAACATTGGGAAAACATTTATAAGTGTTTCGTAAGTTTTAACGTCGATTATTTTTCAAAATCATTGGAAGTTATTTCAAATTCAATAGATTTACATTCTTGAAATAATATTTCAAAAATCTCGTTTGTTTATAAGCAACTCTATAAACTAATTATATACATACTATAATTTTGATGATATTTGGTTTTTAGTATTCTTCTCACCAAATATCGTCATTTAATTTAAACCATCTGATAACATTATTTTAAAACACTTTATATTTCGAATATCGATTGAACACAATATAAACTTCAAATTAATTGAAAATTTAGAATCACTTTAATTAAATTAGCAATGTTCATTTCGAATTATTATATGTATATATGCTATATATATCAAGTTAGCTACAAAATGAAATTTGTATATCACGGTAGGCATACTTGTCCATGTGAAGCTACAAAATGAAAAACATATATCCCAGCAATGCCTGTGCATATAGCCCAAGTTTATTTTAATTTTTTTGAAGTTAGCATATAAGAAGAAGTTAAATCAATAGGCTGCAGAGTATGTAGCATCTACAGGCATTTACTTTAACATGCTAAAACGAACATTTTCAAACCATATACAGTAGCTTCTACAACGTATAACCTCTGTGTAAAATATAAGCCTACAGAAATTTACTAATAGCATAAAATATAAGTCTACTTAAAATATAAAATTAATAGGCTATATCGTATACCATCTACATAGTATAGCATCTACAAGCTTTTACTTATAGCGTCTATAGAAATTATGAAAAAATTGTCAAGCCGTATTTAAAAGCATGTCAAAATGAAAATCAAAAGGCCAGAAAATCGCTTCATTGTTTCATACTTAGTAGCTTCTTTTAATTGCATAAGTAATAGCTGCTGCTACACGATTTACTACAATACGATTATCTTGACATATATCACACTCTTTTACCAACTAGGCTATTATTTCAAGGAGCGTTTTTACAAATATATAGTATTTGAATACCAGTCTACTGAAGTGGATGCTTTTAACTCGGAACAGGTAGAGTTGGCAGGACAGTTAACTAGACAAGAAGATACATTTGAGGAAGAAGAGATGGTTTGTTTTATTAAATAAAAAAAAGCCAAGATCAACATGATTCATTTGAATGGATGTTGGAAGGAGGATATTTCACTACAACAAAAATACTTTTTTACAACACTGATTCTACAGCAATTTACCAAAACGTTTTGAAAAAGCTAGATCCTTCACAATATTTGTTAAGGAAAATGTTGTAATAGTTTTTTTTCAAAATATGTGTACGTAAGTTGTAAATAAAACATTTCCACAGCGTTTGTTTAAACTGTTATAGAAAGTAATTTTTAACGATGACAAATTTACATTGTATTTTATTTTTTGTTTATAACATATTTGTCAAGTTATCGAAATATGTAAATAAACCATGATTTTTAAATATTGTAAACTTGTAACTTTAAACAATATTTATCAAATGTTGCAAACTCAAAGTTAAATGACAACAAAAAAAAATGTTGTAGATTCTATTTATTTTACAACACTAACATTTTGTTAACATAATTCATATTTAGGACAACATTATTTAATATGGCTAACAACATCATAGTTTTCATTTTTTGGTTGATATTGCTAAGACTTATATCTTAAGAATCCATTATTAACATTGTCATAACTACAGTTTATAACTTTTTATTTTATTGTCAAAACTTTTAACAAGGACAAAAAACTGTAAATATTATTTAAAAAACAATATGGTTGGAATCGTTAACTTGGTGTTGTAATTTTTATAACACAATTTTTTTATCAATACTATAAGATATTTTGAATTAAATAACACAATTTTTTATCGATATCGTAAGATATCATATGGATTAGCACAACTAGTTCCTCTACTGGTTTTTGAGTATTAACATTACTCGTGGAAGCAGATCACTTTGAAGTGTCTTCTTGTGTAGCAGATATGCCTACAGGTTCCTCTCTACTTTTTTTAAAGCAAAATCATGTTCTTAGAAAATAGTCGGCATTTGTTAAGTTATTATTATTACATGCACAACCTTGTGAACTAAAGTAACACAGAATACATGCTGATGGTACATATTACAAACTAAAATGAGAAAAGGATATAAACAAATATCATGAAGGCTTATGTTGTGCTACAATAGAAGCGCGCATAATGCGGTAAGGAGGAGGCATTCTATCATTCACAAAAAATTTCTCCGCAAAGTACACACAAATTGATTTAAATTGGTAGTGCTTATCTTTCCATGCAACATATATAACTCTGTAAAATGGTTCCACCAATGTTATCCGATCACTTTCTTTGATCACTTCTTTGGCTAGTCCATATACTGAAAGAACGAAAATTGTTTGATCCAAATCACACGCTATGTGGCACCTTAAATTCAAGCCAACAACGATGCTATAACTTCAATCTGACTAATTCATAACAAACCAACATTCAATATTTGTGAGGATAGCTACAAGTGGAGCTACATCTTCATGCTTTACAAACATGAGTACTTCCGCCACTACTGCCACAATTATATTTATCCCTTGTTCCAGGATATTGATTGTCCCTTTCTTACGTGTCAATTTTAATTTTACTTCATCCAGGGATGAAACAGTTGATAACAGTCGCTTAGCCTTAGCCTGACCTTTTATAGTATTTGCTAGTTTGTCCAAAAGGTCGAGGATCTTTCGAGCTTCTGCACCGGCATTAAGGCCAGGATCTGATAGAGTCATGAAATTCTGAATTCTGGAAAAATTCTAAAATAAATAAAACAATGGCATCCACTAATAATAATAAAACAAACCCCATTTCGTTTCCCGGACCATCCGAAGGCCCATTTCAACGAACTATACTCGCTAGAGTCATCAAATTGGAAGAATCGATGAAGGGTGTACTGCAAATGCATATTGAAATCCAAGTCTTACAAATAAGGATGAATAAGGAGCATGAGAAACATAGGAAGATAATGAGGAATTTGCAACGATTTGTTATGGATAATCATACTAATCTGTTAGCCTACTTTGTGAACTAGGCTACACAAAGATTTAATGATAAAAAAACGAAGGACGCTTTCTTCAAGAGTCGGATCGGATCGGATTTCTTATAGTCAAGGCAGAACAACATAAAGCGGAAAAAGAGGGAGCATATACCACACCGGATCAGTTTGGTTAAGCCCGACCCGTCTCCCCAACTGTAATATATCCGATCCGAACCCATGCGCCTTAAATCGCAGAAGCTATGCCCACGTTCCCTTAAGAATCAGAGCAGTTATACCCACGTTCTTCCCATGTTCACCACTAACCTGATGCGTTGTCGCTATCATATCCCATCCGAACCTGATTGTAACGGGATTGGCGCCACGTGGATCCGAACTGAAGCCATTCCATGAGCATTCTTCACCTATAAATACACCCCAAGGCACATTTCAAAAGATCTTTTTGACATTTTTAGAGTTGAAATTCCTGCGAAAACCGAATTCTATCACCATTTTCATATTGCTATCATCTTATAAAGTATATTTGATAAAAGATTGAGTGAATCTATGTATGAAATGAGTGAAAGTGAGTAAGAATCATTGTTGTATCTACATTCAAGTCATCAATACAAGAAGTAGAAAGTAGACGTAGGCTATTTAACGCTGAACCACTATAAATTGCATGTTTTCATCGTTTTTAGTTTGATTTCATAAAAAATTGTTCTTAGATTGGGTGTTAGAGACATTTTTGGATCTAACATTTTGGTGCTTTCACTGAGAAATCTTTGAAATCTTCGCTTTTTGGGATTATCGTTCTACTATTTGGACCTTCAAGTTCAAAGAAGTTAATCCTTTATTTCCGACACTTTCAAGCATTTACTGATTAATTATTCCAAGATTGGACATTATGGCTAAAGGGAAAGGAAAAGAAGTGCAAGGCGCTAGGGGGAACGATGCTAGAGAAGATCAACAAGCCATCGTGTTGACGAGGTCGCAGGGGCAAAGCTCTGGACAAACCCAATCCGAACAGGATGTTCCGAACCGAACCGACCAGGAGAACCCGAGCCGATCAGGAATTACTGGAGCTGCTCAGACCCCTCCGAACCGAATCCCTTCTGACACCCTGCTCCGATCCGAACCGAATGAGGCTGAAGCTGGTACTTCTACTCGAGCACCCACCAATGCTCCAATGCCGGCCACGACAACTGGTGATCAACCTGCTCCATCCGCACCCATCACGCAGCGGGATTTTTCACGTTTTCTTGACATGTTGGAGAGTACTAGAAATGCATTGGAAGTCCATAAACGTGATAGTCTTCGCATGCAAGAGAATATGATCGCCATAAGTAGGGAACTCAATGAACTCCGAAGGAAAAAGACACCTTCCCCAACACGCCGCCTTGCTGCAGACTATTCATCTTCTTTAGATGAAGGACGTCCTCGTGGGAGAAGGCCGCTTGAGCGACCTTAAAATCTTGATCAGTTGACCTTTGGATCTTTAGGATCCCGTGAAGATGCGGCTCGTGTGTTAGTACCTGATGACCTGAGCCTGCAAGAGCCTATGTTGCTACCCATGTATGGATACCACATTCTACCCAGGGATCCTAATATTACTAATCCTACGCAACAACAACTCCTCCAACCCCTTCCTCCTAAGATCGACTGGGAGCATAGGGAGCAGTGTAGAGCAGCCGCCGCTAGAAACAGAAGGTTATCCCCTAATCAGAAACCCAGGGGTAATTCGAATATCAGACCTAGAGAACCTGTGCAAACATTAACAAATGTCGATGTATGGGCAATGGTGCGTCTGATCATGTCCGAAAGCTAACGATACACTAATGAGGACTAGGGCATTGAGCGAAGTCATACCCCCTTCACAGATGATATATTGGATTTCCAGTTCCCTCGGCGATTCAACTTGCCACAAATGGATCGATATTCAGGGAGAACGGACCCAGGACAGCATCTGATGAGGTAAGCATGGTTCATTAATGCCGCAGCAGCTCCAGACGCTATAAAATGCAAGGCCTTTCCGATTTATCTAGAAGACGTAGCATTAATGTGGTTCACCCGACTCCCTCCACTGTCAGTATCAAATTTCACAGAATTAAATGAGCGCTTTATGAACCAGTTTCGACTTCACGCCCGAAAATCCAAAAGCGGCATAGAGTTGTCAAGGATTAAAGAAAACAACTCTAATCAAAGCGCATTTCAGTTAACTTACTATGAGCCAGAGATTATAAATAATGTTAGACATGCGATAATCAATGAAAATTTGGTCAAAACAGCAAGGGTTAAATGGTTGAATTCCATTGTGTTTTATGTTTACGGCAGAAAACAATATTATAATTACCTTAAAGATTATATTGATAGAAATTGGGGATTGAAAGGTAATTATAATTTGTATTCTAGAGACAATGGGTTCTATATAATTAAGTTTTAACTGATCGAAGATTGTGATAGTGCTAGCTAATGGTCCATTTTATTATAACAAAAGACTGATTTTTATGAATAAGTATGTTCCTGGAGTGAGATTAGCTAGAGAATTCCTCAATTCAATTCCTATATGGATTCAATTTCATAATCTTTACTTAGATTTTTGGACCACTGAGGGTATAAGTAGGATAGCTTCTACTGTTGATTATCCAAATAGAATGGATACTGTGACTGAGGATATTTCTCGAATATCATTTGCAAGAGTATTAGTAGAAGTTAAAATAGACTTTAAGTTCCCAGAAATGGTTCCTATACAATACTTTAATGGGAATTTGGTTTGGCAAAGAGTACAATATGAATGGAAACCTTCTGCATGTACTAACTGTAAAGTATTTGGACACTCTAATATCTCATGCAAATCAAATAGAGTGTGGATACCTAAGGATAGTGTCACAATAAATAGCAAAATGGATGTTGATGTGGCTGTTAATGACAAAGATGTGTCTAGGCATAATAACCCAGTTAAAGATTTAGGTGGGAGGGAAAATGATGTAAAATTAGGAGGTAGAAATGTTAGTAATGAATTTGCGAGGCCTGATCATCCTATATCACAGAAATATGATGAAAATAATTTTAATCCTTTCAATATTCTGGCAAAAGATATAGATGGCATGCAGGAAACGGGTTTGGATAATTTAAAGGAAGGGGATGCAGTTGAGATGTCTGTTGATTGCAATGAAGCTGAAAGGTTAATTCAAACTAAAGAGGTAGTGTAGAATTTAAATGTTCATTCTAAGGAAGGTATGTGTGATAATAATAAAGATGGTATGTGTGATAATAATTAATATGGGTTTATTAAATAGGAAGATGATATGGTAGATAGCGAAGAATATAGTCAGTTGCAAAATAATGAAGTTGATAGAAGTAAAGATATCTTTATTGATGAATCTGATAGTTCGAATAACAGTTTCAGAAATAGGAGAACTAAGCGTAAAAACTGCAAATACAAGAGAAATAATATGATTATAGGTAGAGAACCTTTGATAGTGGAAAACCCAGAGTGGGTGAAGTTAGTATCTTAAATTCAAACTAGAACAAAGTCCAAGAAAGCTAAAGAAGATGGTAATTCTCCTGGAGGAGTCATTCATGGTGGAATGTCTAAAAAGTGAGATTTATCTTAGTATTATTTTCTGGTTTGGTTACTTAAGATGCATTTCTTCATTTAAGGTTGGCATGAGCTAGAAAGTGTATGATCTCTTGCTGTTTGCCTTCAGTTCAGTGGAGTTCCTGAATGTCTTTAGAGCTACAGTTTGTTTTTATTAGAGATGGGCTTGAAGCTGAGGATGTTTTCTTCTGATCTCTGGTGTTTCTGGGTTAAGGCATTGATGGTTTAGAAGAAGTGTTTGGGTTCTTTCGGCTTTGTTAGTTATTTTTGGGTAGTTTGGTCTTGTTTGTGTGGATTTTATATTGAATTTCTGGATATTTCGGTGTTTTTCTTTGAAGTTAAGCTGTTGATCGAGCCAGTGGTATCATAGTTTGTATGGGCCTTCTGCTGCAGTTTGTACTTTTGACCTGATGGGCCTTGTCATCTTTACTGTTTTGTGCTCTCTTGGGCTTGCTGTTGGGCTTATTTGTGGTGCAGCGTTGATGGGGGATTTCTGTCTCCCTTTGATGGTTTTGTGGCTAGGCCCAGATAGGCTTTTAAGTTTATTTCTTTGTGTAAGCCTGTAAGTATGGTGTATTTCTTTTTCTGTTTGGCTTGTATGTTTTGTAGTTTTCGCCTTTTCTTGTATGTGCTGGCTTTAGTGTTGGGTGTATAGAATTCGTTGTAATGTCGGTTGTATTGTTTTTCTAGATCATACTTCATGTACTCTCTTCTAATGTAATTAAATACCCGATGCTTTTCAAAAAATATACATTTAATCTCATTTTACAATATATCAGAGTTACATATTTACTAAAACATATCGATAATGTAGCAAAAAATAAAATAGTAGATATGGTCTTCGACTCCATCTTCATCTTCAGAAATAAGTGTCTCGGTAAACTAAAATACTCGGTTTGACCGGAGTCAAACCAAAGCCTGGATCAGGACTATATTTCTTATGTCAATCAAATCAAATTAGGAATCCAAAGTGTACTAATTTTAAGGTCAATACAAGAAAAATCTAATTACTTAAAATTTCAAATTTAGAGTCCTTTTGATGATAATCATTCAAATTGAATTCCAGTTTATTCAAAACCTTTAGAATAATAATATATTCAATTTCATGCCATATTTTTATAACCAGGATTAAACAATTCTTATTTTTAGATATGGTTAACTCAAACTTCGAGTACTACGAACGTTCATATACAAAGATATGAAATCAAATTGGGATATTCCTCCTAATAATTAGGCCAACGAGCTATGACCTGTCAAATTAAATAAATCAATCAAAGTATATCCTCCATGGATTATACTCAAGTTCTAAAGGAACTCTCGAATCCAAACCCAACTCTCGACTATGGGTTTACTGTATCGTTGATAACATATAAAATAAATGGTTACCCGAAGTTGTAAACATTGGGAAAACATTTATAAGTGTTTCGTAAGTTTTAACGTCGCTTATTTTTCAAAATCATTGGAAGTTATTTCAAATTCAATAGATTTACATTCTTGAAATAATATTTTCAAAAATCTCGTTTGTTTATAAGCAACTCTATAAACTAATTATATACATACTATAATTTTGATGATATTTGGTTTCTAGTATTCTTCTCACCAAATATCGTCATTTAATTTAAACCATCTGATAACATTATTTTAAAATACTTTATATTTCGAATATCGATTGAACACAATCTAAACTTCAAATTAATTGAAAATTTAGAATCACTTTAATTAAATTAGCAATGTTCATTTCGAATTATTATATGTATATATGCTATATATCAAGTTAGCTACAAAATGAAATTTGTATATTACTGTAGGCATACTTGTCCATGTGAAGCTACAAAATGAAAAACATATATCCCAGCAATGCCTGTGCATATAGCCCAAGTTTATTTTAATTTTTTTTGAAGTTAGCATATATGAATAAGTTAAATCAATAGGTTGCAGAGTAAATAGCATCTACAGGCATTTACTTTAACATGCTAAAACGAACATTTTCAAACCATATACAGTAGCTTCTACAACGTATAACCTCTGTGTAAAATATAAGCCTACAGAAATTTACTAATAGTATAAAATATAAGTCTACTTAAAATATAAATTAATAGGCTATATCGTATACCATCTACATAGTATAGCATCTACAAGCTTTTACTTATAGCATCTATAGAAATTATGAAAAAATTGTCAAGCCGTATTTAAAAGCATGTCAAAATGAAAATCAAAAGGCCAGAAAATCGCTTCATTGTTTCATACTTAGTAGCTTCTTTTAATTGCATAAGTAATAGCTGCTGCTACACGATTTACTACAATACGATTATCTTGACATATATCACATTCTTTTACCAACTAGGCTACTATTTCAAGGAGCGTTTTTACAAATATATAGTATTTGAATACCAGTCTATTGAAGTGGTTGCTTTTAACTCGGAACAGGTAGAGTTGGCAGGACAGTTAACTAGATAAGTAGATACATTTGAGGAAGAAGAGATGGTTTGTTTTGTTAAATAAAAAAAAGCCAAGATCAGCATGATTCATTTGAATGGATGTTGGAAGGAGGATATTTCACTACAATAAAAATACTGTTTTACAACACTGATTCTGCAGCAATTTACCAAAACGTTTTGAAAAAGCTAGATCTTTCACAATATTTGTTAAGAAAAATGTTGTAATAGTTTTTTTTTTCTCAAAATATGTATACGTATGTTCAGTGCCGGCCCAAGCCCGTATGATGCCCTAGGCGAAGCAAAAATGTTAAAGTGGGAAACTGGGAGGGCAAAACAAGTGGAGAAAACAGATGTACATCCCACGAATCGATCCCTAGTTGCCTCAGAATAACTTGAGCATCATACCACCAAGCTACTACTACTCTCATTGACTTGTTGCCCTAGAACTGATATACAACAGTATTTTTAAATACACAAACACCTACTCGCTGTCTTCCAGCACCGCCTCCGGCGGTGCTGCCCTAGGCGGCGGCCTAGCCCGCCTTTGCCTTGGGTCGGGCCTGCGTAAGTTGTAAATAAAACATTTCTACAACTGTTATAGAAAGTAATTTTTAACAATGACAAATTTATGTTGTATTTTATTTTTTATTTATAACATATTTGTCAAGTTATCGAAATATGTAAATAAACCATGATTTTTAAATATTGTAAACTTATAGCTTTAAACAATATTTATCAAATGTTGCAAACTCAAAGTTAAATGACAACAACAAAAATGTTGTAGATTCTATTTATTTTACAACACTAACATTTTGTTAACATAATTCATATTTAGGACAACATTATTTAATATGGCTAACAACATCATAGTTAACAATTTTTGGTTGATATTGCTAAGGCTTGTATCTTAAGAATCTATTATTAACATTGTCATAACTACAGTTTATAACTTTTTATTTTATTGTCAAAACTTTTAATAAGGACAAAAAACTATAAATATTATTTAAAAAATAATATGGTTGGAATCGTTAACTTGATGTTGTAATTTTTATAGCACAATTTTTTTATCGATATTATAAGATATTTTGAATTTAATAACACAATTTTTTATCGATATTGTAAGATATCATATGGATTAGCACAACTTGTTCCTCTACTGGCTTTTGAGTATTAACATTACGCGTGGAAGCATATCACTTAGAAGTGTCTTCTTGTGTAGCAGATATGCCTACAGGTTCCTCTCTACTTTTTTTAAAGAAAAATCATGTTCTTAGAAAATAGTCGGCATTTGTTAAGTTATTATTATTACCTGCACAACCTTGTGAACTAAAGTAACACAGAATACATGCTGATGGTACATATTACAAACTAAAATGAGAAAAGGATATAAACAAATATCATGAAGGCTTATGTTGTGCCATAATAGAAGCTCGCATAATGCGGTAAGGAGAAGGCATTCTATCATTCACAAAAAATTTCTCTGCAAAGTCCACACAGATTGATTTAAATTGGTAGTGCTTATCTTTCCATGCAACATATATAACTCTGTAAAATGGTTCCACCAATGTTATCCGATCACCTTCTATCATCACTTCTTCGGCTAGTCCATATACTGAAAGAACGAAAATTGTTTGATCCAAATCACACGCTATGTGGTACCTTAAATTCAAGCCAACAACGATGCTATAACTTCAATCTGACTAATTCATAACAAATCAACATTCAATATTTGTGAGGATGGCTACAAGTGGAGCTACATCTTCATGCTTTACAAACATGAGTACTTCCGCCACTACTGCCATAGTTTTATTTGTCCCTTGTTCCAGGATATTGATTGTTCCTTTCTTACGTGTCAATTTTAATTTTACTTCACCCAGGGATGACACAGCTGACACCAATCGCTTAGCCTTAGCCTGACATTTTATAGTATTTGCTAGTTTGTCCAAAAGGCCGAGGATCTTTCGAGCTTCTGCACCAGCATTAAGGCCAGGATCTAATAGAGTCATGAAATTCTGAATTCTGGAAAAATTAAAACAATGGCCTCCACAAATAATAATAATCAAACCAACCCCGTTTCGTTTCTCGGACCATCCGAAGGCCTATTTCAACGAACTGTGCTCGCTAGAGTCATCAAATTGGAAGAATCGATGAAGGATGTACTGCAAATGCATATTGAAATCCAAGTCTTACAAATAAGGATGAATAAGGAGCATGAGAAACATGGGAAGATAATTAGGAATTTGCAACGATTTGTTATGGATAATCATACTAATCTGTTAGCCTACTTTGTAACTAGGCTACACAAAGATTTAAACATTAAAAAACGAAGGACGCTTTCTTCAAGAGTCAGATCGGATCAGATTTCTTATAGTCAAGGCAGAACAACAAAAAGCGGAAAAAGAGGGAGCATATACCACACCGGATCGGTTCGGTTAAGCCCGATTCGTCTCCCCAACTGTAATATATCTGATCCGAACCCATGCGCCTGAAATCGCAGAAGCTATGCCCACGTTCCCTTAAGAATCGGAGCGGTTATGCCCATGTTCTCCCTATGTTCACCACTAATCTGATGCGCTGTCGCTATCATATCTCATCCGAACCCGATAGTAACGGGATGGGCGCCACGTGGATCCGAACCGAAGCCATTCCATGAGCATTCATCACCTATAAATACACCCGGAAGGCACATTTCAAAGGATATTTTTGACATTTTCAGAGTTGAAATTCCTGCGAAAACAGAATTCTATCACCATTTTCATATTGCTATCATCTTATAAAGTATATTTGATAAAAGATTAAGTGAATCTATGTATGAAATGAGTGGAAGTGAGTAAGAATCATTGTTGTATCTACATTCAAGTCATCAATACAAGAAGTAGAAAGTGGACGTAGGCTATTTAACGCCGAACCACTATAAATTGCGTGTTTTTATCGTTTTTAGTTTCATTTCATCAGAAATTGTTCTTAGATTGGGTGTTAGAGACATTTTTGGATCTAACATTTTAGTGCTTTCACTGAGAATTATTTGAATTCTTCGCTTTTTGGGATTATCGTTCTACTATTTAGACCTTCAAGTTCAAAGAAGTTAATCTTCTATTTCCGACACTTTCAAGCATTTGCTGATTAATTATTCAAAGATTGGACATTATGGATAAAGGGAAAGGAAAAGAAGTGCAAGGCTCTAGGGGAACCTCAAAATCTTGATCAGTTGACCTTTGGGTCTTTAGGATCCCGTGAAGATGCGGATCGTGTGTTAGGACCTGATGACCCGAGCCTGTAAGAGCCTATGTTGCTACCCATGCGTGGATCCCACGTTCTACCCGGGGATCCTAATATTACTAATCCTACGCAACAACAACTCCTCAAACCCCTTCCTCCTGAGATCGACCGGGAGCATAGGGAGCAGTGTAGAGCAGCCGCCGCTAGAAACAGAAGGTTATCCCCTAATCAGGAACCCAGGGGTAATCCGAATATCAGACCTAGAGAACCTATGCAAACATTAACAAATGCCGATGTATGGGCAATGGTGCATCAGATCATGTCCGAAAGCTAACGATACACTAACGAGGACTGGGGCATTGAGCAAAGTCATGCCCCCTTCACAGATGATATATTGGATTTCCAGTTCCCTCAGCTATTCAACTTGCCAAAAATGGATCGATATTCAGGGAGAACGGACCCAGGACAACATCTGATGAGGTATGCATGGTTCATGAGTGTCGCAGCAGCTCCAGGCGCTATAAAATGCAAGGCCTTTCCGATTTATCTAGTAGACGTAGCATTAATGTAGTTCACCCGACTCCCTCCACGGTCAGTATCAAATTTATAGAATTAAGTGAGCACTTTATGAACCAGTTTTGACATCACGCCTGAAAATCCAAAACCGTCATAGAGTTGTCAAGGATTAAACAAGCTCCGGGCGAATTTCGGAAATCATATTTGGACCGCTTCAATCTGGCTGTCACCGAAGTTAGTGACCCTCATGAACCCACTATTCTGATGGCCTTAATAGAAGGAGTTGACCCGGATACAGAATTTGGGGATTATCTATCCGGGAAACTGCCCCCACTAGGCAATTGTTCTACGAAAAGGCTAATATT
Source organism: Allium sativum (assembly GCA_030737875.1). Lineage (NCBI taxonomy): Eukaryota > Viridiplantae > Streptophyta > Magnoliopsida > Asparagales > Amaryllidaceae > Allium > Allium sativum. The sequence continues at coordinate 440,619,159 of CM060910.1, read as the reverse complement.
CGCTTAAGGCGAGAAGAAGCTCATGCAAATAGGTAGAGAAAGTCCGAAGAGGCCTCGAGGGAAGGTGTCCAAAGTAATGTTGTGGTGAAACAATCCGGTGACAGTTCATGGAAGGTTGAAGTGAACGTTGGCAACCGGAACGGAGGTAATAACAACAAGAATAGAAACAGCAATAGGAGGAGTAGGAACCGAGGGAACAATTCCAGCAAAAGACCTCGATTCCAAACTTTTGAAAACTATTCCCCATTGAATGATACCTTGGAAAACATTTATTTGGACACATACAACATATTGCAATACAAAAAGCCACCACTCGGAGACTCCACTGAAAAAGAGATCGCAACGGGAAAGTTTTGTTTGTTCCATGGAACCCACGGTCATTCCACCAACGAATGCCATCATTTGAGAGATGTAGCTGAAAGATTGCTATGGGAAGGGAAGTTAGACGAGTACAAGGTTGCCCCAAGGGACAGAGGGCAAGAAGGGCAAGCCCCGGACCAAAACCAGCCTACTTCTAAACCCACAGCCCAGCAGAAAGGTAAGGGGATCATTATCAATACTATTATAGGCGGACCCCATCTAGCTAGCCATATTTTCAAAGCGATGGATCAGTACGTCAATGCTGCCAAGCACTTTGAGGTAGGAGAATGCAGTAACCTCGAAGACATTACTCCAGTAAAACAACAAAAGACGATGTTAGACAACGCCATATTTCGTAGAAGAGATGATACCGGAATTCAATCACCAACTGAAGACCCACTGGTAATTACCACGGCCATCGGCCCTGCCTTAGTCCATAAGGTGTTGGTGGACAACGGAAGCTCAGTCAATATCATCTTCAAGAAAGCTTTTGAACAAATGAGACTCGAAGCAAAAGATCTAAAGCCCTGCGAAGGATGGATATGAGGCTTCAATAGGGCGTCAACGGCTCCGATGGGCTACGTAGAATTACCGGTGACATTAGGATAGGGAGATCGCCAGAGAGTGAGGATCCTGTAATTTGTAGTTTTGGATGTAGAGTCACCCTACAACGCTTTCCTAGGCCGACCGACCCTTGCCGAGTTTAGGGCATGTATTGCACCTTGGTGCTTGCTGCTTAAATTCCCGACTGACACAGGAATAGGGGTGATGAGAGGCGACCAAGCTATGGGACGAGCTTGTTACATGATGGAGTTGAAGATGCTAATGAAGGGGTTGAATATAGAATCTAAGGACGATTCTCCCCCTTCGAAGGAAAACTCAGCATAGCAATTAAGGGGTCCAACCCCAAGAGAGTCGCCCTTAGATGTGCTCGAGGATATAGATTCGAGAGAGGATAAAGAACCCGAGGATAGAAAGGCGACTCCCAATGAGACAACAATAATATACCTATTGATGAGGCAGATTCGACAAAAGTACTAAAAATCGGATCGCAGCTAGATCCGATTCGAGCGAAAGAGTTGGCTGATTTCTTAAGGGAAAATTTAGATGTGTTTGCCTGGACTCACGCTGACATGTGTGGGATTTCGCCTGCTATTATGAGCCATTCTTTATGCATTAATCCAAAGCACCTGCCGGTCAAGCATAAGAGACGATATTAGGCCCAGAGCGGTCAGCAGCTTTAAAGGAAGAGGTAGAGAAATTGAAGGATAATGGGTTCATTAAGGATTCAAAATATCCCGACTAGATATCAAATCCTGTCCTGGTCAAAAAATCTTACGGGAAGTGGCGTACATGTATTGACTTCTCTGACTTGAACAAGGCTTGTCCGAAGGATAGCTTTCCTCTTCCTAGGATTGATCAACTAGTAGACTCGACGGTCGGACACAAGCTTTTATCCTTTATGGATGCATATTCGTGGTACAATCAAATTCCCATGCACATATCAGATCAGGAGCACATAAGTTTCATCACAGACTTGGTGTTATATTATTATGTGGTATTATCATTTGGATTAAAGAATGCAGGAGCCACGTATCAGCGTTTAGTCAACCGCATGTTCTATAATCAAATCGGAAAAACCATGGAGGTTTATGTGGACGACATGCTTGTGAAGTCTAGACAATCTTCCGACCATACAAGGGAATTAGCCAAAATGTTCAACATTCTTCGAAGATATGGGATGAAGTTAAACCCCCTCAAATGCTTGTTTAAGGTCGCATCTAGGAAATTCCTTGGGTTTATCGCGAGTTCTCGAGGAATTGAGATAAATCCTAGTCAAATAACAGCAATAAGGAATATTGAAGAACCACGAAAGATTAAGGATGTTCAAAGCCTGGCCGGAAAAGTTGCTGCACTGAGCAGGTTTATCTCCAAAGCCACAGATAAGTGCGTACCTTTCTTCGATCTGATAAAACGAGGGAAACGAAACTTTTAGTGGACCCCTGATTGTGTGGAGGCTTTCCAGAATTTATTAGACTTATTAGAAAAGCCTCCAATATTATCAAAACCCATGGAACATGAGGATTTGTTTATCTACCTAGCGGTATCATCTCATGCCATCAGTACAGTGTTGGTACGTGAAGAAGATAAAGTCCAGAGGCTTGTATACTATGTGAGCAAGAAGCTAGCCACTACAGAACGTAATTATCCAAAGATAGAAAAACTTGCTTATAGCCTCCTGATTGCTTCCCGCAAACTTCATTATTACTTTTAGGCTCACCTAATAGTTGTATACACCAATCAGCCTTTAAGGCAAGTGTTGCAGAAACCCGAAGCATCGGGGCGGTTACTTAAATGGAACATCGAGTTGAGTCAATTCGATTTGAATTTTCAGTCATGGAGATCAAGAAGGGGGCAGGCATTGGCCGACTTCATAACCGAATTCACGATTCCCGAAGAGGAAACGGTGGGCGACAAGGTGGTTACTTTAGACCAAGAATTAGAGCTTAGTCCGTGGAAGTTATATATGAACGGAGCCAAAAATGATCGAAGGTCCGGCGCCGGAGTTGTTTTAATCACTCCTGAAGGACGATCTATTTACTATGCATTGCGATTAGAATTTGCTGCTACCGATAACGATTATGAGTACGAAGCCCTGATTGCAGGGCTAAAACTCGCCAAAGAACTAGGAGTGAAGACACTGGATATATGCTGCGACTCCAAGACAGTTGTATGTCAGGTACGGGAGGAGTTTGTTACTAAAGGACCTCGACTCGTTACTTATCTCAAAAAGGTAAAGGAGTTGCTGGGTAGTTTGGAGCGTCACAGCATAACGCATATTCCAATAACAGAGAATCAAAAAGTAGATCGGTTGGCAAAACTAGCAAGTTCTGATAACCCCGAAGAAACTGAAATGGTTCCGATAGAGGTTTTGGAATCACCCAGTTTCAACCTGATGGAGGTGGAACTAGCCTTAGAAGTTGATCTAGAGAGAGAATCATGGATGACATCGATCAAAAATTTTCTCAAGAGTGGAACCCTCCCATTGAAGAAAAGCGAAAGACGAGCTGTAACACGTAAGGCTGCAAGATACGTTTTACAGGACGACGTCCTTTATCACTAAGGGTTTTCAATGCCCCTATTACGGTGTATCGCACATGACGACATCAAACGTGTACTGCAAGAAGTACATGAAGATGAGTGTGGGGACCACACCGGGGGCCAAACCCTAGCAAAGAAAGTGTTACGGTATGGATACTTTTGGCCTACCGTGAATAAAGACGCGGCTGATTATTCACGATGCTGCGACAAATGTCAAACATTCGCCAAAATTCCCAGAGCACCTCCGACTCAGCTTAAGTCAATGGTAAGCCCATGGTCGTTTGTCATGTGGGGAATTGATATTATTGGAGTGTTACCTATTGCCAAAGGGGGAGCAAAGTACGCGATCGTCGCCGTGGACTATTTCACAAAATGGGTGGAAGCTGAACCTTTAACCACGATCACGGCAAGGAAGGTGATTAGTTTTGTGGTCAGAAACATTATCTGTCGATTTGGGATACCGAAGACCATATAACTGATAATGGGACACAATTCGACAACGTCGAATTCAGAAACTTCTACCAGAAATACAAGATGATAAACGATACACCGTTGTAGCTCACCCGCAGTCAAACGGCCAAGTTGAAGCAATAACCAAGGTCATTAAATCTATTCTCAAGAAGCGGTTGGAGCGGGCCAAAGCCAAGGGGTTAGATGAGTTGCCACTAGCTTTGTGGGCCTACAGGACAACCTTTAAGACGGCCACTAGCCATACTCCCTTTTCACTCTCCTTCGGGTCAGAAGCAGTGATCCCGATAGAACTAGAAGTCCCTTCTCATCGAGTAGTAGACTATGACCCAATGACAAATAGAACACTCCTTCTAGAGTCTCTTGATATGGTTGAAGAAAAAAGAGACAAAGCAAACTTGCGTGCTTAGAGGCGTCGACGCCAAGTAGCACGTTATTATGACAAAAAGGTTCACACTAGAACCTTCGAACCAGGAGACTTAGTATTGAAACGAGTTTTCCCACCTTCAACCCATCTGGGTCCAAGATGAGAAGGGCCGTATGCCATCTAACGGAAGCTTGACATAGGAGCCTTCAAGCTAACGACCGTAGATGGTGAAGAAATTCCCAGAGCTTGGAATGCTCAACATTTGCGATGATATTTGAGTTAGATATGAATTACTTTCTTTTGTTTTTATAGACTATGTAAAAAAAAGGCACGACTTGCCTTAAAAAGTCTGTTTATATGAACAAAGGATTATGAAATGGACGTGGGCTACGACTTAGCTGAGCCACTATAAAAATATGGTGTGTCATTTACTTTCCTGCATTATTTCTATCTTCAACGATTATTTTATCATGACTATGAAACACAAAACACTAAATTGTATTTGGAAAATTGAAGATAATCTATGTGCAGGAAGGAACAAAATGACCGCTTGCATGATAAGATGCAAAGAATGGGAAGACAACATTCTTAACTCTAACTCTCATGAATCGAGAAAGAGTATAAAGGACGGGAAGATGATGTCCCTTGAGGCGTGAAGGTGCATCCCGATAAGAGACCGCCTCAGTAATACTCTAACCTGGTTGTGAGACAGGAGAGTATAAAGATGCTAAAAAGAGTAAGCATCAATGACGAAAGGAATATGACCCCGTCAAAGAATCGAGGACAACTGGATGTTGAATTTAATCGATCTTGAATAAGCCTCAATCAGTCATTCAAGATTGATTGGGGGCATACATATACTCATGTTCCCTTAACAATGACTTTATTGTATAATTGTGATATGATATGCTATTCATTTGCTTTTTTACTTAAATGCTAAATTTACAAATACCAGACATTGTAGGGAACAAGCTACTTTATTCACAAACACATGAGTTTATACAGGAAAGCTAAAGCAAAAGATGCGAGGGCCGCACTCGCTGCAACAATAGCGGACCAGTGGAATATCAAAACAAAAAACAAAGTGGATTGTCACTTGGACTTTGGAGTAGACTTGGGCTTCTTGGCAGCCTTAAGAGCTTTTTTAGCTTCTTTTTGGGCATCGGACATGAGACGCTTTGGTTTCTTCTTCTCTGTAATTGAGACCCCAGAGTCAATAGATTTCTTCCTAGGAGTCGGAGCACTGGGATCAAGAGAAGATTTTTTAGCAAGCTCCTCTGTAATTGACCTAGTTGAAAGCTTAACAACTAACCTCGATCCAGCATCCACCACTGCAAGGGGCTTAAGGCTTTCGGGGTCTATCTCCTTGACTTTCAGCTGCATGCGCTTGTCTTGTTTGGCTTTCATTTCAGCCAAAGTCACTTCATCATCATTCTTCGAATCCCCAAGTATAGCAACATCAGGATCTTCTTCATGCCCATCATTACCACCATCATCTTTCAAAGCGTCTATCATTTCATCATCATGAGAAGTGTCGCCGTTAGGCGGTATGGGAGTCTTATTCGTAGCCTCCTCCTTTTTACCTTCAGCTCCCCCTCCGGACTCAACGATGATAGCCCTATCCTGTCCTTCCTGAGTTTCTTCCATGGATTTTTTCCCCAATGGCGGTTCCCCGATGCTCGTCAGTCTTCTCGTTTGGCTCAGCACCTACAGAATAAGAAGCAACAGTTATCAACTCAGGAGAAAACAAAGAATCTTCGATCGACTGCCCAATGATGTGACGAAAGGTGGAAACTGCCTTGACAAATTGGGGTGAAAAGGTGGAAATACCTTCTGATGATTTCTCAATTGGGGCAGCCACCGTCTCTGATGCTAATTCGGGTATAGCAGATAAAAGAGAAGCTTTAGGAATTCCCGGATTCTCGAGATCATATTCCTCGACTCCAATAGCTTCAACGGTAACAGAAGAGGAACCAACTTCAAGGATATTCTTTCCTTTGGCCTGGCGTTTCTCCTCCTCCGTGGCAGCAGCAAGAAGGCGTGTCGGTTCATCATCTTTCAGATACTTCTCCATGAGTTTGTCTTCATCAACGAAGTCTACCTTAAGTTCATCTTTTTCCCATTCGATGATTTGATTCCATACATGAACTAAGGTAGTCGGATAGTCTTCGATCCAAGAGATGTTTCGACGACGGATTATGTGTGCAAAGAATTCAATCATCAGTTCGCCAAGTCCGTGTAATTCTTTTTGAGCCTCTGATAGCTGTTTATGGGTCTCTTCAGCAGACTTAATAGCGCTATCTACATTCCGCTCAGCTAAGCCAGCTCTGGTCTCGGCCTCCATTAACTTGGCCTCCAAGTCAGCATTTCGTTTCTTCAACTCGGCATTCTTTCTCGCTAACTCGGCCTTTTCTTGTTCAAGAGTATTGTAAGCTAGTTGCACCTTGACACTTTCTGACTTAGCATCTTCAGCTTGTTTCTTCAACTTTAAACGCTTTTGACTGTGAGATTCCAGTAGGTTATGATAACGCTTTTGTAATTCCTCAAATTGCTTTTTGAAGTTGTTGGCATCTCGTTGAGCAATGACAAGTTGAGCCTGTGTATCTTCTAAGTCCTTCTCCAGATTTTTCAAAACATTCTCATCGGAGTCTGCAACATTCTTCATCGCATTGACGTCTGCAATTAGGGCTCGAATGATTCTGGAGAGATTACGTGAATACTTGTACATCTCTGAGTACTGTTTCTCTACTGCATCAATCTTTGCCCTAGCATCATATGCCCACTTTGAAGAAATAGGCTCAAGTGCGGGTAGGAAAGTTAAATGCTCAAAGTAGTGATCTGGGAACTTCTCCTTCAGATAAGCCAGTTTTATTTTGGAATCAGCGTCCAGTGGCGGGGATTTGGAATAAGATAGCTCAAAATGTTTCTGCTTGGCAAGGACAATGGCCGCATCACTTTTTTCAGATCGCTTCTCAGAGGCTTTGTGCTTGTCTCGTGAATCAATGTGTTTCGGTGGACTTTTTTCTCGGGAATATTTATCTTGGGGAGAAATACGGTCTTTGGACTGAGATGTCTCCTCCACGACGACTTTGGTGGCTCTTACATATGTCCGGGTCCGACCGAACAGGAGAACGAGAGCGTGAAATGTGAGGTCGATGGGAATCATAATGCCTTCTATCATCTCCGCCCCGGTTCTCACGACAATCATGCTCGGTGTCAGATGAGGTCTGGACATGCTACGGCGAATTTTTCCGACATCATAGTAAGGACGTGACATGGTACCTGCACAACAAAATGAGTAGAGTTCAGAATCGACATTCACATAAGACATAAGTGTTGTGACGTGCGGTGCTAATGTGTTATATGCATCCTAAGTGACGTTCCCCCCGACAAATCCGAGCCTGAAGCCAGACTAGCATGAGTAGGCTCTTTGGTCTTCACAGGAGCAGTCTCTTCTGAAGAAGTAAAAATTAAAGGATTCGTTCCGAAGTCTTCTGAAGTATAAATAGTTTCGGGCAGGGGAAGATTTCTTAAACCCTTAAATGTAGAATCGTCGTTAGTGGGAGCATCTCTTTGAGGAGCATCTAGCAGTAGCTCTTTAGGGGATGTTGACTTTTCAGGAGAAACGGCGTCATCAGGAATGGTATACCCTTCTCTGTGCTTCTCAGCTATGTTGGCTAATTCATCATCCTGAGTTGAGGATGGAGAGAGAGGAGTCCTAAGAGGTATCGTTGGACCTTTCGAGCCCTTGCCCATCTTAGGAATAATGTCGACCGGGGATATGTACACATATGGACCTGTCACATGACTTATACTATGGGTAACAGATAATAACCCGTGATGATGGAGATACTCATCCTTAAGAACTTCGTCGATGGTTAAGAACTTTTGGTCACCATTGAGCAGCTGATGCAAACGATCAAAGTATAATTGACCCGATATTTGCTTTGGGTTATCAACTGCGAATGAAAAAGAAAGCAAGTTAACGTGTTGGCATGATAATTTAAAGTTGAAATTTAGAAAGTCGGTGCTTTACTTGATTTGGTCCACCTCCTGGCGCACCCCGGTTGCTATGTGATATAAACCATTCAAGTTTAGAGTCACCAGCCTTGCTGCTATATGGAACAATAATAATTTTCCTTTTTGGAACTGATTCAAAGTATGAGAAGGACGGAGTCTCTTGAGTCTGATGCTTGAAATTATAAAAGAAGTGAACGTCATCGAAGGTAGGTTCTATACCTAAAATCTCTTTGCATGCTATATACAAGGTGTATAAATAAGCATAAGAGTTGGGATGTAATTGCATGGGGGCAATCCGCATCTGTCTCAGAAAATCAACGACAAAAGGCGAAAACGGAGGTACTTCCCCAACCAGACACGTTAATCGGGTAATTGCCATAAATCCTTCCGGTGGATTGTGGGGCGATCTGTTTTCGAAGGCACCTGGGTATCTCTTTTTAATATCCCATGCTTTAGACATATTCGGATGAGTCTATCATCATCGATCGTCGACTCAACAGAATCTTTGGGTAACTCCAATATAGTGGCAGTTTTAAACTCGTCGGGAGCACGATCATCTCCTATCTCTCCTTCCTCTTCCTCACCAAGAGAAACTTCACCCTTGGAAGATACTTCACTGTTATGCGCTTCCATTTCATAATCTGGGCCCTCATCATCCCATTCAGGGTCTGAGGAAGAGGATATGTCATCAAGAGTGAGTTTCTCGGATGTTTCTGTTTCTTCTCCCTTTTCTGCTAATCTAGATGAACGTCTCTCTGCCATGATCGCTAAACTACTGAAGAAACAATAGCATAAGTTAGAGTAAAATAGCCCGTATCCCCGTGCACGTGTGTGAACTAAAGTGTGTACGGTGTGTGCAAGAGATGCAAAGTAAACACATAAGAGCATAATGCAAAGGTTTGGCGAAGCAGTAATATTCAGAATAGTCTTAAATGTTTGCTCATGATCATAAGGCACTATCCTAACTGTTCATTAAGTTGTAAGTCACGGAAAACGTTGATTGAGCAAGTCGGACATTTCTTGTGCATTAAGTTAGATGGTTTCAGTTTGGTTTGGATATATATATTGGGATCGGATTGGACGCCCACAGAGGAAAGGGTTCGGACCGGGGGCAGGACCATGTGTGGTCCAATGCAGAAGCTAATGCACTACATGCAAATCGGTTTGGTTCGAAAGTTGGTACTTTAAGCAGTCCGGATTGGTCCGAGTATAAGACGACCCGATTTCCCGTTCTCACGGAAACAGGGTTATCTTTGGAATATAACACAGAAACATACAATAGCAGAACAGAATTAAATAAATACACCAGATATGAACAACAAAATATACTGGATAAAATTAATCATCAGAGTTACACAGTATACAGGATCTTACTTAGAACAAATACAGTTCAGCTATACATAAATGTCTACAGCGGAAATAAACAAAATATGTACAATAGGAGCTGAACAGCATAAAAAGAAATAAATGATAGAATCCATCTTCAGCTCCAGCTATCCAGAAAGAACCAGCTAAACCTGAATACAAGGCTGCCCGTGTAGAAAAAGGGGCACCCGAGTTTGAAAGTGAAACAAACTACGAGTCAGTCATGGGACTAGTATGAGAAATCCACTCAACACATATATAATTGGCTAATCACAGGACCACGCCACTTCCGTGGAACGGGTTTACTCCATTGGATTGCCAGTGCTTTAAAACAAATCTTTCTTTTAAACATCGCTATGCTTTTTATAAAATGAAGCCGTTATAAGACTCAGTTCCCATCACACAATGCAACGCAAACCGGAGGATAGAGTTTTACCTTATAACGGCCAAAATATGCTTGATACGAATAAAACAAAGGCATTTGATATTATTGCTAGTGTCTATATGTTTTGAAAACAATTTCAAATCATAACTATCAATCATAGACGACATGAGCGTCCCATGCCACTATTTCGCCAAATGTATATATACAATCGAAACCGCATCGTCACGTATTTGGAAATTGGATTTCCGTCATGAACCAAGGCAAAAGATAGTCCTTACCGAATTCGAGACGCTCTAGCCCGTGTCTCAGGAACAGCCACAACTTCCCCTTGGATCGTCAGGGCCGGTCCACCGATGTGGATTATTATGCCTGAACACTACGTCTCCCCGCCCTTTGGGGCGTAAACGAGCCAACGAATGACTCCATCGGACCCGGATCGTCCGATCAAACCGAGGCGCCTCGCAACAGCAACAACCACATTGGTGAAAAGTATATAAATGTCAGGGCTGGTAGGTCACTGACACCACCCTAGCTAGAAAGAAACGCATGCCCTCCCTGAGGTCCTTCTCCCGTTTTAGGTTCATACCGGGATGTGAGGCTCGCGATTTCACGTTATACACAAAGCTACGCCACACAGACGGTGCTTTGATCATCACCACAAGACTTTGCTTTTCAACAGAAGCCCTGATCACTGCATCTTAGCATGCCACACAGGCAATCCACGCCATGCGATTGATGTCCATCGATATACAACCTCTGAGCTCGTACGTCTCAGAGAAGGGCGTTAAGCAAAAGAATAAATTCTCCGCCGCCAAACAGATGTATATTTAACAGAAATCAATCAACACAGAATAAACTCCAATGTCAGACACACAGTCCATTTACAAGTCCGTTCTGGGTCTGAACGAAACCGGAGGCACTAAATACCTCGCAAACCCTTCGATCAACACGTACGTCTGAACGATCACCACTCATTATCCATATTTCGGGATGCCTCCCAATCAGGACCTCGGTTACCATCCAAACGAGGTGAAGATCTCCGGTCTTCGACCATCGTCTTCATCTTCGACTTTCAATCGTCGGTCAATTATTTGAAATGAGAATTAACTCGGCCTTCTCAAATAATTCACGTATATTTAGAATTTCAAATCAATTTATTTCAATGGTTAAATTATTTGACAACACCAATTGTGTTCTTTAATGTAATTTTCACACCAAACACATTCAACCATCAAAAGCCACATAAATCAAGCAAATTCAGTTTATTTCCATTCCATATCGCTTATGATATTTTATAACTATTTATCGCTATTTTTATTTATTTTAAAATAGCCATTTTATTCAAAACGACGCTTCGGGCCATACATCGGCCGTGGCGCTGTTTTTCTTCAGATTTGATTTACACTTATCTGAAAATCTAACTGTTGGATCTTCACAAAATTTACATCATTAGAAAGGTCTTTTCAAAACGAATCCAACGGTTCCAGTTTCGGGAAAATCCGACAGTCGGATCTCCCGGTACACTCGTTTGAAATTTCGATTTCAAAATACGAACTGCAGCGTCGTTATTCGATTAAATATAATTATATTTATATATATAAATAAATATAATCGTTTCTGGCGCTGTTTTTCTTCAGATTTGAATTAAACATTCCCGACAATCCAACCGTTGGATTTCTACAAAGTTGGTGCCGTTGGGAAGATATTTCCAAGGCGAACCCGACGGTTGAGGTTTCGGGAAAATCCAATGGTCGGATTTCCCGCACTAGTCGTTTGAAATCACGGTTTCAAAATACGAACTGCACGACCTCGTTTCGTTTTAATTTTAATTATATTTATATATTTATATAAATATAGTTCATTCAATGATTTCCATATCGTTTTCACTTCAAAAAATTTTCTAACACCTTAAATTTTTGGAAAATTTCGCCATAACCTCCCCTGCACCGGGAGCATCGGGAAATCGCAAATAGCTTTCCCGGTCCTTCTAATCTCAAAAAGAAAAAGAAAAAGCCAAGCGGCTAGCCAACAGGCTCAAAATCATCACCCAAACAAATCAGTAAATGTGTACCTATTTGTCGGGCACAAAATTTTATTCCTCTTCTCTAGCCCCTTTGCTATAACCTGTTCAATGAATATTGCATGTACATATATATATACAGTTCTTATCATTTATCAATTTCTATTCGACTTCATATTTGATTTCTATTTGGTTTGAAAACTCCATTCATTCTAATGTTACATAAATAGGTGCAAATCATTTCATTAGCTAATTAATGAATATTTCAACTCATATATGTTTATTTTGAACAAGTGGCTATTTTTAACACTTCACATTTCAACGATTTATGCATACAATTAAAATGTGATTTTTATTGTAAAACAATTCATTTCAAAACACTATTTTTCTATATAGTTCATATAGGTGACAAAATAGGATTTTTATCATAAAACAATTTCTTTTTAAAACGAGATTATTTTACACAGTTCATATAGTCGATAAAAGGCGATTTTTATTATCAAACAATTTATTTCAAAATATGAATACCATTCAACACATGAATTTCTAAACAACGAATGAATATCAATTCAACACATGAATGTTTTCTATAGTTTCTATATATAGATAAAAATGTGATTTTTATTATTGAACAATTTATTTCAAAATATGAATACCATTCAACAGATGAATTTCTAAACAACGAATGAATATCAATTCAACACATGAATGTTTTCTATAGTTTCTATATATAGATAAAAATGTGATTTTTATTATCGAACAATTTATTTCAAAATATGAATACCATTCAACACATGAATTTCTATACAACGAATGAATATCAATTCAATACATGAATGTTTTCTATACAATGAATAAATATAGTTTAAGCATATGAAAATAATTCAAACACACAAATATTATTCAAAATTTCGGCAGCATAACGGCAGGGTAGTTAAACCGGGACCGTCCCTAGTACGGCTCCTCGCTCTACCTTAAAACCTCGCGGTTTTTGACAATGGGGTTCATGCATCTAGTTCGCACGCAGGCGGCATGTATATATTTATTTCATTTCCACAAACTAATCCTAAGTGGTTTCAACCAAATATTTCACAACCACAAACGGGTATTTTTCAACCTCAAACAACCAATATCAATCACAAACAATCCCAAACAACCATTCGTTATCAACCAATTATCACAACCATTTCAATCAATAAATATCGTCCATGGTTTGTGGACGAGGGGCGTATATATATATATATATTTATATATATATTTATATATAGCAATTCACTTTTACTTCACACATATATAATATTTTTAAATCAGAAATCTCACAAATAGCTATCCAACTGCACGACACTTACTTGCATAAAATCTTCGCCTTTTGTCGCTTTCGCCCGTATTCTCTACTCATGTAAAAATCGAATTTTTACTATGTTATTCAATATATAAAAATCGAATTTTTATTATGTTATTCAATATATAAAATCGAATTTCAAAAATATAAATTCCGTCCTTTTAAAAATAAAGATTATATTTTTAATATTCCTATGATGTAAAAATTATATTTTTATTGCTTTAAAAATATAAGAATCATATCTTACTTCTTCTACTTAACAAAAATTCCGTCTTTTCTATTTTTAAAAATATGATCTTTATTTTTTTCCAAGTTCAAATCTTTTTAAAATCAGTTTAAAAATCCTTTTGAAATTCTTTTGAAAATCAGTTTTTAAATTCTTTTGAAATCAGTTTTAACCTTTTAAAAAAACACAGTTTTATAATCTTTTTCAAAAAGTTTTTACTTTTATAAAAAAAATCAGTTTTTTTTTCTTTTAATTAAAATCAGTTTTTAAAATCTTATAAAATCAGTTTTTAAAATCTTATAATCAGTTTTTAAAATCTTATAAAATCAGTTTTTAAAATCTTATAAAATCAGTTTTATACTAATTAAAAAAAATCAGTTAAAATAAAATAAAAATACTTACATTCTCTGCGAAGAAGAGGGGGGGAGGAAAAGAAGGCGTCGGCGCTCGCTTCGAGGTACGGCGGCTTCAGCGTCGAGAACGGGGGGGGCTTCGTCGGAGCTCGTGCGATCTGGGGGGGGCTTCGGGTCTTCGATCGATGGAGGGGGGGTGAAGATGGGCGGCGGCGGCGCTTCAGGGGGGGGGCGATCTGTCGATAGTCTTTAGGGTTTTTTTTTTTCTTTTCGTTTGGGATTGAAATGAACGGGGAGGGGGGCCAGAACGAAGGATAAAGGGGAGGGAATTAAAAATATATTTTTTTATTTTATTTTATTATTTAATTTTTCAAAAGGGTTGACTTTTACATACGACCTCGAAACGAGGTCTACCGCCTGTCGTCCATAGCGTTTTACCCCTATTCCGAACATAATGGGATATGTATCGTAAGCTGGTTTGATCGTTACAATCAGTTTCCGTTGAATTTAAATCCTTATATTGAATTTTAAACGTACATTTCAAATTACCGGGGTCACATACTAACTAGAAAAATTCCAGAAAAATATTTTCTAGTTTCGTATTGACGATACGGTCCTAACAAAACTAGTTTCGTTGAATTCTGAGACCGTTTGAAAAATGGCCAATTTCCAGTCGATTAAAATCAACTAAAACTGGTCAAACGCGTTTTCCTTTGCCACGCTCACATATTGATTCGAAAAATTATGAAATTCGAAACCTAGCAATAGATTGACATCCCGGACCCAACAAAAGTGGTTTCGTCGAATTCCGAGGTCGTTTGCAAAATGTCCATTTTTAAGGGCCTGAATTCCATAGCGACTATTCAGAATTTTCAACTGGACATATCTTTTGATTCCCGCTATCAAATTTCGATTGGTCGGATTCGTTAGAAAGATATTATCAATTAGATCTTAATGTTTTTGGTTTCACTAAAATCCGGATTGTTTTGCACCCGGTATATTCAATTGAAGTTTGAAATCGAATTATCGAACTACCGCGCCATTTTCAATTCTATATATAATTATAATTAATTATATTCGTTTTCAAATGTCGATTCAAACTCAGTTTTCATCGCCATTATTTAAAATATTTATTTTAAATATTTAAAATCCATTATTTTAGCCAATTTAAAATTTTTAAATTGGTTCAGATTTTCTGGGTCGTTACAATCTCCCCCACTTAAAACTTTTCGTCCCCGAAAAGGAACAAAGTCGAAAGTGGTTTGATAAATCTACGATCACACAATACAACAACTAATTTGTTTCTAACCTTTCCAAAATATTCTGATCAACATCTATTAGAGAATCGAATGGTAATGCAAAGTAGGGTAAATGTACCTGGCACCGGAGTCAATCAGAGATATCTACTCGGCATCTGGGATAAGCTTTCTGAATGCTCTCCTCAGTTTCCCAAGTACAATCTCGCGGATCTCCACTCCATTGCACTTTGACTAAGTGAACTTTCTTGTTCCTCAGCTCTTTGGTTTCTTTGCCGATAATCTTTAGCGGCTCTCGCCTCACAGCTAATTCTGGAGTAATTTCAATATCCTGCTGAGCTGCTTCTTCAACGATCAAGTCTGGATCATGAACGTGCTTTCGAAGTTGAGATATATGAAATACATCATGCACTCCAGACAACCAGTCAGGCAGTTTGACCCTATAAGCGAGAGTTCCAATCCGTTCCAGAATAGGAAACGGACCAATAAATTTGGGCGCTAACTTTCCAGTTTTACCGAACCGGATAACTCCTCTCATCGGCGATACTTTCAAATATACATAGTCGCCAACTTCAAAGGATATATCTCTTCTTCTTCTATCGGCATAGCTCTTTTGTCGGCTTTGGGCGGCGAGTAATCGCTTCTTAATAAAATCGACTTTGTCAGCAGCTTCGCAAATCATATCAGGACCCAACACAAGTCTATTTCCAGGCTCGACCCAACAAGCAGGAGATCGGCACGGTCTACCATATAATGCTTCGAATGGCGACATTGTCAGGCTCGC
The DNA here is from genome assembly GCA_030737875.1 of Allium sativum. Classification (NCBI taxonomy): domain Eukaryota; kingdom Viridiplantae; phylum Streptophyta; class Magnoliopsida; order Asparagales; family Amaryllidaceae; genus Allium; species Allium sativum. Next base: position 440,603,111 of record CM060910.1, on the reverse strand, counting down.
CTGGTAGCTGTTGTTATAAGAGAATTCAGCCAAATGCAGATGGTCTTCCCATGATCCACCGAAATCTAGAATACAAGCCCGCAATAGATCTTCTAAAATGCGATTCACCCTCTCAGTCTGACCGTCTGTCTGAGGATGATAAGCGGTGCTCATGTTTAACTTCGTTCCCAGTTCGACTTGAAATGCCTCCCAGAATTTACTAGTGAATATCGTATCTCTATCACTTACTATGCTGAGCGGCACTCCATGTAGTCTAACTATTTCCCTGAAGTATATCTGCGCCAGACTCTGAGCAGTTCTGTTTGATCTGACAGGTATAAAATGGGCGGTCTTCGTCAAACGATCTACGATCACCCAAATACTATCATTTCCTTTTCTGGTTCTGGGCAAACCATCAATGAAATCCATAGAAATATGCTCCCACTTCCAACCAGGAACTTCCAGTGGTTGTAATAATCCAGCCAATTTCTGTTGGTCGCTTTTAACTAGCTGGCAAGTAGGGCATCGACTAACATATATTGAGATGTCTCTTTTTAACGACTTCCACCAGAATGTGCGTTTGATATCGTTATACATTTTATTCACACCCGGGTGGATACTGAGCTTAGATTTGTGGCATTCATCAAGCACCTCTCTTCTGAGTCCAGGAATATCTGGAACGCAAATTCGCCCTTCTAACCTCAGAATCCCTTCGCTGTCTAGCTGGAAATCCGAAGCATTGCCCTCACGAATTCGCTGACTTATTCCTTTGATAAATTGGTCGTCTTCTTGGAGAGCCGATATCTTATCAATCAACGAAGTCGCAATGATGAAACTGGCGATCATCTCATTTTTTCGGCTTAACGCATCGGCCACGACATTGGCTTTCCCTGGAGTATATATAATTTCAAAGTCATATGTTGCAAGAAACTCCAGCCAACGTTGCTGCCTCAAATTCAAGTCCTTCTGAGTGAACAGATACTTTAACGATTGGTGATCTGTAAACAGTTCAAATCTCTCGCCCAGAAGATAGTGTCTCCCGATTTTCAAAGAGAATATGATAGCCAATAACTCAAGATCATGAGTTACATAGTTTTTCTCGTGTGGCTTCAGTTGACGGCTAGCATAAGCAATTACTTGACCTCTTTGCATTAACACGGCGCCAAGCCTTCTCTAGAAGCATCAGTCCAAACTTTCAAATCTTGGTTGCCATCGATGATGGTTAGCACTGGAGCAGTTGTTAATCTCAACTTTAGCTCTTCGAAAGCTTCCTCACTTTCTGGAGTCCATTTGAACTTAGAATGCTTCTTTGTAAGCTTTGTTAAATAACCAGATATCTTCGAAAAGTTTTTAACGAACTTTCGGTAATAGCTAGCCAATCCGAGAAAGCTGCGGACTTCAGTGGGAGTACTGGGCTGTTTCCAATTTTGAATAGCCGTGATTTTACTTGGATCCACAGCAATTCCTTCTTTCGATACAACATGGCCCAGAAATTTCACTTCATCTTGCCAGAATATACATTTGGAAAACTTGGCTTTTAATACATTCCGTCTGAGAATTTCTAACACTTGTTCCAGATGCTTTTCATGTTCGGCCTTTGATTTAGAGAAGATTAGAATATCATCAATAAAAACCAAAACAAATTTATTCAATACTCCTCTGAATACTCTATTCATCAGATCGACGAAGTAAGCTGGAGCGTTACATAAGCCGAATGGCATTACTAACCACTCGTAGAATAGGTCGGGACCTCTGAACGCTGTCATTGGAACACACTCTTCGGCAATTCGAAGTTGATGGAATCCTGTAGCTAGGTCCATTCGTGAAAATACTTGTGCTCCATTTAATCGATCCAACAAATCATCTATTCGCGGCAATGGGTATTTGTTCTTTATGGTCTGCTTGTTTAAATCACGATAATCTACACATAGCCGTAGAGTACCGTCAGATTTTGGGACAAACACCACTGCTGCACCCCAATCAGAGAAACTAGGCCTGATCAGACCTTTCCATACTAGTTGTCTTGTTTGATTTTCTAATTCCTCCTTCTCTTTTAAGGACATTCTTCGAATAGCGTGAACTACCGGCCTTGCATTCGGAATTAAAGCAATTTTGAAATCTATTTCTCTTTGCGGAGGTAAGCGAACAACTTCTTCGAACACATCCGCATAGTTCTTGACGACAGGGATGTCTTTAATGAGGTCAGGAATATTCTCTGTGACCTCAGGGATATTTTCTATTTGAGCTGGAGAAACATCGAGAGCTGCCCAGAAGTCTTTTCTATTAGAAGTTGGGCCTTCACATGGTATGGTTATATAATCACCTGATTTAATCTTTGCCTTTACGACTCTGTCGGCGCATTTAACTTCAGCTTCATATTTGGTCAACCAGTCTAACCCCAAGATAAGATCAAACTCTTTAAAATTCATGACGGCTGCGATGGTAGGAAACCGATAACGTGAAAAGGAAACCGACACTCCACAAATCCAACTGAGATCAATGGAACCCCCAACTGGATTCTGGACAGTCATTTGTTCCTTGAGCTTCTTCAAATTCAAATCCAGTTTCTTAGCTGCATCTTTGGAAATGAAGCTTCGTGACGTGCCTGTGTCAAACAGTACTTTGACTGGAATGTTTTTGACAGTAAGCGTGCCTTCTAAGACATCGGGCCTTTCCAGAACATCTGCGGGCCCAGAAGTTTCTGCTATTTCGTTTATACGCACTGCTTCAGTCTTTTTCAACCGCCAGCAATCTTGCTTTACGTGACCAGCCTGATGGCAGAGATTGCATTTTCTATTTGATTGAAGTCCTTCTTTGGATTGAAGTGCCCCTTTTAATCTCTTCCTTAAGGGTCCGCAGTTTATCGACAAATGCCCCTTCAGATGGCAGTTAGAGCAAGTGGCGGTCTTTACTGGTTCCCTTTCAGATTTAGCCCCTTTTCTCTTGGCACTGGGCTTCTTACTGGCTTCAGGAATATCAGTTTCCGACTTTTCTTTGTCACTAGAACAGACTTCTTCTTCGTCGCGCAACATTCCTTTCTTGTCGAGATCTTCATACTGATAAGCCATGTATATCATTTCTGAGAAAGGAAGCTTCACATGCCCCAATACTTTATTCCGGTATTTCCTTTGAAGGCCATGAATAAATCTCATATTTTTCCTCTTTGGGTCTTGAATTAGATGAGGAGCAAAGTGAGAAAGTTCATTGAATTTCTTATGATATTCGGGAATTGTCATGTCTCCTTGTATTAGATAAGAAAATTCATCGCATAATCGCTCGGTCGCTTCGGGAGGAGTAAATCTTTCTAAGAAAATCACTTTGAATCTGTCCCAGGTGATATCACCTTTTGGATTATTCTCTATAACCGAATCCCACCAGAACAAAGCTTCATCTTTGAGAGCCCAGGAGGCCAGTAATCTTTTCTGGTCATCACTAAGCTTTAATGCTTCGAAGATTTTCTCAACCGAATGAATCCAAGCTTGCGTCTTCATAATAGATTCTTCACCAGAGAATGGTATTCCACCCATATTTCGATATTTGATTAATAGGGCCTCAATATCCGGTTCTGCATTCCTTCTGTTTCTGACACTCATTTTCTAGTACTTCTGCAAATGGCAGATCAAGTGTCAGGTCACAGAAAAGAAAATTTTCAAACATAGAAACATATACTTCAAGTGTAAATGTGTATCGAGATGTAATTTCATTCTGCTTTACTCATACTAGGATATTACTGATCCTATCTGTATGGAGTTACCCGTGCTAGAACACTACTGGTTCTATTTCTGACGAGTTCGTTCAAATGTTATATTCCAGAACTAAGCTTAACCAAAGCTCTGATACCACGTTGAGACGACCCGATTTCCCGTTCTCACGGAAACAGGGTTATCTTTGGAATATAACACAGAAACATACAATAGCAGAATAGAATTAAATAAATACACCAGATATGAACAACAAAATATACTGGATAAAATTAATCATCAGAGTTACACAGTATACAGGATCTTACTTAGAACAAATACAGTTCAGCTATACATAAATGTCTACAGCGGAAATAAACAAAATATGTACAATAGGAGCTGAACAGCATAAAAAGAAATAAATGATAGAATCCATCTTCAGCTCCAGCTATCCAGAAAGAACCAGCTAAACCTGAATACAAGGCTGCCCGTGTAGAAAAAGGGGCACCCGAGTTTGAAAGTGAAACAAACTACGAGTCAGTCATGGGACTGGTATGAGAAATCCACTCAACACATATATAATTGGCTAATCACAGGACCACGCCACTTTCGTGGAACGGGTTTACTCCATTGGATTGCCAGTGCTTTAAAACAAATCTTTCTTTTAAACATCGCTATGCTTTTTATAAAATGAAGCCGTTATAAGACTCAGTTCCCATCACACAATGCAACGCAAACCGGAGGATAGAGTTTTACATTATAACGGCCAAAATATGCTTGATACGAATAAAACAAAGGCATTTGATATTATTGCTAGTGTCTATATGTTTTGAAAACAATTTCAAATCATAACTATCAATCATAGACGACATGAGCGTCCCATGCCACTATGTCGCCAAATGTATATATACAATCGAAACCGCATCGTCACGTATTTGGAAATTGGATTTCCGTCATGAACCAAGGCAAAAGATAGTCCTTACCGAATTCGAGACGCTCTAGCCCATGTCTCAGGAACAACCGCAACTGCCCCTTGGATCGTCAGGGCCGGTCCACCGATGTGGATTATTATGCCTGAACACTACGTCTCCCCGCCGTTTGGGGCGTAAACGAGCCAACGAATGACTCCATCGGACCCGGATCGTCCGATCAAACCGAGGCACCTCGCAACAGCAACAACCACATAGGTGAAAAGTATATAAATGTCAGGGCTGGTAGGTCACTGACACCACCCTAGATAGAAAGAAACGCATGCCCTCCCTGAGGTCCTTCTCCCGTTTTAGGTTCATACCGGGATGTGAGGCTCGCGATTTCACGTTATACACAAAGCTACGCCACACAGGCGGTGCTTTGATCATCACCACAAGACTTTGCTTTTCAACAGAAGCCCTGATCACTGCATCTTAGCATGCCACACAGGCAATCCACGCCATGCGATTGATGTCCATCGATATACAACCTCTGAGCTCGTACGTCTCAGAGAAGGGCGTTAAGCAAAAGAATAAATTCTCCGCGGCCAAACAGATGTATATTTAACAGAAATCAATCAACACAGAATAAACTCCAATGTCAGACACACAGTCCATTTACAAGTCCGTTCTGGGTCTGAACGAAACCGGAGGCACTAAATACCTCGCAAACCCTTCGATCAACACGTATGTCTGAACGATCACCACTCATTATCCATATTTCGGGATGCCTCCCAATCAGGACCTCGGTTACCATCCAAACGAGGTGAAGATCTCCGGTCTTCGACCATCGTCTTCATCTTCGACTTTCAATCGTCGGTCAATTATTTGAAATGAGAATTAACTCGGCCTTCTCAAATAATTCACGTATATTTAGAATTTCAAATCAATTTATTTCAATGGTTAAATTATTTGACAACACCAATTGTGTTCTTTAATGTAATTTTCACACCAAACACATTCAACCATCAAAAGCCACAAAAATCAAGCAAATTCAGTTTATTTCCATTCCATATCGCTTATGATATTTTATAACTATTTATCACTATTTTTATTTATTTTAAAATAGCCATTTTATTCAAAACGACGCTTCGGGCCATACAGCGGCCGTGGCGCTGTTTTTCTTCAGATTTCATTTACACTTATCTGAAAATCTAACCGTTGGATCTTCACAAAATTTACATCATTAGAAAGGTCTTTTCAAAATGAATCCAACGGTTCCAGTTTCGGGAAAATCCGACGGTCGGATCTCCCGGTACACTCGTTTGAAATTTCGATTTCAAAATACGAACTGCAGCGTCGTTATTCGATTAAATATAATTATATTTATATATATAAATAAATATAATCGTTTCTGGCGCTGTTTTTCTTTAGATTTGAATTAAACATTCCCGACAATCCAACCGTTGGATTTCTACAAAGTTGGTGCCGTTGGGAAGATATTTCCAAGGCGAACCCGACGGTTGAGGTTTCGGGAAAATCCAATGGTCGGATTTCCCGCACTAGTCGTTTGAAATCACGGTTTCAAAATACGAACTGCATGGCCTCGTTTCGTTTTAATTTTAATTATATTTATATATTTATATAAATATAGTTCATTCAATGATTTCCATATCGTTTTCACTTCAAAAGTTTTTCTAACACCTTAAATTTTTGGAAAATTTCGCCATAACCTCCCCTGCACCGGGAGCATCGGGAAATCGCAAATAGCTTTCCCGGTCCTTCTAATCTCAAAAAGAAAAAGAAAAAGCCAAGCGGCTAGCCAACAGGCTCAAAATCATCACCCAAACAAAGCAGTAAATGTGTACCTATTTGTCGGGCACAAAATTTTATTCCTCTTCTCTAGCCCCTTTGCTATAACCTGTTCAATGAATATGCATGTACATATATATACAGTTCTTATCATTTATCATTTTCTATTCGACTTCACATTTGATTTCTATTTGGTTTAAAAACACCATTCATTCTAATGTTACATAAATAGGTGCAAATCATTTCATTAGCTAATTAATGAATATTTCAACTCATATATGTTTATTTTGAACAAGTGGCTATTTTTAACACTTCACATTTCAACGATTTATGCATACAATAAAAATGTGATTTTTATTGTAAAACAATTCATTTCAAAACACTATTTTTCTATATAGTTCATATAGGTGACAAAATAGGATTTTTATCATAAAACAATTTCTTTTTAAAACGAGATTATTTTACACAGTTCATATAGTTGATAAAAGGCGATTTTTATTATCAAACAATTTATTTCAAAATATGAATACCATTCAACACATGAATTTCTAAACAACGAATGAATATCAATTCAACACATGAATGTTTTCTATAGTTTCTATATATAGATAAAAATGTGATTTTTATTATTGAACAATTTATTTCAAAATATGAATACCATTCAACACATGAATTTCTAAACAACGAATGAATATCAATTCAACACATGAATGTTTTCTATAGTTTCTATATATAGATAAAAATGTGATTTTTATTATCGAACAATTTATTTCAAAATATGAATACCATTCAACACATGAATTTCTAAACAACGAATGAATATCAATTCAATACATGAATGTTTTCTATACAATGAATAAATATAGTTTAAGCATATGAAAATAATTCAAACACACAAATATTATTCAAAATTTCGGCAGCATAACGGCAGGGTAGTTAAACCGGGACCGTCCCTAGTACGGCTCCTCGCTCTACCTTAAAACCTCGCGGTTTTTGACAATGGGGTTCATGCATCTAGTTCGCACGCAGGCGGCATGTATATATTTATTTCATTTCCACAAACTAATCCTAAGTGGTTTCAACCAAATATTTCACAACCACAAACGGGTATTTTTCAACCTCAAACAACCAATATCAATCACAAACAATCCCAAACAACCATTTGTTATCAACCAATTATCACAACCATTTCAATCAATAAATATCGTCCATGGTTTGTGGACGAGGGGCGTATATATATATATATATATATATATATTTATATATATTTATATATAGCAATTCACTTTTACTTCACACATATATAATATTTTTAAATCAGAAATCTCACAAATAGCTATCCAACTGCACGACACTTCCTTGCATAAAATCTTCGCCTTTTGTCGCTTTCGCCCGTATTCTCTACTCATGTAAAAATCGAATTTTTACTATGTTATTCAATATATAAAAATCGAATTTTTATTATGCTATTCAATATATAAAATCGAATTTCAAAAATATAAATTCCGTCCTTTTAAAAATAAAGATTATATTTTTAATATTCCTATGATGTAAAAATTATATTTTTATTGCTTTAAAAATATAAGAATCATATCTTACTTCTTCTACTTAACAAAAATTCCGTCTTTTCTATTTTTAAAAATATGATCTTTATTTTTTTCCAAGTTCAAATCTTTTTAAAATCAGTTTAAAAATCCTTTTGAAATTCTTTTGAAAATCAGTTTTTAAATTCTTTTGAAATCAGTTTTAACCTTTTAAAAAAACACAGTTTTATAATCTTTTTCAAAAAGTTTTTACTTTTATAAAAAAAATCAGTTTTTTTTTCTTTTAATTAAAATCAGTTTTAAAATCTTATAAAATCAGTTTTTAAAATCTTATAATCAGTTTTTAAAATCTTATAAAATCAGTTTTTAAAATCTTATAAAATCAGTTTTATACTAATTAAAAAAAATCAGTTAAAATAAAATAAAAATACTTACATTCTCTGCGAAGAAGAGGGGGGGAGGAAAAGAAGGCGTCGGCTCTCGCTTCGAGGTACGGCGGCTTCAGCGTCGAGAACGTGGGGGGGGGGGCTTCGTCGGAGCTCGTGCGATCTGGGGGGGGGGGGGGGCTTCGGGTCTTCGATCGATGGAGGGGGGGTGATGATGGGCGGCGGCGGCGCTTCAGGGGGGGGGGCGATCTGTCGATAGTCTTTAGGTTTTTTTTTTTTTCTTTTCGTTTGGGATTGAAATGAACGGGGAGGGGGGCCAGAACGAAGGATAAAGGGGAGGGAATTAAAAATATATTTTTTTATTTTATTTTATTATTTAATTTTTCAAAAGGGTTGACTTTTACATACGACCTCGAAACGAGGTCTACCGCCTGTCGTCCATAGCGTTTTACCCCCATTCCGAACATAATGGGATATGTATCGTAAGCTGGTTTGATCGTTACAATCAGTTTCCGTTGAATTTACATTTAAATCCTTATATTGAATTTTAAACGTACATTTCAAATTACCGGGGTCACATACTAACTAGAAAAATTCCAGAAAAATATTTTCTAGTTTCGTATTGACGATACGGTCCTAACAAAACTAGTTTCGTTGAATTCTGAGACCGTTTGAAAAATGGCCAATTTCCAGTCGATTAAAATCAACTAAAACTGGTCAAATGCGTTTTCCTTTGCCACGCTCACATATTGATTCGAAAAATTATGAAATTCGAAACCTAGCAATAGTTTGACATCCCGGACCCAACAAAAGTGGTTTCGTCGAATTCCGAGGTCGTTTGCAAAATGTCCATTTTTAAGGGCCTGAATTCCATAGCGACTATTCAGAATTTTCAAATGGACATATCTTTTGATTCCCGCTATCAAATTTCGATTGGTCGGATTCGTTAGAAAGATATTATCAATTAGATCCTAATGTTTTTGGTTTCACTAAAATCCGGATTGTTTTGCACCCGGTATATTCAATTGAAGTTTGAAATCGAATTATCGAACTACCGCGCCATTTTCAATTCTATATATAATTATAATTAATTATATTCGTTTTCAAATGTCGATTCAAACTCAGTTTTCATCGCCATTATTTAAAATATTTATTTTAAATATTTAAAATCCATTATTTTAGCCAATTTAAAATTTTTAAATTGGTTCAGATTTTCTGGGTCGTTACAATCTCCCCCACTTAAAACTTTTCGTCCCCGAAAAGGAACAAAGTCGAAAGTGGTTTGATAAATCTACGATCACACAATACAACAACTAATTTGTTTCTAACCTTTCCAAAATATTCTGATAAACATCTATTAGAGAATCGAATGGTAATGCAAAGTAGGGTAAATGTACCTGGCACCGGAGTCAATCAGAGATATCTACTCGGCATCTGGGATAAGCTTTCTGAATGCTCTCCTCAGTTTCCCAAGTACAATCTCGCGGATCTCCACTCCATTGCACTTTGACTAAGTGAACTTTCTTGTTCCTCAGCTCTTTGGTTTCTTTGCCGATAATCTTTAGTGGCTCTCGCCTCACAGCTAATTCTGGAGTAATTTCAATATCCTGCTGAGCTGCTTCTTCCACGATCAAGTCTGGATCATGAACGTGCTTTCGAAGTTGAGATATATGAAATACATCATGCACTCCAGGCAACCAGTCAGGCAGTTTGACCCTATAAGCGAGAGTTCCAATCCGTTCCAGAATAGGAAACGGACCAATAAATTTGGGCGCTAACTTTCCAGTTTTACCGAACCGGATAACTCCTCTCATCGGCGATACTTTCAAATATACATAGTCGCCAACTTCAAAGGATATATCTCTTCTTCTTCTATCGGCATAGCTCTTTTGTCGGCTTTGGGCGGCGAGTAATCGCTTCTTAATAAAATCGACTTTGTCAGCAGCTTCGCAAATCATATCAGGACCCAACACAAGTCTATTTCCAGGCTCGACCCAACAAGCAGGAGATCGGCACGGTCTACCATATAATGCTTCGAATGGCGACATTGTCAGGCTCGCCTGGTAGCTGTTGTTATAAGAGAATTCAGCCAAATGCAGATGGTCTTCCCATGATCCACCGAAATCTAGAATACAAGCCCGCAATAGATCTTCTAAAATGCGATTCACCCTCTCAGTCTGACCGTCTGTCTGAGGATGATAAGCGGTGCTCATGTTTAACTTCATTCCCAGTTCGACTTGAAATGCCTCCCAGAATTTACTAGTGAATATCGTATCTCTATCACTAACTATGCTGAGCGGCACTCCATGTAGTCTAACTATTTCCCTGAAGTATATCTGCGCCAGACTCTGAGCAGTTCTGTTTGATCTGACAGGTATAAAATGGGCGGTCTTCGTCAAACGATCTACGATCACCCAAATACTATCATTTCCTTTTCTGGTTCTGGGCAAACCATCAATGAAATCCATAGAAATATGCTCCCACTTCCAACCAGGAACTTCCAGTGGTTGTAATAATCCAGCCAATTTCTGTTGGTCGCTTTTAACTAGCTGGCAAGTAGGGCATCGACTAACATATATTGAGATGTCTCTTTTTAACGACTTCCACCAGAATGTGCGTTTGATATCGTTATACATTTTATTCACACCCGGGTGGATACTGAGCTTAGATTTGTGGCATTCATCAAGCACCTCTCTTCTGAGTCCAGGAATATCTGGAACGCAAATTCGCCCTTCTAACCTCAGAATCCCTTCGCTGTCTAGCTGGAAATCCGAAGCATTGCCCTCATGAATTCGCTGACTTATTCCTTTGATAAATTGGTCGTCTTCTTGGAGAGCCGATATCTTATCAATCAACGAAGTCGCAATGATGAAACTGGCGATCATCTCATTTTTTCGGCTTAACGCATCGGCCACGACATTGGCTTTCCCTGGAGTATATATAATTTCAAAGTCATATGTTGCAAGAAACTCCAGCCAACGTTGCTGCCTCAAATTCAAGTCCTTCTGAGTGAACAGATACTTTAACGATTGGTGATCTGTAAACAGTTCAAATCTCTCGCCCAGAAGATAGTGTCTCCAGATTTTCAAAGAGAATATGATAGCCAATAACTCAAGATCATGAGTTACATAGTTTTTCTCGTGTGGCTTCAGTTGACGGCTAGCATAAGCAATTACTTGACCTCTTTGCATTAACACGGCGCCAAGCCTTCTCTAGAAGCATCAGTCCAAACTTTCAAATCTTGGTTGCCATCGATGATGGTTAGCACTGGAGCAGTTGTTAATCTCAACTTTAGCTCTTCGAAAGCTTCCTCACTTTCTGGAGTCCATTTGAACTTAGAATGCTTCTTTGTAAGCTTTGTTAAATGACCAGATATCTTCGAAAAGTTTTTAACGAACTTTCGGTAATAGCTAGCCAATCCGAGAAAGCTGCGGACTTCAGTGGGAGTACTGGGCTGTTTCCAATTTTGAATAGCCGTGATTTTACTTGGATCCACAGCAATTCCTTCTTTCGATACAACATGGCCCAGAAATTTCACTTCATCTTGCCAGAATATACATTTGGAAAACTTGGCTTTTAATACATTCCGTCTGAGAATTTCTAACACTTGTTCCAGATGCTTTTCATGTTCGGCCTTTGATTTAGAGAAGATTAGAATATCATCAATAAAAACCAAAACAAATTTATTCAATACTCCTCTGAATACTCTATTCATCAGATCGACGAAGTAAGCTGGAGCGTTACATAAGCCGAATGGCATTACTAACCACTCGTAGAATAGGTCGGGACCTCTGAACGCTGTCATTGGAACACACTCTTCGGCAATTCGAAGTTGATGGAATCCTGTAGCTAGGTCCATTCGTGAAAATACTTGTGCTCCATTTAATCGATCCAACAAATCATCTATTCGCGGCAATGGGTATTTGTTCTTTATGGTCTGCTTGTTTAAATCACGATAATCTACACATAGCCGTAGAGTACCGTCAGATTTTGGGACAAACACCACTGCTGCACCCCAATCAGAGAAACTAGGCCTGATCAGACCTTTCCATACTAGCTGTCTTGTTTGATTGTCTAATTCCTCCTTCTCTTTTAAGGACATTCTTCGAATAGCGTGAACTACCGGCCTTGCATTCGGAATTAAAGCAATTTTGAAATCTATTTCTCTTTGCGGAGGTAAGCGAACAACTTCTTCGAACACATCCGCATAGTTCTTGACGACAGGGATGTCTTTAATGAGGTCAGGAATATTCTCTGTGACCTCAGGGATATTTTCTATTTGAGCTGGAGAAACATCGAGAGCTGCCCAGAAGTCTTTTCTATTAGAAGTTGGGCCTTCACATGGTATGGTTATATAATCACCTGATTTAATCTTTGCCTTTACGACTCTGTCGGCGCATTTAACTTCAGCTTCATATTTGGTCAACCAGTCTAACCCCAAGATAAGATCAAACTCTTTAAAATTCATGACGGCTGCGATGGTAGGAAACCGATAACGTGAAAAGGAAACCGACACTCCACAAATCCAACTGAGATCAATGGAACCCCCAACTGGATTCTGGACAGTCATTGGTTCCTTGAGCTTCTTCAAATTCAAATCCAGTTTCTTAGCTGCATCTTTGGAAATGAAGCTTCGTGACGCGCCTGTGTCAAACAGTACTTTGACTGGAATGTTTTTGACAGTAAGCGTGCCTTCTAAGACATCGGGCCTTTCCAGAACATCTACGGGCCCAGAAGTTTCTGCTATTTCGTTTATACGCACTGCTTCAGTCTTTTTCAACCGCCAGCAATCTTGCTTTACGTGACCAGCCTGATGGCAGAGATTGCATTTTCTATTTGATTGAAGTCCTTCTTTGGATTGAAGTGCCCCTTTTAATCTCTTCCTTAAGGGTCCGCAGTTTATCGACAAATGCCCCTTCAGATGGCAGTTAGAGCAAGTGGCGGTCTTTACTGGTTCCCTTTCAGATTTAGCCCCTTTTCTCTTGGCACTGGGCTTCTTACTGGCTTCAGGAATATCAGTTTCCGACTTTTCTTTGTCACTAGAACAGACTTCTTCTTCGTCGCGCAACATTCCTTTCTTGTCGAGATCTTCATACTGATAAGCCATGTATATCATTTCTGAGAAAGGAAGCTTCACATGCCCCAATACTTTATTCTGGTATTTCCTTTGAAGGCCATGAATAAATCTCATATTTTTCCTCTTTGGGTCTTGAATTAGATGAGGAGCAAAGTGAGAAAGTTCATTGAATTTCTTATGATATTCGGGAATTGTCATGTCTCCTTGTATTAGATAAGAAAATTCATCGCATAATCGCTCGGTCGCTTCGGGAGGAGTAAATCTTTCTAAGAAAATCACTTTGAATCTGTCCCAGGTGATATCACCTTCTGGATTATTCTCTATAACCGAATCCCACCAGAACAAAGCTTCATCTTTGAGAGCCCAGGAGGCCAGTAATCTTTTCTGGTCATCACTAAGCTTTAATGCTTCGAAGATTTTCTCAACCGAATGAATCCAAGCTTGCGTCTTCATAATAGATTCTTCACCAGAGAGCGGTATTCCACCCATATTTCGATATTTGATTAATAGGGCCTCAATATCCGGTTCTGCATTCCTTCTGTTTCTGACACTCATTTTCTAGTACTTCTGCAAATGGCAGATCAAGTGTCAGGTCACAGAAAAGAAAATTTTCAAACATAGAAACATATACTTCAAGTGTAAATGTGTATCGAGATGAAATTTCATTCTGCTTTACTCATACTAGGATATTACTGATCCTATCTGTATGGAGTTACCCGTCCTAGAACACTACTGGTTCTATTTTTGACGAGTTCGTTCAAATGTTATATTCCAGAACTAAGCTTAACCAAAGCTCTGATACCACGTTGAGACGACCCGATTTCCCGTTCTCACGGAAACAGGGTTATCTTTGGAATATAACACAGAAACATACAATAGCAGAACAGAATTAAATAAATACACCATATATGAACAACAAAATATACTGGATAAAATTAATCATCAGAGTTACACAGTATACAGGATCTTACTTAGAACAAATACAGTTCAGCTATACATAAATGTCTACAGCGGAAATAAACAAAATATGTACAATAGGAGCTGAACAGCATAAAAAGAAATAAATGATAGAATCCATCTTCAGCTCCAGCTATCCAGAAAGAACCAGCTAAACCTGAATACAAGGCTGCCCGTGTAGAAAAAGGGGCACCCGAGTTTGAAAGTGAAACAAACTACGAGTCAGTCATGGGACTGGTATGAGAAATCCACTCAACACATATATAATTGGCTAATCACAGGACCACGCCACTTTCGTGGAACGGGTTTACTCCATTGGATTGCCAGTGCTTTAAAACAAATCTTTCTTTTAAACCTCACTATGCTTTTTATAAAATGAAGCCGTTATAAGACTCAGTTCCCATCACACAATGCAACGCAAACCGAAGGATAGAGTTTTACATTATAACGGCCAAAATATGCTTGATACGAATAAAACAAAGGCATTTGATATTATTGCTAGTGTCTATATGTTTTGAAAACAATTTCAAATCATAACTATCAATCATAGACGACATGAGCGTCCCATGCCACTATGTCGCCAAATGTATATATACAATCGAAACCGCATCGTCACGTATTTGGAAATTGGATTTCCGTCATGAACCAAGGCAAAAGATAGTCCTTACCGAATTCGAGACGCTCTAGCCCATGTCTCAGGAACAGCCGCAACTGCCCCTTGGATCGTCAGGGCTGGTCCACCGATGTGGATTATTATGCCTGAACACTACGTCTCCCCGCCGTTTGGGGCGTAAACGAGCCAACGAATGACTCCATCGGACCCGGATCGTCCGATCAAACCGAGGCACCTCGCAACAGCAACAACCACATAGGTGAAAAGTATATAAATGTCAGGGCTGGTAGGTCACTGACACCACCCTAGCTAGAAAGAAACACATGCCCTCCCTGAGGTCCTTCTCCCGTTTTAGGTTCATACCGGGATGTGAGGCTCGCGATTTCACGTTATACACAAAGCTACGCCACACAGGCGGTGCTTTGATCATCACCACAAGACTTTGCTTTTCAACAGAAGCCCTGATCACTGCATCTTAGCATGCCACACAGGCAATCCACGCCATGCGATTGATGTCCATCGATATACAACCTCTGAGCTCGTACGTCTCAGAGAAGGGCGTTAAGCAAAAGAATAAATTCTCCGCTGCCAAACAGATGTATATTTAACAGAAATCAATCAACACAGAATAAACTCCAATGTCAGACACACAGTCCATTTACAAGTCCGTTCTGGGTCTGAACGAAACCGGAGGCACTAAATACCTCGCAAACCCTTCGATCAACACGTACGTCTGAACGATCACAACTCATTATCCATATTTCGGGATGCCTCCCAATCAGGACCTCGGTTACCATCCAAACGAGGTGAAGATCTCCGGTCTTCGACCATCGTCTTCATCTTCGACTTTCAATCGTCGGTCAATTATTTGAAATGAGAATTAACTCGGCCTTCTCAAATAATTCTCGTATATTTAGAATTTCAAATCAATTTATTTCAATGGTTAAATTATTTGACAACACCAATTGTGTTCTTTAATGTAATTTTCACACCAAACACATTCAACCATCAAAAGCCACATAAATCAAGCAAATTCAGTTTATTTCCATTCCATATCACTTATGATATTTTATAACTATTTATCGCTATTTTTATTTATTTTAAAATAGCCATTTTATTCAAAACGACGCTTCGGGCCATACAGCGGCCGTGGCGCTGTTTTTCTTCAGATTTGATTTACACTTATCTGAAAATCTAATCGTTGGATCTTCACAAAATTTACATCATTAGAAAGGTCTTTTCAAAATGAATCCAACGGTTCCAGTTTCGGGAAAATCCGACGGTCGGATCTCCCGGTACACTCGTTTGAAATTTCGATTTCAAAATACGAACTGCAGCGTCGTTATTCGATTAAATATAATTATATTTATATATATAAATAAATATAATCGTTTCTGGCGCTGTTTTTCTTCAGATTTGAATTAAACATTCCCGACAATCCAACCGTTGGATTTCTACAAAGTTGGTGCCGTTGGGAAGATATTTCCAAGGCGAACCCGACGGTTGAGGTTTCGGGAAAATCCAATGGTCGGATTTCCCGCACTAGTCGTTTGAAATCACGGTTTCAAAATACGAACTGCATAGCCTCGTTTCGTTTTAATTTTAATTATATTTATATATTTATATAAATATAGTTCATTCAATGATTTCCATATCGTTTTCACTTCAAAAGTTTTTCTAACACCTTAAATTTTTGGAAAATTTCGCCATAACCTCCCCTGCACCGGGAGCATCGGGAAATCGCAAATAGCTTTCCCGGTCCTTCTAATCTCAAAAAGAAAAAGAAAAAGCCAAGCGGCTAGCCAACAGGCTCAAAATCATCACCCAAACAAATCAGTAAATGTGTACCTATTTGTCGGACACAAAATTTTATTCCTCTTCTCTAGCCCCTTTGCTATAACCTGTTCAATGAATATTGCATGTACATATATATATACAGTTCTTATCATTTATCAATTTCTATTCGACTTCATATTTGATTTCTATTTGGTTTAAAAACTCCATTCATTCTAATGTTACATAAATAGGTGCAAATCATTTCATTAGCTAATTAATGAATATTTCAACTCATATATGTTTATTTTGAACAAGTGGCTATTTTTAACACTTCACATTTCAATGATTTATGCATACAATAAAAATGTGATTTTTATTGTAAAACAATTCATTTCAAAACACTATTTTTCTATATAGTTCATATAGGTGACAAAATAGGATTTTTATCATAAAACAATTTCTTTTTAAAACGAGATTATTTTACACAGTTCATATAGTCGATAAAAGGCGATTTTTATTATCAAACAATTTATTTCAAAATATGAATACCATTCAACACATGAATTTCTAAACAACGAATGAATATCAATTCAACACATGAATGTTTTCTATAGTTTCTATATATAGATAAAAATGTGATTTTTATTATTGAACAATTTATTTCAAAATATGAATACCATTCAACACATGAATTTCTAAACAACGAATGAATATCAATTCAACACATGAATGTTTTCTATACAATGAATAAATATAGTTTAAGCATATGAAAATAATTCAAACACACAAATATTATTCAAAATTTTGGCAGCATAACGGCAGGGTAGTTAAACCGGGACCGTCCCTAGTACGGCTCCTCGCTCTACCTTAAAACCTCGCGGTTTTTGACAATGGGGTTCATGCATCTAGTTCGCACGCAGGCGGCATGTATATATTTATTTCATTTGCACAAACTAATCCTAAGTGGTTTCAACCAAATATTTCACAACCACAAACGGGTATTTTTCAACCTCAAACAACCAATATCAATCACAAACAATCCCAAACAACCATTCGTTATCAACCAATTATCACAACCATTTCAATCAATAAATATCGTCCATGGTTTGTGGACGAGGGGCGTATATATATATATATATATTTATATTTATATATAGCAATTCACTTTTACTTCACACATATATAATATTTTTAAATCAGAAATCTCACAAATAGCTATCCAACTGCACGACACTTCCTTGCATAAAATCTTCGCCTTTTGTCGCTTTCGCCCGTATTCTCTACACATGTAAAAATCGAATTTTTACTATGTTATTCAATATATAAAAATCGAATTTTTATCATGCTATTCAATATATAAAATCGAATTTCAAAAATATAAATTCCGTCCTTTTAAAAATAAAGATTATATTTTTAATATTCCTATGATGTAAAAATTATATTTTTATTGCTTTAAAAATATAAGAATCATATCTTACTTCTTCTACTTAACAAAAATTCCGTCTTTTCTATTTTTAAAAATATGATCTTTATTTTTTTCCAAGTTCAAATCTTTTTAAAATCAGTTTAAAAATCCTTTTGAAATTCTTTTGAAAATCAGTTTTTAAATTCTTTTGAAATCAGTTTTAACCTTTTAAAAAAACACAGTTTTATAATCTTTTTCAAAAAGTTTTTACTTTTATAAAAAAAATCAGTTTTTTTTCTTTTAATTAAAATCAGTTTTTAAAATCTTATAAAATCAGTTTTTAAAATCTTATAAAATCAGTTTTTAAAATCTTATAAAATCAGTTTTATACTAATTAAAAAAAATCAGTTAAAATAAAATAAAAATACTTACATTCTCTGCGAAGAAGAGGGGTGGAGGAAAAGAAGGCGTCGGCGCTCGCTTCGAGGTACGGCGGCTTCAGCGTCGAGAACGGGGGGGGCTTCGTCGGAGCTCGTGCGATCGGGGGGGGGGGGGGGGGGGGGGGCTTCGGGTCTTCGATCGATGGAGGGGGGGTGAAGATGGGCGGCGGCGGCGCTTCACGGGGGGGGGGGGGGTCTGTCGATAGTCTTTAGGTTTTTTTTTTTCGTTTGGGATTGAAATGAACGGGGAGGGGGGGCCAGAACAAAGGATAAAGGGGAGGGAATTAAAAAAAAATTATTATTATTTTATTATTTAATTTTTCAAAAGGGTTGACTTTTACATACGACCTCGAAACGAGGTCTACCGCCTGTCGTCCATAGCGTTTTACCCCCATTCCGAACACAATGGGATATGTATCGTAAGCTGGTTTGATCGTTACAATCAGTTTCCGTTGAATTTACATTTAAATCCTTATATTGAATTTTAAACGTACATTTCAAATTACCGGGGTCACATACTAACTAGAAAAATTCCAGAAAAATATTTTCTAGTTTCGTATTGACGATACGGTTCTAACAAAACTAGTTTCGTTGAATTCTGAGACCGTTTGAAAAATGGCCAATTTCCAGTCGATTAAAATCAACTAAAACTGGTCAAACGCGTTTTCCTTTGCCACGCTCACATATTGATTCGAAAAATTATGAAATTCGAAACCTAGCAATAGTTTGACATCCCGGACCCAACAAAAGTGGTTTCGTCGAATTCCGAGGTCGTTTGCAAAATGTCCATTTTTAAGGGCCTGAATTCCATAGCGACTATTCAGAATTTTCAACTGGACATATCTTTTGATTCCCGCTATCCAATTTCGATTGGTCGGATTCGTTAGAAAGATATTATCAATTAGATCCTAATGTTTTTGGTTTCACTAAAATCCGGATTGTTTTGCACCCGGTATATTCAATTGAAGTTTGAAATCGAATTATCGAACTACCGCGCCATTTTCAATTCTATATATAATTATAATTAATTATATTCGTTTTCAAATGTCGATTCAAACTCAGTTTTCATCGCCATTATTTAAAATATTTATTTTAAATATTTAAAATCCATTATTTTACCCAATTTAAAAAATTTTAATTGGTTTAGATTTTCTGGGTCGTTACAGAGTACCCATATCTTTCCATGACCATTTCTCTCACTCCGACCTGACCTGGTTGGGCATTGCTAGTTTTTCTCCTTCTCTTTATATTTCCCTCCGACCTGACCCGATCAGATGAACCCCTTCCCACTATTCACTCTTATGCCTCTTCACCCGAACCGATCCCAAACCTTTCCCTTTCTTCTTCTTCTCCATCCTCTCTCTTCCTTAACCAACACCGAACCCAGTCTCGTGCCAAACACCCAAATCAAAGCCAAGCATTTATGTGCTGGAACGTTCAATAACAGATTCTAACCCCCTCCGTTACTACCTCGAGATGACGAGCCATTAACGACGATGGAGAGGGGGGGTCATGGCATCAAGGTCAGCTAAGTTCCATGCTCAAATCGTCTGAATCATCCACGAATTCGAATCGAAATCAATTAAAAAGGAATTAACTAAAGTTTTTTAACCTACCTATGTAATCAATTCGAGAATTGAAGGGAATTTTGAAGTATTGAGAATTAGGGTTTTTCTTTTTCTAAAGTCTGGAAGACGGGGATAATAAAAGGAAAGGAGGAAGAAGAGGAAAGACGACGGATTTATATATATAGATTTGAGATGGCTCTTAGTATTCCCAACACTTCATTCCGATTGGACCGGAGTGTTGGCCCACGTAGGAATTTGTCCCATTCGTTCAGTGGCAGTGAGGAGTAAGAAAAACTGTTTGGACCGGGTCCGAGCCCAAGTTCAGTTACCAGAGTTAACTCGATGTATGAAACGAACTAAAAATAAAATAAACAAAAAGCTTACCTAGAGGAATCACTAGACATCAAGAAGAGCTCCCAGAGTTGTTTAAAATGAAGAAAATGATTCATATGATCTATGATGTATATATAAGCAACAAGAGACATGACTTTATGAAGCAACGCATCCTTACACGCGAATTGAAGCAACTATTCAACGATTCAAACTCGGATACCAGTAAGTAAACAATGTCAAAGCACACTCCATCTTTAATAAAAGCGTCCTTTGAGGGGGCAAAATGTTAGCCTACTTTGTGAACTAGGCTACACAAAGATTAAAAGATCAAAAAACGAAGGACGTTTTCTTCAAGAGTCGGATCGGATCGGCTTTCTTATAGTCAAGGCATAACAACATAAAGCGGAAAAAGAGGGAGCATATACCACACCGGATCGGTTCGGTTAAACCCGATCCGTCCCCCCAACTGTAATATATCTGATCTGAACCCATGCGCTTGAAATCGCAGAAGCTATGCCCACGTTCCCTTAAGAATCAGAGCAATTATACCCACGTTCTCCCCATGTTCACCACTAACCTGATGCGTTGTCGCTATCATATCTCATTCTAACCCGATAGTAATAGGATGGGTGCCAAGTGGATCTGAACCGAAGCCATTCCATGACCATTCTTCACCTATAAATACACCCCCAAGGAACATTTCAAAGGATCTTTTTGACATTTTCAGAGTTGAAATTCCTATGAAAACCGAATTCTATCACCATTTTCATATTGTTATCATCTTATAAAGTATATTTGATAAAATATTGAGTGAATCTATGTATGAAATGAGTGGAAGTGAGTAAGAATCATTGTTGTATCTACATCCAAGTCATCAATACAAGAAGTAGAAAGTGGACGTAGACTGTTTAACGCCGAATCACTATAAATTGCGTGTTTTCATCGTTTTTGTTCTTAGATTAGGTGTTGGAGACATTTTTGGATCTAACATAATCCAATTATTATCGATGATGATAATCAAATAGAGGAAGAAGAAGAAGTGGAGGAGGAAGAAATGGTAGAAGAGGAAGAAGAACCACAAACCAAGGGCATAGAGGAAGACGATAATGTTATATGTGTAGGCGAAGTATGCTTTGACAGAGATGGAAATATAGTTAAGCAAAGTGGGGAATTTTGTCTTCATTATCCCCATTGCCCAATTCACAAATCTCCAATCGTCAATAAGCATTAAAACCTTTAGATTTTCATACAAACGCTATAAAACAATATTCCGTAAATTTACTGTAAATACATATACTCATAAATACTTTATTTTGATGCTTTGTATATGTTGTGTGACTTGTTTGAATTACATAGTTTATACAATGTTTGTTTTCATCTTCCTGTTTTAGTTAGTTGATATACGATGGTATAACTTTAGTATTATAATCTTAAGAAAAGTTATATATATACATAGAAGAGGTTATTTTGTAATAGGGTCATTTATAGCATAGATTTTGAAGGGAGTATAATTTAGTTTAGTCTAGTTTAATATAATATAGTTTATTATAGTTTTTTATAATGACATAGGGGAAGAAATTATTAAATAGGATATAGTTAAGATAGGCATAGTTTAAGGGGGGACAGAAGGAATTCATGGTGAAAGGGGGAGTAATCAAGAAATCAGATCAACAGGTGATACCGCTATGAATATTTTATAAACCAAGGTTGTCATCATCAAAAAAGGGGAGATTGTTGGGGAATGAATTTTGATGACAACAACCTTGTTAATATTATTGATTATAAAATATATACTAACATCCTTGTCCAGAATATATATATATATATATATATATATATATATGCATGATATAAATATCGAAGACTGTACAGTTTTAGAGATTCAAGATGATAAGGAATTTAAGATCTCAAAGGAGATTTAAGACTCATGAGTATCAAGATATCAAGAGCTCAAGATCATTAAAGTAAGAGTCTAGTTTACATATAAAACTCCGAATAACACTTCCAAATTCTGTTTTCAAATTCCTTTTCAAATTGATTTCAAAATTATTTCAAACTCCTTTTCTAAAATGAATTCAAATTATTAAGATTTGACTTATGGTTTCAAATATATATATATATATATATGTTTATAAAGTTTTATAATATATATGTTTTATAGTTTTATATTATTTTATAAATATATTTTACTATGTTTTTACACTTTAGAAAATTCATTTGAAACACTGGTTTTGATTCAAGAATTTCCAGAATATATATATATATATATATATATATATTAATTTAAACACTTTAAAAATGTTTTAAATTTGAAAAAAACCCTATATATGTCGACATACCATAATGCACATGTCGACATATAACCGTCACATTTTCAAATTTTAAAGGAAGTGTTTTTTCATTATTTGAAACGTTTTAGAACTGTTGCAACCTTTGGAACTCTATTTAAAGGGGTAATTTTTGAATTTTTAACTACTTTATCTTCTCCTTCTTCATCCCTTCTCTTACCACAATTATTATACTCTAATTTCTTGATTTCTACACTTATACTTTGCCGATTTCTATACAAATTATATCAAACTTCTTACATTCTCAATCTCTATCAAATACTCTCTGATTGGAAGCGCTATTCAAGAGTTCTAGGGCTATTGTAATCATTTCCGAATTGTTTGGAAAATGATGTTGTTTAAACCGAAATTTGCTTACACACTAAAGGTACCACAAAAGGCACTTCACCAAGCGGTAAGAAAAGAGGTCACAAGCTTAATGAAAAGTAAAAGACACAGTTTTTATAGTGGTTCGATCTTAAGAAAGATCTACGTCCACTTTGGTAAAGATTTCCATTAGCAATTCAAGAGTTACAAGTTTGGAATCACTCAAAAGTACATTCGTATTTTCCATTACACAAAGACTTCACTCAAATCAATACAAATCAGCGAAGAGTTAGATGGATCTTACTAAATGTAAAGAGAAATTGTGGAGAATCTTCAATCTCTAAAATGCTTGACCATTTTTGATGATTTTCATGATGAGATCAATGCTTGATCTTCACTTGGAGATGATAGATGGTGTTAGAACTTTTGAAGCAGGAGTGAATGCGAATCGACAGCCCCTCGGGGTCGTAGAAATCGAGGTCCAAATCAATGAGGCATTGAAGGTCTATTTATAGGTGTGGAGGATGTTGAGATATAGTGCCCAGGGTAACCAATCGGTATACACCGATATTTACAGGTCTACCACTAACTAGTTGTCTCCAGTTGTCAACAACCTTCGTGTTCTACCGACCAGTACCCCCATCAACTTAAGTGATCGGTATGCCTATACCTTACTCACGTGGTGCGTATCTGCTTCAGTACCGATCGGTACCTCTGTGCTCTGACCGACCGGTGTCCTTAAACCTAGCCGATTGGTATGCCTGGATCCTAAACGACCGGTGGTGTTGAATGCGAGTTAAATCAGGGATCTTTGTGGATGAGTTTGACTGATCGGTTATGAATCAAACTATGGTGCTTTTCTAGCTTTTATCAATGTATTGATTCATCAATGTGCATGCGATTTTTAGGGAGTAAACATATGTGTCCCTTATATCCCGTAAATCAAGGAAAGGGAGCAGTGTTAACCTTGTAGCCGTGAAATCAAGGGTGGTGGAATCAGTGTTAACCGTGTAGCCATGAAATCAAGGGTGGTAGAATCAGTGTTAACCTTGTAGCTGTGAAATCAAGGGTGTTGTAATTGAATACTGATATTAATAAAACTCTCTGCAATCCAGCGTTGCATGGGACAGAACGTGGGAGTAATCCGAATCAGTATAAAATCCGGTGTGTTCTTTCCTTTTCTGCATTTTATTTCTGTTTATATTTGCATCTGTGATTGATTCGGTTGTAATACTCATTCTGTGATTCATATAGTTGTTTATATAATCGTTAATTGCTTAAGGTTTTCATAATCTCTTTAAAACACTATTCACCTCTCTAGTGTTAGTTTTGCCTTAAGATCCAGGATTCTAATCCATAAAAACCAGATCTAAAGCAAGTTTGAAGAGAGAAGGCAGATTCATCCTTCACTCTAATTTTTGCCAGATTTGACTGCTTATTCCTAAGATCTGATTACAGATTATGTAATTTCATCTTCATCCTCAAAAACTAAAGCCAATAAAGAGAAATTGCCATTCCTTTCTTTTCAGACATGAAAGAGGCGGAAAGCCTAGCCATTTTTAGGGAGGGCATTAGTAATAATAATTCAATCGATCTGTAAATATGAAAATAAGGAGTAACGGGTTATTACCCGTCTTTTTATTGTTTTGGGTTGTTTAGCCTATCACAACCCATATGGCTATAAGTACTGCTTACCGGTGTATTTTTGTATGTATGCTATGTACAATTCATTTTCTTTTAATACAAAGTTCTCTCTTCTTCATCTCTCTCACAAATACAAATTACATTCAGTCACTCATTTCTAACTTTCTAACAACAAATTTGAGAGATTATCGTGTTAACCTTGAGGATTGGACAGTATTACTATTATCAGTTGCACTCTACTCGTATCAAATTTCGCTTTTAATATAGTGCCTAGTCCATAACAAAACCCTTTTTTTGATTGATTACACTTATATGTGCATACTCCACTAATTCATGCACTCTTATGCATATATAGTGTTTTAGCTCTTGATTTTCTATGGTTCAATCGTAAGACAGATTTTGTTCCATAAGTTCATAATTCTGATTCTGCCGTCGCTAGCACTAAATCCAGTATTAGCATTATTAGATTTACAAAATCTAGTATTAGCATTATTAGATGTATAATAATAGAAAATAAATGATCTATTTAGTACATTATCACAATTTGGTTGTGAGCAAGACAGGTTGGAAATCTTAACCAGGCTTCTTTCGTATGACTGGTAACGAGGCACTCTTATGTTCATTCATTTCTTGGAATGATGTTACTTTATACTCAAATATTGTTGAATACCCTTTTCTATTCAGTTTTTTTTGCTTGGAAACATTGCAGTAGGGCTGCACAAAGTATGGGTTGGGTCGGGTTAGACCAAATACTACATCCAACCCGCATAGGTATGGGTTTAAGCTAGTTCAACCCGTATCCAACCCTATATGAGGTTGGATATGAGTTGGGTTGAAGTATGGGTTTGGTCGGGTTTAATAGAGTTGGGTTGGGTTGCTTGAATATAATAAAAAATGAGAATATAAGGGAATTTTTTTAAAACTTATACTAAAATATTCAGCATAATATACCAAATTTTAGCTGGCATAATGCATTTAAAATAACTGATTCATTGTATGACATATTTTATTAAAGTTTCATTGTAAAACACATCATATGAAACATAGTAGAACTAGTGTTTCATTTTAAAGTACATTGAAATGCACTTTAAGATATATTTGTCAAATTCTATCTGGTTTGGATTGATATGAAATATATTTTTTGTATATTTACTATAGAATAAATAAACATTATTCCAGGACTATATTATTCTAATTTTAAGTAGGCTAATATTAAATTAGTTTTTTAATATAGGGTTGGGTTGTGTTAAAATAAGGTTGGGTTGAACAAAATATCAAACCCGACCCGTATATAGTATGAGTTACAAATTGTAACTCATATCCGACTCGACCTAGGATGGGTGGGTTGGGTTTATGTGGTTTGGATCGGGTTGGTGGGTTGGATCGAGTTGAATATGGGTTGTATGCAGCCCCACATTGCAGGTTTCTTTCTTCCCACCTAGATATTGTAGACAGCAATGCACACACTTGATCTCTGGGAAGGTCTAAGTCCTAATATGTAGCACATGTTTGTTATTTACTTCATCGAGTTCGTTCTGCTACAGATGGAGTTCTTAATCAAATTCTGCACATCTCCAAATATATGGCTTGTAGTAGTATTCAACGAATATATGCTTTATGTTTTCATTTACAAATTGCTTATTAAATGCGCGACCAACCCTGTACCTTTAGCAGGCAAACAGCTTATTAATTACTGCTTTGCATTATAAACATTCAGCCTATTTGTTGAATAGTACTTTGGTTGAGTATACTATATGCATTTTATTTCCAATCGGGGAGGAGTCATGTTTACACTATGTAAATAGTGTCAACAAACACACTCAACTTACGGGGTCGATTATTCTGTGCCCAACTCGGATGTTCCCGTTGTCGGATTTGTGGCCTATTTGTTTTGGCTATAAACCCATTATTTAGTAACAGCCCATTTTTTTCCTTAACCACCCACTAATTTTTTGTTTCACTTTGTAACTGCTCCATGATAGCCAAAGTGGTATAACTAAAAATGTGATTCATTTCTTTCTGATTACGGTTCACTAAACCTATTCTCAAAAAATCGGAAAACATCATCCAAAATTGAGAAGAAGGGTTTGGAAACAAAATCAGAGCATGAAGCATCTAAATTGGAAGAAGAAGAGCATACAAACTCATCTGATTTCACATAGCAATGGCTGGAGGTATTTTATTGATTCCATTATTGCTTCCGCTTATGATTTATGTAGTAGTTAGTAATCTAACATTTGGTAGCAGAGCCTAAATCGCCTCTGCCTTGCTATAAATTAGGCTGCCATCGAATTGTTTTAATCCCCTTGCCGATTTCGTTTTTTGTTGAAAAAACAATGAATCCTTTTTCTTCATCAGAGTATAAGTCTTCATTTGGAAGACTAGATGCTTTCGGCGATGTCAATTAATTTATTCTTTTTGATGGTGAAGTGGCAGGGGATAACGTGGGGTCCATGGTTGCCTTTTGTTGACAACAATATAATATAGGAATCACTTGGTCCATTAATTTGAACTGGAGCACTACAGATAATTAATTTTCGAAGCATATATGTAAAGAAAAGGCAACATACTTTGACTGTTGGCATAGTGGTAAGGATGGCGTGGGTTCCACTATTGCTTTTGTTAATGATAATAATAAAATATGGAACCACTTGCTCTTTTTTTTGACTGGAACCACTCCTGCATAAATTTTCATGAAGCACATATATGTATAAAACAGTACAAACGTTGCTTTATGCTTTTTACACATATTACATTGTTTTATGTACAACCAATATACATAGGTTTACATATTATAACCTGACTTGTAGATTTGCTATTCTTTTCCAATCTACCTACAGTTTTTGTATGTACTGATTGAATAAAAAAGGGGTCCTTTATACATTGCAAGCTAGGTATACGTGTATAAAATAATTTGAAATGTCAAGTGATTGAGCAAATTTTACTAGTTAGGGAGTAGCCACAGCATCTCTAATTATTAATAAATTTGATAAAATGAAATCACATGTGGATACTAGACATTGATTGTAATTAATCATGTGTGACATAATAAGATTTGCCCATAGAAAATTTTATTGTTTTGCATGATTAATTAGGGTGATGTATCATATTGTGTTTCTTAGTCTACCTACAGGAGTTAAGAAATAATGAATTGATAATTTCACTATAAGATTAAATTTATGAATCTGATTTGAGTAGACTTTAGCCCACAGGCAAGTTTTATGTCACTGGATTCATATGTGCATAGTTTACATTGGTAAATTGTGATAAAATTACAGTCTCGGTTTAATTTGTTAATAAGCATATATTTTCTATTTGCAGTAATTTTACCTGGAAATATTTCTGATGTTAAATGTGACATTCTTGAATTAAGAGGTGATAACTACAAGGTATGGAAGGAGAGAGTGATATGGAATGAGAGAGTGTTACTGCATTTAGGATGGATGGGTATTGACTATGCTATACGGAAAGACGAACCACCTAGCATAACGGAGGCTAGTACTCCTGAAGCCATTGATCTTTATGAAAAGTGGGAGCGATCTAATCGTCTTTCAGTTATGTTCATAAAGACCAAGATTTGTGCTAGTATTAGGGGTTCAGTCGATCAGCATGTTAAAGTCAAGGATCTTCTTGGAGCCATCGATGAGCAGTTTGCATCCTCTGATAAGGCTCTCGCCGACACCTTGATTATGAAGTTCTCATTCATGAGGCATACTGAGGTTAAAGGTGTGTGTGATCATATCATGCGCATGAGGGATATAGCGGCTCAACTAAAGGCTTTAGAAGTTACCATGTCTGAATCTTTCTTGGTCCATTACATTCTGTGCACTCTACCTCAACAATATGTCCCATTTAAGATCTCTTACAACACACATAAGGACAAATGGTCAATTAATGAGCTTATGACCATGTGTGCTCAAGAGGACGGTAGATTGTTGATGGAAGAGGGCGAAAAGGTGAACCTTGCTACGACTTCTTATTCAAAGAAGAAAAAGGATCACAATAAGGAAAAAGGAAAGATTCATGCGAATCAAGTCACAAAGAAGGAGTCAAAGTGTTACTTCAGTAAAAAGAAGGGACATATTAAGAAAGACTGCATTAAGTTTAAAGCTTGGCTTGAGAAGAAAGGTAATTTTCCAGCATTTGCTTGTTATGAATCTAATATGGTTAATGTTAATCATGATACATGGTGGATTGATACTGGGACTACAATCCATTTTTCGAATACCCTGCAGGGTATGACAAACCTAAGGAAACCAGTGGACAGTGAAAGACTTATCTTTTCAGGCAACAAGATAGCTTCACGTGTGGAAACCATTGGGACACGCAGTTTGGTTTTAAGTAGTGGTTTTACTTTATGTTTAGAAAAAACATTCTATGTTCCTATATTTTGCAAGGAATTTGATTTCTGTATCTAGACTTTTACCTTTTGGGTTTTCCTTTAATTTTTCAGACTCTGGTTTTAGTATTATCAAAAATTCTGAAGTTATTGGTTATGGTACATTGTCTGATAATTTATTTCATCTTGACTTGCAAAATGATACCACTCATAATTCTATGCATGTTAATGTTGGTTTAAAAAGATGTATTATGGATGAGGATTCTTCTATGTTGTGGCATCGGAGATTAGGACACATCTCCATTGAAAGAATTAAGAGGTTAGTAAAGGAAGGGGTACTTGGTACTCTAGACTTTACTAATTTCGACACTTGTGTTAGTTGCATTAAAGGAAAGCAAACTAATAAACACAAAATTGGTGCCAAGAGGATTTCTGACTTATTAGAAATCATACATACAGACATTTGTTGCCCGGACATGAATGCTGATGATCCAAAATACTTTATCACCTTCATAGATGATTATTCGTGATATATGTATCTCTACTTACTTTGTTCCAAAGACGAAGCTTTAAATGCCTTTAAATTATTTAAGGCTGAAGTAGAGAATCAATGTGGTAAGCTTATTAAGATCGTGAGATCAGATCGAGGTGGAGAGTATTATGGTAGATACACTGAGAACGGACAAGCACCTAGCCCATTTGCTAAAATTCATCAAGAGCATGGGATCGTTCCTGTAACAACCCGTATTTTAAACAACACGTTATAACTTAAAACAGGGCAGAATTAAATGTTAAAATCTGAATCAGGGAAAACGGGTTGCGCCATTGCGTTCGTCTCGGGAAAATACGCGAAATAGAGTCCGAAATTTCGTAAATCGGAGTCCGTATGATCAAGATATGGCCTCGCAAAGTTTCACGAAAAATTCAAATTCAAAAACAGATTCAAATTTTCAGAATTCAGGGTAGGCGGGAAAAATCCCGCTCAGACAGGTCGACAGGGGGGTCGACACTAGGGTCGACCTCCCCCCCAACCAGGTTGACACTAGAGTCGACCTGGGGGTCGACCTCCCCCCAGGTCGACTGGGGAGTCGACCTGGGTGTCGACCTGGGTGTCGACCTCCCCCCAGGTCGACTGGGGAGTCGACCTGGGTGTCGACCCGGGAGTCGACCTCCCTGGTCGGCCAGGTCGGCCTGGTGCACCTGTTTTGGCTCCTGGGTCTTGTTTTGGGGGCTTGTGACGATTTTAGATGGCTCAGATCTATCCTAGGGTTTATCCTCTGGCTAAAACTAATCCTAAACACTATTTAAAGACCCTAAGACCTAGCCTAAATCATACTATTTCATTATAGCCTCATGCAGCCGCCATTAAACCTAAAACTCTAAATTAAAAATACAAAGAACAAAAATTAAAGAAGACGAAGGATGATTCTTGAAGGCTACAACTAGAAGCTACAACAACTACGACGCTTTAGACAACGGATTTGGGGCTATTTGATTTAAAGTTTTGATTTGGATTGCTTGCTTCATATTGTAAGTTCTATGTCACTTTTTAGGCAAAAACGCTAAAATAACATGGACATGCTATGAATTGAAACCGGATTTAAGAACTATTATTAATCCATGTTTATATTGTTTAACTTTGAATCAAAATTTGGGAATATTGCTATGTTAATGTTGCAAGTTAAACTTATCATGATGTTGATGTTGTTATGAATAACTTGGGCTTAATTTTATTGCAAGTTGAACAAATACATGTCCGTGGAATCATTATGTTCATTGAAATCCTCATGATTGATTAAACCATGCCTATGATGCTAATTAAACCATGTCTATGATATTAATGAAACTATGCCTGTGATGTTAATATACCTATCATGTTAATGACAAATTGGGAATTGCTAGGCCATGATGAAAAGTTGGAATCATTATGTTTATAATGCTAGATGAGAATCATTATGTTAAAAATACTAAATTGGAATCCACTATGCCTATTAGAATTACCATGCCTTTAATGTTTCATGTTTGTAATAAAATCATTATTATACCCGCAATGATTATTATGCCTATGATGTAAAGTTGAATTCATCATGTTGAACTAAGTTGGAACCATTACTATGCCAAGTTATCATCATGTTAGTATTGAAACCATGTGATATGTTATAGCCTGTTTATTATGCAAGTGATGGTGGAATTGTCACATATGCCTATCACATGTTTGGTGTTATTCCCCATTATCTCTTGAATTGTTTATGCTTGTGAACGAAGTACGTTTATATGCGTTGGGGATACGATTGGGTAGAATAGGCAAAACTTGAATTGATTATAATCATAAATCGTGAAATTTGGCATAAGTAGAACATGAAATATGGCACGAAAAACTTGACTTGAACATTCCATAACTTGACTTGAAACATGCCTTAGTTGGGCACGAAATTGACATATGAACATGCTATGAAAATAGCACGAATCTGATAAGAACATGGGCATGACTTTAGAAAACAAGAAAGTGGCCAACTCGAGGTTGGGTTGAGTTTGTAGTGTAAACCTGCCCGGAACCGCCTGTCAAATCCAGTTGCTGCAAACAATAGGATCCAATGTGGGTAGTTGGTCACATCGCGCTTGAAACCCGAGGTTGGGTTGAGTTCGTAGCGTAAACCTGCCCGGAACCGCCCGGCAAATCCAGTGGCTACGAACAATAGGATCCAATGTGAGTGGTTCGGTGCATTAACGAGTCAATTAATGCCAATTAGGGTTATGTCATGAACATGAAAAGACAACTTAACCAACTTGAACACGATTTGTAGGGCTAAGTCATGAACTTGAAACGACAACACTTAACCAACTTGACATGACACGTAAGCGGGTTAAGTCACGAATTTAAATGACATACTTAACCATCTTGACATGACTAGACTGGAAAAGGATTAAGTCACGAATTACATGACTTAATCGGTTAGGCGGGTTAGGTCACGAATTACATGACCTAATCTGTTAGGCGAAACCCTAGACACGACCCCTTTCAGCAGTAACCCTCTAGATGTATCAAGGTACCCTGGGGCTAGGTCGGGTGGGGCACGATTACTAGGCTGATTGTAAGAGGTGAACGACGGCAGTGGGGTACGCCAGTGTAGGTTCGGTGGGCTTCGGTCGTGCACGTATTCCGGGGCAGACACTGGGTATCCGTAGATTTATCTGTGCATCTTGAATCGTGTCAGGGGTTGACACCCTAGGGCTGATACACCCGAAGGTGGACCCAGCACAGGTGACTACATTCGTGATTAGCCGTATGACACGGACACTTGACGAGCTAGAACTTATAGGGAGACGGTCGACCAGATAATCGCTCCGTAGGACCCCGTACTTGGGTCAGACCCCGTTTCAGGGTCATTTCATGATATTGGGCCGTGGGATTTATTTTGTGATTAACTTGTGACATGGGCTTAGTATACTAGTACAGTCGATGCAACGAATCTCGAACATGTGATGCTTTACTTGACTTGTCTTGACTTATCCTGATCACCTTAGTCTATCTTATTCACCTTGACACCATTCTTAAGTTTAGTTCCAGTTCATACATGACCTGTTGTTTTAACCGTTTTTACACTGAAAGTCACTAGGACTTACTCAGTCTTTATGACTGACCCTTTTCCTTTCGCCTCCTTTTCTTTCGTTTCCCCCCCAGGTTCTCAGGGAGGAAACACTAGCTCTTAGCTTGGACATCACTTGCTTTGGCTCAGCATGTATGGTTTGCTATGGCTGCTACTTTTTACTGCACTTGGGGAATAAGCTGTTTTTCTGTTTTAAGTTATTGCTTCTTTGGCTATTATTACAAGACAGTTGTAATGAAGTTGTTATTCGAAGTGTTTGTAAGAGACATGGTTTACTTTGGAATAAAATGAAGTTCTGTTTTGCTCATAAATTCTTCCGCTGTTTACTTAATTATTTATTTATGTTCGGTCTTGTGATAATTCTGTGATGTTATCTCGATAATACCCCTCCAAAACTAGTGCATTCCCTTTGTGAGTGACCCTAGCGGAGGTGGGGTGTTACACTTGGTATCAGAGCAGAAGGT
This sequence comes from Allium sativum, assembly GCA_030737875.1. Lineage (NCBI taxonomy): Eukaryota > Viridiplantae > Streptophyta > Magnoliopsida > Asparagales > Amaryllidaceae > Allium > Allium sativum. The sequence continues at coordinate 440,569,924 of CM060910.1, read as the reverse complement.
TACCAAGGCTAGGCAAAAGTTTTGAAAACCTTTTGAAAAAAAAACCATTTACAAAGAAGCACTTTTCAAGAAAAGTTGGTTTATTTTAAAAGGCTATTCCCCAAAAAGCCATTAGCACAATCTTTGTTTCCTCGTTTGAATCTTTTCCTTTTTCGCTTTCAGCTTATCATGGCCGACGATCTTAATCTTCCCGAGGGTGTCAATATACCCACTTGGTTCCATCGTTTCCTCGAGGCTCGGGCTAATGTGGCAGGCCCAGCCAATCCTCCTCCTCATCCTCCTCAACCTCCGCGAGAAACCGCTTTTTCAAAGATATGCAAGGACTTTAAGGCCATGGGCGGAAAGGATTTTCTAGGAACTGAGACTTTTGTTGAGGCACGGAATTGGTTGAAGGAAACCGAAGACTTGTTTGTTATCTTTGAGGTAGAGGACAATAGGAAAGTACAGTTGGCAGCGTGGCTCATGAAAGAGGAAGCTTCTTATTGGTGGGAAGTCACCAACGTTACTAGGCCCATTGAGACTTGGGCGGACTTTAGAGGGAGATTTAGGCTTAAGTTCTTGTCATCGACAGATGAGAGTCTCCAAATGGAACGGTTTCTGGCCCTTAAACAAGGAAATATGACAGTTAAAGAATACGTGAACCGTTTCAATCAGCTTGCTCGCTTCGGATTGGAGTTAGTCAACACTCCTCAGAAAAAGGCGCTACGTTTTGCACGAGGCTTGAACGAGCCACTACATGGTTTGGCCATGACTCATGTGCCCATGGGGGCGACCTTTGAAAGCTTGGTGGATATGGCCCTACTGTATGAGGAAGATAAGAAGGGCAAGAAAGAGGTCAAGCCCAACGATTCTTAGAATAAGAAGGTAGACTCTGAGAAAGGAGGCAAGAACGACAACTCACGTGATAAAAGGAAATGCAATTTCTGTGGTACGGAAGGGCACATAGCCAAGGATTGTAGAAAGAGGAAGAGAAAGCAAGGTGAATGTTTTCATTGTGGGGAGACTGGACACATCAGCAAGGACTTCCCTAAGAAGCAGACCGGACCTTCCGGGGGTACATCTTTAACTTCTTTTTCTAGATGCTTTGTTTTATCTTGTTATCTCCTCGATCCTATCTTGAGAACCATAGGTAGAATCTTTTTGGATGTAAACATGTAATTGAAACATGTTATGATTGCAAAATGGTTGCAAGTGGTCGCAAGTGGTTGCTCGTGGATGCATGAATACACATTAGGCACTAGATCGGCTCAGTCACAGTTTCATACTTGCATATGCATGAGTGTTTATTTTGGAAACTTGGTTGTGCTATCATTTGGTTGTTGCATACGATTGAATGTTTGTGCACTCATGTAGAAATTATGAATTATAATAGGAAAATTTGCATACATATTGGATTCATTTCACTAAACATATTTTGCATTTAGAAGATCAATCAGGCCTGATCATTAGCATTAGCTAAGGAACATATACACACACTCTTTGCATGTGTTCATAAAACATTAGAAATCTTTTAAGGACCATGGTTGCTTGTGGATGATGTTTTGTGTAGATGGATGATGGATGGTAGGATGCGTTCTTCCTAACTTGAAGATTTCGGGGACGAAATCCTTTAAGGAGGGGAGAATGTAACAACCCGTATTTTAAACAACACGTTATAACTTAAAACAGGGCAGAATTAAATATTAAAATTTGAATCAGGGAAAACGGGTTGCGCCAATGCGTTCGTCTCGGGAAAATACGCGAAATAGAGTCCGAAATTTCGTAAATCGGAGTCCGTATGATCAAGATATGGCCTCGCAAAGTTTCACAAAAAATTCAAATTCAAAAACAGATTCAAATTTTCAGAATTCAGGGTAGGCAGAAAAAATCCCGCCCAGACAGGTCGATAGGGGGTCGACACTAGGGTCGACCTCCCCCCCAACCAGGTCGACACTAGAGTCGACCTGGGGGTCGACCTCCCCCCAGGTCGACTGGGGAGTCGATCTGGGTGTCGACCTCCCCCCAGGTCGACTGGGGAGTCGACCTGGGTGTCGACCTAGGGGTCGACCTCCCTGGTCGGCCAGGTCGGCCTGGTGCACCTGTTTTGGCTCCTGGGTCTTTGTTTTGGGGGCTTGTGACGATTTTATATGGCTCAGATCTATCCTAGGGTTTATCCTATGGCTAAAACTAATCCTAAACACTATTTAAAGACCCTAAGACCTAGCCTAAATCATACTATTTCATTATAGCCTCATGCAGCCACCATTAAACCTAAAACTCTAAATTAAAAATACAAAGAACAAAAATTAAAGAAGACGAAGGATGATTCTTGAAGGCTACAACTAGAAGCTACAACAACTACGACGCTTTAGACAACGGATTTGGGGCTATTTGATTTAAAGTTTTGATTTGGATTGCTTGCTTCATATTGTAAGTTCTATGTCACTTTTTAGGCAAAAACGCTAAAATAACATGGACATGCTATGAATTGAAACCGGATTTAAGAACTATTATTAATCCATGTTTATATTGTTTAACTTTGAATCAAAATTTGGGAATATTGCTATGTTAATGTTGCAAGTTAAACTTATCATGATGTTGATGTTGTTATGAATCACTTGGGCTTAATTTTATTGCAAGTTGAACAAATACATGTCCGTGGAATCATTATGTTCATTGAAATCCTCATGATTGATTAAACCATGCCTATGATGCTAATTAAACCATGTCTATGATATTAATGAAACTATGCCTGTGATGTTAATATACCTATCATGTTAATGACAAATTGGGAATTGCTAGGTCATGATGAAAAGTTGGAATTATCATGTTTATAATGCTAGATGAGAATCATTATGTTAAAAATACTAAATTGGAATCCACTATGCCTATTAGAATTACCATGCCTTTAATGTTTCATGTTTGTAATAAAATCATTATTATACCCGCAATGATTATTATGCCTATGATGTAAAGTTGAATTCATCATGTTGAACTAAGTTGGAACCATTACTATGCCAAGTTATCATCATGCTATTATTGAAACCATGTGATATGTTATAGCCTGTTTATTATGCAAGTGATGGTGGAATTGTCACATATGCCTATCACATGTTTGGTGTTATTCCCCTTTATCTCTTGAATTGTTTATGCTTGTGAACGAAGTACGTTTATATGCGTTGGGGATACGATTGGGTAGAATAGGCAAAACTTGAATTGATTATAATCATAAATCGTGAAATTTGGCATAAGTAGAACATGAAATATGGCACGAAAAACTTGACTTGAACATTCCATAACTTGACTTGAAACATGCCTTAGTTGGGCACAAAATAGACATATGAACATGCTATGAAAATAGCACGAATCTGATAAGAACATGGGCATGACTTTAGAAAACAAGAAAGTGGCCAACTCGAGGTTGGGTTGAGTTTGTAGTGTAAACCTGCCCGGAACCGCCCGGCAAATCCAGTTGCTACAAACAATAGGATCCAATGTGGGTAGTTGGTCACATCGCGCTTGAAACCCGAGGTTGGGTTGAGTTCGTAGCGTAAACCTGCCCGGAACCGCCCGGCAAATCCAGTGGCTACGAACAATAGGATCCAATGTGAGTGGTTCGGTGCATTAACGAGTCAATTAATGCCAATTAGGGTTAAGTCATGAACATGAAAAGACAACTTAACCAACTTGAACACGATTTGTAGGGCTAAGTCATGAACTTGAAACGACAACACTTAGCCAACTTGACATGACACGTAAGGGAGTTAAGTCATGAATTTAAATGACATACTTAACCATCTTGACATGACTAGACTGGAAAAGGATTAAGTCACGAATTACATGACTTAATCGGTTAGGCGGGTTAGGTCACGAATTACATGACCTAATCTGTTAGGCGAAACCCTAGACACGACCCCTTTCAGCAGTAACCCTCTAGATGTATCAAGGTACCCTGGGGCTAGGCCGGGTGGGGCACGATTACTGGGCTGATTGTAAGAGGTGAACGACGACAGTGGGGTACGCCAGTGTAGGTTCGGTGGGCTACGGTCGTGCACGTATTCCGGGGCAGACACTGGGTATCCGTAGATTTATCTGTGCATCTTGAATCGTGTCAGGGGTTGACACCCTAGGGCTGATACACCCGAAGGTGGACCCAGCACAGGTGACTACATTCGTGATTAGCCGTATGACACGGACATTTGACGAGCTAGAACTTATAGGGAGCCGATCGACTAGATAATCGCTCCGTAGGACCTCGTACTTGGGTCAGACCCCGTTTCAGGGTCATTTCATGATATTGGGCCGTGGGATTTATTTTGTGATTAACTTGTGACATGGGCTTAGTATACTAGTACAGTCGATGCAACGAATCTCGAACATGTGATGCTTTACTTGACTTGTCTTGACTTATCCTAATCACCTTAGTCTATCTTATTCACCTTGACACCATTCTTAAGTTTAGTTCCAGTTCATACATGACATGTTGTTTTAACCGTTTTTACACTGAAAGTCACTAGGACTTACTCAGTCTTTATGACTGACCCTTTTCCTTTCGCCTCCTTTTCTTTCGTTTCCCCCCCAGGTTCTCAGGGAGGAAACACTAGCTCTTAGCTTGGACATCACTTGCTTTGGCTCAGCATGTACGGTTTGCTATGGCTGCTACTTTTTACTGCACTTGGGGAATAAGCTGTTTTTCTGTTTTAAGTTATTGCTTCTTTGGCTATTATTACAAGACAGTTGTAATGAAGTTGTTATTCGAAATGTTTGTAAGGGACATGGTTTACTTTGGAATAAAATGAAGTTCTGTTTTGCTCATAAATTCTTCCGCTGTTTACTTAATTATTTATTTATGTTCTGTCTTGTGATAATTCTGTGATGTTATCTCGATAATACCCCTCCAAAACTAGTGCATTCCCTTTGTGAGTGACCCTAGCAGAGGTGGGGTGTTACAGTTCCCCAATACACCATGCCTGGTTCTCCAGACCAGAATTGTGTAGCTGAAAAAATAAATCGAACATTAATTGATATGGTGCGTAGCATGAGAAGTAATGTTAAACTTCCATCATTTTTGTGGACTGATGCTCTAAAGACGGCAGCATATATATATATATATATTAAATCGGGTTCTATCTAAGGCTGTCTCTAAGACGCCCTTTGAGCTATTCGAAGGTTGGAAACCTAGTTTGCGACATATACGCATTTGGGGATGTCCGTCTGAGATGAGAATCTACAATCCACAAGAGAAGAAACATGACCCCGTGACTATTAGTGGGTATTTCATTGGATATGCCGAGAAGTCAAAGGGTTATAGATTCTATTGTCTATACCAAAATACCAGGATTGTAGAATCAAGAAATGCTAAATTTCTTGAGAATGATTTGATCAGTGGGAGTGATCAATTTCAGAATATTATTCCTGAAAAAGACCACTATGAGGTTCCACCCTCTGATTCAAGTGATAAGTTGATTGTTATTCACGCTCCTCAAGTTAAGCCGAGTGTTAGACAACCAAATATAGAAATTCCACAAATTATTGATCAAAATCCGATAGATCATGTTGTAAATGAGGATTTGATTCATAATGAGAATGAACAAGTCTCATTAAGAAGATCTACTCGTGAAAGGCGATCAGCTGTTCCTGATGATTATGAAGTGTACCTACAAGAATCAGATTATAATATTGGAGTCGATAATGATCCTTTGTCATTTTCACAAGCCATAAGTTCTACAGACTCAAACTTATGGATGAATGCTATGAAAGAAAAGATGAATTCAATGGTTTCTAATCGAGTTTGGAATCTTGTTGAGTTGCTTGATGGTGTAAAAATCATTGGATGCAAGTGGGTTTTTAAGACAAAAGGAGACTCACTAGGCAACATCGAAAGATATAAAGCAAGACTCGTTACTAAAGGGTTCACTCAAAGAGAAGGAATTGACTACACGGAGACCTTTTCTCTTGTATCAAATAAAGATTCCCTTCATGTAATTATGGCATTAGTAGCTCATTTTGATTTCGAGTTACATCAAATAGATGTGAAAACAACATTCCTTGATGGTGATTTAGAGGAAGAGGTTTATATGAAACAACCTAAAGGATTCTCCTCTAAGGATGGTGAGCATTTGGTTTGTAAGCTAAATAAATCCATATATGGGTTAAAACAAGCCTCCCGCCAATGGTATAAGAAATTCCATGAAGTAATTACTTCATTTGGTTTCGAAGAAAATATCATGGATCAATGTATATATCTTAAGGTCAGTGGGAGTAAAATTTATTTTCTTGTAATATATGTGGATGATATTTTGCTTGCAGCCAATAATAAAGGGTTGCTACATGAGGTAAAATAGTTCCTTTCAAGAAACTTTGATATGAAAGATATGAGAGATGCATCTTATGTCATTAGCATTAAGATCCATATGGATAGATCTCGAGGCATTTTGGGATTGTCTTAAGAGGCTTATATCAACAAAGTGCTTGAAAGATTTAGAATGAAAGATTGTTCACCAAGTGCAACATCCATTGTGAAGGGAGACCGGTTCAGTTTGGACCAGTGCCCTAGGACTGACTTTGAAAGAGAACAGATGAAAAATATTCCATATGTTTCAGCTGTTGGTAGCATAATGTATGCCCAGGTCTGTACCAGACCTGATATTGCATATGCGATTGGGGTATTAGGAAGATATCAGAGTAATCCAGGGATTGATCATTGGAAGGTTGCAAAGAAAGTGATGAGGTACCTTAAGGGTACTAAGGGTTACATGCTTATGTATAGAAGAACTGATAATCTAGAAGTGGTAGGCTATTCGGACTCTGACTACGGTGACTGTAGTGATTCACTAAAATCCACATCAGGATATGTGTTTATGCTAGGTGATGGTGTCGTATCGTGGAGAAGTGCAAAGCAAACTTTGACGGCTAGTTCCACTATGGTCGCAGAGTTCATTTCTTGCTTTGAGGCTACCTCACATGGTGTTTGGTTGAAAAGTTTCATATCTGGACTTAGAGTTATTGACTCTATTAATCGGCCGATAAGAATGTATTGTGACAATTCAGTTGTTATCTTCATGACTAAGAATAATAGGAGTGGAAGTCAAAATAAACACATTGACATAAAGTATCTAGTCGTGAAGGAACGTGTTCATGAAAGAAAAGTCTTCATCGAGCACATTAGCACTGGTTTAATGATTGTTGATCTCTTGACTAAAGGCATGCCAATTAAGATTTTTAGGGATCATGCAGTGAAAATGGGACTTGCACCCATTATGTAGTACATTCATTATGTTTTTTATTGAACTTTTATTATGTTGGATATTTTCTCCTTTGGATTTATGCGCATATTTATGTTATTATGTTGAGAAATATCATTTGTTTGAGCCTAGAGTAAACATGATGTTTACTCATTAAGTTAAGTGTGCGTGTGGTTGTTGAGAATTTGATATATTGTGATACATGGAAGATTAATTCTCATACGAAGAGATTTCGTCGCTATGATTCGTATATCATATCTCATCTCAAATGGGCCAAGTGGGAGAATGTCGGATTTGTGGCCCATTTGTTTTGGCTATAAACCCATTATTTAGTAACAGCCCATTTTTTCTCTTAACCACCCACTAATTTTTTGTTTTACTTTGTAACCGCTCCATAATGGCCAAAGCGGTATAACTAAAAACGTGACTCATTTCTTTCTGATTATGGTTCACTAAACCTATTCTCAAAAAATCGAAAAACACCATCCAAAATTGAGAAGAAGGATTTGAAAACAAAATCAGAGCATAAAGCATCTAAATTGGAAGAAGAAGAGCATACAAACTCATCTGATTTCACATAGCAATGGTTGGAGGTACTTTATTGATTCCATTATTGCTTCCGCTTATGATTTATGCAGTAGTTAGTAATCTAACACCCGTGTGCCCGACAAATCACAACCACACATCAAGCACACATATTATTAATAATCTAATGAATGAATCATACAATCCACTTAAAACCATTAGATTTTATGCAAATCAGTGGCTAAGATTGATCCAACACATAAAAACACCCAATTTGGATATAGAACAATTCATCCCCTAAACTGACCAATGGAAGCCCAAGTGACACTTGACAAGTACTATGCAGATTCCCATATATGGTATATTTATGATTACTCATGTCTCAGTACAACATCACTGTTCTAAATTCGTGTAAAGTTATAAATGAAAGAACATACATACCTCCACTGCTCTTCATATCACGTATTTTGCAAGAGAACATTCTTCACAAACGAATCCGAACCATCGTTGAACGCTCCAGTTAACCCAAGAATACTAACCAACAAATTATAAATCTCAACATTCACAAAAGAATCGATCTTCCTTCCTTTCTCAAACCGAGGTCCATGCCCAATAAATATACTTCTCATGGAAAACAACTCGTTATCATATCCATGTTCACCTCCACATTTCAAACCTTTTCTTCTGTTACTTTCAACAGTATAACCTTCCTCTACAATCCCAATAATGGGACATATTCTATCACTGTCCGAGTAATGCAACCTCTTAGGCAAGTCCTCCTTTAAATAAACCCTCAACCTCTGCCCATTTTCAACTTTTCCAGAACTCAAACCTTCATTCATTCTAAGCACAACTTCCTTCAAGTTCACATCATCCTTATCTGGCCTAATAGACAGCAGCTGATACTTTGACTGCACCCAATTTTCCGGTATATCGATCCATGGCTTCAAATCCTCCAAATAAACAAACTTCTCATCACAAACAGCAGCCATTCCATGGTCGCCAACCACAACAATGTGAACTTCCTGAAACACCCCTCTCTTCTCCAACCCTTTGATCAACCTTCCCAAAACATCATCCAAATGTGCAACCGCTTCGGCTATGGCTGGATGATCCGGTCCAAATAAATGCCCTTGACTATCCGGGTCTGAAAAGTAAACAGCGGTAAAAACCGGAACCTCATCCGCTGGTAGATCGAAATACCCTAACACAGCATCGACCCTCTCCTCAAATGCTACAGACTTATTGTACGCAGGGCAAAACGGATCTGGACAAGTCCAGTTGCCCTTTCGGACCTCGCCACCTGCCCAGAAGTAGACGGCAGCAGGTAGTCCGTGATTTGCGACGGTCTCCCAGATGGGTTCGCCGAGCCACCACTTGGGGTCGTGGTCGCTTTTGGTGAAGGTTTCCGACGTATCGGGATCGGTGAACTTATTGTTGACGATGCCGTGGTGAGGGGGGTAGAGGCCGGTGGCGATGGAATAGTGGTTGGGGAAGGTGAGGGAAGGGAAGACGGGAATCAGGCCGGGAAAGGCCTCAGTGCCGTTAGAGATTAGGCGGTGGAGATTCGGGGTTGGGGCTTTATGATGATAGCCGAAGCGGAAACCGTCGAACGAGATCAGGATTACGGTTGGGTGTTTAAGCAGTTTGGGTCTTCCGGCTGGGGTTAGAAGTAAGAAGATGATTACGATGATTGCACAGAAAGAGAAGAAGTAGGTTTTGTTATTGGGTTTATGTTTGGTGACCGGATCTGAAGAATTGGATATGGAGTTGGTGAGTGACCGCGAGTAAGAAGAGAATGGATCGTCGTCCATTGTTGCTCTCGTAGATTTCTGTGGTTTCTAAAAATGGATGTTAATTTTAGCTGACGGGTACGTGGGCTGATTTTGGATACCGTACCATACACGTGGCTCACCGTTCGCCTTTGGTTGGACATAGGCTGTAACGGCTAGGATCACATCTGCTCAACTCTGCTAATCGTTCATCCAGCTAACGTCCGTAACGGTATAATTTTGGTTAACCATAAATGATGATCATATTTTGTATAATATTTGACGTTATTTAAGTTGAACTAATGATTTATACATTAATAACATGTGTCTTCACGAACTAATAACATGTGCATGCATAATCATTTTATAATAAATAATTAAATAAAGATAAATTATTAGAGCTATATGCAAAATGCTTAAAAAATGAAGGTATGATAAGTGGGTATCATGGATGATTATGGTAACGTTTACAAAAATATATGATCGTCGACGGTGATTATCGTTATTGTTGATGGTAATAACGATGATTAATGCAAAGAAAACACTTAAGTTGTATGTTTTAAAACTTTTTAATTTGATGTTATGTGTTACATGCTTGAATTCAACCATGGATGGTAATTCGCTTTCAGTGGGAAATATCCACACAATCTTCTTCGAATACCATTATGGTGTTTCATCTAAATTTATTCTTTTGCTACTAATTCCAAAAAAAAAAGGGGGCCTTCTCTAGTAGGATTTGAACTAGTGGACCTCGTCCTTGAAGTAAACCAATGCACCTATGATCCCACGATTCCCATCAACTGAGAGAGAATCAATGTACACTTTTTTATGGAGCGATTCAACTTTCTCAAACGCAAGATACAACTCTCCATTGTACTGCAATCTTCAGAAATTAGTAAATCATAATCAGTTCTTAGTTTATTTTATATTACAGTTAATGAAACTATATGATTTAATTTTAGTAGTTTTTCGCTTAGTTTGATAATGAAAATGTTTTCCTTATATTTGAAATAAAATGTAGTTTCATCTAACAAATGAAATTGTTTCTTTTGGCCAGTACTATTTTGTATAACATTTAAATATTGTTTATACTTCAAGAATATTTTGAAAGAAACGGTCCAAATAGAAAATAAGCTAAAATAATTGTACTTTTACCTTCCTAACTTAAATTCAAGATTTTAAAATCACCGCTATTAACATATTTTATAATAATTTTTGTATTACGTTAATAAAGATCAATACTATGTGTTAATATTCTATTGATTTGGTTAAACATGTATTTTGTGTAAATCAATTTTCTGTACACACTTACGTTACACATGCTTAATTCTAGCAACATACAGAATTGATACAACTTTTAGTTTCACTTGTAAATAATTTCCATTTAAATTAAATTTTATTTCAAAAATTCAAATAAAGGGAGCAATAGTCCTAGATTACATTATGAGTTATGTCAGAATATTCGTACTTAATTTTTTTAACTTCATTGTGTATATTGTCATTTTACTATTGATACTGGTGTCAAGACAGTAAAAGAAAAAAAACTAGTGTAGTGGTATTTATTAAGGATTTGAACCAATTAATAATATTGGATGTCAATTTTGTGGTAGTCCTACGTTTCTAAAATTACAATCTAGAGCTTAAGGAACTGAATCTCGTCCAATTAACAGTTGTATAAAGGAATAAAATAAGGTTAAACCATGCTAAATATAACTTTAAAACCACCATACCATTTTGGAAATTATAATTGCTCACCATTTGTACTAATCGTTTAATCTTACACATTTGGGATTCGTGCTCTATGAAATAATAATTCCGCGGATAGTAAATAATAAATCATGCACAAGTATGTGAAAATAGATATGATAAAAATCCACAAATCCCATGCGATATTTTGATATGATGTCTTTTTAATTATTATTTTTAGCAAGATCAAATGGTTTTCTTTTGTCTTTACTTTGTATTGTGCACAAATAAAGAGTATTGCAAAAGAGGAAATGTAACACCCCGTATTTTCTGAGAATATTAAAAGAACGAATTAAAGAACAATTAATTTTTTTAAAGCGAGAATTAAGGGAAACGGGTTACGCCATTGCGTTCGTCTCAGAATTCTGCTTGGAATAGAGTCCAAGTTTTCGTAAATCGGACTTCGTATGAAGAAGTTATGGCCTTCGGAAGATTCAAGAGAAATTGAGAAAATTAAATAGTAAAATAACCTAGATAGGTCGACCTAGAGGTCAACCTATAGCAAGGCAGGTCGGCTTGGGGGTCGACCTACCCCAGGCCAGGTCGACCTGGGGTCGACCTACCCCCCTCCCCCTCGCCCAGATCCAATTCTGAGACGATTCTGACTCAATGCTGAGTCCTTTCCGACCTATTGCTGAGTCACTAGGGCTTAGGTGGCAATTCTGGATAACTCTATCTAGTCTGGATGGCTGTGGTTGCTCCTAAAACGATCTAACGGCTCACATAAGATTCAATTTCTATAAAAGCAACCCTAGTCCTCAAGCCCTAAATCACACAAATTCATTCCAAGGAGTCACCATGCTGTCCATGATCGTTCTAGTTTAGCCACCATTCCTTCTTCAACTTGAAAGCAAGATTAAAACTACGAATCCAAACTTACTTAGAGAAATTGATAGTCTTCTTCAAGGGATTGCTTTTCAAATTCAGAAAACAGATCCCAGAAAAACAAGACTTTCTTTTCTTTGTAAGTCATGTTATTCTTTAGATGTGAACGATTAAAAGTTGTGATTTGTAATAAAATGAAAACTAGAATAATTCTTAGTTGTAAGATAATGACAATGCTGATTTATGCCTATTCTTGTAACGATTCTATCGTATATGCTTGTGAGATTATTGTGGTTATATGTTGATGTTAAACCAGTCGTATATTATGTAAATTTGGTGGCTTTTTCATGTTATGTAACATGCAAGTTGTTTAGATCTACATTTAGATCTATGTTTATTGAATCATGCAAGTTGTTTAGATCTAAATTTAGATCTATGTTTATTGAATCATGCAAGTTGTTTAGATCTACATTTAGATTTATGTTTATTGAATCATGCAAGAATGTTTATTGAATCATGCAAGTTGTTTAGATCTACATTTAGATCTATGTTTATTGAATCATGCAAGTTGTTTAGATCTACATTTAGATCTATGTTTATTGAATCATGCAAGTTGTTTAGATCTACATTTAGATCTATGTTTATTAAATCATGCAAGTTATTAGGCTTAGACATGTATTATGTTTAGATCTACATTTAGATCTATGTTTATTGAATCATGCAAGTTGTTAGGCTAAGACATGTATTATGTTTAGATTCACATTTAGATCTATGAAAAGTGGATCCAAAATTAAAGCTCATATTTACATGCCTTGTTAAACTTGTGTAAAACTATATGCTTAAGATTCATGTTTGTTGGATCCAAGATAAAAGTTCATATTTACATGCCTTGTTAAACCTGTGTAATTCCATATGTTTAAGATTCATGATTATTGGATCCAAATTAAAGTTTACGTTCACATGTCTAGTTGAACTTGTGCAATTCTATATGCTTAAAGTTTATGTTCATTAGACCCAAAATAAAAGTTTACATTTACATGCCTAGTTGGATTTGGGTAATCTCATATGCTTAAAAATTCATGTTAGTTGGATCCAAAAATGCAAGTTCTTTATATTATGCCACGTTTACATGACACATGTTTAGTTAGTTCCTTATTATTTTATGTTGTGTGAATGGTACATGCTCCCTTCTTTCCTCTTTTGTATATAAGTTAGGCTAAGCTACGAGCCTAACGTTCTATGTGAATTGTGCGAATGTATGACGGGGGTAACGTTGGGAAAACCTTAAATTCGTATTAATGGCATAATTTGACCCATAAATATATGAATGATTAGTGGCATGAAATTGGCATAATATACATACCTAAAATTATGAATATGATTTAAAGAGGAATTGGGCATGACTTGAATGACAATAATTTACGTAAAAGGTAAATATGTAAATTTAGAAAAAGACGAATATGCCTAACCCGAGATTAGATTGAGGTACGGTGTAAGACTGCCCGAAACCGCCCGGCACATCCAGCAACTGTAACAATATATATCTAATGTGAGAGGTTAGTGCATCAAGCCCAAAAGAACCCGAGGTTAGACTGAGTTGCGGTGTGAAACTGCCCGAACCCGACCGGCACATCTAGTAACCGCAACAATACCTGTCTAACGTGAGTGGTTGGTGCTTTAATGAATGAATTAAAGCTAAGACAGGAATGGTAAGGTTAAGTTAAAACGAGAGGGCAACACTTAACCAATATGACTTGATTTGTGGTAAGGTTAAGTTAAAACAAGAGGGCAACACTTAACCAATATAACAAGATGAATGAATAAGGTTAAGTTAATAGGAAACACTTAACCAGTATAGCATGATGAATGGGTAGGGTTAAGTAATAAGAAACACTTAACCAATATGACTTGATTTGTGGTAAGGTTAAGTTAAATCAAGAGGGCAACACTTAACCAATGTAACTTGATTTGTGGTAAGGTTAAGTTAAACCAAGAGGGCAACACATAACCAATATAACTTGATTTGTGGTAGGGTTAAGTTGACACAAGAAGACAACACTTAACCAAAGTAACATGACAAGTTGGTGGGTTAAGTAACTTGAATTGATTGATGACACTTAATCAATACAACATGATGAACACGTGGGGTTAAGCTAACAAGAAACACTTGACCAATACAACTTGATGGACGAACGGGGTTAAGTTAATAGGAAACACTTAACCAATCCAACATGATAAGTGAGGAGGGTTAAGTTAATAAGAAACACTTAACCAATATGACATGATGAATGGGTGGGTTAAGTTAACATGAATGGACAACACTTAACCAATATGGCATAATGTGCGGGAGGGTTAAGTACATATCAAGTTGGGTGGGTAATATTAGTAAATATAGGCCCGCAAACTTAACCATTAAATAAACATGCTTGAATCAATAAGAGGGTTAAGTACATATCGGGTTGGTGGGTAATATTAGTAAATATAGACCCACAAACTTAACCATTAAATAAACATGCTTGAATTGGTGGGAGGGTTAAGTACATATCGGGTTGGTGGGTAATATTAGTAAATATAGGCCAACAAACTTAACCAGTAGGAAACCCTAGTGACGAGGACTCATTTCAGCAGTAACCCACATAGATGTATCATGGTACCCTGAACTAGGCAGGGTGAGGCACGATTACTAGGCTGATTATAAGCAGTCAAAACAGCGGCAGGGGGTACGTTAGTGTAGTTTCCGACGGTTTACGGTCGTGCAGTACTCCGGAGTGGGAAAAAGCAGGCACTGGGTACCAGTAGTTATACATTGTGTATCTTGAATCGTGTCGGGTTGCTATCATAAGATTGATACACCTTATGGTGGGATCAACACAGGGTATCTACACGCAAGAGGGGGCCGATTGACATAGACACAAGTAAAAATTAATACGAGAAAGGAGCCGATCGATAGGGTAGTAAGGGTACATCTAACATGTTCATGGCAATTAGGCAGATTAAGGTGGAATCCTCACGATAGATGTACACCTGAAGGCTACCACAATTGCGTGGATTGGGATCACATTACAATACGATCATTTTATATAGATGACTAGTTGGGGCACTAGTTAGGTGGTGCAGAGAAGTGAAATAAGTGCGATAGCATATTCAGCCTTATTATCTTATTTCTAGGGTGTTGACCTAGATTCAGTTTATTCCTGTCATAACCCTTTTCTTGTTTACATGTTAAATAGTCACTGGACTTACCCGGCTCATGTCTGACCCATTTTCTTTCGTATTCTTTTCTTCCGCTCCCCCCCCCCCTCGGTCCGCAGGGAGGGAATACTTCAGCTTAGATCGGAAATTTCCAGCTTGAAGAGAGTAGATGTATTTCTTGGAATCTTTTTCCTTGGGCTATGGCTTTGGATACTCTCTCATTGGGGATTTATGCTGCCTTACTGTTGTTTTAATGCTTCTTTATGTTTTAATTCAAGACAGAGATTTTGTTGTAATAATTTGAAAGTTGGTTTGAGACAATTGTTGCAATGTTTTAACTGAGTCACGTACTTATGAAATAAATTTAGTTTTCCCACTGTTTATTTGTCTATCTTGTAATTTATCTGCATCTTTTACCTAAAATGCTCCACCGAAGTTAAAGCATTCCCTTTGTGAGTGACCTTAACGGAGGTGGGGTGTTTCAGGAAAAATATAAAATTTGATGGTCATTATTAATTTATATGACCAATTTTTATGAGCAATAACGAGTACATGAGTACAGCATACCCCTCGCATAATACACCCAATCATCCGTCATATGAAGCAACATAATCTTGAAAAAAATCGTCAATCATGGTAATTATTCTATAATACCTTGATTTTAGATAAAAATAACAAATCAACTTTATGAATATTTTGGAAATGTTAGCAAAAATGTGAAAATATTTTTTTTTTTTTACAAAAGAATGGATTTGGAAAATATGAAATGCATCTCGTATTTTTTTTTTAGTCATAAACGCAAATATAAAACATCAAAAAGGAATACCGAATAAGTAAGATGAAGATTATTCAACGAAACACATTTTTTGGTCTACACGGGTCTGAAACCATAATGGGTCTAGGATTTGATCTTGGAATAAGAGTACAAATAAGAGGAAACTACCTCATTCTACTTCATTTAATAACTATCATTGGTCCCTAGGCCTAAAAAATTTCTTTTCTACCCATGCCTACTCTGAACTCATCAAATAAAATATTAGAATGAAAAGGAAGGCAAGAGAGAAATAATTTAATAATTTAAACAGTATTAAATCAAATATGGATAGTCAATTAAAATCAGATCAGGGTGCAAGGTTCAAGATATCAATTTATGTTGGAAACTTTCTTTCTATAAAGTGAATTTATTAAAAGAATTTGAATAAAAATAGTTTAATGGTAATTTATTTGTGAACCATTATTGTAATTGAGCCGCTTCAAGTTTACAATGGTAATATTTATTTATGAATCATTATTATAATTGAGCTGTTTCAAATTTACAACGGTAATACATGTTTGTGAATCATTATTATAATTGAGTCGTTACACTTGCACAACGGTAATATATTTATGAGTCATTATTATAATTGAGTCATTACACTCGCGCAACGGTAATATATTCATGTGCATTATCATCGATTCGTTACAAAAGCTAATAATATTACAATACCATTTTAAATGAGAATAAATTAGATTCCATTAACATTCCATCAGTTTAGTAGCATACACATTTTCCATTCTGCCTATTTAAATGATAGATAGACAAAAGAGAAAGGACAGAATAACAAACACTTTTCTTTTTTTTATTCTTCAAAGAAGGAATGACATACGTTATTCTTTTTCTTCTTCGTTCAACACTATTAAAGACCTTGAGCGGTATTTCGTAGTTTAAATCAAAATCGACTTTGTTAGTGCAAACAAGTCGATACTTTTGTTATTAGAGAGGCTGTTTTGTCCTAGAAGAGGCGAAGGTTTTTTTTTCAAAACTGCTTTGTACCTTCGAGCAGAACGCCGAAACATCTTCAATAAGTGACCTTGTACACGACTTAATCGAAGACATTGTTTCAACCAATTGAAGATGTTTTCTCAAACAATGGCTTCAATTGCTAGATTGAATGACGTTGCCTCAACTTCGATGCTCCAAGTGACAGATGACAAGTTAGTGGAGATGCAATCTAATAAGTTACAGAAAATTTCTCATGAGATCGTCTCCGAAGGTAGGACTATTTATGAATAGTTTGAGGTTGCAGTATTAATTGATAAGTTGCCCCTAGTTGGAAGGAATTTAACAATGCCTTTAGATATAATTCTAAGGAATTCTCTTTAGAAAGTTTGATTACTCGCCTCCGCATTGAGGAGGAATTTCGTAAGTAGGATTTGAAAGAGGAAGTACTTGCTATTTCAAGCAATGCTAAGAAAATTGCAGCTTTGAAACCGAAATCCGAAAATTTTAAGAAGTAAAATTGCAAGCTTTGTCATAACCACAATAAACAGGAAAATCTGAAACCTCAACAGAAACCACCCACAAGAATGATTCTGGAAAGTTATTTCTTTGTTGAACTATGGAAAGTCGGGTCATATGGCATGATAGTGTCGGAAAAACTTATCTCTGCGTCGCAGGCTAGCCTGACTGAGGAGACACTTATGGCTATGATTACTGATTATATTCACCTTACTGGAGAATGATAGGGTAGGTGGGTAGATATTGCGCTGCACGTCATATCTGCTATGACCGTGCTATGTGTAAAACATACACAAAAATCGATGATAAGAAAGTGTTGTTGAAGGACTCTCACACCACTGTTACTGTTGGGATTGGAAGCGTGAGACTTAAGTTTATATTTGGGAAGACCATCATTCTGAAAGACATTATGCACACTCTAGAGATGAGAAAGAATCTTGCTTTGAGTTTTCTTCTTAATAAGGTTAGGTATGCACAAACTATTGGAGCCGATTTGTACCCCATCACTAAGAATGGTATGTTTGTGGGTATGAGTTATGCAACAAATGGTATGTTTAAGTTGAATGTTAAATGTAATAAAATGGTTGCTTCTACTTTTAAAGTTTGTGGTTTTAATATATACCATTCTAGATTATGTTATATGAATAAACAAATTCTAAAGAACATGACTGCCTTAGGTTAAATTCCTAATATGTCACTGAAAGATTCTAAAAAAGTTGAATTTACAGTCAAACAACAATTGCAAAACTCCTCATAAATCTGTAATTAGAGAATCGGAAACTTTAGGCTTGATTCATTCTGATATATCTAAGTACGATGGCACTTTGACCAGAAATAGACATTGCTACTCTATCAGTTTCATAGATGATTGCTATTCAGTTCTTCTTCTCTGGTGGATAGCATCTTGTGGGTTGGACCTCCACCAACTTGGTCCTAATCCCTACGTGTGAATATCCTCGCTCTTGTGCAGATTTTCGCTCTATCAGCTTGTATAACTTCTCTAACAAGGTCATTTCTAAGGTAATTTCCTCTAGGCTAGCACCGTTTCTTGGCTGCGTAATTTCTACTTCTCAAGTTGGGTTTGTAAAAGGATGTTTGATCACAGATATCATCTTTTAGCTCAGGAGTTGGTCTCTCAGATCGATCAGAAGGTTTGAGGGTCTAACGTGGTTGTCAAGCTGGATATGACTAAGGCTTACGATCGCATGTCTTGGTTTTTGTCATCAAGGTCCTGAGGGCTTTCGGCTTTCCGGAAAACCTCATTGACATCGTTTGGATGCTTATATTCATTTGTTGGTTCTCCATTCTCATCAAAGGATCGACAAATAATTTTTTTAAGGCGAGCAGGGTTCTTCGTCAGAGAGACCCGCTCTCCCCTTCTCTTTTCGTCATTGCTGCAAAGACTTTTGTTCATGGCCTGCGCTCTTTGACGATCGCTGGACAGATTCGTAGGTTTGGCATCCCTAACAGATGCCCTCTGATATCTTCCTTGTCTTTTGCTGACGATATCATCATTTTCACAAATGGTTTTAGTCCATTTGTCGTCTTCTTAGTCTTGTTCGGCAATATGAGAGAAGCTCTGGGCAACTGGTAAACTCTGATAAAAGCTGCTTCGTTCCCGCAAAAGATCCGACTATGGTTAGATCTTTGTGGATCGAGATTGTTATTGGTTTCAAGGCTGCCTCGCTCCCTATTCCTTACCTCAGCATTGTTTTATACTGAGGCAGGAAGCTCAATGCTATCTTCGATCCCGTGAATGATAAAGCCGGGGTAAGCTCATCTGTTGAAATGTGTCACTCCTTTCTCAGGCAGGAAGACTTGTTCTCATTAAGTATGTTCTTGACTCTATAGGTTCTTATGTCTTTGCTGCTACGACTCCCACTTCTTCCTTCTTTCGTTCCTACCATTCTTTGGCTTCTTCCTTTTTTTGGGGTTCCAAGAACAATGATTCCCATTATCATTGGATTTCGTGGAACATCGCTTGTTGTTCGAAAAGTGAGGGAGGCCTGGGCCTCCATAACCCTGAGGACTTTTTGCACTGCCTTTGCTTGAAAGTTGCGGGCGAGATTTGGAACGAACGATTCCCCTTGGGCGACGTTCCTCCACGCTAAGTACCGCAGACTTTCGGGCCCCGATTAGTTCCGTCCTACGCTAGTGAGATGTGGAAATGGATGTAATCCATGAAGGCATTATCGGATTTTCATGGTGGTGGTACTGGTTGGGATGGTAGTCCCTTTTCCACCAAGGCTATGTGGACCTCGGTTCGGGCCCCAGCCCCTCGTCTTTTTCTATTTTCTTTCATTTGGGATGTCCGACTTCCCCCGAAGGTTTCCATGTTTATGTGGAAAACCCTGCATAACGGGTTACTGATGGACGAGAACCTTCAGAGGATAGGCATCCCATTTGTTTCGCGGTGCAGGTATTGTAACAATGGTAGGTCGGAATTCATTGTCCATGTTTTCTTCTCTAGGTCTTGTGCTATGGTTGTTTGGAATTACTTTGGGAGTCTTATGGATTGCCGAGGTAATGCTACCTCCCTTATTGATTTAATGAGATTCTCGTGGACCCGTATCTCAGGCAAGTAAGTTCGGTCGATCCTCTTTCATATGATCTCTTGCCTTATCTGCTAGCATATCTGGTGCTCGAGGAATAAGGCAATATTTGACGAAGTGCATATGGATCCTCTTACCATTATCCAGAAGGTAAAGAATGATGTATTCCTTGCATTTAGGGGAAGGCCTTTCAAAGGACCTATTGGCTCCCAGTCTAGGCGGTTGACATGTTGCTTTGGTGTAACTAAGCTATCAAATCCTCCTAGGGCGGGTATTGGTTGATTTTTTTCTTTTTTTGTGCTTTGATTATACCTTCTATTTTTATTTTTTTCACCCTGCCCCCTTTGGATCTTATGTTATTTGCTAGTACTATAGAGCCTGGATTTTAGGTTTTTGGTTTCGTCTCTTTTGGGTCAGGTGATGACGTCTGCGCTTTTCCAGCTGGATTGATAAAGCTAGTTGAGCGAGAGCTTTTGGAGCATTCCTTTGGTGCCCATTGCTTTTCGGTCTTTGTTGATATTGTTCCAGGATTATCAGTGGCACTGAGGAGTTCTATGCAACTTTTCCCTGGGATCTACTACTGAGGACTTGTCTTTTCGGATTGTTTTCTTGTTTTTGTTTGGGGTACAGGTAGTTGATATATGATGTGGAGCTTAATAGAGTGCAGATTTGGAGAGTCATTTCTTTCTTTGAGATGTTATGTTCACTTGTATTTTTTTATATTTTTTTGGATAGACTATTGTATTATGTAGGAGTAGATATACTTCACTATCGGGTGGTGGTCATGCCGGAACTTAATTTTGAAGTATGATGGGCGGTGGTTTTTCCGAGACTCATCTATCTACCTTTCTACACATACATGTAGTCATAGTCCGAGTAGTTTAAATATTTTTGGTTACCTGCCAAGCACGTTGGTAGTCTTTGTGGACTATATATATGTATATATATATGTACATATATATATAAATATATATATATATATACAAATACATACATATATATATATTTGTGTGTTCTTTTCTTTTTAGAAGATCACACAATTTTGTTAAAAAATAGACGATTGCTCTGATTTTTCTTATGTATACCTCATGAAAAATAAAAATGATGCATTTGAGATGTTTAAATCTTTTATAATTGAAATTGAAAATCGGTTTAGTAAGAAAGTAAAAGGATTGTGTGATGATAGAGGAATTGAATATGAAACGAGTTTATTTATTAATTTTTATAACATGCATGGTATAACACATGAACGTACTGCACAATATTCACTAGAAATGAATGAAAAGACCGAAAGCAAAAATGGAACTTTAACTAAATTAGTCGTTGCCATTTTACTTAATTCCGGTGCATCAACAAAAAGGTGGAGGGAAATATTACTGAATATGCTATGTGTTAAATAGAATTTCTAATTAAAAAATAATATTTTCACCTTTTTGAAATTCTGTGAAATTATAAACCAAGTGTGTCTTACTTTAGAACTTGGGGAATGTTTGGCATATGTTCATATACACGACCCTAAGAGAATTAAATTAGCAAGTATAGCATATGAATGTTTATTTGTTGGATATGTTGTTAATAGCAAAACATACAGATTTTATGATTTGAACATACATAACATAATAGAATCTAATGATGCAGATTTCTTTGAATTGAGATTTCCTTTTAAATTAAGAAATAGTCCAGAAAACTAGCAACACCAAAACAGTGATTCCTTCCAAATCGCTTAGTCAAATCTTTAATGTGACCACTCTACGGAATTGGAAACACCATTTCCGATCTAATGAAATCGATCAGCTCCTAATTAGATCTCATTTAAAAGTTATGCCCTAAGCAAAAATAACAGGGGCAAAATTGTCATAAATAAAACTGATAAAAATCAAGGACATGACCTATATCTCTGTGAACAACATATAAAAATATAAGAATGATCCGAGCCTTGAAAAATTAAATAAAAGTATTTTATGATCCTCCGATACGTAAAATGCGGATCATTACAATATACTTTAGCTTCATTTGGAGAAATCATAATATAATTTGTACCCTATTTGTTTATCAGACCAACTTGATGCGTGGGAACGTCATAACTAGATTTGAGAAAGTGTGTACTAAAATTCACCATTAAGTTGGCAAACACACTTAATTAGGTGTTCATCAAGCAGAAAGCCGATTAACTTCCAATCATAAGGTGATGATTCTTTAAAATGAGTCAAAAATGTAAAACCTTTCTTTTATTAATGAGTAAAAAGTAAAACCTTTTTTTTATAGAAATCAACATCACCTTTTATTATCCGCCTTTGAGAATCTCGTTTCAACCCCTCCAACATCTCCATCTTTTGAAAATCGTGCACAAACGGAGATGGTAGCACATGTTTACAACAAAGTGGATGCTCATAATTTGGTCCCTAGTTATCTTTCATGTTGATTTGGGCGGTTTCGATGAAAATATTTTTCCCATTATTCTCTTTTAAATATGCAATAAACTTGATCGTTTTTTGTTTACCCAACTTTAGATCGTTTCTTAGATACATGATAGTGGAAAAAAGTGTATTTTAGAGACATCCTTAAAATTGAACTTAATTCTAAACGGATCTCTCTCTCTTACTTTCAATATAAAGCAGTCCCATGTTTTCCTATAGCGATGTATTGCAGTGATTTTTTGCGTTGCTACTAAAAAAAATCGAAAAATTGTAAACATTAATGGTTGATTACTGACCAAAAAAAGTTGTAGACATATCTTCAATTATTTACTTAGTATATTAAAAAGGAAACAATGAGTGCTGAGTTGTCTGATTTATTGTAAATAAGTGCAGACATGTCTGCAACTATTTTATGACGTATTGCAGACATGTCTCAATGTATAGAAAAATTACTGAAATATTTGTAGTTTTTCTTTATAGTTGCTTCTTATTCTGTAATTTTACTAGAAGTGCTATATTTTTCATTTGTATGCAATGTTCATCATTTTCTGATAATTTTTCTACAATATTGTGATATTTGAATAAGTGTGGATATTGAGTTTGAAAATTTGAAACAATCAACAAAAATTACATTAAATTGTGCAACATTTTGATATTATTGTTGTGATGTGTGCAATTTTATGAAAATTCACAAAATTTCACTAAAACTTGATGTTTATTTTTGTTTTTGAAACTTTTTTTTGTATTTTTCTTAGACAAATATGAAGATGATTATGTACTGAACTATATTTTAATGTTTGGTAAATTTTTACATTGATTTTTGATGATTTCTAAAAAAAGCAGAGGTCTAATTCATAAAGTTTTAAGACATGAAATTTTATATACTTTAAAAGTTAACAAAGACCTTAGCCAAATTATCCTAAAAAACATGAGAAATGCTAAGCATAGTCGTCTATGAGTGATTGTAAAAAAAAACAAGCTACCTGATTTTCTATTTCAATGATTGCGTGACCCACATTTACTTATAAAAATAATTTAAATTCAAGGCTGTCATCTTTCTTTGCACCCTACATGTAACACCCCACCTCCGCCAGGGTCACTCGCAAAGGAATGCACTAGCTTTGGAGGGGTATTATTGGTAAACATGCATAATGATATAGCAAGGCAGGACATGACATATATATATATGTAAATAAACAGAGTAAGTAAGTAAAACAGCGGAAGATTTTAAACCATTTCAAAAACAAGTCTGGTACATCAAAATGTCAATTTCCCAAATAAACAAGTCTAGTACATGAAATAACATCATCTGAAACTGAGAAAGAAAACATAATAGTAGCTATCCCCAAAGTGGAAGAAACCATAGCGAGCCCAAGTCCAAAGCATACATGAGCTATCCAAGAAAGCGGCTAAGATCCAAGCTAGGCTCCTGTATTCCCTCCCAGAGAACCTGGGGGGGGGGGGGGAACGGAAGAAAAGAGGCGAAACAAAACGGGTCAGTCAAAAAGACTGAGTAAGCCCTGCTACGATCAGTCTAAAAACTAATAAAGTTAACATCATGATGAAAACTGAGATGATCATAGATAACAATATACTGGCATGGTAAGTTAACTACGAGATAGATAGAGGTGTCATCGCATAAACAGAGTTAAGTTTTGCACCACGGTGTACTAGTAAACCAACATAACAGGTATTGATCCCCTAGCCCAAACCTTGGCCCAATAACATGAAGTGACCTTAATATAAGGTCCAACCCAACGGTCTAGTCGATCGGCTCCCTACAAGCCTAACACGTCAAGTATTGATGTCCATACGGCCCACATATGGATGTAGGTAGTCTGTGCTGGGCCCACCTTCGGGTGTATCAAGCCCTCGGTTGTCGACCCCGGACACTTAAGCAATAATGCACAGCCCTAACCTACTGGTACCCGTGCCTCGAGTTTTGTCCAACATCGGACTACGTGCACGTCCGTAGCCCGCCGGACCCGCACCGCTGTACCACTCGGCCATCGCCCTTTGGTCGCTTACATCCTCCAGTAATCGTGCCCCGCCCTAGCCTAGCTTCTAGGGTTGTGAATGATACCAAACTGGGATTACTGTTAGAACAGACCACGTCGCTAGGGTTTCCCCAAGAGGGTTAAGTGTGATTTAACCCCTCACTAATCCTGGATTAAACTGGTTAAGTGTGGCTTAACCCCGTTCTAATCCCTTGAACTCCCAAATGGATTAAACTAGTTAAGTGTAACCAACGGTTCGGAACTTAACCACATTCTAATCCCTCGAATCCCCAAATTGGTTAAGTATTAGTGGACCCTGACTTAACCCTAATCATGAGGCATTAATTAATTTAATGCACCTTAACCTCTCACATTAGACCTTGTTGTGGTTACTAGTTAGGCCGGGCGGGTCCGGGTAGCTTTACACCACAACTTGGTCTAACCTCGGGTCTTGGCACCCCATGACCAACTTCTCACATTGGGTCCTATTGTTTGTAGCCACTAGTTAAGCCGGTCGGTTCCGGGTAGGATTACGCTACAAACTCAACCCAACCTCGAGTTGGCCACACTTATGTTTTCTAAGTGTCATGTCCACTTTATTTCAAAACATAATCACAAGTCAAACAATTACTTGGGTAGACCTAACTTAATAGGTAAATTCCCAAGGGGTAGACCTAACTTAATAGGTAAATTCCCAATCTTATATTTTCATGTATTTTAAGTTTACCCCAAAACCCCCAACGTCATTCTATCGCTTACATATTCGTAGTAACGCATAAAGGATAGGAAGAGGGAACTTGGCACAACATATATGATAAACTTGCACAACAATCATGCATAACATGTTAGACTTGCACAACTTAGCATAGTGATCTTGCATATTACCATAAAACATGCACAACTTGTCAAAACATGCACAACTTGTCATCTTAAACTTGCATAAGTATGCATAACTTGTCAAACTTGCACAACTTGTCAAAACATGCACAACTTGTCATTTTAAACTTGCATAGGTATGCATAACTTGTCAAAACATGCCCAACTTGTCAAAACATGCACAACTTGTCCTTTTAAACTTGCATAAGTATGCATAACTTGTCAAAACATGCCCAACTTGTCAAAACATGCACAACTTGTCCTTTTAAACTTGCATAAGTATGCATGACTTGTCAAAACATGCCCAACTTGTCAAAACATGCACAACTTATCAATTTAAACTTGCATAAACATGCATAACTTAATAAACATACAAATCATGGCTTAACAAACTTGCATAAACATGCATAACTTAATAAACATACAAATCATGGCTTAACAACCTTGCATAAACATGCATAACTTAATAAACATACAAATCATGACTTAACAACCTTGCATAAACATGCATAACTTATAAATCTTGCAAATCATGGCTTAGTTTACATGCATAACTTAATAGACA
Organism: Allium sativum; assembly: GCA_030737875.1. Classification (NCBI taxonomy): domain Eukaryota; kingdom Viridiplantae; phylum Streptophyta; class Magnoliopsida; order Asparagales; family Amaryllidaceae; genus Allium; species Allium sativum. The sequence goes on along the minus strand of CM060910.1, from coordinate 440,543,956 downwards.
TACAAATCATGGCTTAGTACCCTTGCATAACATGCACAACTCAATAAACATACATAAACCCCAACTTTCATCACACATTAACTTTATAGTTTCTAAAATGAGGGTAAGAGGGCTTACAATGCTTATGCGGACTCAAATGAGTATAACCAATGCAAGAAACCCCTTATGCAACTAATTAAAACCCCCAAATGCAAGCAAACTTGATCAAGACTCCTCCTTTTTGATGCCAATAGAAAAACAAGCCTTTAATGCAAGCTAAGGAGGATCATACAAGCCTAAATATGCTTGTATGCATGGAAAATTACTTAGGAATTAAATTAGGAATTGTATGAAGAGGGTGGAGGCCATGAGAGTTTAGATTTTGGCATAGTTTAGTTACTAGATTGAATAATGAATGATTTAGGGTAGGTTAGGGCCTTATTTATAGATTAGGTTAGTGATTTGAACCATAGGATTAACCCTAGATTCAATTAGGGCCATCAGATCCCGGAACTCTCTAGAAACCAGCCACAAGACCCAACCCCAATCAAAAATGGTGCACCAGGCCAATCAGCCGGGCACCCCCTGTCGACAGGGCTGTCGACAGGGCAGTCGACATGCCTAGACCCCTGTCGACAGGCCTGTCGACATGGGGTCCTGAGCGGGATTTTTCCCGCCTTGGCCCAGCTGGCCCAAACCCTTGTTTTTAATTTAAATTTAAATCTGTTTTAATTATGGAAATTTCTGAAGTCTTCCATGGGCCTTAACTGGGTCATACGGACTCCGATTTTCGAAAACTCGGACTCTATTTCGCGTATTTTTCCGAGACGAACGCAATGGCATAGCCCGTTTCCCTTGATTCCCATTTTATAATTTAATTCTGCCTCAATTTATGTTATTACAGGTTATTGAAAATACGGGTTGTTACATTCTCCCCTCCTTAAAGGATTTCGTCCCCGAAATCTTCAAGTTAGGAAGAACGTATCCTACCATCCAATCATCCATCTACTCAAAGTATCATCCACGAGCAATCATTGTCCTTACAAGATTCTAAATGCTGGATGAACATATGCAAAAGTGTGTGTATATGTACTTACCTAATGCAAAAATCAGGCGGTTACTGACACAGTAAACCTCCTTAATGCATATGTATGTAAATCAGGCGGTCACTGATACAGTAAACCTCCTTAATGCATATGTATGTCAGTGAAATGAATCCATATGTATGCAAATTCCTAACATAATGTATAATATCTACATGCGTGCTCAATCATACATCCATATGCAACATCCATGTAATAGCATACGAATTTCATCCATGAATAAGCATAAACACTCATGCACATGCAATATGAGGAGTGTGTGAGCCGATCTAGTGCCTAATCGTGTATAATGCATCCACGAGCAACCACTTGCAAACACTTGCAACCACTTGCAGCCATCAAGCATAACATGTTTCAAACACATGTTTCAACCAAAGGGTTTCTACCAAAGGTTCTCATGACAAGATAGACACGATAAACTAGATAAACTCCTTTTTGGATTACAAGAAATCCATTCAAACTTTGACATATAGTACTAACCGATGAGTCTTAACCCCCTTATGGGGTTTACAACAGAAATAAGATCGAGAATGGGACCGAGAGGATATATGCAAAAGACAACTTGCAAGCAAGCTCCACAGGAAAACGAGGATCAAGGATGCACTCTTAAAAAGAGATATGATGCGCGTATCTAGTCTTCACTCTTCTTAGTCACGTTTCCTTGAGCTTAACTCCACTGTGCTTTGACTATCTTCCACTTCATGATTCCTTGGCTTCCTAACTCCTATTTCCCAAATTCGAGTTGGAACTTATTTCATTATTGCCTCTCGTCTTTCTTCTGTTTACTTGGCTTAAACATAATTATAACCTCATGATTCGTGCAAGCTCTCCAAAATTCACCAGTGAATCCTGGATCTTGTCTTCTTACCATAAGGTATTCCATGCAGCAGAACTTTTCTTGAAAATACCACTCCACGTTGCCTATTGCCCGTGATTTCCTATAACTCAGGCTTAATCGACATGAACCATCCGCCTATAGGCCGTACCTAGATTCCGTTGCCTACCCATGGTTTTCTGTAGGCTATTTCAGAACTGGCCAACTTCTTGAGGGTAAACCGTTGCTGACCATGATGCAGTCCTCTCGCTCTTCACTGGACTGAAATGAGCACTCTTCGTGAGTCTTCCTATTATGACCCTCATACCCGTATTCCCTTTCTTTGATCTGGGTAGTCTATCCACATAATCTATCGAGATGTTTTCACACTTCCCTTGCGAAACTTCCAATGGAGGTAATGGCCCACTGGGCTTCTATGACTTGGCCTCAACCTGGTGGCACAACATGTATTCCAAAACCAACTCGGCCACCTCCTCGAGTGATGCGCATCTTCAAGAACCTTCTTTACCAAGTCTTCCACTCGAGGAACACATACTCTCTCATCGCGCCTTAGTCTTCCCTTGTCATCCATGATATATCTAGCGATGTGACTTAACATCTCGCCTCGAATCAACTGGTCCACGTTCTTGACTAACTGTAAGTCTTTCTTTCTGTGAAACCCCCTTCTTGATCCTGAAGAGGAAGTCTAAGCTCAGGGAATGCTAACTAACTAGACAAACGGAGGAAGCTTCTTACTTCAATTGCCCTCCTCAAAGTTTTCCGGTCTTAAACCGCAACCACTTTAGCGGAATCCACCGCTAAGCCTTACTTAGGGACTATGTGCCCAAGAAATCCAACTTCTTTCCTCCAAAGTGACATTTGGAGACTTGACCTTCCACTGGTGGCTCTAAGCGTATCCATCTCCTCCTTGAGATGTATAGCATGTTCTTCCTCGTTCTGTTGAGGAGATCAAAATATCGTCTATGACGACCATGACAAACTTGTTCAAGGACTCCCTAACCACCCTACCCATCAAGTTTACGTAATATGCGGGTGCCTTAGTCAAACCAAATAGCATGACTAGCCATTCTAAAAAAAATCCATCTAGAGTCCTAAACGCAGTCTTGTCAATTCCATCCTCAGCCATCCTAAGCTGATGGAATCTGGTAGCTAGATCAAAAGAAAACAGATGCTCCTACAAGCTGATCAAACAAATTATTGATCCTTGGTAACGGTTATCTATTCCTCTCACGATCAACACATAAGCGAAACAAACTGTCCACATCAGTAACGAATACTACTGGAGCACCCTACTCGAAAATGCTTCGTCTCAGGAAGTTCTTCTCAAGCAACTCCTTGACTTGCTTTCTTAACTTCCACCTCGTGAGGTCATGTGCCTAACCGGCCACGAAACTGGCTTGGTATTACCAACCAGATAATGTGGAAATCTATTCCACGTCTAAGGGTAACCCCTTTTCTTTCCCCCAAGATATCAGGATATTCTCGGACCACCCTCACAGATTGCAAACTATCGATAGACGAGTTGAGGGACTCAAGATAACAATCATGACGGGACCCCTAGGGTTGCTAGAAATTTCTAAGGGTACGGCTGAGGCGAGTCATGAGCCTCACAACCCTATATACACAAAAACCCAGAATGGCTCCAAAATAGGACAGCCATTCCATGCCCAAAACCAACCCATATCCCCTGAAGCCGAGAATATAAACATCCCACGAGAATTCTGTACTCAAGATATAAATTTTCAAATCCACTTAGACCACAAACAGGCGGGCAGAACCCCCAATTGGATTTGAAACACATACGGGATCATCAACTAGGCTAGTACTTAGGTGCAAAACTTTCAACTGGATTAGATGAAATAAAACTATGCGATGTGCCAGAATCAAACAAAGTTTGAACAGGGAAAATCAGAAAATGTAAACAAGATTTTCAACAGAAACACTACCTCTATCATGAGCTGGACGAACGGTATTGAGGGGGTGAACTCGCCCTCCAGATAGTCCTGCATACCGAGTCTGACCTTGCCCTCGTTTCCTCGGGCAATCCTTGCTGAAATGTCCAAACTCACCACAATCAAAGCATTCGCCCCGTTTTCTCTTCTCCTTCTTCCTACATTCCCTGGCCATATGTCCAACTTTACCACAGAAGTTGCATTTCATATTCTTGCCCCGTTTCCCGGAATTTACTCTTTTGCCTTGAGACTCATTTGTCTTGACCTCTTTCTTATCATTGCTACCTTCTTCTTGAAGTAGGGCCAAATTCACTAAACTCTCGAAAGTCGCCCCCAAGGGTATATGAGACAGGGCCAAATCATGTAATGGCTCGTTTAATCCTAGAGCAAAGTGTAGGGCCTTCTTCTGAGCTGTATTAACCAAGTCTAAATCGTCTTGAGCCAGTTGATTAAACTTATCTATGTATTCCCTAATAGTCATGTCCCCTTGCTTCAGTGATAAGAATCTCAGTCCAAACCTTCCTCTAAAGTCATCCCAAGTCTCAATTGGACTAGTAGCGGTGGTGACTACCCACCAACGTGCAGCTTCTTCCTTTAGCAACCATACTGCCAATAAAACCTTCCTGCGGTCACCTATATCAAAGGTGGCTAAAAGATCTTCGGTCTCTTTCAACCAACTCCCTGCTTCTACAAAAGTCTCTGTTCCATAAAAATTCTTGCCACCCATCCTCTTAAAGTTCTTGCAAGTTTCCCCGAAATCCGCTTGTGGAGGCTGAGGGTGAAGGGGGACATCAGCTACGGGAGGAGAGGGAGGAACAACGGCCTCGACTGGGGAGACAACATTAGGGACACCCGGGACCGGTGCCGTGACTTCCAAGTACCGACGAAACCAATCGGGTATCGTTACTCCTTCGGGCAAGACGAGATTATCAGACATGCTGGAAACGAAAAGAAAAGAGTTCAAACGAGGAGTCAAAGGATAGTGCTAATGGCTTTTGGGGAATAGCCTTTTAAAAATAACTAGACTTTTCTTTGGAAAATACTTTATACTTGGTTTTGAAAATAGTTTTTTTTTTTGTTTTCAAAGAGTTTTAAAAACCTTTTTATCCCTTCTCGTAAACCTTATGCTCTGATACCAAATGTAACACCCCACCTCCGCCAGGGTCACTCGCAAAGGAATGCACTAGCTTTGGAGGGGTATTATTGGTAAACATGCATAATGATATAGCAAGGCAGGACATGACATATATATATATGTAAATAAACAGAGTAAGTAAGTAAAACAACGGAAGATTTTAAACCATTTCAAAAACAAGTCTGGTACATCAAAATGTCAATTTCCCAAATAAACAAGTCTAGTACATGAAATAACATCATCTGAAACTGAGAAAGAAAACATAATAGTAGCTATCCCCAAAGTGGAAGAAACCATAGCGAGCCCAAGTCCAAAGCATACATGAGCTATCCAAGAAAGCAGCTAAGATCCAAGCTAGGCTCCTGTATTCCCTCCCTGAGAACCTGGGGGGGGGGGGGGAAACGGAAGAAAAGAGGCGAAACAAAACGGGTCAGTCAAAAAGACTGAGTAAGCCCTGCTACGATCAGTCTAAAAACTAATAAAGTTAACATCATGATGAAAACTGAGATGATCATAGATAACAATATACTGGCATGGTAAGTTAACTACGAGATAGATAGAGGTGTCATCGCATAAACAGAGTTAAGTTTTGCACCACGGTGTACTAGTAAACCAACATAACAGGTATTGATCCCCTAGCCCAAACCTTGGCCCAATAACATGAAGTGACCTTAATATAAGGTCCAACCCAACGGTCTAGTCGATCGGCTCCCTACAAGCCTAACACGTCAAGTGTTGATGTCCATACGGCCCACATATGGATGTAGGTAGTCTGTGCTGGGCCCACCTTCGGGTGTATCAAGCCCTCGGTTGTCGACCCCGGACACTTAAGCAATAATGCACAGCCCTAACCTACTGGTACCCGTGCCTCGAGTTTTGTCCAACATCGGACTACGTGCACGTCCGTAGCCCGCCGGACCCGCACCGCTGTACCACTCGGCCATCGCCCTTTGGTCGCTTACATCCTCCAGTAATCGTGCCCCGCCCTAGCCTAGCTTCTAGGGTTGTGAATGATACCAAACTGGGATTACTGTTAGAACAGACCACGTCGCTAGGGTTTCCCCAAGAGGGTTAAGTGTGATTTAACCCCTCACTAATCCTGGATTAAACTGGTTAAGTGTGGCTTAACCCCGTTCTAATCCCTTGAACTCCCAAATGGATTAAACTAGTTAAGTGTAACCAACGGTTCGGAACTTAACCACATTCTAATCCCTCGAATCCCCAAATTGGTTAAGTATTAGTGGACCCTGACTTAACCCTAATCATGAGGCATTAATTAATTTAATGCACCTTAACCTCTCACATTAGACCTTGTTGTGGTTACTAGTTAGGCCGGGCGGGTCCGGGTAGCTTTACACCACAACTTGGTCTAACCTCGGGTCTTGGCACCCCATGACCAACTTCTCACATTGGGTCCTATTGTTTGTAGCCACTAGTTAAGCCGGTCGGTTCCGGGTAGGATTACGCTACAAACTCAACCCAACCTCGAGTTGGCCACACTTATGTTTTCTAAGTGTCATGTCCACTTTATTTCAAAACATAATCACAAGTCAAACAATTACTTGGGTAGACCTAACTTAATAGGTAAATTCCCAAGGGGTAGACCTAACTTAATAGGTAAATTCCCAATCTTATATTTTCATGTATTTTAAGTTTACCCCAAAACCCCCAACGTCATTCTATCGCTTACATATTCGTAGTAACGCATAAAGGATAGGAAGAGGGAACTTGGCACAACATATATGATAAACTTGCACAACAATCATGCATAACATGTTAGACTTGCACAACTTAGCATAGTGATCTTGCATATTACCATTAAACATGCACAACTTGTCAAAACATGCACAACTTGTCATCTTAAACTTGCATAAGTATGCATAACTTGTCAAACTTGCACAACTTGTCAAAACATGCACAACTTGTCATTTTAAACTTGCATAGGTATGCATAACTTGTCAAAACATGCCCAACTTGTCAAAACATGCACAACTTGTCCTTTTAAACTTGCATAAGTATGCATAACTTGTCAAAACATGCCCAACTTGTCAAAACATGCACAACTTGTCCTTTTAAACTTGCATAAGTATGCATGACTTGTCAAAACATGCCCAACTTGTCAAAACATGCACAACTTATCAATTTAAACTTGCATAAACATGCATAACTTAATAAACATACAAATCATGGCTTAACAAACTTGCATAAACATGCATAACTTAATAAACATACAAATCATGGCTTAACAACCTTGCATAAACATGCATAACTTAATAAACATACAAATCATGACTTAACAACCTTGCATAAACATGCATAACTTATAAATCTTGCAAATCATGGCTTAGTTTACATGCATAACTTAATAGACATACAAATCATGGCTTAGTACCCTTGCATAACATGCACAACTCAATAAACATACATAAACCCCAACTTTCATCACACATTAACTTTATAGTTTCTAAAATGAGGGTAAGAGGGCTTACAATGCTTATGCGGACTCAAATGAGTATAACCAATGCAAGAAACCCCTTATGCAACTAATTAAAACCCCCAAATGCAAGCAAACTTGATCAAGACTCCTCCTTTTTGATGCCAATAGAAAAACAAGCCTTTAATGCAAGCTAAGGAGGATCATACAAGCCTAAATATGCTTGTATGCATGGAAAATTACTTAGGAATTAAATTAGGAATTGTATGAAGAGGGTGGAGGCCATGAGAGTTTAGATTTTGGCATAGTTTAGTTACTAGATTGAATAATGAATGATTTAGGGTAGGTTAGGGCCTTATTTATAGATTAGGTTAGTGATTTGAACCATAGGATTAACCCTAGATTCAATTAGGGCCATCAGATCCCGGAACTCTCTAGAAACCAGCCACAAGACCCAACCCCAATCAAAAATGGTGCACCAGGCCAATCAGCCGGGCACCCCCTGTCGACAGGGCAGTCGACATGCCTAGACCCCTGTCGACAGGCCTGTCGACATGGGGTCCTGAGCGGGATTTTTCCTGCCTTGGCCCAGCTGGCCCAAACCCTTGTTTTTAATTTAAATTTAAATCTGTTTTAATTATGGAAATTTCTGAAGTCTTCCATGGGCCTTAACTGGGTCATACGGACTCCGATTTTCGAAAACTCGGACTCTATTTCGCGTATTTTTCCGAGACGAACGCAATGGCATAGCCCGTTTCCCTTGATTCCCATTTTATAATTTAATTCTGCCTCAATTTATGTTATTACAGGTTATTGAAAATACGGGTTGTTACACTACCAAACAACGAGTGTTTTGCACAGTTGCTCATAGACGACTGTGCTTAGCAATCCTAAAAAAACATTGTAACTTTTGAGGCAAATGATGATCTGTATTGTTTTCTATTCGGAATAAAAGATGGCTCAGGATAACAATATTTTTGTTCAACTTATCTCCGTTGTATGTATCTCTAATACGTTGAGCGGAAAAATTAGTTCGTAGGAAAACTCTAGGAATCGAAGCGTTGATTCGTCTAATCCTTAACTGCTTATCAAACCGACCGTTAGGGAGGTTTCCCTACTGTAAGAGCCAAAATCATTTTGTCTATGCCGATGAAATTCGAAATCATGTTCGCATTTTAAATATTTGCTCCGCGTTTTTCTTCCTTCCTCAAATCTATCAACTCCGACTCTTTCTCAACACTAAATTCCTCTCTGCGTTTTTCTTCTGTTCATCTCCACCCAACGTATTCTTTCTTCCTCAAATCTATCCAACTCCTGATACAATCGCTTTTTCTCTCCCAGTCGCCAACTTCGCAGATCTAACGCACAAATTGGCAAAAGAATAGGAAATGAAAATTTTCGATATGGCGCTTAAACACTGTTTCCCCCTATTTTCATGATTCTTTCACAACTTAGTTATCTTCAACTGCGGGGACACAATATCTAATTATCTGAAATAAAAATCAACGAGTACTTCTTTTTGTCCGATTTTTGCAAAACTTGAGTTTTTTTTGTAGTGATTTTGATTCAGAAATAAGTTGTGACCAATATTTTCTCTTGTTGACTGTAATTTGGATTGATTAGCAGATGAATTCAGTTTGTGTATTTCAGAATCATTCGCCATAGTTTTGTCTCAGAATATAATAGCGCAGCAGCTGATCCTTAAGTTATAATCTACGACGATTTCCATCATCTGTGAAACTTTTGGTCCATTGGTAATTCTTCGTCCATAAATAATTTTCTGCTTGATATATCATTCAACCTGCAGGTTTATATTTCACCCTTCTAATGTGCTATGTGGATGTTTTTCCATGATTTTGATTTTGATTTCCGATAATTCAGACTAATCAGAATTGAAGTTAGGAGTTTTGGACACACCTAGCGCTGGTATTGGAGCAAAAAATGCTTCAGTCAAGAACTAAACCCGGGTCTATATGGTGATAGGGTGTTACTTGACCACTAGACCACTAGGGTTTAAGGACATACGAGACTTTTGCTACTTTTGTTTTATTAAAATGGTTTTAGATAGATAATTTTGTTTTCGATTTCTGGCTAAAAATAAGTGGAACAACTTGTTTGAGTTGTCTTGAATTTTATGACAATTGTTTTGATTTGTAACTATGTGTACTAAGCACTGGTCATTTTATATTCATTGTCATAATAAACTTTATTTGAAATAATTATTATACTAAATTATTATTCAAATTAAAACATTAGGTAAATTAAGGAATAATATGTATGTAATAAGAACTCATAGCCACAATCAAGCTGTAATTATGATCAGTTCTACTAGCCACAACCAAGCAGGTTATGATGAATTCCATGAATGTTCCTTCTAAAAGGAGTACCTAGGACAAGAAACTTGACGAACTTATACTCATTTTTGAACGATACAATGAATGAGCATGTGAAATGGGAAATTGTGGAGCAAAATATATCGGAATATACCCATGGGCTCTACTTAGATCTTCAAAAGAGTGTATTTTTTATTCAAGGTGAAAATGCCGAGTTGTTTAAAAATCTTGATAAAATTGCAAAAACTACATTTCTAATGGTAGTCATATATGCTCCTGAAGCGGCAAAGCATGAATTGATTTCGAAATGGATACCCTTGAAGCAAAGGTAGCTGTTAGAATATTAGTTGCATTTTTTTGCATAAGAGTATTCGAGGAGGGTCCTGTCGCCAAAATATACTGAAGCTGTTCGAAGAGCTATTTTGGCAGTCCAGGGAAATGAATATGCCTGTAACTTGTTTGTCGAAGAATCGTTGCCTCAATATAGTGAGATCACAAATCAGAGAGGTAGTTAATATTACTCGTTTCCTATTTATGTTGTGAATTTGCACTTCTTGTATAGTCACATTTTGCCTACTTGTTTGATGATCATAAAGGGAAGCACGTTTTGGAGGGAAGAAGATATGTGTGGTGGTATGGTCAAGTTCAAACCACACGTGTATTATTTTGTTTAAGGGTTATACCATATTGCATTAACCTAGTTATATTGTCTTCCATGTTTTTCTCACTGGTATCAACTATATCATCCTGTTTTTTATCTACTACAAAGTCATTACTATTCAAATCAAAAGCCAAAAGCGTAAGTCCACATTGAGATGCAGCTTCATTTTCACACTTTTCTACAAGTCTGATTGAATTATTTGGTAATTTTAGCAGGGTGTGTAAAATAAATTATTATGAGGGTTTAATACTTAACAGCACTATTCATTACTCTCCTACAACATTAGTCTAAAATATCAATTAGTTTAAAAATAGTAGTTTGAAGTGATTTATTTAAATAAATTAGTTTAACAATTTGAAATTTATTTATTACATCTTACTCTTGCATTTTTTAATTTTAATTAAATATTCACTGATATTATGATATGTTTTGAGCTTATATTTGTTTTGTTTCTCTTTTTATTTTTTTCAATCATTAATGGTTTAGAGTTGCAAAATAACTAAACGTTAAGATTACACCGATCTTACTTGATATATAATAGAAACGTATGTTGTATCTGTGACCAATTCGAATCAATACATTAATATTGATAGTATATTTTTAGTCTCAAGTTGGTTTACATGTAAAACTTAGTTTAATTGAATTTCTATTTCATTAGTTACTTCCATTTTACTTAAAATACTCTGTAATTTTTTAAATAAAATATAATCTAAAATATGTTTTAATGAATAATTTTTTATTGAAAATTTTAACGGTCGATTTTTCCACTGTTTGCGGTAATACTAGCGTAAGTTTTTCGTTCGATGGAGATATATTGATCAAAGAAACCACTGTTGGTTTATCCTTGGCCAGCCGCTACTTTGGGGAATGCATCATATATTTTATCAGTTCAATCCAGCTGGGGAGAATGGCTAAAAACTTAAATATGGGACCATAAAGTTTACTGTGTGAGCTCGTTGACACAATTAGTGCATTGCTCCGTCCATTTAGGGTCATTTTGGGATTAAAGGAAAAGCGTTGTATCTTGAAATGATGATTCCCGTGTTTACTTTTATTAACATGTCTGCTGCCTTTTTAATTATGCAGCATGTCTCAAGGACTTGTTCGTGGACTATTTCGCATGATAAAAGGATATTCTTACGTTCGTCCACAATGAATTAAAGAGGGTTCTCTAAGTTTCTGCATTAATCCATTCTTTTTAACAAAAATAAAAACCTAAATGAAAATGAGACATTTGACCGGGAAAGTTGAGTTAAACGGGAATGTATTTGCCGCTGTGAACGAGATATTTGAATGAAGTTTTTCAGTGAAATATTTAAATTATAAATTTTAATTCTGTTGATTTATAACTTATTGATTACTTATCTGATTTTTAATAAATAACACGTGTTACTAATTTACAGAGTAAACAGTATATATTTAAATTGATAAAATACAAATTATTCAGATTTTGTTTGAACCAACGCCATAATGTAAAGCACCTTAATACTATCGTATCGAGATTTTGTAGATGTTCAATCCACATATATATTATCATCTATCCAAAATTTGAGCTCGTTCCGACATTTGTAGAATAATATATCTGATGTTTAAATTTAACGATTCGAATAAATGTCTGAACGGTGAATAATTGAGCTAAGATTTTGAAAATGTTACGAATGTTGGAACAAATTCAAATTTTGGATAGATGATAATATATGTATAGATTGAATATCTACAAAATCATGTTGGATTTGGATTGTCGTATTTCACAGATCGGTAGAGGGTGCAACAGGGGTGCCCCAGAGCGCTCCTTATATATATATATATATATATATATATATATATATATATATATATATATATATATATATATATATATATATATAGAGAGAGAGAGAGAGAGGGGGGGGGGGGGGGGCAGAGGCACACTCAATGACACCACAATCTTCTAGCATTCCATTTGCATTTGGCTTATAGTCACTTATTTATAATTAAATAAGTTAGCGGGAAAAGAGAGTTAGTTGGAGGAGAGGGAATGATGATTGTGTGGTGGAAATCAGAGTGCTAAAGGAGGGTTCCGATGCACCTCTTATATTGCACGTGAACTCTCCCCCTTAATCTCCACCACCCATTTTCTCACTCATTCTCTCTCTTCCCATTTCATTATTATTTCTTTGTGGGAAGAGAGAGAATGAATGTGGAAATGGGTGGTGGAGATTAAGGGAGAGAGTTTACTGCAACATAAACGGTGTAGTGGAACCCTCCTTATATATATATGTATATATATATGTGTATATATATATATATATATGTATATATATATATATGTATAATTGTGTGTATATATACATACATACATATACACGCCCCAAAAATTTTAGAACTATCACATTTTTAATGTCATTACCAAAGTACAACCCATGACCATAATGGGTGAGCCAGAGCTATTAAAGATGAGAATAATCAAGAAGAAATCCAAAGTGACAACATTCAAACTCGAATATTGAACAAATTCAAAAAGTAAAGTCATAGAACTTGTTAAGAGGCTCTAAAACATCAACTCATTTCAATAATAAAAAACTAAGATTCGTGATTTTGGACGAGTCATGGATTGATACCGACTGATAAGCATGAATCAGTACCAAGCCTCAATATTTGCTTGCACCGTCATCGACTCACACAACATGAAGCTAGTATGCTTGTACGTTGCTACATGTTATATGAGATGGTTCATTAGTCATCTACAACCCAAACAGTTAATAAAAAATCGAGTGCTTTTGTCCAACATTCGAGCTAACGAATCAACTCAAGTTTGAGTATATAATTAATGTAATCGGATGTCGAAGTCAAGAGTACATGCTTACTAAGCAAATTAAGTTTAAATAAGATTTTCCACTTAAATTCATGGACTAGCAGTGATCCATGCTCTTGGATCAGTACCAATCCCTGGAATTATTCGGATGACTACAATATCTTGAAAAATAACCCCTTAGGGATATGAGGAACGGGGTTAAGAGCGTCGTGGAGATAAATTTAGCAACCTAGAGCTATATATAGAGGAGGACAAACAATGTTTAAAGCACTTTTGGCTCCCTTAAAAAATTCTATGAGAACTTTGTAATTTTACAGATCATTACCATCCCTAATTGTCGATTCATCAAATCAAATTCTGTAAAAGATAGAAAAAAGTTGAACTGATGTACGTCAAAGTATTTGTCAAACCAATATACTCTTTATGTGTGATTTTTATTTACTTTTGGCTTATTTTCTTCAGTTTTCTTTCTGCAAAAAAACATTTTGGGTGTTTATACCAATTTTTGCACAATTTTTTTTTGCTTTCATGAGGGGCGTCCTCAAGGTTTGGCCTTCTTTTCATTTACATAACCAAAATTGAGATGGAAACAATGTAGAAAAACAATGCAAGAGAGAATGATACCCTTTAAGGAAAAGTTAATGGGCAGATTCTTCAAAAGGATGGGACAATAGGGAATAACCGAATGTTTTTATAGACCAAAAACAGAGTAAAAAAGGTAGGATAATCACGGCTGAAATCGAAGTAGAGTAAGTTGGAAAACACCCCCAGAAAGATCCTTGGTTGGTATTGATCCAAGATTTGGGATTGATATCTACCCATGAATACTTGAGGGGGTAAGTACTTCCCTAAATTTAGTACTTGAAAATTCTCGTTTGAGGAATGCTACTGAATGATTAAACTTGAATCATAATGCAGATGCACAACCAGAGGAATGCGTGCTAGAGATTTCCATAGGATTCAAAGAAGAGGCAGAAAGAATACAAAAACAAAGACAACCATTTGATAGTAGTAGTAGAATCGTTGGGTAGGTAGACTAGCGATGAGAGGTGGACTACCAAACCAGAATATGGAAGATATAAAGAAAAGTTATTGTGACACTCTAATTTTCATTTAATGTTATTCAAGAAATAAAATCACATATGCAAAATACAATAATGTGATGGGATAAGAAGATGAGATTCAATAACTAATCAGGTCAGGTCTTTACTAGCCAACCATTAAGATTGTTTCTAAAATGTAATAAGAGCAAGAATGAATAAGAGGGGCAAATTAGGAATATGGCCTCATTTCATTCCCTTATACCCTTATTCTCCCTCATTCATTATCATTTACGTTTACGAAATCAATCAGAAGAGAGGAAGAAGAAAGGCTGACCATTAACTAAAATAAGAAGGAGGGAATTTAATAAAAACAAACAAAAAATCTTAAGAAAGCAAATCAACATTAAATTTCAATTTTTGCATCTATTTTAGGGTGAATAACACTCGAAATCATCTCTTTGTTAGAGCATCTCCAACAGCGGAGACTATTCACGTTAAGGAGATGAATTTGGGTTGTTTTTGCACCCAAAAGATATTCAACGTAGTAATATTTAGCAAGAAGTTACGGGGGCAATTCAGATTCCTGAACAGCGCGCGCGAGCCGATTATTTCGGCGTGCACCGATTTAATCGGCTCATGACTAGTTTATGATTTTTTGTTTCCCCTATCCTACCTTATTTTTTAATATGACAAAAAAACCGTTCGTATTTTCGTAGAATAAACAAATTTGAAACATAATAACAGATGATTAATAAGCCTTACGAATACAAGAGAACACGATGGTACAATAGAAAAGAACAACATCTTTACTGCATACATGATCGATAAGTTCGGACAAGCATAAAATAAAACACGAGTTCAGATAAGGGTGCTTCATAACTAGGTATCGCCGTAGTGGTTGCATAAATGATTCATAAGATCCTTCTACAGCCGGTTATGGAGTTCTGCATCTCTATACATAACCTGACGGGTCAAATGAACGTTGAAGTCCTCCTCTGTTAGTGGATGGTTTGGTCGGAATACTTGCGGTGGTTGCGAAGCCCCTCATTGTGAAGAACGTTGCAAGCAAACATGATTGTGGAAATCTTTTTCCTAGACCACAACCGCCATGGATTACTTATCATTGCAAATCTAGATTGTAAAACACCGAAAGCACGTTCTACATCTTTCCTTTGTGCCTCCTACATCGTCGCGAATCTGACTTATTTAGGAGTCAATGGATTTGGACATGTTTTAACAATGATGCTCCATTTCGGGTAATGCCGTCACCTAGGTAATAGCCATGCTCGTAAGTATTTTGACCGAGGGTAAATGTTAAAGGAGTTACCTGGCCTTGAGTACGATCATTAAACAGATGAGATCTTTCTACAAAATTTAAGTCGTTATTTGAACCACAGATTCCCAAGAAAGCGTGACATATCCACAGATCATACGATGCCACAGCTTCCAAAATGATGGTTGGTCGCCTTTCCTTTCCGTTGTATGCGCCTTGTAATCCCTTAGGACAGTTCTTCCATTCCCAATGCATACAGTCCAGACTTCCTAACATTCCCGGCCAACCCCTGCTTTCGTGCATCTCTCTGATTCACACTACATCTGCTTCGTTCGAAGACCGTAAGTATTCTTCCCCGTAGACGTCCACCACTGCTTGACAGAAAGCTTCAAGTGTTTCAAGTGTCGTGCTCTCTGCTATGCGGTATGCATCGTCCAAAGCATCGGCTGGAGTGGCATAAGCTAACATTCTCGTAGCGGCCGTCATTTTCTGTTCACCGGACAACCCCTGTGTCTTCTATGCATTTTGTTTGTACTTAAAGTAATCATTGTTGCCTTGAATACCAGCAAATATCCGAAGAAATAGATTTCTTTGCATCTTGTATCTTCTACGAAACATATCAGGTCCGTAAGTGCAATCATCATCGAAGTAATCTTTCATTAAAGACTTATGGTATTTAGCATGATTTCGGTGAATAAACCTCCTTCCAGCAACCGATCCCCCTCTAGTTGTGGATGATGAACCATACGCTTCACGGTATAGGTCCCGTATTTTTTGTATTTCTTCCGCTTCCTCTTGAAGGATATCATCTTCCTCCGAATCGCTATCAAAAGCCAGCACGCATTTCGTAAAACTGGAATCCATTTATATTTGTGAATAAGTTCTGATTTGAGATATGAATTGCAATGATGTTGTTATATATAAGGTATGCGGTATTGGTAAGTGGGTAGCTTTTGTGGGGGGAGTGTTCTCCTTTATTGGATTAAGTGCTCCTTTATTGGACAGAGTGTTCCTTTATCGACATGGTGCTCCTTTATTGGTACGAGTGCCTCTTTATTGGACGGAGTGTCCTTTATCGGATAGAGTGCTCCTTTATTGGGTAGAGTGTTCTTTATTGGATATAGTACTCCTTTGTTGGTAAGAGTGTTCCTTTATTGGATGGAGTGCACCTTTATTGCACAGTGTAGATTCTCTGTCATGGCTCCAGCAAATTGGCACGAATGGTCTTTATTGGTACGAATGGTCTTTAATTGATAAGTAAATAACTTGCATTACATAAATATTTTGCATTACATAAATATTTTGCATTACATAAATATTTTGAATTACATAACTTAGAAGCTTACAACAACGACAATTACAACATGCATAAATGCCAAAGTACAATTGAAGGAACTACAACAACTGAACACATAAACATCAAATTTAAAGTACAGTAATAAACGATACAATAGTTTCCACACACACTTACCACAGACGTAGGTAAAATCCTGCTCTAGCTGCCTTAGTAACATTCTTGTTCAAACGTCGTATTTCGGCTTGCGCTTCCAATGCATATTGAGCTCCACGCGGTGGGTCAATCCACTGCTTGAAGTAACAACAATCAATTTCATTAGGAAAAATGTTGTGATTCTGGTAGGCTGCACAACCAAAAAATCGGCGCCCAGCATCTTTTTCAGTCTTCGAAATAACGATGACTGATTCTTCTCCACAACGACACATAGGGTTGAATCCACCTAGACATACTGGCTTGAGAACTCTTCCTTCAACAACCATTTCTTTTCCAGGTCTTTGATTTGCTACCCCCTCATCGTCATTTTCCCATTTGTCCATGTTGGAGGTTACACTTTCTTTTCCCTGTTCTGACATACTCCAATAAGGAAAGTATACTCTTTTCTTAACAACTTGGCTCCTTCAGGGAAAGAGGAAGGAGGTGGCGGCTGGAAGAAAATAAATTGTGATTAAGGGTTCCAGAGAAACCGCTATATATAGGGAAAACAAGAATGTGGGTCCGGGGTCGCCCACTTACCCGTATTATTTACACATTTTGAAGTTAGGAACGTTATAAAACAAGGGTCGTCCACTTACCCGCATAATGTAAACATTTAAGCACACGAAGGAGTTAAAAATGAGGGTCGTCCCCATTTTATTTTATAAAAATCCTTTAACTTATATATGTAAACCATATATTTTATAAACCATTTCCACGACGACTTTTTGGAATTTTGAATTGGACATAAAACAAAATCTACAACATGAAAACTGGTTTTTTTCTCTTCCACAAGAAAAATATTGCCGATTAGATGCAAACGTGTCTTGTTGTGAGGAAATCCGACTTAGATTGGATTTCATATGACTAATTGAAGTTCGAAACGTTATAAAACGAACTACAGCGCCGCTGCAGTTCGTTTTATAATTAAATTATAAATCAGATTTGGCACTTGCCAAAGTACCAGATTCGGCACTTGGCAAGATACCAGATTTGGCATTTGCCAAAGTAACATATTTGGCACTTGGCAAGGTATCAGATTCGGCACTTGGCAAGATACCAGATATGGAACTTGCCAAAGTACCAGATTTGGCACTTGCCAAACTACCAGATTCAGCACTTGTTAATGTACCAGATTTGGCACTTGCCAAAGTACCAGATTTGGCACTTGGTAAGGTACCAGATTCGGCACTTAGCAAGGTACCAGATATGGCACTTGCCAAAGTACCAGATTCGATACTTGCCAAAGTACCAGATTCAGCACTTGGCAAGGTACCAGATTCGGCACTTGCCAAAGTACCAGATTTGGCACTTGGCAAGGTACCATATTTGGCACTTGGCAAGGGACCAGATATGGCACTTGCCAAAGTACCAGATTTAGCACTTGGCAACGTACCAGATTCGGCTTGGCAAGGTAACAAATTCAGCACTTGCCAAAGTACCAGATTTGGTACTTGGCAAGGTACCAGATTCGGCACTTGCCAAAGTACCAGATTTGGCACAGAACATAATAAACAGGAAAACATTACACAGAACATAATAAATGAGCAATCATTACACAGAATATAACAAACGAGCAAACATTACACAGAACATAAATACACGACCAAACATTACACAGAACACATTTTAAAATAACATAACGTCCAAAACATCGAGACATGCACATATATACATCGAGCCAAACATATATATACATCGCGACATACATAAATATGCATCATGATAAATCTGCGGCATCATCAATAAAACCATCCAAACACATGTCGTCCCCGGTATCAGAAGGGTCATAATACGGAATATCGTCATCCTCACTACCACCTCCTGAAACGCCACCACCACCTAGTCTGTCAACCCCTCCTAATCTGTCACCTCTTCCTAGTCCGCCACCCCTCCTTGTCCGTCACCCCCTCCTTGTCCGTCACCACCCCCGCCTAGCCCACCATCACCACCTGATCCGTCACCTCCTACTGGTCAGTCACCCCCTCCTAGCCCGCCATCACCACCTAATCCGTGAACCCCTCCTAGTCCTCCTCCTGAACCTCCACCAGTACATGGCCCTATAGCGGTACCTGATGCTGCTATATCACCACCACCTGTTGCCGCTAATCTGGCCTGTAAGTCATCGTTCTGCTCCTGCAATCCCTGAACAATCGCCTGGTGCTCCTGATATAAGGACTGAGAATGTAGCAGGGCCATCTCCTGAATAGCAGCAATATGTAGCCTATGCCGGTCTAACCGAGGTACATACTGCATATATAGAATATATAAAATCAGTTTCTACAGCATATAACATACAACGTGAATTCATAAGAACAAAATTTACCTCATGTGGAGGATATAATCCAGCAGTAGGGACACCGTGCACCATGTGTGCAGGTGGGTAAACAATAGGCAGGAATATATGTGCACCGCCAAGATCAAATTTCTGAAATGTATCGGCCAGAGCGAAATCCGTAGGAGTGTCGGAGATCTGTGAAGGGGTCGGATCAAAAGTAAACAGTGGAGGATGAACTCTACCACTAACCAATCGGGGACCAATGTGATCGGAGTTCACACCCCGCATATAATCCGGCAGCAAGTACCGTCTGGGAGCCACCCGTACCCAATAAGGACCAAACTCTGCGTCGGGTAAGTGAAAATCGGTCGTATCAACCCATCCTGCCTGTCTCAGACCATCCACATACTACCTCCCAATAGAACGAAGTGGCCCGAACATATCAAGTGGCCGAGGCAGATCTCCAGGTACTCGCAAATGACCGGGACCCTGGTAATAACATCGATCTCCCGAGTACCAAATAGGAAGGTGGGCCGTTTGGAACAAGAGGACATGTCGAGTAGATAAGCGACATGCAATGGCTAATGGATGGGCATCAGGTAATGGGCCATCCGCTGCAAGTAACAACCAATAAGAAGTCCAAGGTGCTCTAATATGTTCCCCCTCTCCCTCATATCTAACTGAGTACGAACCTCCATCAAGTCATGTCCCACACCAATAGGAGCACGCCGAACTCCGTGAGTACTCTCCCATCTACACATGCCTGGGAAAAAGGTCTCAGCGGCATGATTGGCGGTGGGCTGTATGCGTGGGTGCATGTTGGTCGTGTACTCGTAGTACCAGCATGGCAACATGTACCAAAAACAGAACATCTGACGAACCTCTCCAAAAGCATAGGAGTCAAGAGCGGCGTATAGATAACCCAATATGGTAAATCATATGCAGCTGCTCTAACTCGATTAGTGCTGCTAGGTAGCCTAGCCTAATCGTACTCCGTTGGTTTTAAAAGAATGTAGAACCAAGGAGGTACAAAATGGTAGCTCTGTATACTATGCCATGGAAATCTACAACATCGAGATGCGTTGTAATATACTGAAGTAAATATGTGACTGAAACGACACCATTAGCTATATGAGCCGCTGACAAATCTGGCAAATACTGTAGGTAGGAAGCGGGTGACTCTAAAGAGGCATCAAATGGACAAGTCACTCTATCTGGAAGACCTATCTCAATCCCCGTAAGCATGTAAAAATCAGCTGGGGTGATACCTAGCCCAAAATCCGAAAAGTGAAAAGTGTGTGTCTTAGGCCACCATCTCTCTGCTAAGGCGTCTACCAAAGGTCGATCGAAGGACTGGGGAGGTATAATACGTAAAAAGTGTCCGTACGGACGAGCAAGTAGCCTCTCCTGAATATGCAATGGTAATATGTCAAGGGCATGTGTAACAAACTTCGCCCAACTCCCGCGAAGGTAGACGTACTCAGTCTATTAAAATTATACCAGTTAAATTACTACAAAACCAATAGTTCATACTACTAAAACATATCACGTACATGCACTAAACTATAACGTAAAACCAACAGGGCATACTTTTTAACAGTTCAGTAACTACAAATATTAAAAAAATTAAAATTAATACCAGAACGGTGGCCAGCACGGTGAAAGATCGATGAGTGAATAGCTGTGGCAGCTCGTGGAGGATACATAAGTCCTCAATCGTCGTCCCCGCTGGTGGAGGAAGGTGAGCTGGACCAGATGCGTCGTCTGGTATAACTGGAACTTTCCGTCCCCCCATCTTCGTTACGCGTGGCGACATCCCGGCGTTGTAACGAATAAAAAAAAATTTAAAAAGGAGGAAAAAAGAAAAATATAAACAACCCCTCCCCCTCCCCCCACGCCATATATAGGCGTGGGAGCCTCGCAAGCCGACAAAATCGGCTCGCCAGCTGCGAGCCGATAAAATCGGCTCGCGCCTGTTGGGAGATATCAAAGATATCTCCCAACATGTTACGGGTCGTAACGTTACGACCCATAACCTTGTTGGAGATGCTCTTAATGCTTATGTTGGGTGAAGGATAATAACTGAATTGATGTTGATTGTTTTGTCAAGTTATGCACAATCATTATTTAGACGGAGCAACAATTTATGGAATTTATATGCAATTATCCAAATAGGTTTTAAGGATAAACCTAAATTTTTAATCTCCAGTTGCTTTGATTTCCTTGCATGATGCGTAGTATATGGTTTTTCAAATTCATAATTTTCCAAATTGAATTGAATACTTCATGGATTTCCTATAGGGAAAATTGGTTTATTTTGGCATTTAAAAAGGATTAAATATTGATTTTCATCTCAAAATTTTTATATGATAAATAAATAATTTTTCATTATTTTTTTGGATTTTTCGAAAGTCTATATGATTTACTATGAATATTTAAGCTAGAAAAAATTAATATTATTAAATATTTAATTAATGATCAAATGATGCAAAGATTAGTTTGGGAAATTAATTTATCATGTGGCATTTTTCGGAAAAGAAAAGCTGTTTAAATTTTTTGATTGGAGTTAAGAGTTGGTAGAGAGAAATTGTGTTTATTAGAAATGAATTATCTTTACGTTTATTACGAGAATGTCATACCGCTTAACCTATGCCAAGATTTTTTTTCCGATATCGCTGCTACGCTTGTCGCCATCATCTTGAGGAGAAGCATATGATATCAAGCTAGTTGATATTAAATGATCCAATAAGGATAAAGCATATATGGCGTGGATATTGACTATATTCTTTATCACCATAGGATTTATGATATGTAACGACCGCTCCGTACCAAACGACACCCAACAAGTTGCGCTGTGGTCGTGCTCGACCAATATAAGGCGATCATCAAAGTTAAAGTAAGAAAATACCAACTAACCTGTCATATATCTCACAGCGCATGAAGTAAAATATAATCTTACTATATACTAAAGTAGAAGCCACTGAGCCTACATGGCAGCACCACAACCCCTCGTTCCTCCATTTTCCTGCCAAAACCTCTCAGCCATTTTTTTATTATTACTACAGAACCATACAATAAAATATAAATTATATTAAATAAATTAATTATATTGTGTTTAATTTTTAAAGTATAATTATTACTTTGTCAGTTTCCAAGGCTGTTGTAGAGATTTCTGGAGAACCGAGGAGCTCCTTATTTTTTTATGAACCCTAAATCGAAGTCTCCAG
This sequence comes from Allium sativum, assembly GCA_030737875.1. Classification (NCBI taxonomy): domain Eukaryota; kingdom Viridiplantae; phylum Streptophyta; class Magnoliopsida; order Asparagales; family Amaryllidaceae; genus Allium; species Allium sativum. The sequence continues at coordinate 440,521,420 of CM060910.1, read as the reverse complement.
AAAAGTCAGGTATGCTCATCTTTTTCATCTTTTCACAGTTCTCATCTCTTTCATCTTTTCAGATGGCCATTTCTCATCTCCTCAGTAACACATCTTCTTTCTTCTGCCACTTCTTTGATATTCTTTTTTCTTGATTTTCCACCACTGTCCTCCGCCAGCTTTCCTCTTAACCGTTCATTCTGTCATTGTGCTCCCGAACACGTGAGTATTTTTTTCATTTGCTCTTCAAGTGATCGATTTGTTTCCTGAATTATTCTTTTTTTGGTGCCAAATAAAAGGAAGGATAATTTCCTACTTATGCCTCTGATCTGGCTTCAAGCGACGCATCTAATCCGAGTAACGCTTCAGTGCCGCATCTCCAGTCAATCGTTTGCCTCCTGCTGATAGTTTGATAAGCAGCTTAATGTTCTGAAATGTCTAATTTACTTAATGTTGCTGCAAGGTTTTAATTTGGGATTTACATTTTATGTTTCTTCCTTTTTCCATTCCTCTGTCAATTAGCTCTAACACCCCTTTTACCGTTTGCCTGTCCTCCCTTCTTCGGATCTAACATCCCTTTGGAAAGGGATTTTATGGGAGTTCACAGAAAAGACTTAGAGGGAAGTGTAAAGCGTGATAATAAGGATTTGGGTATGGATTTCACTCCTTTACAAATGACGTAACTTTTAAATTTGTTGATTCATCTTGGTTGAAAATTTGAGGTTGCCTTCAAATTACTAGATCAGTTATTACAAATATATTGCTTCTTCCATTATGAAATCAGTTGTTATAAATAGATTATTTTTCTAACTATGAAATGTGATACATCGTCTATGTTGATTTTCCTCAGTTTCCATTTATGCCAGTGGGCCTAGAGGATATATCACCAGCTGAGTTTGCTTTGTTAAGCGTCCGGTCAACTTAAAGGTACTTACTAATCATTAGATGTATATCTTAAATCTTTGCCAACTGATATAATTAGAAATTAGGAAAACGGTATAATTAGATATCTATAATTATTATTTGTTTGGAATTTCTATTGGTATAATGTGTATGTAAATGGTGGGACTTAATGTTAAATCTAGGCAAGGCACTATGTCTTTGTAAATTTGAGTATTATAGTTGCTCACATATACAAGATTAGCAGGTTGAACCTGCCGTTAAGAGTGTTATTAGTAAATTTATCAATATTATGTCGAATTTAGTTAATATTTTTGTTGTAATTCAGTTAACAGTCCACCCTAACTGTATGTTATTTTGTCTCCTTAATTTGTATTCGTTCACTCTCTGTTCTCCATTCTATTTTCTGAATACATTCCTTACTTACTATCCATGTTTCCTGTTTTTGTGATCTGTTGTTATTTACATTTTCTTTATCAAGTATGTAATACACTATTCCAGTTATAAAAAAATTCATTTTTCTACACCACAAACTCTTTTGTTTGCATATGTTTTTACTCTTTCGCAGTTGATAAGAGCTTTTATAGCATAATTTCAAACTATTAGTGAGCATTTTAACTTTTCGTTTGTGCAAAGTTGGTAAAATCTGCCCGCAAAGTTTAAGTTTTCATAAATATACACATATCTTTATAAAGAATGTATGCATGTTTCGCAGCAGCTTGGCAGTATGATTAGTCTACATGTGTGCAAAGTTGGTTAGATCAACCTTTAGATTTTTTATGATCATATATTTAAAATAGGTACATTCATAACTTTTAGGATCTACGATAAAATATTTTAATTGATCTCAGTTAGCTCTTTTCACATATTGCGCATGTACAAACACAGAGTCAGAGATGTGTATGCCACTAGCATGCATGACTGTTTTCCCTTCCGTTTTAAAATTATGTCTGTATTTATAATAAGTTTCATTTGAGGCATATTTTTCCAATAAGTTTCTTCAAAAATCCTGTTTATAAAGGAACCCTTATTTCAAGGGTTCTTGATATAAAATTTATAAATAAAATATATTGAGAAGTGTTAATCGAGAAGAAGAGTATTTTGGTCACTTAAAAATAGCAAGCTTAATGCTTTGTTAAGTCTAATAATTTGTTTTTAGTAAAAGTTAATGTACGTTTGTTTTGTTCTTTTTAGATTTGGATTTCCCTTCAAACAAAAATTGACATGACGAATGTGTTTTTGGAAGTAAACCGATTTAGAAAATGAAGTTAATAAACAATATTGAAATTAAATTATTGCGTTTTCAATGTTCCGGGAAATGACAAGAGCATGGATAATAATTCATTTCGTCCTCCGTCCCTCTATCATCGTGGTGGCTTAGAGTTCTAAATCCTCTCATCCGCTCTCCTTATGTTTTATAAGGCAGGTTGAAAACGCAAAATACAAGATGAAATGATAATGGCCCTAAAATTTCTGGGTATGGTATGCGACACACTTATAAATACCACCTAGAGTATATGCATGTTCTTCTTAAGCAAGCGTGTAAGTTACTTAAGTATCCACACTTTTTTCATGTGGTATATAATGAAATTCACTACATGTCCTCTGCATATAAACATTGGAATTCTTTGCTAGCATTGTAGAGAGAATAAATAAAGAAAATAGAAGAGGAAGATAGCGATGAATTTTTTGGGGATATATAATGTAAAATATGGAGCATATTAAATTGTATAAGTTTCGTGGTATGCTTTGTAGAATTGATGTTAAAAAGAGTTGTGCACTATTATCTTTGTTTTGAAATTTTGTTGCGATCGAATATAATATTATAATATGCATATAAAAGACATGTTTCACAAAATGCTGATTTAAAACTAAAAAATAAATTTTAACTACAATGGTAGGGAGCTAAATTGATTCTATGTTTGTAGGGAATTGCTGGATTTGCAATTGGTTTGGCTGCAATGGTGATCATTTGTATTAATTTTATTAAGTATGGTACTACCATCGTAGTGATTTTTATTTACTAATATGAACCTTTTCTCATTTGTTCCTTTAGGGAAATCGAGCTATTGCAGACATTCAATTTGCAGATTATATCTTTCGTGCTTTTGATCAGGAATGTTTTTAGTGTTGAAAGTAAAATAATTGTTAACTATAAAGAGGTGTTTTTAGTGCCAAGTAATGAATACAACACTACAGTTAGAAAAATAATAATATTATTTTATTAAGCATGTAAATTTGAATCTTAAATTTTCGAGATTCTTTGTTGTGTTGTCTTCGAAGTTAAAACAATGTTGTGACTTCTATGCTTTTGTCTTTTGAGTAACCCTACAGATAGTCAATGAGGCAACTAAGTTTAGGTACCAGAGCAGCAATGAATTTAATTGTAGAAACCTCAATAGCAATTGCTGAAACAGATGAAGAAGCAGCTTGTGCTTAGGCTTACCATTTTTGGCCTCATCAATGTTGAGAATGTTTACCCGGTCTCCAGAAAATTATGTTCGTGCTTGGACACACATATGTAAAGGTTTTAGCACTTTTTATAATAAAAACCCCCTTTCTCTAACTTCAATCCAAACTCTGAAGTCATAAAGATTGTCCACAAACAGTTTTCTTTGGTTTCACTTTTAAAGTCTACATTGTTTAGGTTTCTCTATGTGTCAAATGAGAATGAAGATAATGATAGATTAAAGAGATTTTTATATGAAATTCACTTATTCCATACAGAAATGCATGTTTCTACCATCACAATCAAACTCTGTGCTGCATTGAGCAACCCTGTTAAAACAGTGTTAGTTTTCTCGTGGAAAGGAGAATATGATAGACAAATAGAGTTTTTGAAAAAGCTTTTAGGTTGGGTTGTAAGCACACCACCGGAAAAGGAGAAAGCAATGTGGAGGTACGGAGGTATCTTCTCACAACAATTTATGCATGCATTACAAGCAAAATCATGTCCTAAACTGGTTTATATCCTTGCTATTGCTCCTAAACATGAAAGGCCTAAGGAACATGCTGGTATTTCAGACATTGCACACTTCAAGGAAATTTCAGCAAGTGATAAGAAAAAATGTGAAGGTGCTAGACGTTTTCTTCTGAAATTGGTTAGGAAGCATGTTAAAGGATCATAAGGGAGTCCTCAACATCTTCACACTACCCGAGGTTGCCGTGGGAACACCTAAGGAAAATGTTGCTCACTTTTTTGAGGAGGCGAAAAGTATCCGCTATTAAGTTCTGGTACTACAATGTCAATTTTAGTTGAGTATGCAGATTGTGGAGCATAGAGGAGTGATTTGGATGAAGAACCCCTGAACCCTGATAATAATTATGGTGGAGGTGATACTGATGATGATTAAAGCTTCATATATATCTAACTGTATAACAGAAATCCAACTGAAAAATACAAACAAGTCAAAACAAATATGTCTAGGTATTTTAAATTATTAATGTCTGAATGCTACTGAATTTCTATTGTTTCCTTTATAATCCACTACATATTCCATATTTATGAATCTCCAAAGAAAATTATGGGAGAAAATTGAAAATTTGGCTACTTCATTTATTTTTATGTTTAGTCTAACTTTTCCCTTCTAATAATGCAATATAGAAAAGAGTCATAAGCAACTAAATTTGTAATTTTTTTATTTCCATTATCATGGTTGCTTCTTCATATATAGAACCAAACTTATTCTCATGTCGTTAAATATCTTAGTTAACAATAAAGGAAGTTATATATTTATTATTAACGTTGACCTATAAATATTATCAAAAAGTATTAAGAAGCTACCGGGTAAGTACCTATGGTTATGCTAGCTTTAGCAAACACCTTTTTGATTATATCTTTTATTACTCTTATCATTTAAACATGGTTTCCAGAAATACCTTTATCTTATTATTTAAACATGCTTTCACTGTTCATGATATGGAAACAAAAGAAATTTCCATCTTCCTGGAAGAATTTCCAAAAACAAGTTAAGCTTATTTCTTTATCTAACTTGATATTGTTTTACCGTATCTTAGAAAGCTCAAAATATCAGAAATGTACTCAACCACAAAGATATTAATATTTTATTATTTAGGCTGTCCTTTTTTCAACTTGGATTAACTAAAAGCCAAACTAATCATAAGTTTTCCACTTTATTTCTTGCTAGCACCCGTTTTGTTTTGAATGTCATTTAGTTTAAACTCTGTGCAACTTGAATTGTCTAGCAACTAACAAGAACCTGACATATTTACAATTTTCATCTGAAGATATAATTCATGCTTTGGTAGAGGATGGGTGGAAGTTGATTGGCTTCTTCAAAAGTGTTTTCCACTCATCATCTATACAATTCGACAATTATTGTATCAGGTGTACCAAGTGAAAGATTAGTGAAATTTCAAATGTATTTGTACTATACTTACTAATATCAACTATGATTCTAAGATTACACATAAAGTGTAATAATTGACTGCTTCTGTAGGTAAATTTGTCTATATTAGTAGGATCCATTAATATGGATTTTATAAATAAACCTCCGAAGTGAGTAACTTTAATTGGTTATCGCATTGAATGCATGTTTAATTAGTTGTTAAAGCCCAGTTTTATATATTGGTCAATTATTATAGTATGCATTGAGTTGTTTAAATGCTCACTTTTATAAATTATATGTGATATTGTTCAACATTGTGATATTGATGATTTAGTAATTAATGTCAAGTTAGAATTGTTCCAATTTTGAAATGCACATGTAATTTAAGTTGGGTCTTAGCAAGAAGAGGATTTTTTTATTGATTTATAGATGACTATGGTATGCTAAGATGGTTGTAAAAATAAAATTTTGACGTGCGCATGATCTATAGATGTTTGGTGTGCAATATGACAGTTATTTGGCATGGTATTACATGGATGTTTGGTTGAAGGCAGCCGTGCAACTGCGCGGGACTGATTTAGTAGTAACATAAGACATGATATAAAAAAGGCGAGAAAGTGTAAACTGAATGAATCACAACCAGCAAATTCATATCACAACATGAATACCAAAATAGACAATTATAGGTACATCTCCAAAATATTATCTCTAAAACAAAATACATTACTAATGCATGTAGTGACCTACAAAGATAATATGCATAAGAGTATATATATAATACGCGGGAGCCTCCTGCTCGTCTCCGACCAGTTACTCGAGCACACCAACCTGTCTTTAGTCTGCTCATTTAAGAGCACCTATAGCAATAAGAAGCAAAACATAAAACTTCAATTCATACAAAGTCTGGTGTGAGCAGTAGTAATCCCAATCACTAAATAGGGTAACATAATAGGTATGGAAAAATCATACCTATTCTGATCCTGCATCCATAGAGTTAGCACATATAACCATGTACGCTACCATATGGTAATCATAGTACTAAGTGTAAACGGAAGTGTGCGTAATATAATAGTAACAATGATGTTAACATGGAAAACATCCTTACATTACCTCGCTTAGTGCTTTGAGCATACAATATCCACTTCTTTAGCTACCAAATAAGTCATGACACTTATATCTTCCGCACATAGCTGGGATTAACTATGTCCGGCACACATTATAGAATAACTATGTCGCACACACAACATGTACTCTAACCCTCCTCGTGTCACTCCCCTTTGATATGATAAAGTCGCGAATACCGATATCTCCTTTGCACTCTTTTTCGTAGCAAAGTATAACATAAAAGTCACCCTGACGGTTCCCATCCGGATCCTAGGTGGTAACTTCTCACTTAGATTTTTCTTCGCATCTCGGGTTAGTTAGTCATATTAGAGTGTCTTCAAGGAAATTTCGCCATCGTCAGGTAAAAGTACTACACATACTTGTCATCGGAATCCCCTTTTGTTTACTCAAAGTCTCAAACTTGGGTCAACCTTCACTTGCTCGAAAAAATCGACTGGGCCATAGTGCCATACCCGGGTCGAACATGTCAGTCCAGGCTTGGTTTACACATCCAGATCGACATGTTCAATTCACATATCCAGATCAAATTATTCGATCCAGATGTGCAACTTCCCCGGGTCGCCAAGGTGACTCAAGGTCCTTCAATCCGAATCTGGGTCGAACCATTCGATCTAAAGCTTGAACTCTTAACCCGGTAGAGCTCCAACTTAATAATCAACCCCAAACGAGCATTATTTCAAACATCGAATCAACACTTGCTAAGTCTTTCTCCTTTAGTTCCCATCGAACCTAGCATATTCGAACCGAACTTGAAATCTCCATAACTTGTTCTTTGGAACTCACTTGAAACTTGGACACAAGCTTCCTGGGACCTTCCTTTTCGTCCCTACCAATTTTCGTTATATCTTGAAACTTTTGGTCCAGCTAGATATATTCGAACCGGGAACCTGTGCGCTTCCAGCAAGTTTTTTACCATCATTTTCACCATTCAATGGCATTTTCACCCATCCTAACGTTTCTACGCAATACCACAACATCTCAAGCAACTAAACAATATGTATATCACCCAACGAGATCAAAGTGGTTAAAACATGATTTTTCTCTAAATTCCCTAAATTACGGGATTAGCAATTCAAACCCAAATCATCCCAAGTCTAAATATGTGTCATAATATATTAAACTAGAATTTATAAACATTTTTCCATAATTTTTGGAGATATTTAGACACCAATTAACCCCAATTAGTGAGTAAAGATACTAATTACTCACCTTAGTTACCCCTAAATAATTAGATCTAGAATTAATGATGATTTGGCTTGGATCCCAATGCTATGCAGCAACCCCATCCTTGATCTGATGCTAGATGATGTTAACTTCATAATAATAGGTTTAGGCTAATTAAAGTAAGGATTTGGAGGTAGTTTAGAGTTAAAGGTCATTAGAAATGGGTTAGACCTTTTTTAGAAGTTGGGAAAGTGAAAAATAACTATTCCTCTACCCCACTCAGCCCTCGCATAACCCTAGTCCTGAAACGGGTTATGGGCCTCTAATAATGACCATGTCCAGCCCAACTAAGCTGCCTAAACCAGTCTAAACTTTAATTCAACTATTTCTCCCAAATAGTAAGCCCGTTTGGCTGATGTGACCATTATACAGAATGTGAATTGATCAACCTAATCCAGTGGAAGTGGTCTCAACCTCATACCTTCTATCAATCAATAGTTATGCTCAAAAAAAGATTTACCAAGGGCAAAATCATCTGACTAAAATTCGACAAACATGATGAAAGTAGAAAATGGCCACAATAGTCATTTCCTTAAGTTATACAGTTATGCGATTCTATATGAAAGGTAAAATAAATATTCTACGATCCTTTGATACGTAAAATACAGGTCGTTACATGATATCAACAATATCATTGGGGATTCTAATGTATTGTACTAACACATTATTTTGTGACATAGACATTAATATTTAAGACAATAATAGGAATTAATCGGTATACTATAAACTCTAAAAATGAGATGACCTGATTGAGGATACCAATAGATGTAGGTTGAGTAGTTAGACAATAGTTCTATACTTTTAAGATAAGTGAATAATGATGGGTTCACAGTTACCTGAAGAAAACAATAGGATGTGTGTGGTAGATTGCCCTCTTAATGACATCATGTTGAATAATAAAAACACGTGTGATTGATACTCCATATGATCGAAATAGATATATCATGTTGGATGGTTAGTCCAGGCGACAAGGGATGAATATCCATATATTGTTTATGTGCGATGGATAGTCCATATTATTTTGAGAAGAGTAGTCAGTTAAACTGGGATGGACAATCCATAATATGTGGCATGCTTGCACATGATTGTTTAATGCTTCTTAACCATTATGTGATGCAGGAGCATAACATAAGGTAGACATACTTTGTTTAAGATACTAGAGAAGGGAAAACTTATTCTGCTCATTAGCATGATCTTATTAGATATCTATTTGTTTTAAGATGATAGATTATTTTTCACGCGAACGTTTTTGTCTGACACAAAGTTTTTATAGTTCCCTAAACTTTGATTTGTTCATTTAATTGGATCAAGAGTAGGAAACAAATAATCTTTTGAAGACATTTAGGAGGCAGTCTAACTATTCAGGAGTTTCTTTTCCATTCTGTACTACTTTTATTTGAATGGTTGTAAAGGAAAAGTTATATTATTTCCTATTACTTCTGACTCTATTCAACCAAGGGGGAATCCTCATATGTTGTTATTGGAGTATTTTGTAATAATTTGTACTTTCTCTGACATGGGACTGCGATTGGGAATATGGAATGAATATTCTCATTAGTGAAGTTTGTTTTGAAAGTTTTCGAGACAATTTCAATTTTTAGTAATGTAAATGTACATAATCAATAATTATTACATATAATAATAAAATTGAAATTAGCCAGATATTTTATTTCTGTTACATTATTAGATCTGTTACATTATTAGAATAAAATTCTATTTAGTCATATTATTCTGTTTATTTATTATTTATTAAATTTAGTCATATTATTCGTTGTACAATGAAAACAACAACAATAATAATAATAATAAAGTATATGATTGTTTCGAGGAACGTCTTGAGATTAAAGCGACTGTAGATGATATAACTAGTAAATATGTTCCTCCTCATGTCAACATATTTTATTGTCTAGGAGGAATCACCCTTACTTGTTTTTTAGTACAAGTAGCTACGGGTTTTGCTATGACTTTTTAACTACCGTCCAACTGTTACTATATGAATTAAATAGAGCACCTACCCTGCATAGATTGGGTATACAAGCATTCCAACCCATTTTAGTGGAGGGGCGCGCTATTTGTTTACACCCATTAGTTTGTAAGGGCTTCGGTACATACTTTGGTGGGGACTAAATGGCGGTTTATGTACCTTTATCTTTGGAAGTTCAGACGGAGGCCCGCTTACTTATGTTTTCTCATATGAATCTTTTGTCTCCTGCTATTGGAGTGGAACGCATTAGCTATCCGCTCTCCGTTTGGGCAGTAAGGGTTGGAGAAGGGAAATCACTCGTTCTTAAAATAAAACAAGCATTCTTAAGACCAAAGAGTCAAGTGGAAAAAGGGAGAGAGCTCTCTATTCCTGATTTTCCTGTAGCTGGATTCTCCGGAACCACAAGAATCCTTAGAATGAATGAGATTCCAACTCAGCACCTTTTGAGATTTTGAGAAGAGTTTCTCTTTGGAGAGCATAGTACGATGAAAGTTGTAAGCTATGTTCGGGAGGGGGGGGGGAGGGGGAGTTATTGTCTACCGTTGCCCTCTATGGTAGAATCATACAGGGAGGCCTGAGAGGCGTGGTTGACCCTGTGGTGGATGTCAGTGGTTCGAGTCCGCTTATACCCAGCCCGTGCACTTTGCTGAGAGGCGGGTTTTGCTATGAACTTTCAGAAAATGGAGCAAATAAATAGGTTGTTGTTTCCATTTTTCGAAAATTTCAAGATTACAATAAATATACGATAAGATCGTTTATTTATTTACAATTACAACGGAATAGTATACAAAGTCAATCGATCTCAACCAATGATTAAATAGGATTTATGGCTACACAAACCAATGAGGGTAGTTCTAGATCTAGGCCAAGACAAACTACTATAGGGAGTTTATTGAAACCACTGAATTCAGAATATGGTAAAGTATCTCCGGGCTGGGGAACTACACCACTTATAGGAGTTGCAATGGATCTATATGCAATATTCCTATCTATTATTTTGGAAATTTATATTTCTTCCATTTTACTGGATGGAATTTCAATGAGTTAGGTTCGTAAGAACCATGAACCTCTAGTTTTTCAATAAAAAAATTTAATTGAAAACTTGGATTTAGAGACCTTTTTGGTAGTTCGACTGTGGCATTTCTTATTTCGGTATTTCTAAAATATGAGCATGTGACTTGTTATAATTGATCCTATTGATAATATAGAGAACGACCCTATCATCTCTATTGAGATGATTCCACCCCTTCGGATATTTATTCTAATATTTGGAACACGGAATATTATAGAAAAAAGTAAAAAAATATTCTAACTATGATTCATACCTATTATTTAGACCTCGCAACCGGACTAAATTTTTTTTCCAGATGGGTATTCCCTAAATTAAATAATTTTTCTTTTGTTAGACTTACGAAATAAATTTTATTTGAAAACAACTTCTTTCTCTAAATTTTGTTGAGTTATAACATCCACTCATTGAAATTGAATAATTAATGGTCAAATGGTTTTTACTCAAAGAACCCTTTTATTTAGCTTGAGATTAAATCATCGTGGTTCTTGTATGAATCTGAGGTTTTAATTGATTTATATATAGGGTCTTAACAAGGAAATTCCTACCAATAGTAAAACAAAAGTTGACCCGCATTACGTACAAAAAACAACAAATTAAATAACAAAAATAGGAAAGAGAAGATTCTAGAGGCCTACAATGCTCAATACAAAGAGAAAAAAAAAGGTGTACGAGTTAACTTGATATTTCTGGCATTAGCATCACAAAGAATAGATTTTCGATTTTTTTATTTCCTATTTTTGGCACAAATTGCATCGAGCAGCTAAGAAGTTTTGAACTTTCTATTGCATATCTGTCAAAATTGGTATTTGTTTGTTTTTGTTTGAGCCGTACGGGAGAAAATTCTCATATATGGTTCTCATGGGGGGTCCTCTTGGATTCCCTATCTCAATAAAGTATATGATTGGTTCGAGGAACGACTCACCAAAGCACGAAAGCCAGGATCTTTCAGAAAATGGATTCCTATTTGAAAAGTGCATAACCGCATGGATAAGCTCACACTAACCCGTCATTTTTGGATCCAATTCGATATTTTCCTTAGGAGGTATCGGGAAGGAATTGGAATGTAATAATATTGATTCATACAAAAGAAAAGGTTCCCTATTGATTCAAACCAAACGGTGTACCTATGGGATAAAGGAATAAACCGAAGATTTCACATGGTACTTTTTTTTGATCGAAAATCAATCTGATTTACTTCGTACCCCTCGCTCGATGAGAAAATGGGTTAGATTTACAGGATCACCAAACTTTATAGGACTTAAGGAACGATGGAAGGAAATAAAAAGAAAAGAGAGGGAAAGAAAATCGAAATGAAATAAAGAATAAAAAAGAAGTAGAAAATAGAAGAGCCCAGATTCCAAATGAACAGATTCAAACTCGAAAAGGATCTTTCGGATTCTCGAAGAATTGGGGGCAAAGGGATTAATCGAGAAAGATCTCTTGTTCTTATTAGATTAGAATAAAAGATTGTGATTTGATCTGCATATGTTTGGTAAAAAGAATAATCTTCTTCTTTGATCCTAAATGGAAAGTGTTCAAGTGGAACATGAAGACGTGAATGAATTGGTCTTAGTTACTCTTCGGGGAAGAGTGGAAGAAGGAAAGAGATTCTTGAACGAAGAAAAGGAACCAATTACTTCGAAAGGATTGAACGATGAGCCGTATGAGGGGAAAATCTCATGTACGGTTCTGTAGAGTGACTTGTCTGTCAACTTTTCCACTATCACACCCAAAAAACCAAACTCTGCCTTACATAAAGTTTCCAGAGTACGATTAACCTCTAGATTTGAAATTGCTGCTTATATACCTGGTATTGGGCACAATTTACAAGAACATTCTGTAGTATTAGTAAGAGGAGGAAGGGTTAAGGATTTACCCGGTGTAAGATATCACGTTGTTCGAGGAATCCTAGATGCTGCCGGAGTAAAGGATCGTCAACAAGGCGTTCTAGTGCGTTGTAGATTCTTATCCAAGACTTGTATCATTTGATGATACCATATGAATCGCTAGAAACATGCGAAGTGAATGGCTAACCCAATACCGAAAGTTTCATAGGGGACTCGAGCAGGCTATCATGAGACATAGGAGTTCTAAGTATGGGTTTATATAGTTCCAATGAACCGACATTGGATTTTGAAAAACTAACTAATCAGTCATATCCTATGACATTAGAAATAATATTTTATTTGGGCTTCCTTATTGCTTATGTTATCAAATCACCGATTATACCCCTATATACATGGTTACCAGATACCCATGGAGAAGCACATTACAGTACATGTATGCTTCTAGCGGGAATCTTATTAAAAATGGGAGCATATGGATTGGTTCGTATCAATATGGAATTATTGCCACATGCTCATTATATATTTTTTCCCTAGTTAGTGATAGTGGGGACAATCCAAATAATTTATGCAGCTTCAACCTCGCTTAGTCAACGCAATCAAAAAAGAAGAATAGCTTATTCTTCTATATTGCATATGGGTTTCACAATTATAGGAATTGGTTCTATAACCAACATAGGCTCAACGGAGCCATTTCACAAATACTCTCATGGATTTATTGCTACTGCACTTTTTTTTTGGTAGGAATGAGTTGTGATAGAATATGTCTTGTTTATCTCGACGAAATTGGGGGGGGGGGGGGAGGGGGAGGGGAATATCCATTCCAATGACAAAAATATTTACCATGTTTAGTAGTTTCTCGATGGCTTCTCTTGCATTGCCAAGAACGAGTGGTTTTGTTACGGAGTTAGTAGTATTTTTTGGATTAATTACCAGTCCAAAATAACTTTTAATGCCAAAAATATTAGTTACCCTTGTAATGACAATTGGATTGATATTAACTCATATTTATTTATTATCTATGTTACGACAAATGTTCTATGGATACAATTTTTTCAATGTTCTCAAATTTCGTGGATTCTGGACCACGAGAACTATTTGTTTCAATTTGTATCCTTTTACTCGTAATAGGAATTGGTATTTATCTCGATTTCGCTCTTTCTTTATCAGTTGACAAGATACAAGCTATACTATTTAATTATTTTCATAGATAGTGTTTTTCTTAATGAGATAGAAAGTCTTATATCAATTGTAATATTTTTTTGAAACTATTCGTTGTACAATGAAAACAATAATAACGAAGTGAACTGAAAATGATCAGGCTCCCCAAATTATAAAGTTCAGTGTTTAATAATTAATAAAATTGAAATTGTCTCGAAAACTTAAAATTTTGAATAGTTATCATACAGAAAAATTCAATTTCCCCAAATGATACTAAAATCCAATTTGCGGTTAAGTCAAATTATTCAATTTTAATAACTGGTCTAATTCTATCATCAGATATTATTTTATTACTAACTGCAGCATTGGTAATGCTTATATTTTCATTGTAGAATAAGGGATGTTACAATTCAATATTAGAGATAGCTTTATGTAAACATAAGAAAAACTTAAAACAATTAATATGGAATTTTAGCAACTTAAAATTTTCAGTTCAGTGTTTAATAATTAATAAAATTGAAATTGTCTCGAAAACTTAAAATTTTGAATGGTTATCATACAGACAAATTCAGTTTCCCCAAATGATACTAAAATCCAATTTGTGGTTAAGTCTTTGTTTGAATTGATTTAATTAAGCCTTTTTCTGAATATCAAAACAAGACGGGTTTGGCTTTAAGAAAAAAGGCCTATTTAAACAAAAACGCCAATCTACCAGGATGAACATCCAAACCTATGTTCAAAAACATCTTAGGTGTTCAAAATTTATGTAACGACCCGGAAAATCCGAACCAATTTAAATTTTTTATTTTGGCTATTTTAATGAATTTGTAATATTTAAAATGATTTATTTTAGATAATAACGACAAGAAATTTATTTTGAATAGAATTAGAACATATTTATTTATTTGAATCGACGTTAGAACATAAATATTTATTTTTAATTATAAAAGGAATTGAAAATGGCGCAGTTGTTTGAAAATTTGTTTTCAAATTTCAAATGAATGTACATGATTCAAAATAAATCGTATTTTAGCGAAACCAAAAATATTAGAATCTATTTGGAAATATCTTTCCAACGAATCTGAAAAATTGAAATTTCATAGCGGGAATAAAAAGTTATGCCCAGTTGAAAATCCAGAATAGTCGCTATGGAATTTTGGCCCTTAAAAATGGAAATTTTGCAAACGACCTCCGTTTTCGACGAAACCACTTTTCTTGGATCCGAGATGTAAAGTTATTGCTAGATTCCAAAATTCATAATTTTCTAAATCAATATGTGAGCATGGCAAAATAAAATGTGTTTTGACAGTTTTAGTCAATTTGGATTGACCAGAAAATAGCCATTTTTCAAACTGTCTCCAAATTTGACGAAATTAGTTTTGTTAAAACTATATCATCAATACGAAGCTAGAAAATATTTTTCAGGATTTTTTAGAGTCCGTATGTAGCCCCGGTAAATTGAAATGGGCGTTCAAATTCAATATATAGATTTATATCTTGATTTAAACGGAAACTGATCGAAACAGTCGGATCAGCGTGCGGGACATATCCCATTGTGTTCGGAATGGGGTAGACAGTCGTCGTGTTCGATTTAGAGTTCGAACGAAAATGTTTTTTTCTAGAATTAAATAGAATATAATATAAATTATTACATAAAAGTCAACCCTGGCCCCTCTTTCCTTCCTTCAGTTCAAAATCGAAAAAAGGAAATGATCGATTCTCCCTCGTAGCCCCTTCCATTCGCCGTCGTGACCATCGCCAGGCTGCTGGAGATGCAGCGCCGCCACTCCCCCCTTAGATCTACCTCCTCCATCTCCCCCTCCATCTCTCTCCGCCTCTTTCTACCCAAACCCAAACCCAAACCCATTCAGCAAAACCCACCGCTACGCCACGCCCTAAGCCCGCCTCCGACCTACTAACGCGCCACAACACCTGCGACACCTCTTCAGCGCATCCTCTCTCTCCTGTCCACCTTCTAAAACCCGGGAACCACCAAACAGCCACCACCGCCATCCAACACCTGTCGCCGAGCTCAACAAATCTTTCCTCCCCCGATGATCTCAAATCCCCCTCCTTCCTCGTCCAATTAACTGTAAGTTAATTTATTTATTTTATATAATGAGCATTGGTTTTTATTTTCTATTTTTTTATAAAAACCAACATAGTTATTTTCAGATTTTTTTTACTAAAAAAAAGAAGAAGAAAAGATTTGACTTTTAAAACAAGAAAGATTTGATTTTCCAATAGAAGAAAGGTTTAATTTTTACGTAGCATTCGTACGGATAAAAATTTGATTTTGACATAGGGTTCATGTGAATAAAAATTAGATTTTTATATAGATTACAAGGTGATAAAAATATGGTTTTTATTCATATATTAAAAGTAAAAGACACGATTTTTTTTAGAAGTAAAAATATAATTTTTATATATGTACCGGATTAAAAATTTGATCTTTATATAGGTAAAGGATTAGAAATATAAAGAATTGATTTTTAGATATAAAAAGATTCTATATTTATATGAATGGTATAAAAATAAAAATAGGATTTTTATTTAGATAACTTCGCTTTAAGAATGTGATTTTTATTATGAAGTTAGCAAAGTAAAAATATGATTTTTATTATGAAGGCGACGTAAAAATATGATCTTTATATATATAGTAGCAATATAAAAATTCGATTTTTATTTATATAATGACGATATAAAAATATGGTTTTAACGATATAAAAATGTGATTTTTTTTATATATGACGATACGATAAGAATGTGATTTTTTAAAATATATAGCGTTGTTAAAAATATAATTTTTAACATAAACTGCGTGAAACAGATTATGTGGAAATCACGAAGAATGCAACGCACTGGAAATGAAACCATTCAGAAAGAAATGGAATGGCGGGGCGGAAACCCAAGGTGAGAACTCCTCACTATAATTTATTTTACGGTTATTTATTTTTATAACTGCATATATGAACTGTTCCCCATCGTTCACAGACCATGGATGACTTGTTTGATTGTTTGGTTTGGTTGATTAGATTATTTGGTTGAATTAGGTAGTCTGGGTGAAATGAATTGATTAGAATTGTTATGTGTGTATGGCGCAAGCCAATATCAGGAGAGGGGTAATGCTAGACATTACCCGATTTCAATATCGGGCCGTTATGCCGCCAAAATTTTCTAAAATATGTTAGAACAATAAAATTATCATTTTTATTGTATAAATGAAATGAATAGAATATTCATATGTTGAATAAAACATTTCATAGTTAAAAATATATTTTTTAACGTGTATATGAATAAAATAAATATTTATAAACAAATCGGACGATTTGTTTATGTACACACATTTGACTGATATTGATTAGGACGATAAATTTTACACATCGCCCAACTGCACAAATAAAATTCATTATTTGTTGACTGAAACCCCGTATGGGTATTGGGATTATATCGGACATACGCTAATCCCAATAGTTTGTTGTATGTCAATCGATTGGTTGATAGACTGTTATAAGCGTTAAATATTTATATTTAATTCTTATACAGTGTAGAATGCACTCTGGATGATGAATGATTATTTATCACTGTTGTTGTATACATGTATTGTATGAAATCCATATAATCAAATTATATGGTAATTGACTGTGTCTGATTCCAGTTCAGAAAGAATGAATATTTAAAATAACGAATATTTTAAAATAATGAATATTTTAAGATAATATTCAGTAAAAGATCAAAATATGATTTTGATGTCCGATTTGGGATGGACGCGAATATATTTAGATATATATAGCCGTGTTGATTAGATATGCGCTATTTTGACGTGAACGATATTTATATCGATTTTATTCATTTTTATAATGAATATTGGAAAGGAATTGATTTCAAAATATAATGTTTTGAAAAAAATTATCATTTATATATTAATGATATGGAATATTCAATTTTGATTTGAAATTTAATATGAAGTTGAAATCGTTTTGAAAACGAATTTAAAACGATTAATAAAATACGTTTTAAATGGAAAACGACAAAATATATAATATATATATATATATTATATATATAATATATATATATTATATATATTATATATATAATGGCCTGAATAGAATGCGCTGCGCTGCGGTAGTTCGAGAATTTCAACCATTGACTTCGAATGGACATTACGGGAGATTCGACCGTCGGATTCTCCTGAAACCGCAACTGTTGGGTTCGTATCGAAAAGAGATTTCTAATGAATACTAGAGATTTGAAATCTAATAGTTGGATTTGGAATGATGTCCAAATCAAATTTAGAAAAGGTCATTGCAAGTGCAGTTCGATGGCCATTGATGGAAATCGAATGTACGGGACTTGATAAAATTATTAAAAATATCAATAATTTGTATAAAATTGTAATTAATGATATGGAAAGAATTAGGAAGATAAATTTCATATTTGAATGGATAAAAATTATTTTTTTATCGAAATGAACTAGTAATGAACTAGAATTAAAAATCCAATATTTTTAAATAAGTAAATTGGGTTTGAAATGGTTTTAAAAATAACCAGAATTTACAATATATTAATTGGAATGGATTTGAATCGAAATTATCCTCGGAATATTTCGATGTTGGATTTCGTGATTATACGGATATTATGGAGGAATTTGGAAGATATATATATCGTTATTCCAATAAGATATTTATTGGTTTCAGAATTTGATATTGAATATAAGCCGATATATTTTCTATTCAGAGCCTTGTATTTAATATCAAATTGGATTTTGGATTTGTCGTGAATGGTATCTTTAATAATATTGTTCTTAAACCCAATGGAGTTAAGAAAATTAGAAACTGACTGGAGATTAGTTAAGTTGAATGGTTTCCTGGGTATTGATCTGATGTTGGTTTCGGCCTTCGGGGTTAATACTTAGGGAATTGTTCTCTTACTAATTTACGGTTAGAGACTGTTGGAATGTGAATTGGGTTTATTGTGAACTATGTTTTTAACGACATTTGTTCTTTAACCCGATTTACAGTGAAATGTGATTTGGAATTTATAAATCTTTTTATTACGATTTAACAGGAATTTTCCAAAGTAACGTTTTCCAATTTGATATATTAAATTGGAATTGAATGGAATTCAATTGATAATAATTGAAATAAAAGTATGTGGAGGAAGACTGTTAATACATATGGAATTTAAAAGGCTTTGCCGTTATTCCATTTATATTATTAATCGGATATGAAGAATGATATCGATTATATATTGATTTGTTTTTCCGTGAAGATTCCATAATTAATGGAATGTGATTTGGGTTTGTCATGAATGGTGTCTTCATTAACACTGTTCTTGAACCCAGTTGAGAAAAGATTAAATCTTTTTATTTAGATTTAATGAAGTATACCAATTAATTAATATTTAACTGGAATTGAATTGAAATTGGTCTTTGGGTTTATCGTGAACGGTGTTTTAAATAACACTTGTTCTTTAACTCGATTAACAGTGGAATGAGATTTTGGGTTGTCGTGAATGGTATCTTGAATAATATTGTTCGTAGACCCAACGGAGTTAAGAAAATCAGAAACTAACTGGAGGTTAGTTAAGTTGAAGGGTTTCCTGGGTGTTGATCTGATGTTGGTTTCGGCCTTCGGGGTTAATACTTAGGGAATTGTTCACTTGCTAATTTACGGTTAAAGGCTGATGGAATGGAACATGCTTTGGGTTTATCGTGAACAGTGTTTTAAATGACATTGGTTCTTTAACCCAATTAAAGACATGATATGATTTCCCAAGTTAAAGAATCATTAATATATATTTTTTGGGAAGATTAAAACCAAGTGGAATTTTAATGAATCTTTAATTAGATTGAAATGACCGAGAATGGAGTATCACCCGTTTTGCTCCAGGCGATAGTTAAACCTTTAATTAGATTTGAACGTGAAATGGTAATTGAATTTACCGATAAAACTATGGTGTTAGATATGAAGTATTACTAGTTTTGCTTCATGGGATGAATAGGTTGGGATTGGGAAATTAAACAAATGATCACTTCGGTAAGATTCGCTAATCCCAACTAGTTCGGATAAACCACAATTTGATTTGAATTGAAATCCTAAAGAAGATTAAAGAATAAATTTAAAGAATTTATCTTTGATAAAATTAATGGGAACCTTTCCCAAAGTATAAGAATATTTGAATAAAGAAATATTCTGGATTGGAATGAGGCGTATGTTGTGTTTTTATAGCACTTGTTTATTATATACGCGAGTTATTCAGAAAGACCGGGTTTATCCCATTCTGAATAACTGATTCGACGATGTGTCGAGGATGAAGACGGTGGTTGAAGACCGGAGGTCTTCACCTCGTTTGGATGATTACTGATGTCTTGATTGGGCTGTACACCCAAGACAAGGTAATAAGTGGTGATCGTCCAGACGTACTTGAAGATCGACCGGATATGTGAGGACCTCTCTCCTGTATTGGACATACGGGATGAGGAATAAGGTGCCTTCGGTTTCATTAAGACCCAGAACGAACTTGTAAATGGATGTGTTTCTGACATTGGATTTCACTCTGTGTGATTGATAGACATCGGTTGCATAGCGTGAATTGCCTGTGTGACATGCTGAGATGCAAATGATCAAGGCTTCTGTTGAAAAGCAGAGTCATGTGGTTGATGATCAAAGCACGGCTTTAATATAGCGTAGCTTTGTGTAGCGTTGATTCATGAGCCTCACACCCCGGTGCGAACTAGAAATGGGAGAGGACATCAGGGACGGCATGCGTTTCCTTCTAGCTACGAGTGGTGTCAGCGTTTTACAAGCCCTGACGTTTTACTTATGTAGATGATGGATAGCGAGGCGCCTCGGTTATATCGGTCGTTCCGTGGCTGATAGTTTGGTCGGGATATGACCAGTTGACGCCCCATAGGGCGGGGAAACGCAGTGTTCACGCATTTTAATCCACATCGAGTGGAACGGCCCTAATGATCTAAGGTGCAGTTGCGGCTGTATCTTGAGGGGTGGGCTAGAGCGTCTCGAATTCGGTAAGGACGATCCCTTGCCTTGGTTCACAGATGGAAATCCCATTTCCATTACGACATTTTGCGGTTTTGATTGTAGAGCCTAGTATGGCGACATAATGGTATAGGGCACTTATGCCGTCTATGATTGATACTTATGATTGAAATTGTTTTGACACTATACACTTATAGTAATAATAAAAGATGAAATTTCACGTACCAAGCATTTTTGGCTATTATAAGGTAAAAACTCTATCCTTCGGCTTGCGTTGCATTGTGTGATGGGACCTGAGTCTTATAATAGCTTCATTGTTCTTTATTTAGCATTGCGCTGTTGTTTTATGCGCTGGTATTCTTGGGGGTAAACCCGTTCCGTGTTATACAGCGTGGTCCCTTGATTTACCTAACTTTAAAATCAAATTTAACTGTTTTAGTTCTCACACCAGTCACATGACTGACCTCGAGTTTATTGTTTTAACCTAAACTCTGGGTGCCCCTATTTTCCACACGGGTTGCTTGTAGTTTTGGTTTTGCAGATTTATATTCATAGGATCATGGTTTACAGCTGGAATGATATTTGGAAAGCTCTGTATCTGTATATTCTTTTCAATTGTGTTTTGTATTATTTTTCGCTACATTGTAAATTGTAAATCTCTGATATTTAGTAAATGTGTAATGTTTATTCATACTCTGTATATTCTTGTATTCTAATGTAAATTGTTGTAATAAGCAATGAAATGTTCTTCTGTTTGTGTTCTGATTTATCGTGTTCTCAGACAATCCGTTCTTTCTCTTCTCTTCGGAGAATGGGGAAGTTTTGGGTCGTTACAATTTCATTCCTCTTGATTCTTTTTTTTATGCTGTAGGTAAGCTCTATTTAAACAATTTTGTTACAATTCCCAAAAATAAGGTTGTAGGATAGGAGGATATCAGAAAAATCGTGTAGTTAAGTCGTGCAATAGAACTGCAACCAGTAGATCATTTTTTGGGCTTGATTTCATATTGATATATTGAGCCTGATCATTCAAGGGGTGAATGTGGATTATGTCATTTTAGCATAGATCTCCATGGAACTTTATTTAATGATCGTAGAAGAGGGTACACTTATAGAGCCATCGAGAGAAGAGCCAGACCGACATAGATCTGTAGAGCTATGTTGTCTCTCGGATATTTAGCTTTGAATAATAATATAAATGCTTTACTTAGTTAAGTAAAAAAGATGAAGCTCGAAGAACGAGGGAGCTGCAATAAGGTTTTTTTTTTGCGAATTTCCGAAATCTTGAGTCTATGATGTTTTGCAATTTTTCAGTTCCAGAAGTATCCAGGAGGTAATATTGAATGATCTGACAGTGATACCTACCAAATGATATTCCATTGAATATAATTTCTTCCCCAATGTATCAGAAAAGTATAAGTTACCTTGCATTTTTTTAAAATAGGAATCTAATATACACTTTTATTGTTACAATTTTTTTCTTATAATATCAAGAACATGTATATATGGCTTTTCTACTAATTTATATTTTATATATCATAACATACGTACTACTTTTTTACTGAGCATGTTGTTTTCATTCTTTATTAAGCCCAAAACAATTAATAAGGGATGTTAAGGCTGATGTTATTCAAGACATCATCCATGACTAACCCAAAACAATTAATATATATTTTAAGAATTATACAAAAATTATATCAACTTATATCCAATATTAATTTCCGTATTCAACAAATACTATGGGTGAAATAATGGTATAATTCCCCTTTTAAATTCTCGAATAGTATAAGTTCCATCTACGGAAGTTATTACCAAATATAATAAGTTTATTTCCATCCAATCCAATTAATTTATAATTGGAAAACTCTTTTTCTTAAGTAAACTAAATTTACTTATAACCAATTTGTTTAAGTGCTTTAAATTTCCAAAAATACTTCATTAGTCATTTAAAAATGATTATCCAAGATTTGGGTAATAATTAGTAGGTTTAAAATTTCAAAAACATAGTATTTTCGGAAAGGAATCGTAAAAGCGTTACGAAAGCATTACAAAAAGTGTCGCTAAATGGCTTATATTAGCTAACTTGATCTAAATAGCCTCTTTATTATCCAAAAATTCATATTTCCAACTCAAATAATTTTTAATAATTTATAATGATCTATAATATTTTTCCATATTCATAATAATTAAAAATAGTCTTTTCCCGTTTTGATCAATGAACCACACTATCGCGATTTTTATTAAAAATATATTTGAACATAACTTGAAATCTATGCCTTTAAACTGATATTTTATTTCCCATTTGAAAACTAATATCATTTGAAAACAAATGTTTTTCAATACGATGCAATCTGATCTAAATTGCATCTATTATACATATTTAAAGTTTACGGTCGAAATTCACGAACTACCGTAGCACGACTAGCTCTATTCTAATTGTATTTAAACTTCAACTCAAAATTGATCCATTTCAATTCAGATAAGTTCATAATCCTTTAAGAACACATATAACTTCATTTCAAAATAATAGTTCCATATTTAAATTCTAAAATTCAAATACTCATTTCAAATGAATATTATATTATTATTTTATTAATAAAATAATATTATTTTTTCAAAATTTGTAAACCAAAACTTTGCATAAATCAAATTAAACATTATATAAGCTTATTGGAAAAATCGATTTGAGTTTACAACCGCATTTGTATGGTTAACTCAACTTCACTTTCAAAACAAAAATCAATTTTACCGATTAAAATTGAACATGCCATTTGATATCCATGCCTTGTTCAAATAAATTTTCATCTTTACAAAATCTTCTTTTAATCACTTCAGTTTCATTTCTATCCGGTTTCGGATATAAAATTCCAAATTTTGTTTTTATGACTTATTTTTACTTAAATGAATATAATATTCATTTTTATTTTTCAAATGGAACGAGACTTAAATAATACATATATAATTCCATATATATGGGTGTAGTATGTTATACTATTACTAATGACCATCATAACAACATCTGTATCAACGATTCATCCATCACATAGTATTTATAACATACACATTTGTCGAATTAATGCTTGCACGCACATGACTAATGATAACTGTAATAACATCCATAACAACTACGAAGCAACCATAACAATCACAAAGTAACCAATATAATCATATTATGAGTATAATAAATATCAAAATAGTTCTCACAAAGGGCTCCACTCCGCTAATCTTTATGGTAAGACTTCGCGTTCGAACTAGCGTACCCCATCGCTTTTGCTTTCCTATCTTATAATATAAATATATTTAAAAAAAATAGGAGGAGGAGGACGCTCGATCTAGGGGTGATGGTTTCTCGTCCTTGGGTGGGGAACAAGTGGGGTGGAGGTTGGTGTGGCCTTTGTTAGTGTGAGGAGGGTTTGGGCATGTGCTTTGAAGGGGGATGGGGAAGCTTTGGGCCAAGAGGGGTGAGAGTGGAAGTGGGGCTGTCGGTGGTGGTGGTTGCATGGCTAAGGGAGGTTGGCTAAGGTGGTAAAGTGCAGGGGAAGGGCAGATTTTTGGAGGGGGGAAGGAGGAGGAAGGGAGAATAGGACTTATGGCTTAGGAAGCTATGACCAAAGGAGAGAAGGAAGGAAGGAGAAGTAGGAAAATTAAGAGAAGAGAGGAATGAGGAAAAGAGAGGGGAAGGAGGGTCCATTTATAAGAAGTAAGGAGGTTTAGGAAGGTGACACTTCAAAGGACACATGTCACATAAGGAAGTCCCCTTGACATGCATAATGGCACATCAAAAACCTCTTTAGAAAACCATGGGTACTTAGGCATGGTTTTTTGCAACACTTCATGTAGTTACTAATTTGTGATACTTTTTTGTATTTCAACCTATCAATATCTAGGTTACCGATTAGCAATTTCGGTAACCGATGACTAGTTTTAACAAAATCCGACAATGTACAAACTAGTTTTGTGATTAAATTTAATAATTCAAAATAATTATTTTAATTTACAATCTATTTTTAAAATTTATATTTGACTAAAAGGATCATATTTAAAATGGTTTTATTAATACGTATTTGAAAAACTGATTTTGGCAAAAGCTGATATTTTTTTTTTGATATATTTTACAGTTATGTTCTATAGTTTTAAACAACTATTTAAAATTCAAAACCCAACTTAAAATCATTAAATTATAATTTCAAACGATTAAACAAATTAAATTTGATAAGTTATAAAATTCTATTTCGATTCAATAAATTGGTTAAACATTATAAATTGACAAAACCTGTTTTCAACTTAATATAAATGTCATATTCAACCTATTATTGCACTGAAATCATTTTTCAAATTATATATTCAAAATTATATGAATACTCCAAATTAACTGCGGTTCAACAATCTGGGTTATTACATTTCTTTGTAACGACATGCCTTTTTGATTGCTTCAAGTCGATAATTAAACCAACTTGAAACATTCACAAAGACAGATTATTATCGCTTATCAGATTTAAATGAATTAATACACAGAATCACAACACAAAATAGATAGAATATTATCTCACAGCGGAGGCATTTTATTACAAAATTAGAGTTTATACAATATTCATTGTACAACGAAAGATTTAACACATACATAAGATTTAAATATAATGAATTTACAGGTTTGACGAACCCAAAGAGAGCGTCTTCACCATACTTTAACTCGATAGCTGAAGTCTTTAAATCTGCGACACTCGTGTCTTACCCGAGTATTCCATTCAAACTCAAAACACTCGAGTCAAGATAAACTTATTTCAAGTAAGACAACTTCAATAAAACACTAAAATATATTAGTTAATCCTAACTTTAAAAGAATTCAAAATGTCGAATATATACCTATGCTAATCACTCACGGTTAGATAGGACACGGTAAAAAGTAATTAGCCAGTTTAGGTTACAAACAAGCAGGATAAGCATATAATCATTCTCCAACCAAGACAAAATAAATGGTGTTGTGTGTGTTTCAAGTTTCATAACTTAGCAAGGC
Source organism: Allium sativum (assembly GCA_030737875.1). Lineage (NCBI taxonomy): Eukaryota > Viridiplantae > Streptophyta > Magnoliopsida > Asparagales > Amaryllidaceae > Allium > Allium sativum. The sequence goes on along the minus strand of CM060910.1, from coordinate 440,495,764 downwards.
AATATATATTCAGATTTCAGAATAGTTTATATGTAAAATATGTACACAACCTATATGCGTATCAACAAATAGGAAATTTCATATGATAGTGGGTAAATTGGCCAAGTGGCGAGGCAACATATGTTCAAATTTCAGCGTAGTCTATATCAATGTTTAGGGACATGTAATATCTGTTCTGTATTAGTGTATTTTTTCCTAAGGACTGTAATCATAGGAGCCTGGATATACACACATGTACATGTATACGTGTGCACTGCCTCAGCAACAAGAAAACGAACAAGACACAAGATCAACAGCCAAGTACAAGTGCATGGGTGTTCAAGTGCCAACATACGACAGTGCAACCAAATACAAGGGGAGCATCAACATTGAAAAGGCAATAAACACCTGGCAGTAGCAGTCCGCACACAAATGTACACCATAATGACAAAAATCCAGCAATGACAATGTGCCATGGACAGTACACATGCCCATAAGGCGGTGAACCAACAAAAGTATAGTAATGCACATGTGTACAACAGTGTTAAGCAAAAGATTAATGCATGACATGTGCTGCAGGTAATGATCATGGCATACGAAACAATGTAGCCAGTAGATAGCAAGCAACTAGCAAGTGGTAATTGAAAACAAACATGACTAGTGAATATATGCAATACATACTGGTGCAGCAGCAAGGTGATAGTTGAATGGTAGATAAAATACATGCATGCTCTCTAAGGCATCAGGGAAAACGGCTGCAACATATAAATATACAGTTCTAGGGATTTACAAATTTGGCCACAGTAGCATATAGGTATATAGGTATGTATATGTGTATATACATACATACATACATACATACACACACACACACACATATATATATATATAGAGAGAGAGAGAGAGTTCCAACGTGATAAAGATAGGAAACCCAATATGTACAACGAATGCACATGTAAGGCCAACAAGTACATATGAAATGTGTCAGGCACTATTTTAATAAAGTTTATGGAATACAAAAAAAAAAATCAAACTATGGCAGGGCCATTATCAGTAACACATTTCAAACTTCCAGGTGTGAATAAATTTTTTAGGTAGGTTTTAGTTTAATTAATTGATCAAGAAGTGTTTAAATCTTAAAATCAACTTGGGTGAAAGTAAATTTCAACTCAAGAAATCAAATTATACCACACAAGACTAGGGCACAAGTTTGGACCAGCAACCTAAAATGGAGTACCAAAAGCACATTTTCAAGTTGGCATGACATGTAGGGAATGAAAATCAACATGCATTTAGTGGTTTAAAATAGGCAAAGCATATACCCAAGGTGACAAACAACCTAACAACAAACCCAACCAAGTTGAAACAATAATACAAGTTACAGCTTCAAACATTCAGATTTTGGATACAAACAACAAAGGATAGAATCACACAACAACAAAGGCAGCAACAACAAGCAAGAACTCGACAATAATTTAATTTACGCAGATATCGAATTACTTGAAATAAAGTAAATCATGAGAGGGTACTCACCTATTAGCAGCGATGAAATGCGCAAACACTGAGAAGAATCTTGTGTGGTGGTGTTGAGCTTCGATGTTGCTAAGGAAGGCGGCGGTTGTTGCGATTTGATTTTGGGTTGAGGAAGACACAATTTTAGGGTCAATCGAGGAGGCCAATTTTATTTAAAGGAGGACATGGTGAATTTATTTTACAGCAAGGAGGATTCGATTTAGGGAAAGTGGAGTTTTCGATTGAGTAAAATGAAGAAGAGCGTAGGAAATAAAATAAGGGCAAGTGTTGCATGAGATTCGGGTTTTCACAAACATGCGGTGACAAAGGAAAAATAAAGAGAACAAGTGTTAAATTTTTTTCTTGGCTAAGGATGGGCATGTGTTTTATTATTCAAAAAAGTTAACATAAGTGGCAATTTTTTTATTAAATAATTATTTTCTAAGTGTACGTACCAATTATTACTAGAGTATAATACAAGTATATTTTATATTGCAAAGACATTCTTTAAATTAAATTAAACTAAGACCAATTTCAAATCTAGATAAATTAAAATTCTCAAGTTAAATTATATTTTAAAAATCAAGTTTATAAAAATTCAACTATATATTATTTCAATTAGCAAAAAGGCTAATAATATTTAATTTCAACTAAGTTATTAAATTCAAATATTGAAATTGAATTTATATTCGCAAAACTAATTCAAAACCAAGTTAAAATAGACTATATTAGAAATTCTAAATATATTTCAAGTATAACATCACTTCCAATACTAAAAACCAAATTACCACATATTTTAAAAAGTCAAAAATCTTGGGTCGTTACAAACTCCCCCCAAACTTGGTAATTAAACCAACTTGAAACATTACATATTCAAATGGGAATTCGACATCGTCGAGCAGCTGAAAATTTATAGCTTAAAATGAGGCAACAAATATTAATATTCTTCATCATCGAGTAGCTCAAAGTTTATCAATTAAAATATATATGTGAATTGATGAATCGTTTATTTAACCAAATTTTTCAGAAATTTTCCAAGTATTTTGAAAAGGAAGGATATTCGGTTTTATGAATCATACATGATTTCTAAGATATTAATTCAGGTTTTTTTGAAAATTTTATCTTATGAGAATATATAAAATATTTGGAAATCGTGGAATATTTAATAAAATTTGATATGACTTCTAAGGATTTAAAACGATTTTCTGAAGCTTTTGTTTTGGAATTTGAACATCGTAGATTTGTGTGATACTTGTTTTGGAAGATGGAAAATCATATTGATCAAATTCAGACTTTTAATTATTGAAAAAGGAAATTGATTTTCCAAGTTTTTTGGATATGATGGATAGTTTATAAAAGTGGTTTATAAACAAAGAAATTTTGATGACTTGAAGCAGCAAAAAAATGAAGATCGTTACAAAGTGGTATTAGTCTTGGTTTCTGTTGTGCGTGGTAATGGGTTCTTGCCTTCCGATTTATGGCGAAGCATTAACTCTTATCCCTACACGTCCCGGTTGGGGTTGGTATAGTCAAGATGTTGGTCGTAAAATTAGCATTTATGGTACGGTAGTGGATATCGAAGGACAAATGTCGTTACATCTGGTATCAGAGCTTTGGTTTATATAAAGGTCAGCTTATCGGGTTTAAAACTCATAAAACATAGCATAGTGGCACCCTAGAATAAGTGGAATTGACACTAGAATCACTCTAGAGAGGTATTTTGAAAGATAAATTATTTTTAAAATATAAATTATTTTGGAAATTTAGAATTCCTTTGCAAGTTCGTATTTTCGATAGCTCTTTCAATAAGATCTTCTTACATCCCGATTCCATTCAAAATCCATCGTCGAGTAGCTCAAAATTTATCAAGGAAAATATATAAGTGAATTAATGAATTGGTTATTTAACCAAATATTTCAGAAATTTTCCAACTGATTTTGAAAAGGAAGGATATTCGATTTTATGAATCGTAAATGGTTTCTTAGATGTTGATTTAGGTTTTTGAAAGATTTTATCTTACACGAATATATAAATTATTTGGAAATCTTAGAATATTTAAAGTAAAATTTGATACGATTTCTAAGGATTTTAAATGATTTTCTGAAGCTTTTGATGTGGAATTTGAAAATCATAGATTTGTATGGTACTTGTTTTGGAAATGGAAAATAGCATTGATCAAATTTAGATTTTCAATTATTTAAAAAGGAAATTAATTTTCTAAGTTATTTGGATATGATGAATAGTTTATAAAAGTGGTTTACAAACAAAGAAATTTCGACGACTTGAAGCGGTCAAAAGGCAGGTTGTTACAGTGTATCTCCCTGCTTCTAGTATTTTATTTCATAATTGCTTTCGACCCCAACTCATTGTGACGACCTAAAAATCCCCACCTTTCGAATCGACCATAAGGCACACAGGTCCGATCCGAAAGACAGAAATTCTTGAACCGTTAACTTTGGGCATATAACGCATCAAACAGAAAAAAGAACATTTCAATACTATTACAACACTTTTACATCATAGTACTATATATCAAAGTACATCACAATTAATAAATTTACAACACAATCTACAGCGGAAAGAGCATTACATTCAGCGGAAGACTCTCAAATGCTCTGCACACAACTTTACGCTTCAATCTAGGATCCTACTTATAAAATCTACAAAAAAACTACCCGACTGCCCGTACAGAAAATATGGGAACCGAGTTTGCAAGGGAAGAACAAAATACGAGTCAGTCATGGGACTGGTATGAGAAACCCTACAGTTACTCTTAACTTATATAAAGTAAGGCATATCATGGGATCATGCTATATAACATAGAATGGGTTTACTCCACACGAATCTCAGTTCATAAACAACTACAAAAAAAAATTTATGGAGCCTACGATGCATCAAACAATACAAAATTCCTCAAATTACCTATTTAGGCATAATTCCCAGATATAGATTTTCAAAATTTAATTAACTTTGCAGAAGTTATTTATTTGGACTTTATTCCCGATTTCTTATTTCAAATCATTTAAATTACATATCGAGCTTTCATATCAAATTAGCTTTCACTTTAGGATCTCAAACCAAATCACTTTGAAATTTAAATTCCAAAATATCATAATACATGCATGTATGCAACCAAATATCAGTAGGTTTCTCCCATCAACAAGGCAAAGGGAACACACCTTCATTCACTCGATGTACATATATTTATGCACCTCCCACTAACGGGTCAGGACTACACTGACCACTGGCCATTTAAGGTACCTGGGTCACACCTGTACTTTTAGTCGTCAGGGTTGCCCGAATATTTAACTACATTCTGAACCATTTTATATCTCAAAGCAGGGAAAAACCATTTTGAAATAATTATAATCACAAGTACTTTCAAACCATAGTACTTTACATTGTCGATTCACGCATATGATCAGCTTCTGTTAATAGTATAACATTTGAGCTCATACGTGTCGAAGAAGGGTGTTCAACAAGAGAATAAATTCTCCACCACCACAAATACACTTTCAATATCAACTATTCGGTTATGTGATGAAATACAATGTCAAACACACAATCCGTTTCAAAAACATTTTGAAAACATGGGGTTTAATCCTCGAAATCCTTTTTATTTTATAAAACTTTTTTTTATAAAACATTTCATGTTCAAAATCGGGAAAACCATTTCCTTTCACTTAAGAAAATCTCATTTCAAAAATCAATCATTAAATTGAAATGAACCAAACAACATCGCTAAAAACCTCATAGCACAATCATGAAATAAATCACAAGGTGTTAGCATATAAGTATTTCTATCCAACCCAATGCTAACTATAAAAGCATATTTGGCCATAAACTGCTCGAGCACAATCCAAATAATCAATCGGCAACAATAAATATTTAAAAACAAATATATTTGGTTTATATCTCTTTCCAAGCATATATTATGATTTAAAATAAATTTTCCCTATTTTGAATTATAAAAAAGTAGTCCATACTCATGAATTCTGATTACAGGTCAATACGGGTCTTGTCGCTGTTTTTGTTCAAATTAGATTTGAATATTTCTCAAAATCTAACCGCTGGATTTGAAAAATCTTATTATATTTTTAAAACTCTTTTCATTTCGAACCCAACGTTTTTCATTTCGGGAGAATCCGATGGTTGGATCTCCCGATACATCAGTTTGAAGTAAACGGTCGATATTCGTGAACTGTCGCTGTGCGACGAGTTATATTCAAATCAAACTTCAATTTATATTAAAAACCGAATCAATCCATCTAAAAATAGTTTATTATCTATTTAATAACCACCGAAAAATTATATTTCCATTTTCAACTTCAGTTTCAAACATTTTCAATAACTGGATATTATAATATTATTTAATGATTAAAATAATATTATTTTTCGAACTTCGTTTTTTTAAGTCCAAATTTTCCTGACACTTGTTATATAAATAAACAAGAAATTTTTGTGAGGGAAGTTGTTTTAGAGCATTCCCGGAATACCCTAACCAAACTTTAGTTACAGTTCATTTTGAAAATAAAACTTGAATACGTCATAACTAAATGAAAATTAATTCGTTCCAGTTGCGAATATTCACCGATATTTTATAATATTGGCGTCCATCCAAAATGGGAAATCAAATCCGAACTTTTATTTTTGCCTATTATTATATTAATAAAATATTCATTAAAAATCATTTTAATTGATGGATGCTTAACCACTGAACCAACACTCATATTTATTGTTCATTTTCAATCAATGTATTATATTACACTTAGCTAACCATCAAACAACATCCAATCCATATACAAAGTGAAATTCACTGTATATGCCTTAAATCAATAATGCTTATACGGGTCTGTCAATCAATAGAATAACCGCAAATTCAAACAATTGGGATTTGTGTCAATTAATTATCATCCATTACCTATGTGGGGTTTACATCACATTCAGTAATCAATAGTTGGTAAATTACTTCATCAAGACCATTTAAGGTTCAACTACTTTCAAATCGACACATATTTATGTTTTAAGTGTCGTACACCCAAGCGATCACACAATATCAAATAAAAATGATATTTTTACCATACTACTCAACATTTACTATCATAATAAACTTATGTGATCACTCACTAATAATTTCATTAACCCAAACATAATTAACTAATAAACAGTTAATTAAAACTTGCCCTTTCGGTTTTGGTTTCTCACCGTGGGTTTCCACTCCACCAATCTTTGTACGGAAGGACTCTAGACTCTCACACATGACCACGACTCTTGTATGCTGTCTGTGAAATTTCTTGAAAGCTTATGGGACTATATTCGAAGGCTACAGGGTTCCTACACTTCACGGATATGCACACTCATAGATTTGGAGTTTTAAAGCAAACGGGAAGGGGATGTGGGGTCCAGGTAGGGGATGACAAAAAAATCCATACCCGCGGTTACCCTTTTATAAAATCCATCATAGGCATGAAACGGATAACTAAATGGGCACCCGTAGGTAAAACAAAAGGGTTTTTCAATATTCGTTAATTAATGGGGCGCGTACGAATATTATGATATCCATGTCCGTGGGTACTTATGCCCATATTGAGTGTGATTTATTGCCAATGCAAAAGTCATTATTGTTGGCTGCTAGGTATTTGTGCATATGCATTTATTTAAAAATTTATAAGCGGCCGTTGATATTTTTAATAACCGTGCATGCTGCGAATTAAAGCATATATATATACCTAGTTAGAAATTCTCAAATTTCTCATTAATTATTTAAAATTTTCAATCCAGCAAGAAACGCGTCTTTTTTTCTCTCCAAACCTTCTGCTCTCTTTAGTAAATACAACACATCCTGCCAAAATTCTTGCTTCACTCCTCCTCATAGGTGTATATCAATACGTGCCAAATCCAATCAACGCGTTGCCAAAGTTCATGCTTAGTCTAATTTTTTTTTCAAATGTATTTTTAAACAATTTCAGTAGATGGTTAAGAAATAAATTGAATAAAATATCATGGATACCCGCGAATACCCGCAACTTGTTTAAAACTCATTTAATGGGTACCCGTGCATGTATGGGCAGGCACAGGGGAAAAAATTACCTAACGAGGCGGGTGATGGGCGGTTACTACTCGTGCCCACCTCGCCCCATTGACATGCCTAGGTCCAAGGGGCTCGACTTGGGTGTGGGGTCCATGGTGGAGATGTGTAGGGTGGAGGAGTAGGTCGGGGGGTATTTGCATGGGGTATTGGGGGTGGTAGGAAGTGGATAGGTGGATTTTTTTAGGGGTTAAAATGCAAATAAGTGCAAAATTTTGATTTTTGAGAGATTTAAGAGGAGAGAGGTGGACGGGGTTGGGCTTGCGCATGAAGGGGGCTGCTGTAAGAGGAGGCGGAAGTCAAGTGAGGCAAGAAAGAGGGGCGACGACCAGGGATTTCAAGAAAGGAGGAGAGAAAATTAAAGGAGAAAATTAAGATAGGAGGTAAGAAGGAATTTTTATAAAAAAGGGGAGGTTGCGGATCGATGAGGTGACAAAAAGAGGAGGCATGAGAAAAAACACATCATGAGTCCTTAATCCAATGATACCTCGTTTAGACACTTTAGGCTTAAGTTATTAGTTTAACGTTGAGTGTGCTTTAGTTCAACATTACATCTTCTGCTCGTGTGATCAAACGGCAATTCCATTTTAAGATAAAACATAATTCTGGATCCAACATAACAAATCTCATTGAAACTGGAGTTCGTCTGACCCTTCATTTTATTTTTTTATCGTGTTTCCGTTTAATTTCAATGGGTTGACCCGGTATGCATTTAATTCTCGCATGTTCACATAATGAAACACCCCACCTCCATTAAGGTCACTCACAAAGGGAATGCCTTAACTTCGGTGGAGGTTTATAAGTAAAAGTCACAGATAAAACACAATATATATAAGCAGCGGAAAACAAACAGACTTTCATTTCATAAATACGTGTTCATACAAAACATTTCCATCTTTGTCTCACAATAATTTCCAAAACATTACATCATCATTTCAGTCTTGATTATTAAATAAAGAAGCATATAAACATAATTAAAGCTGCATAAATCCCCATAGAACATGTCCAAAAGCCATAGCCAAGGAAAGCGAGTCCAAACCATACATCTACTATCTTAATGCTTGCAAAGCGTTTGACTAAGCTGGGTTGTTTCCTCCCTGTGGACCTGCGGGGGGGGGGGGGGGGGGGGGGGATGAAAGAAAAGAAGACGAAAGAAAAATAGAGCCAGACATAAAGCCTGGTAAGTCTAGTGACTCTTCAGTATGAGAATAAGAAAAAGGGCATGATAGGTATAAACTGGAAATATGAAAGTATCATAAACCAAGATAAAGCAGTTTTGAACCGAATATACTATCGCACCCCACACTATATCTTTGGACCTACTTGTATTTATTCCGATTGGCGCCCCGTGATCGGGGTGAAGTGATCCCCTTTTTAAAGATCGGCTCCTACTCGCAAAATCATATGTGTCATACGACCCCCAATGATTGTATGATTGTAGATACCTATGTTGGTCCCACCATGGGGTGTATCAAGTCCCATGGTGGCGGCCCGACACAATTCTAGAATGCATAGTGTATACTACTAGTGCCTAGTGCCCTGTTTGTCTGCTCCGAAGTGTGTGTACGCCTGCACTCCGTTAGAACCCACACTGTTGCGCCTGCACTCCGTTTGAACCCACACTGTTGCACCAACCGCCGTCGCTTTTGACCGCTTACAATCAACCCAGTAATCATGCCCACCCTGCCTAGTTTCAGGGTACCATGATACCTAATTGGGTTACTGCTGAAACGGGTCCCCGTTACTAGGGTTTTCTAGTCAAACATGTTAAGTGGTTAAGTGTCTGTAATAACCTAACCCCACCCATCAGTTTAGTTAACATGTTGAATTGGTTAAGTGTTTTAGTTAACTTAACCCTACCATCCTCATTCTAGCTTTAATTTATTCATTAAAGCACAGACCACTCACATTAGACAGGTATTGTTGCAGTTACTGGACAGCCGGTCGGTTCCGGGCAGGTTTACACCGCAACTCAGTCTAACCTCGGGTCCTTATTGGGCTTAATGCCTTAACCTCCCACATTGGATAGGTATTGTTGTGATTACTGGACAGCCGGGCGGGTCCGGGAAGGTTTACATCACAACTCAATCCAACCTCGGTTTAAGCATATTCGTATTTTCTAAATTTACATATTTGTCTCTTTTACTTGTTATATGTAAATGTTATGGCCCTATTTCCAAGTTCGTTATCTTTTTGGGCATGGAAATTCATACCATTTAAATGTCACCAATCATTGGCATGTGCCAAACATGCCAACACATATATTTTTCATGTTTAATCCCAACGATATTCCCCCGTTTGTATGTTCGCAAGATTATAATGAATGTTGGGCTAGATATTTCAGCCCAACTTATAAACATAGAAGGGAAAGCCAAGAACATGAAATATTCTAAATGAATAAAGGGTGTGTGACATATGAACTTGCAACTTTGCGATCTAATTAACATAAATCATGGGTTTCAACTTGTCATGCGAACTTGCATTCAAATAATAATCTAATTAAATAGGTGTCACATGAAATGGCATACTTTAGACTTGCATAAAACATAAGCCTAAACATATTTTTATCTAGGCATAACTTCAAACACAAACTAGCATGTGACAAAGTTATTACATGTCCATAGAAATGTCTATTTTTGACATTAACCCAAAACCGTGAATTGGATCAAATCATGTATCCCATTATAACATGAAACTTGTAATAATCGTGTGAAACTAAATAGTACTTGGCATGGACCCAATTACAAATTTGCAAAGGACATAAGAACAAATACATGGGTTTTGATTAGGTAGCCATAATGGTCTTAACATAGAACATGTGTATATAAGTCTTAACTTGGACTTAGAAAAATGTATACAACCTATGTTAAACATATAAACGTATAGGTGTAAATTCTAACATTAACCATATACTCGTATGTGATGTTGCTTTCATTCTAAATGTACAATAGGATCAACACCAAGTCAATTATACCACAAAGATCCCAATACCATTCACAACACAATCATTTCAATACACAGATATGAAATAGCATCGTCGTTATACAACAGTAAAATTCCATTTCCACTTTATATCGAATCAGGTCTTAATTTTATTCTCATCAGAAAAATCACTATATTTACAACAAACGACGAACTTGAATTCTGGATTCTGAGTTCTGAATTTGCAATGCTTTCCATTTGGTAGATAAACGTTGTTTGAATCTTGTTTTTACTTTAGTTTTGCTTGTCTCTAAGCTTTCTCTAACTGACGGCTACTGTTAGTTTCTTCCTGACAGCATGACGGCTCTAGTTCTATTTTATTTGTGTGAATTTAAGTTGAGTGTTGGGTTGTATTTATAGAATTTCAGATTGATTTGAGCCGTCAGATGATCATAGAGTGAATCTAGACCGTACACACTAAGAGGAGCCAATCAGAAAGTGGCAAATCATCCCTAGTGACACACCAGAGCTCAGAAATTTGACTAGAACCCGACCAGGCCAGCCAGGACCTGACCAGGTCGACTGGGCAGGTCGACCCCCTGGTCGACCTGGTTCCTGGGCGGGAATTTTCCCGCCCAGCCCAGTTTGGGTCTGTTTTTCGAATTTTTGAACTGTTTGAATTTTAAATTGAATTCTGAAACTTCGGAAGGTCATAACTCCTTCATACGGAGTCCGATTTACGCAAACTCGGACTCTATCTCAAGAAGAATTCCGATACGAACGCAATGGCGTAACCCGTTTCCCTTAATTATTTCATTTTGAATTAATTATACTTTAATTTGTTAATTTAATGTTAACAAAAAATTTGGGGTGTTACATTCTCCCATCCTTAAAGGATTTCACCCCCGAAATCCTCAAGTCTGGAAGAACGTATATCCTAACATCCAATCGTCCATCTATTCAACCATCAAACACAAGCATCCATTGTCCTTAAAAGACTTCTAATGCTTCATGATCATATGCATAGTGTGTGTATCTGTCCTTATCTAATGCAAAAATTAGGCGGTCTACTGATTTAGTTGACCTCCTTAATGCAAATCATGTCATGAATCCATTATGTATGCAAATTTTTCCCTACTTATAATTCTACATGAGTGCGTAACCATTCATACAAATGCGACTCCATATGACAACATATCAAGTTTCAACCACATAGAAATATGAATACATATATGCATATGCAATATGGAAGTGGCTGAGCCGATCCAATACCTAGGGTGTATGGGTATATGCATCCACGAGCAACCACTAGCAACCACTTGCAGCCATCAACCATAACATGTTTCAACTACATGTTTACATCCAAATGGGTTTCTACCTAAGGATAAAGGGTAAGACCGAGGGGATATACCTAAAAAGATAGATACAAGCATAACTTAAGGAAAAAGAGAGATCAAAGATGTACGCTCAAAAAGAAATGGGTAAGCCGCGCATATTTTGTCCTCAGTTTCCTAAGTCGCGTCTTGCTCTGCATCGCTCCATTGAACTTTAACAAGCTTGACTTCACGGTTGCGTAGCTTTTTGATTTCAGTTCCTACGATTCGAGTTGGAACTCTCCTCACAGTTGTTTCTCGTTCTATTTCAACTTCTTCTAGAATGCTTGGCTCCACCACTTCCGCAGACTCATGTAAACATTCCCGGAGATGAGAAACGTGAAAGACATTGTGAATTCCAGCCAACCTTTCGGGCAGCTCTACTCTATAAGCCATTTTCCCAATCTTCTCGATGATAGGGAACAGTCCTACAAATCTTGGTGCTAGCTTTCCTGCGGATCCAAAGCGAACGATGTTCCTTAAAGGAGATACCTTAAGGAAAACCATGTCCCCAACCTTAAACTCAAGGTCGGTCCTTCTTTTGTTTGCGTAGGATTTCTGTCTATCTTGGGCAGTCTTCATTCTCCTTCGTATCAAGTCCACTTTTTCTGAAGTCTCTCTAATCATGTCTGGCCCAAGTATAATCTTGTCTGTAGACTCCCACCAACAAGTTGGTGCGACACGGTCTTCCATACAAAGCTTCGAAGGGCGCCATGCCGATGGTGGCTTGGTAGTTGTTGTTGTAGGCGAATTCCACTAAAAGAAGATGATCCTCCCATGTCCCTCCAAAGTCAAGAACGCATAGTCTCAAAAGATCTTCTAATACTCTATTCACCCTCTCCGTCTAACCATCAGTTTGGGGGTAATAGACCGTGCTCAAGCATAACTTTGTGCCTACAGCTTCTTGCAGACTCCTCCAAAACTCGCTCGTAAAGATGGGATCTCGATCACTCACTACGTTGGAGGGTATTCCATGGAGTCGAACTATTTCCTTGAGATAAAGGGATGCTGGAGATGAGGCAGTCCTTCTACTCTTGACAGGTATAAAGTGGGCGCTTTTTGTGAGCCTGTCCACTATTACCCAAATGCTAGTATTGCCCCTTCTTGACCAAGGCAACCCATCAATGAAGTCCATTGAAATGCTATCCCACTTCCATTGCGGGACTTCTAGAGGATGAAGCAGTCCTCCAGGCTTCTTTTGTTCCACCTTGACATGTTGGTATATCATGCACTTAGAAACGAAATCTGCCACGTCCTTCTTCATGCCGTTCCAAAAGAAAACTCTCTTTACGTCTTTGTACATCTTGTCTCCACCTGGGTGTATTGTCATCTTGGAATGGTGTGCTTCCTCGAGAACCATCTTTACCAAATCCCTTGCTTGTGGGACGCATAATCTTCCATCTCGCCTCAGCCAACCCTTATCATCGATGGAGTACATATTGAGGTGACTGGAAGTTTCACCCCTAATTAACTTATCAATCACATCAACAAGCTGAGGGTCTTCGTGTTGTGCGGCCCCTATCGAATCTAAAAGAGTGGGCCGTACCTCTAGTGATGCCAATAAACCAGGTACAAAATCAGAGGAGGGCCTAAAGTCAAAACTGGCTATATACTCCAAGCTTCGCCTTTCTACAAAGAGAGGGTTTAAGGTCAGCTTCTTTCTACTCAAGGCGTCTGCTACTATGTTGCCCTTACTAGGAGTATAGGAGATCTCAAAATCATACGAGGCAAGAAACTCCATCCACCTTTACTGCCTCAAGTTAAGGTCTTTCTACGAGAAAAGATACTTCAATGATTTATGGTAAGTATATAATTCGAACTTCTCACCTAGGATATAATGGCGCCAAGACTTAAGCACAAAGACGATGGCGGCTAACTCAAGATCGTGGGTTGGGTAGTTCTTTTCATGAACTTTCAATTATCTTCCACCATAAGCTACTTCCTTCCCTTCTTGCATCAGAACATCGCCTAGTCCCGTACCACAAACATCCGTGTATACTGTGAACATTTTGCTTCCATCTGGCAATGTAAGAACTGGGGCTATTGTGAGAGCCCTTTTCAAGCGTCGGAAAGCAATATCACAATCCAAATCGCAGACGAATGCTGGATTCTTCTTTGTTAGCCTTGTGAGTGGGGCTGAGATTTTCGCGAAATCTCTAATGAACTTTCGGTAAAAACCTGCTAGCCCGAGAAAGCTTCGGACTTCGGTTGCATTTCTGGGTTCCTTCCAATCTTGCACCGCCACCATTTTCGTGGGGTCCACAGCTAACCCCTCTTTGGACACTATATGTCCAAGAAACCTTACTTCTTCTCTCCAAAAGTGGCACTTGGAGAATTTCGCTTTTAGCTCATGTGCACGGAGTGTATCCATGATCTCCTTCAGATGCTGAGCATGTTCTTCCTCATTCTTTGAGAAGTTCAAAATATCATCTACGAAGACAACCACAAACTTGTTGAGGAATTCTCTGAACACCCTGCTCATTAGGTCTACGAAATAAGCGGGTGCGTTTGTCAAGCCGAAAGGCATGACAAGCCATTCGAAGAAACCGTCTGGGGTTTTGAACGCCGTCTTATCAATGCTATCTTCAGCTACCCTTAGCTGATGGAACCCAGTAGCCAGATCAAGTTGGGAGAAAACTGACGCGCCTACAAGCTGATCAAACAAATAGTCTATTCTGGGAAGCGGGTATCTATTCTTCTTGGTCAGCTTGTTTAGCTCCCTATAGTCCACACAAAGACATAGTGAGCCATCTGCTTTGGTAGCGAACACCACTGGAGCACCCCATTCCGAGATACTCCGCCTTATAAACCCCTTCTCGAGAAGCTCCTTAACTTGCTTACTGAGCTCGTTTCTCTCCTTTGGAGCAATGTGTCTAACAGGTAAAGCTACGGGCTTTGCATTATCAACAAGATATATGCGGAAGTCTATTTTCCGCCTCGGAGGTAAGCCCTTCACCTCTTCAAAGACATCCGGATATTCACGGACCACTCTAATCGACTGCAAATTCTCAACAGAAGCATCAAGCGACTCTAGATAACTAAGCATAACAACATTAAAGGGATTACAAGAAATTTCTAGAGTGTTACCGAGCCGAGTCAAGAGTCTAACCACTCTTTTCTCACAATCAAGAATGACACCATTACTGGATAACCAGTCCATGCCTGATATCAATCCATATCCCGAGAAACGCAAAAAAAGGGCACTACATCTAAACTCAACATTTAGAACAGAGATTTTCAAATCCAAACAAACCATTGACAAATAAGCTGAGCCCCCGATTGGACTTGAAACAACCAAGGGATCTTCTACCATACTAGTGTCTAGGTGCAGAGATTCTACTAAAGCAGATGAAAAAAGGAGTGTGATGCGCCAAAATCAAAGAGAGTGCGAACTGGATGATCAAAGAGATAAATTAAGCTTTCTACAAAAATATTTCTACCACGTTCCTGCGGAGGTGCCACCAGCGCGTGAACCTGTCCCCCTGAAGTGGATCCAGTCCTCTGTCCCTGCCCCCGCTTCTTTGGGCAGTCCTTAGCCATGTGTCTAGTCTCGCCGCATTGGAAACAACCACCATTCATCTTCGCCTTCTTCTTTATGCAGTCTTTCGCTATATGTCCAACAATGCCACAGAAATTACACTTTCTCTTTTCCCGGGATTTGTTGTTCTTCCCGCCCTTCTTGAAGTCTGTTTTCTTAGCCTGCAAACCCTCTTTCTTTTCTTGAGGCACTTCCATCTTTGCCTCTTTCTTGCCTTTATCTTCCTCGTATAGCAGCGCCATGTCCACCAAGCTTTCATAAGTCGCTCTCATGGGTATATGGGTCATAGCAAGGCTGTGTAGAGGCTCATTCAGACCTTTGACGAAGCGAAGGGCCTTCTTGTGTTGGGTGTTTACTAAATCCAGCCCAATTATGGCCAGCTGATTAAACTGATTGACGTACTCCTTGATCGTCATACTTCCTTGTTTAAGAGTTAGGAACTTCTCCATCTGCAGGCTTCTTTCAGCTTGGGAGAGGAATTTCATCTCAAACCTCATCCTGAAATCTTCCCAAGTTTCCACTAGCCTCTCAGCATGGGTAACTTCCCACCAATAAGAAGCTTCGTCTTTAAGCAACCACACTGCTAGCTGTATCTTTTGCCTGTTGTCAACTTCGAAGATGACGAACAAATCTTCGGTCTCCTTCAGCAAGTTCCTTGATACTACAAAGGATTCAGTTCCATAAAAGTCCTTTCCACCCATTGCCTTGAAGTCTCTACACGTCTTAGCGAAAGTATTTCCACGTGGAGTAGGAGGAGGAACCGCTGCCACTGTGGGAGGAGGAATGTCTGCTGAGCCCGCACCATTGGCCCTAGCCTCTAGGTACCTTCGGAACCAGCCAGGTATCGGTACTCCTTCTAGAAGGTTAAGATCTCCAGACATGCTGAAACAAAAAGGAAAGATTCAAAACAAAAGGATAGAGAGATAGTGCGCATGGCTTTGGGGAATTATGCCTTTTAAAAACAACACTTTTTCTTGAAAAAAATGCTTCTTTAAACTTCTTTTTGAAAATAGTTTCAAAAACCTTTATCTAATCTGGTAAACCTGTGCTCTGATACCAAGTGAAACACCCCACCTCCATTAAGGTCACTCACAAAGGGAATGCCTTAACTTCGGTGGAGGTTTATAAGTAAAAGTCACAGATAAAACACAAGACAGATATAAACACACACACACACATATATATATATATATATAAGAAGTGGAAAACAAACAGACTTTCATTTCATAAATACGTGTTCATAAAAACATTTCCATCTTTGTCTCACAATAATTTCCAAAACATTACATCATCATTTCTGCCTTGATTATTAAATAAAGAAGAATAAAATCATAATTAAAGCTGCATAAATCCCCATAGAACGTGTCCAAAAGCCATAGCCAAGGAAAGTGAGTCCAAACCATACATCTACTATCTTGAATCTTGCAAAGAGTCCGACTAAGCTGAGTTGTTTCCTCCCTGTGGACCTTGGGGGGGGGGGACGAAAGAAAAGAAGACAAAAGAAAAATATAGTCAGACATAAAGCCTGGTAAGTCTAGTGAATCTTCAGTATGAGAATAAGAAAAAGGGCATGATAGGTATAAACTGGAATCAGGAAAGTATCATAAACCAAGATAAGCAATTTTGAACCGAATATACTATCTCACCTCACACTATATCTCTGCACCTACTTGTATTTATTCCGATTGGCGCCCCATGATCGGGGTGAAGTGATACCCTTTCTAAAGATTGGCTCCTCACAAAATCATATGTGTCATACGGCCCCTAATGATTGTAGATACCTATGCTGGTCCCACCATAGGGTGTATCAAGTCCCATGGTGGCAGCCCGACACAATTCTAGAATGCATAGTGTATACTACTGGTGCCCAGTGCCCTGTTTGTCTGCTCCAAAGTGTGTGCACACCCGCACTCCGTTAGAACCCATACTTCTTTACCAACCGCCGTCGCTTTTGACCGCTTACAATCAGCCCAGTAATCGTGCCCTACCCTGCCTAGTTTCAGGGTACCATGATACCTAATTGGGTTACTGCTGAAACGGGTTCCCGTTACTAGGGTTTTCTAGTCAAACATGTTAAGTGGTTAAGTGTCTGTAATAACCTAACCCCACCCATCAGTTTAGTTAACATGTTGAATTGGTTAAGTGTTTTAGTTAACTTAACCCTACCATCCTCATTCTAGCTTTAATTTATTCATTAAAGCACCGACCACTCACATTAGACAGGTATTGTTGCGGTTACTAGACAGCCGGTCGGTTCCGGGCAGGTTTACACCGCAACTCAGTCTAACCTCGGGTCCTTATTGGGCTTAATGCCTTAACCTCCCACATTGGATAGGTATTGTTGTGATTACTGGATAACCGGGCGGGTCTGGGCAGGTTTATATCACAACTCAATCCAACCTCGAGTTAAGCATATTCGTATTTTCTAAATTTACATATTTGTCTCTTTTACTTGTTATATGTAAATTTTATGGCCCAATTTCCAAGTTCGTTATCTTTTTAGGCATGGCAATTCATACCATTTAAATGTCACCAATCATTGGCATGTGCCAAACATGCCAACATATATATTTTTCATGTTTAATCCCAACGATATTCCCCCGTTTGTACGTTCGCAAGATTATAATGAATGTTGGGCTAGATATTTCAGCCCAACTTATAAACATAGAAGGGAAAGCCAAGAACATGAAATATTCTAAATGACATAAAGGGTGTGTGACATATGAACTTGCAACTTTGCGATCTAATTAACATAAATCATGGGTTTCAACTTGTCATGTGAAATTGCATTCAAATAATAATCTAATCAAATAGGTGTCACATAAAATGGCATAATTCAGACTTGCATAAAACATAAGCCTAAACATATTTTTATCTAGGCATAACTTCAAACACAAACTAGCATGTGATAAAGTTATTACATGTCCATAGAAATGTCTATTTTTGACATTAACCCAAAAGCATGAACTGGATCAAATCATGTATCCCATTATAACATGAAACTTGTAATAATCGTGTGAAACTAAATAGTACTTGGCATGGACCCAATTAGAAATTTGCAAAGGACATAAGAACATATACATGGGTGTTGATCATGTAGGCATAATGGTCTTAACATAGAACATGCGTATATAAGTCTTAACTTGGACTTAGAAAAATGTATACAACCTATGTTAAACATATAAACGTATAGGTGTAAATTCTAACATTAACCATATACTCGTATGTGATGTTGCTTTCATTCTAAATGTACAATAGGGTCAACACCAAGTCAATTATACCACAAACATCCCAATACCATTCACAATACAATCATTTCAATACATAGATATGAATTAGCATCGTCGTTATACAACAGTAAAATTTCATTTCCACTTTACATCGAATCAAGTCTTAATTTTATTCTCATCGGAAAAATCACTATACTTACAACAAATGACGAACTTGAATTCTGGATTCTGAGTTCTGAATTTGCAATGCTTTCCTTTGGGTAGATAAACGTTGTTTGAATCTTGTTTTTACTTTAGTTTTGCTCATCTCTAAGCTTTCTCTAACTTACGGCTACTCTTAGTTTCTTCCTGACAGCATGACGACTCTAGTTCTATTTTATTTGTGTGAATTTAGGTTGAGTGTTGGGTTGTATTTATAGAATTTCAGATTGATTTGAGCCGTCAGATGATCATAGAATGAATCCAGACCATACACACTAAGAGGAGCCAATCAGAAAGTGACAAATCAGCCCTAGTGACACACCAGAGCTCAGAGAATCGACCAAAACCCGACCAGGCCAGCCAGGACCTGACCAGGTCGACCCCCAGGTCGACCTGGTTCCTGGGCGGGAATTTTCCCGCCCAGCCCAGTTTGGGTCTGTTTTTCGAATTTTTGAACTGAATTTGAACTGTTTGAATTTTAAATTGAATTCCGAAACTTCGGAAGGTCATAACTCCTTCATAAGGAGTCCGATTTACGCAAACTCGGACTCTTTCTCAAGCAGAATTCCGAGATGAACGCAATGGCGTAACCCATTTCCCTTAATTCTTTCATTTTGAATTAAGTATACTTTAATTTGTTAATTTAATGTTAACAGAAAATTCGGGCTGTTACACATACTAACTGCAAAAATTATGAAATTTGGAACCCTACCATTTCTCGACATTACAAACCTAATAAAATTGGTTTTATCAAATTCCAAGATCGTTTGAAACATGTTCCTTTGTAAGCTAAGGAAATCAGCATTAAATCATCGAATTTTTAAAATTGGCCATAAATTATCATAAAATTAAATTAAAAATCAAAATTTGAATTGACCAAAATTTGGGTTGTTACAATCATCCTTTAAAGTAATTCGGTCTTTTTTCTAAAGCATCTTCTTCACATTCTAGAAACAACTTGGGATGGCATTAAATACTTTGACGATCTCCTATATCTTTTCATAGACCATCTCCTCTAGCCATGCTCTAAAGATCCACCATAGCAGCCAATCCAGTGGCGGAGCCAGGGTCCGAGGCTAGAGGGAGCCAAAAATTGAAGAATACAGAGGAAATTTTGATTAACTTTCCTCTTTCCATTTCTAGAGCAACAGTAATTTTGATAAAAGAAGAAGCATCACCCAAATTTGATAAAATGCAGTAGTGAATTAAGGTCTCAAACCAGTTTGATAAAAGAAGAGGCATTTTAATATAGCCACATCACCCAAGTTTGATAAAATGCAGTAGTGAATTAAGGTCTCAAACCAGTTTGACAAAAGAAGAGGCATTTTAATATAGCCATAAGGCTATTAATTTGACAAACCATATTCTGTCTATATCAGGTTTCATAGAACTAATTATCGACATGATTGTTTATTTCAGAAAATCTTATCCAAACTCTTTCGCCATTCATTAAAATGCCTCTTTATACTTTTGATGTACTATTTTTTCAAGTCCAAATATCCTTGCAAACTTCTACAAAATCGATTCAAATGGTAGCTGTGGTACATTCAAATATGTTTATTCCCGAAGCAGACAGAAAGAGAGAAGGCAACATCACCACCTAAGTTTGGTAAAATGCTTAGTAAAAAAATAAAATGCAAAAGTCTAGTGGGGTCCAGTGACCCCACTAGACCCCCCCTAAATCCGCCCTGAGCCAATCCATCTGACAAACCAAAATGACTTGATATGGAGATATTTAGATCATTGAAAAGTTTAAAACTTAGCAAAATTTAGCTTGTGAATTAAACCTCATGCTCTTCCCATGCTGTAGATCCTCTCCTTCAAGTTTATCCAATTTCTACCATGTTTGCATTCAGTTTGCCAAATTTACAAACCTATTTCATAAGCATCCAAAGCACGAGGAAACAATATCAAAGCATAATATACAACCATTTAATAGCATGCATATACAACCACTCGTAAAGCGATGCATAAGAATGTGATAAATAAGCCAATTCTAATATAAATATACATAATACATGAATATACGAACATGAATAAGGAGAATTACTATGTCATTGTTGAAAACCATTTAAAAGGTTTTGATTTAATGGTTAATAACATATGTTAGCATTTAAATAAAGCTAGAAAATATTTTGAGGTAAAAAAAACCATGATAAAACATGCAATTCTACCATTTAGACATGCATGGGATAATGAGAAATCATAAACGAATCATTTAAAATTGATCGATTTATGCTTAGATATGAAGTGGACAGTAATAAAAAGCAATGCAAATCAATCAAACCTATGATCTCAAAATTTTATTTGATGAACGATTCACCAATAAGTGATTTAGTTAGGTTTAGAGAGTAAGTTGTGTGGTTTTCGATGAAACTAAGGTAAATACAGGTTTAAAAGTGATTTGGGAAAAATGAAAGTATTATAAATCAATTCCTTCAGAACATATTCATATTAATTCCAAAATATGCTAGCGGGCGTACGTATGAGCTTAGTTAATTAACATTTAGCACATGCCGGCAGCAGTCATAACTTAAATCATGTATAACTTTCTAATGGTAAGTCCGTTTTTTCTATTATAACCACTATACAAAATGAGAAACAATCATTTTAAGGAAATGCTACTAGTTTGAGATCATAATTCGTCTCCCTTTAAGAATTATAGCCCAAACAATGTTTTTTAGGTCAGGATAATCACATAGAAAGTCATAAAAAACACATATGTGAAGAATGCCCTTAAAAATCATATTTCAAAGTTGAGTCTCAAAACCTCATATGTAAATAATAATAATAATATTTTATGATTTTAATATGAAAAGCACGGGTCGTTGCAACTATAAGTAGAGAATGGAAAATGGTAAATAAATATACCTCTATAGAATCTAATGCACCAAATATACAATGAGTGTATCCAGAAGAAACTCTTGTATGCTTCCTAAATCATCAATCAATGTATGTAGGCTCGTGCCTACTTTCTCCAATGGCTGCTTGCGAACGTTTATATACTAATTTGTGTTGAATATCGCAACAACTTCGTAAATACCATGTGAGAAAATCATGAAAATGATAATTTTTTGCCATTCTGGAGGCATTCACTCAAACGCCTTTCAAATAGGTGTTCAAGGATCGTGAATGCCTCCACTCAAACGCCTTTCAAATACGTGTTCAAGGATAAGTCCTCTAATAAATAAGCATCTGATCTTCAGACGTCAATTTAATATGTGTGTGAACATTAGGTGACAAATTTAGTAGACACTTAACAATAATGTGTATACTAAATAAACATTTGATTGTCTGGATGAACTCCCAAAGCATAACCCTAATACAACGAGGGTTAAAAGTGTTGTGCGAGAAGATTGCATGAATGCGGAAGCACAATAAACAAGATCTAGATTTGACAATTGAACATCAATCTAATATGATAGCAATTATTCTATTACACCAAGAAAATAGTAAATGACTACACAAAGAGACAAAGAAACACACAATATTTATACTGGTTCCACTATCATTGAGATAGCGTACATCTAGTCCAAAAGAGAGATTTTATTCCATATGAGAGAATTATAAGATAAGAGTTTACATATCTAAACTTCAAATAGACTTAACAAGAAGAGACACCATTGGGGATCACTGGCTCCATGCCAGGATGAGTTTACATTAAAGTCTAGCCCTCAATATATAGCCAGTGCCAATCTATCTGAGTCATCAATTAAATTACCAACATATGGTAATAATATAATGGAGTCAAATTACCATAGCAACAAATGTGCAAACATAGAACGTAAATTAATCCCTTTCCTTAGGGCAGATGGAAGAAAATAATGCCTGCATTTTTTTCTTTCCATCTCATGCAAATGCAATCAATTAATTCATGCATTTCATATTAAACAAATATTTATTTTCCATCTATTTGTGATTTTGTATCACCTAAATTTAACAAAAAAAGATGCTATAAGAGAATCGTAGGGTCTTTTTAGTTTCATTTTAAATTTTGAGTTTTGTTATTTCAGTCTAAACTAAGAAATAACAAGAAATATGATTAAAAATGTAAAAAAATAGTTGCTGCAACGATCAACAGACAACGAAAGAGTTGGATTGTTCTTCGCATCTTGATTACTTCCCAAAACTTGATTTTTTTTTTCTTTAAATTTTAGAACTTTAATTTTACTTTTTGAAATTTTTTGTTTTTCAGCAATACATATGGTACAAGCCAAATGAGGCTTTAACATTATCTCATTTTTCAAATCAAGTAATTAGTATAATTACCATATTTTCTAGTATACTTATTTGAAATGATATTCTGATTATGCCTAAATCTACACAGGACAATTAAATGAATGTATTTTGTATTGTAAAGCTAGG
The DNA here is from genome assembly GCA_030737875.1 of Allium sativum. NCBI lineage: Eukaryota > Viridiplantae > Streptophyta > Magnoliopsida > Asparagales > Amaryllidaceae > Allium > Allium sativum. The sequence continues at coordinate 440,472,556 of CM060910.1, read as the reverse complement.
ATAATAAATAACATAGCTATGCTATATAAATGAGGACAATTAAATTTGTATACTTGCACATAAGTTACTTCTCGTCTACTTAGAAAAACAATGCATATGTACTTAATTATCCAAGAAATAAAATAAGTGAATAATAAAAAAATGAAAACGTGAGTAAGATTCTCATAATAATTTTAAATTTAGTTCATCTTAAAATAATATTGTTTTTATCTGTTTAGATTTTTTTTTTTTAATACCATAAATGATATTAGAAAGTGTAAAACTGAGTGTTTTTAGTTTTACATGTTATTGTAAAGCTAAAAGCACACAGTTTTATACTTCCTAATACCACTTATGGTATTAAGAAAAAGAAATTTGAGTGTTTCTAGGACCTAAAAATATACTTCTAATACATTAATATTCATGCAGACTGTTACTGCCTGTAAATTTAAACCTAATTTTTTTTTAACATCCTGCAGAGGAAAATAAAGGCTGAAGTGAACCAATATAAAAAGGGATAATGAAAAGACCTGTCAAAAACAGCTAAAAATAAATAAATACAAAAAGTAACCCAGAAATCAACACACCTCCTCCTTCCTCCCGTTTCCTCCCATTTCCCTCTCGTTGGGAGGAAAATACAGACATTCCTCCAATACATATATAAAATCAGTTAAATAATAAATCTCAAATTCTAGAATTCAAATTCTTCCGCCATGGGTAACTGCTGCGCATCACCGGTCGATCCTTCTGAGCAGCGCACCCCGAAACACAAAAAACCCAAAAAGCTTAATCCTTTTTCAATCCAATACAACAATACGGCCTCACACCAAAACAAGCTCACCGTATTGAAATCTCCAACCGGAACCGACATCCTGCAACTTTATGACCTCGGATCGGAGCTAGGGCGTGGCGAGTTTGGTGTTACCTACTTATGCACCGAGAAAGACACAGGTGATTTGTACGCATGCAAGTCTATTTCGAAAAAGAAGCTTAGGACGTCCATTGATGTTGAGGATGTTAGGAGAGAGGTCGAGATAATGCGATCCATGCCGCCGCATCCGAATATTGTGAAGTTGAAGGACACGTACGAGGATGATAACGCTGTGCATTTGGTTATGGAGCTTTGTGGAGGAGGAGAGTTGTTTGATCGAATTGTTGCAAGAGGGCATTATACAGAGAGGGCGGCAGCTGTTGTAACTAAAACCATTGTTGAGGTTGTTCAGGTAAGGAAATTGTTTTTGATTACATATGTTGAGATCTGAAAGTTCCACAAAGATATATTTTTTGTTATAGCAGATTGCTTTAACCATGAAAAATATTGCAATTTTGTTTTCTAAGGAAATTGGGAGATTATTATTTGCTCTAAATTTGTTATAGATATGCCACAAACATGGCGTGATGCACAGGGATCTGAAGCCTGAAAACTTTTTGTTTGCAAATAAGAAAGAACATGCGGAGCTCAAAGCTATTGACTTTGGTTTATCAGTGTTCTTCAAGCCTGGTATATGTTCTGCCACTTTCGAAACCAAAGAAATTTAAAATAAATAAAATTTTAATTAGTATATGTTGAATGTAGATTTATTGATGTGTCTATTTTATAACGTAGGTGAGAGATTCACGGAGATTGTAGGCAGTCCTTACTATATGGCACCTGAGGTTTTGAAACGAAATTATGGGCCTGAAGTCGATGTTTGGAGTGCTGGTGTTATATTGTATATTTTGCTTTGTGGCGTTCCACCATTTTGGGCAGGTAGTTTGTCTAATGATAGAGAGTCTTAGGTTAGGTAAGTGAAGGAGGTAGAGATTGTCTAAGTATTTGAATTTCTATTAACAGAAACTGAACAAGGAGTAGCACAGGCGATTATCCGCTCTGTTATAGACTTCAAAAGAGATCCATGGCCTAGGGTTTCTGACAATGCAAAAGATCTTGTGAAGAAGATGCTTGATCCTGATCCCAGGAGGCGATTAACAGCCCAAGAAGTTTTAGGTAATCTATGTAAATATTTTGGTTTTTCAATCGCCTGAGACATGCGTTTTGGTTAATATGTTTTTGAGTTTGCTCTGGTACTTCATATATGATATTAGTTGCACCATTACTTGTGTTGACTTGCCCAATGTTAATCAACTCTAGACACCATTCCTTTCATACTGAAATAAATATAATGATTAACAAGACAATTTTAGTACTCTTATACATGTTAAAAAGGCAAATTTTAACGTTTCCTTCTCTGTATTGTAATTAACTACTCATAGAATGATTCTGGCTTTGTTTATTCGGTTCTTTTTCCGTCGTTTGGAACCAGAGTAATTATTCCAGTCTAGGAATAACATATGTAAAATCCACTTTGTAACTGAAGTGTGTCAACTAGTGCATTTTTCTTCTTTGTATTTTCAGTGTTTGAATTATTTTAGCAGGTGTCTTTAACCTGCATTTTTTATTTTGGTTCTAATGTGTCAATACCATTTCTTTCCATTGCAGACCATCCTTGGTTACAAAATGCTAAAAAGGCACCAAATGTTAATCTTGGAGAGACGGTGAAAGCTAGACTTCAGCAGTTCTCCATGATGAACAAACTCAAAAAGAGAGCTCTCAAGGTATCTGCAGTACACTCTATTTACACACTTGCTAATATTTCTATGAATATGTTGTTTCTAAACCTTCTCATTTTCAGGTGATTGCCGAACATTTGTCTGTGGAAGAAGTTGCAGATATTAAGGATATGTTCGCAGCAATGGATGTGGATAATAATGGTAAAATAACATTTGAAGAGCTTAAACTTGGTCTGCAGAAACTTGGTCATCAAATTCCAGAGACGGATGTCAGGATTTTAATGGATGCTGTAAGTACCAAAATTAAAATTTGAATGCTTAAAATTTTGAGTATCATTCCTAGTTCACTCC